>RDEW01000017.1:79943-680567 GCA_011109175.1 Dicyema japonicum
TTTTGTCTGCAAATATAAACAGTACTTCACACGTGCAGGTGATCCACATGAAACCAATGAAACCTTATGTATAAGGGGTGAATAATAAGGCCCTAAATGTTAACTAGGGAGAGGGATCTCCGTTCTCGATCTGAATCATCTGGGATCTTCGGAGACGGTGGCAATAACACAAATTCCGATAAACGAGAGCAAGATTCCGTTATTATGGAAGAAATCACTGAAGCACCCTATCCTTAAGAAAACAAACCACCTAAATGTCCGTCATCATACCGACATATATCCATCATCTGTGTGTTTTCGCGGGTGTTCGAAAAACTGTCCCTTCTATATCAATCATCTGTGTTTTCAAGATCCGTCTTTCGTAACTATACTTTCTTTCTATACGGANGGGACGGTGGCAATAACACAAATTCCGATAAACGAGAGCAAGATTCCGTTAATATGGAAGAAATCACTGATGCACCCTATCCTTAAGAAAACAAACCACCTAACTGTCCGTCATAATACAGACATATATCAATCATCTGTGTTTTCAAGATCCGTCTTTCGTAACTATACTTTCTTTCTATACGGATTCCGAGAAGGACACTCAACAACAACTCATTAAAAAACTGATCCAATTCATTTCGGACGGCTTGAATACCCCAAATCCACACGGAAGAACTGTCCTGGTCTCATTGGATGTAGAGAAGGCTTTTGACTCATGATCTTTACGGCAAAACTTTTTATGACGTCTATCCACCCTAAATTCAAGTCATAGTTGGCTAACTTCATCAACGGTCGAATGGGCCAAGTGGTGGGAAACAACTAAAAATCAAAACCGTGATACCTTCCAATGTTGTGTTGAACCCTCGTCACAAAGATCACCGTTGTCACCAATGCTATTCAATATTTTCACCATTCCCAACCATCAAAAATTCAATTCTTCTATTTTGTGATCTCATGATTGCAGCGAATCATAGAAGAGTTNAGTGAAACATCGAAGAATCGAAGCGACACGATCCGTGCAAGAAATATTAAACTTGATGGGTCTTTGGTTCTTGAGGAAGTGTCTAAATATATCACCAGGAAATTCACATTACGAACTTACGGGCAACACCACGAATATCATTATTTGATTCCCTACTTCCCATTAAGAAGACTTTTTCAATCCTCGGAGTCATCCTGGATCCCCTACTCACATTTACTTATCAAGTGGACCTAGTAACCATGATGATTCAAAAGAAAATTGGAATGCTTAAGGTTTCACTCACTTTCCAATATTTTCTCGCCTATCGTTAGAGCTTCTATACAAACAATTTGTTCTACCTAGTATCGAGTACGCCTGTACTGCATGGATTGCCCCTTATCAATATCGGCACAGAGCAAGCTGGAGGTTTTACAAAATCGATGTCTCAGAATACTATTGAGATCGTCGAAAAAGACGTCCACCTCGTTACTACGGAGAACACTAAACGTCCCCCAATCATGGAATACTTTACGGAATATCACCGGAACTTCTTTAATGTGGCAAAGTCCCCTGACCATCCCCTCGGACCGCTCATCAAACTATATGTGGACGCCTGCCCGAGATATGAGAAAAAACCTNGACTATATATGGACGCCTGCCCGAGATATGAGAAAAAACCTTCCCCGCTGTGGAGATTAATCCAGGACTCCAAAACTAACGGCAGAAATGGACTGGTATGGACACCAGGATCACTTAAATAGACGATAACTTTTATCCTCTTTCTCGTGATTTCGGGGTTAATAAAATAAAAAAAATAAAAATATTTAAAATTCATGTGGACGCCCTGAATTTTTATGGTGACCCCGTTGAAAAATGCTGATCTAGACCTAACGATACCACACATCACTCCAAGGCCTCCCCGTTCATTGCTCAAGTTGAAAATTGGTCTGCAATCTACGGTTTCCGCATGACAAGAATAAAATTCTCACTTGAGTGAATGAAGCACCCATAACTGAAAGAAAACATTATCTATGAACTTTAAAATTGGANTGTGGACACCCTGAATTTTTATGGTGACCCCGTTGAAAAATGCTGATATAGACCTAACGATACCACACATCACTCCAAGGCCTCCCCGTTCATTGCTCAAGTTGAAAATTGGTCTGCAATCTACGGTTTCCGCATGACAAGAATCAAATTCTCACTTGAGTGAATGAAGCTCCCATAACTGAAAGAAGACATTATATATGAACTTGAAAATTGGAATAAATTCGCATGCTTTGCTGATAACTATTTGATGGAACTTCTCAAGTACGACTTCCTCGCAAGTGAGCTTTCGCTTCTCTACGATTGTCAAGTAATGATTATCCTATGACCTGAGATGGATTTGTCCCAAAATGCTTCAAAAACTATATGAATAAGCTATTTGTTGACGGAGCAACGAGAACTTACATCCAGTTAGTTGTATTGAAAAGGACTCCCGAAAGTATGGGGAATAACAAGGAGTTGTTGGCATACTCTTCTAAGAAAAGTAGAGGGATTACCAGCAATATGACCAAATAATTTACATGTAGCGACCACTGGCTATCACTGCATTATCAAAGTTTGAAGGACCTCACTGAGCCAGACACTCAGAATTCAATAATAGTTAAGGTGGATATCCGCAATGCTTTCAATAGGAATCATAGTTATGGAATCACAGAGGCGAGTGTTTCCAGTATTCAGTAATCAGCAGGATTGTAAACCTCTCGTATGGTTCGCCATGAACGATGATTTTCTGCAACACATCCTCGAATCCAGGAAAAGACTCACCCTTCCGGCTTTCTTATTTTCTGTAAACGCTTCTACTGGTGTCATGGGCCAGATCCTACCCTTAGCAAGCTGAACCAGTAGCATGAGTCGCTCAGGAATTTTGGAAGTTTTTAAGTCTGGGAGAACGCTGTTAAATAACAACATTGGGATAAACTGTTATGTTCAGAAACTATTGATGAAAACCGGAACTTTACTAACATTATCTGGCATGCATAACTTTTGCATTTACGAATGAATGTGGTGCATGGATCAGAGCCTTCCCATGCATCTGACTCGGGACGACATTATGATAATTGGAGTTTGTGTCCGTCTCGGAGTGGATGTATGCGTGGGCCACCGCTTTAGACGTGGAAGGATGGTCGATGCTAAAGGTCTTCACGCTCTCTTCTGTCAGAGAAACGTTGGACGAAATCCAAAGCACAGAGAAACCGCCGGATTCCTGGTTCAGTTGAAGCCTCTCAGACTGACCTCAGCAAAAAATACCTGACGGAACTCTTTTCCCATGTGATAATGGTAAATATTTCGCTTGGGACGCCAGCTGTGTAGATGTCCTCTCCCCTTCCAACCTTGCTATGACGTCAATTCACAAAGGATCTGAAGCGGAGATGGCCAAGAGCCTAAAGAAAAAGAAATGCGATGGACTTTTGAACCAGACGTTGTCGAAAAGTCGGGAGTCATTGGAAGCAGATCACTAATTCTGCTGAACCGCATAGGATTCCTTATAGCAAGAAGAAAAATGATAAGAGAATGAGCTGGCTTAATGAGTGCATTTTCTTACTAAAATCGTCAGGGGAAATTTGTTTTCAATTCTTAGAGCGATTAGCCTTGACTGAAAGGAACTTTATTTTATATAATAAAAGAACATTTAGTAGTCGTTCATAGCAAGGTTGTCCCAATAATCTTCACTTGGGATGGTCTGGTGACATCTTACTTTGAATATTTGTCTCATTGAATATATGCGAGTGGAAATATGCTTATAATATCACTTAAGAAGACCATGGAGAGTTTGATTGTTTCATGTAGACAACGAATCAGCCCTTCGGAGACGATCCAGATAAGTTGGTGACGAGGCTCTTGAGTTCAATGACTCTCTTAGTCAAGTGAGAAGAGTTAGTCATATAAGTAAACTTGGAGTAGATGGATATTTAGTTTACTATTTCTTCTGCAAAAATTTGGATTGAATTTATACTTAATTATGATAATGGTTCCCTTACGCATGCTTCGCTGGAATTCTAGAGTCGAATTTCTGCACGAAGAGGAGATCCCCATGAACGCTGCTAATTATTTGAACGAAAGGGAATAGCCACACAGTCAGGACTGCTACTGTATTATTTTGTTGTTTATTTTGACAATAAAAATTCATTTAATTAAAAAATTATGATAATTTACTGAATTTAATAATGAAAAATTTGTTTTTGTGAAAAATACTTTATCGTTTAAAAACTAGTTTGTGATAAAAAAAAAAAGTTTATTTATAAAAAAATTAGTAAAGCATTAACAGTAGTATAAAGTTGAATAAACAAAAAACAACGAATAAAGAAAACGAAAAATAATAAACTAACAAAAATGATTTAGGTAGCCTCTTCATCCTCATCCTCATACACATCCTCTTCATCAATAGCCACATCTCGGTACTGTTGATGCTCGACCACCAAATCATGCATATTAGAATCCACCTCAGTGAATTCCATCTCATCCATTCCCTTTCCCGTATACCAATGCAGGAAAGCCTTCCTTCTGAACATTAAATTAAACTGTTCTGATATTCTCTTAAATATCTCCTGAATGGTAGTAGTGTTGCCTATGAAGATCCCAGACATCTTCAATCCACGTGGGGGGTTATCACACACCGCCGTCTTCACATTATTCGGAATCCACTCTACAAAATAACTGCTGTTCTTAGTCTGAATATTCAGAATCTGCTCGTCTACATCTTTCATTGACATTTTCCCTCGGTAGATTACAGCCGCGGTAAGATACCGTCCATGGCGCGGATCACATGCTGCCATCATGTTCTTGGAATCAAACATCTGTTGGGTTATCTCTGCCACTGTCACTAAAATGTACTGCTGAGAACATTTGGAGGTCAAAGGAGCGAATCCAGGAACAAAATAATGAAGTCGACGAAACGGAACCATATTCACGGCCAATTTACGTAAATCCGCATTCAATTGACATGGAAATCTCAAGCATGCGGCAACTCCTGACATTGTGGAAGACACAAGGTGGTTCAGGTCCCCGTATGTAGGAGTAACAAAACGTAGGGTTCTTAAACAAATGTCGTAGAGGGCCTCATTGTCAATACAGTATGTCTGATCGGTATACTCTATCAATTGGTGGATGGAAAGGGCAGCGTTGTACGGTTCTACCACTGTGTCGCTCACTTTAGGTAATGGCATCACGGAAAAAGTGCTCATTACACGGTCGGGATACTCTTCCCTCACTTTGTGGATGATCAGTGAGCCCATTCCAGAATCTGTTCCGCCTCCGAGTGAATAAGTAAGCTGGAAGCCCTGCATAGCGTCACAGGATTCAGCTTCCATACGTAGTACCTCAAGAACTAACTCCACTAGTTCCGCTCCTTCCGTGTAATGTCCTTTGGCCCAGTTGTTTCCGGCTACTGATTGTCCAAAGACGAAATTATCGGGGCGGAAGATCTGCCCGAAAGGTCCATTACGGACTGCATCCATTGTACCAGGTTCTAGATCCACTAGGATCGCACGTGGGACGTATTTGCCTCTTGAAGCTTCGTTGTAGTAGACATTTATCCTCTCTAGTTGTAGATATGAATCACCAAAGTAGGACCCTGAAGGGTCTATGCCATGCTCATCAGATATGACTTCCCAGAACTTAGAATTAGCTCATATAAAGCTACCTTTGAACCAATCTGGTTACCGCATTGACCAACCTGAATATGTAAGATTTCACGCAAGTTATTTGATCTTTTCTATAATTCCCCGCTATTTATTGGTTTACCATTCTAAAAAATAAATCTTTATTTTATTAAATTTTTATTTATTTTCTGTTAATTATTTAGTTCTAATCGAATAATATTTTAATTTAATTTATTTCTATATTTATTCAACACATCGCTAGGAAAGTCCACCACAGAACAATTATATTTATGTGGTTCACCTCAACGCTTCAGATGGATTTGTTTGTGTCTTGCACAGAACTCAGAAAAAAGAACCACTTAATTACTTTATCGGTTCTCATTAAAAGAGTTCCTGGTGGCGATCGTCAAATTGGCACAGAGACCTCGCTCCAATGAGATCCTCCTGACATCTGAAGATATCGAGCCAAACCCTGGACTGAACAAAATCAGAATCGTACAAATAAACATCAATGGGATCACATCAAAGCACATTGAACTCAGACTATTTGGCGAGACACAAAATTGTCATTGCTTTTCTGCAAGAGTTCAGACTATCCATCACCTCAAGAACACCAAGATTTACAGACTACTCAGTACTTTGCTCAGAAACAGCATTTCCCGCTTCCCATGGTGGTGGGTTTGTCACCCTCATTATTCTGTTAACTGTCACCACCAAGAACATCGTCATGCAAGCCTCGAATAACCACATCGAAGTAATTTCCATTACCATTGTGTCCTCTCCCTACAATCTCACTAATATGTACATCCCGCCTTGATCATGCTGCCAGAATGGGTACCGTCCCAACCTGGAGTTCTTACTCAACTTCAATAAAGTTATCATTTTTCTGTGACCTTAATGCTAAAGACCCTCTAAGACTCAGTTATCAGACGCCAGAGGATAATAACTCGTCTTAGAACTCGAACACCTTGTCAATTAACACAGAAAATGTGTAACTCGTCATGGGATCTAAACATATCCCGTGACCTTTCGATGTGCTCATCCTCGATCGCATCTGATCACAACTCTCAGATTACCTATCATCATTGATGTTAGTCTATTTTCATCCGATCATGCTGACCTTCGGAAATTACAGAATGATGAATTGGGATAACTTTACAGCAGAAATAGAAAAGATCTTGGACGACTTCTTTACATACAAATTCACGTCTCTTTTAACTCTGTTATATTGTCGGAAGACAAGAAATTAATCCCCAAGTCTTCATCAGGGACTACAAGCCCTATTTAATAATGAAATTCTCTACCTCATTCGTGAAAGGAGACGCTTAAAAAGCTTAAAGATCAATCATCAAAGGGAACAATCCTCAACGAATAAACAAATTTCTAAAGTCAACAATAAAAAATGGACTTAATTTATTTCTCACTGACCCAAAATCATAACCTCAGAAATTCTGGAGATTCATCAAAGATGTTCAGGTCAGTCAAACTCTTCTCGCTTCCTCTCATGGTCGGATGCTTGATAAAAACAACCGAACTAAAGACTTTCTCCGTAAGGCAAACAATTTGATGACCCCTTATCTCAAAGCCAGTCACATTCCAATGTCCAAAGATACTCGACCTAAGAAGGTCAAATCACCACGAGGTACGAGGAGTCATATCCAGGTTACCGTAACGCTATTCCATGATTTGATCCAAAATGCAAGATACTCTCCCGCCAAAGCCCCTGATGGCCCATGTATCCTCCACTTGAAACACCTCGGACCTAACGGACTCAATGCTCTCAAAGCCACTTATGAATTCTCAATCAATTCAAGTTTTATTCCTATGCTGTGGGAGAAATCGATGATTATCCCTTTCTCAAAGCAACAAGGATTCATCCCCCTTTATCCCACAGACCTATTTGTATTACCTCAGTTGTATCGAAGACTTTGGAAAGGATAGTCTTAAACGAGATTTCAGGCCACCTCAACCTTTTCAAATCAAATGACTTTCGTCCTCTTTACTCAACAACCTCACAACAATCCACCTTAACATTGTCGAAGGTTGTAATGATTTGAAACCTTCCGAAAGAACTGTTCTGGTCTCAATTGATTTCACAAAAGCATTTGACAGCATTACTCATGTAGATTCCTCAAAAAAGATCACTCCGTCAAATATCCCTCAAGTATGGCAGTTCTGGATCACAAACTTCTCTTTTCGGAAGACTGAGGAAAGCATGTCTTCATTTCCATATGTCCCGATTCCTGTATATTCCCAATGGTTTTCCTCAGGGATCCGTTTGCTCACCATCACATTTTAATCTATACTTCAGGACATCCCAACGACCTAGAAAACGATACTCCTATCAAAGCTGATGACATGGAGACAATTTAACCATAGACCGAGTATATACCTCAACAACGAACTTCTCCTAGTGGTTAAATATCCCATATCCTTGGAGTCAGGATTTACACGTCACTCAGTTTTAACAAATACTTTGAAGTACTTTGCACCAAGGCAAAACGAAAATAAAATATTCTCCGAATTATAGCTGTCCACTCGACCGGGAAGAAAAAGGAGTGTTTTACCATATTGTACAACCAATTTATTATGAAGGTACTAAACTACGCCTCCCCAAGATAAATCCCTTGACATAGCGCTCTCCCTTCTACTAAAGTTGCACCAGGTCCAAAACTCAGCATTAAGTGTTGTAACGGGGTGTTTGAAATCAATTTCCGTGCGGTACTTACATTGAAAGTCGAAAATCCTTTCTTTGGGAGATTAGCTTGTAATAAAGAACTTAAAATTTCATTGACAATCACCTTCCCGAACAATCTAAGCTTCCCACGTCTTAAATACACATACCTTAGACACTTACAGAGAACATTCACTGATATCCAAAGAACACTAAAGAAAAAGACCAAACCTGGACAAAATGGAGACATGGTAACATGCCAACTGATCAAAGGTTCGGAAAGTTATGGGACAAAATCTGTTCTGAAGAAATTCTGGAAACAGAAACGAAAAAAGAATTACAAAAAGTTAGCACAAAATCTGGTAGAATTTATTAATGAAGTTTTCACAAGAAGGCTAGCCAATATAAAGACTTAAAAATGTAAATAAAAACTGATTTTACTTGTAGCTATAGAAACACAATGAGGTTTCATGAACCACACGTGACTCAGTAGATTACAATAATTTTTTGATAACAAAATTTTATTGACTCAAATTTTACCGGTAAACGGTTTATAGCAAAAATAATTAAATTAATATAGGAGCTTGAATGGCCAGGTTTTCCTCTACTTGTTGCTATAGAAACACAATGAGGTTTCATGTACCACACGTGACTCAGTAGATTACAATAATTTTTTGATAACAAAATTTTATTGACTCAAATTTTACCGGTAAACGGTTTATAGCAAAAATAATTAAATTAATATAGGAGCTTGAATGGCCAGGTTTTCCTCTGATAATAGCTATCGAGATAGGCATCCAGTCTCATGTGATCCTTGGTGACCTTTGGATCATTGAGTCCATCTAATGCCATGTGGCGCCTACGTTAGTGTGGTACTATGTGGCTAATTGAATTAAGATCCGACAGATTAGATCGTAGATCACTACTAAATAAGCAATCAGTAAGGTTATTTTTGTGAACCAGAAAAGTTGACTAATTTGAGATTCCACTTTTGCCATGCATCTCTGGATACGGGCTGTAAGTCGTTTCCATCCTCCATTGATTCTCCATATAATGTAAATAAATTATTATATAATATATTAAATAATTAATTATTCAACAAAAATAATAATAATATATAATAATTTTTGTTATCTTAAATAGTAGAATTTCGCAATTTATTATCTTTTTGGTGAAATGGATAGCACTTACGGAAATGATCAACAATTAAATGTAATTTGATAAAATCGTCATTTTTAGAAAAATTTTGAACAAAAATCACATATTGAGGACAAACAACATTATTTCGAACCAACAACATTCGAAAATGAAGACGACTCTGTTAAGGATATTTTTGAAAAGACAAAAATCGAAAATAGCATAGAAATGATTGATAATAATCCCAATCGGTCTTTTTTTCAAGAAACTCATTGGGACACTTTGGATGAGGAATTTTCTTTGTTGGATAGACTCATCGAAGAAGTGAATGACGATTTGAAGATTTGCAACCCACATAATGTTGAATATACCGATGGACTCCTGTCTTCTCTTTTTCCGACGGATATAATCATCACTGATGACGAGCAGGAAAATTTATCTGAGAGTTTCTGATTATTATTGAGAGTTTTTCGTAGTTAATAAATTTTGTGTTTGTTTATTCTAATAATTTAATTTTTTTGACTTCCTCACTACTTTAGAACAAGTGAAAAACGTGTTGTTCCCTAGGCAAGGAAAACACGGTTCATCTCACGTGTAGCCTCTCCAATTAAATGAGGGATTACAAATGGTCTTTTTTCGTGTTATCTAGCACTGGGTGTTGCCTGAGGCAGATGGCTTAGGTGGATAATGTTACTCTAACAAAACAAGGGAAGATGAGGAATGAATTAAAGAAAGAGAAACCACCAAAAACGTATTTTTACCACCGTAGCCGTAATTGCATTAGACATTACATATTCTGAAGCCAGGTTTGGAAGGATTCCTCAATGAGGACAACAATTAATCGCCAACTTCAAAAATTTCCTTTTCTCAATTGATGGGGGCGTATTCAATGCCAAGAAACTTCTTAATGAGGAAAGGTAGGGACAAATGGACTTGGTCGGCAATCCGCCTACTTGTCGAATAGCTCTGTGGGGGCATCAGTGGATAATTAGTCATCCCTCTATGAATTTATGACGATCGAGATGTTGGTAGAAGCCTTTATCGAAGTCCTTGAGCACTTGTGCAGATAAGATTGCGAGCTACTCAATGATTGCGGAGTTATTATTGTGGAAGACCAAAACTTTAAACACACCAGCAATGGATGTAGTATAACCAACCAAGCATTCAATGAATTGTCCTCACTACTAGCACATAACAGCTCTATAGCTGGTCGGATGCGAAGGTAAACTCTTTATCGGAGACCTTTATCCAGTGCTTGTGTTCAATTAGCATGCTTTCTAGAGTACTTTTCAACACAATTCATAAGAAAACGGTATATATCAAAAGTCCTCGTTGTAAATTATTATATAATATATTAGATAATTAATTTTTAATAATTTTTGTTATCTTAAATAGTAGAAATTCGCGATTTATTATCTGTTTTGTGAAATGGATAGCACTTACGGAAATGATCAACATTTAAATGTACTTTGACAAAATCGTTGATTTTTAGAAAAATTTCAAACAAAAATCTCATAATGTGGACAAAAAACATTATTTTGAACCGAAAAAATTGGAAAATGAAGACGACTCTGTTAATTATTATTTAAACCAAAGAAACACCGTCTTAACCAATAACTAATATTCAGATGATCCCGGCATCTCTCAATAATCGGGCCACGCCCAGTGCCAGGCCGGCATGAAAAAGGATCATTTGCTCTTCTTCACTCCACTGGAGGGGTTTCCACAACTGCATGTAATGGACGTCTTACCCTTTATGCTGATGGACTCTGTTTTTGTAGAAGTGGAAACTGGATACACTTAATTAATTGGTTACTTTAACTTCTTTCTCGGTGTATCCGGGGTTAATAAAATATAATAATAATTATTTTTTATGTAGTTGTCCGTTATACGACCGATCCTAAATTCTATTAAAAATATTGAAGTGCTTTTTGTTGTACATTAAGGCATTTTTTCTAAAAATTCTTTGTTCATTGTTCTTAAAATTGATTTATTCTTTCAAACTGGTCACAAAATTCTAAGCAACCAAAATGGCCAATTTGCGTAGGTCGACAACCTTAATCTAAATGGGCATTACTCACAAGACGACTAAAGCAAGTTGAAGTTGAAAAACCAATTTCTCATCCTTCCATTAGTTATTTAAAGAATTAAAGCAACTTATTCGATCTACAGTGCTGACATGTGGAGAATTCATCGTGTAAAAGTTGTCAGAAATTGAAAGCGATTTTTCATGTATTGACTTTGTGGAATCCAACGATTTATTAAATAAAATAACAGTTCTTCCACTAAAGCATTAATGTCTCCATTCTTAAATCTTAGCTTCTTAGTGATTGATCCAGTATACAAAATCTGAGTAGAATTAAAGCAGATCGAAGTCATTTTTTCCCTGCGAATATCGAATTATTTTTACAGCCAAAGATTGAGGAATGATTACAGTTTTAAGCCTCATTTCAACAGCATGAAATTTGTCGATATTATTCAAAAAATGAGGTCAAAAAAGATCCTTTATTTTAAATAATTGTTTTTTGTTATAGCTTTTTCCGCCATTAACGTCACTTTGACGCTTAATATCGTCACTTTCTAATCATTAAACTTGGGATAACGGGTTTTGATAATAGATCTTAAAACTCATAATGAGGTCGGTTTTTTACCCTTAAAAATTTAGTGACGCTATTGGCCGTGAAACCCTATAAATAGTAGTGTAGTTATTCAGAAAGTGAAATTAAAAGAAATTCTGATGGTTCATAGACTACATAAAAATCAATAATCCTATCGAATCTGACACTAGTTCGAAAGTCCCAAAATGGCGGATTCGAGAGATTTACTGTGCTTAGTATTAAGATTTGTACCAGTAAAACCGAATACCGGTCCAAAAATATTAAATTACTTCAATTAATTTTCTGTGAGTAAGAAGATTGCCATCCAAATCAGGAGTTTTCCTTTTAAGTAGATTTGTGGTAGAAACCGAATGATTCCCCGACGAGGACTGGCTGCTGAAGAGCTTTAGCTCGAAGAAAAAATAAGTAAAACACTAGGTTTCTCACTTTTGTGACCCCACCATCTCACTTCGAACTCATTTATTAGTTATCCGGGTTTTTTATTCTTCTTAACTATTATAAGTGAAAGAGTTTGTTTTCAAATAAAATTATCTACATGTCCACTTGATTAAGATCATCGATTAATACAATTGACATTGAAAGTCAATTTAAAAAAACCTCATTTGATCCCAAAATGTGCCTTATTATGGTGGACCAGTCCCTCACATTCCTGAACTCCGATTTGGTGCCAAAATCATTAAAAATTAATAGATTTTTCATTGTTTTGAGTCAAAANTCCTGAACTCCGATTTGGTGCCAAAATCATTAAAAATTAATAGATTTTTCATTGTTTTGAGTCAAAATGAAAATTAATCACAACGTGAGTATTTTTAGATTAAAAAATTCAAAAAAATTATAATAAAAAATAAATTAATAATATGTAATTGTTAATTAAATATTTAATTTTAACTAAAAAATACCATATATTGATTTTGTGGCAAGAAAGTGGTAGTCTTTATCTAAATAAGTACCCAAAAGGCTCTCATCAACTTCTGAGGACCAGTTGTGATAAACGCTTTTGTGGATTTGTTCTCATATGTTATATCTGTGACATAAATCGACCAATCCATTCATTATATTGACAACTGATTATATATTACAGATTTACTATTCCAACTAAATGAGTGCCTCATATGTCAGTACAAATTCCACCCCAATCATGTACTCCATCCGCATCAGTCGTGAACTCCTGGGGGATCATCGCGATAATCAGAAAATTAACTCCGAAGAGTACATTACACACTTTACAGTCATTCTGAATGACACGAGATTGGAGGAACACTCAAATTTGGATATTTCGTGGTCTCTTAACAAGATTTCCGGGACGGAATATGAAGATGTTGTAATTCGCGAAAAACCTGAAGTTCCTGCCGCGGTAATCCCCAATAAAGGTTTGTTTTGAGTAATCTGATAGAATATCCCCGCTCTGTCATAAGAGATCGTTGCCACGTGCGTCCTCAAGACACAGCCCAGTCAAATTATTTGCTGAAAGATTACTTGCTGAATAATCTCGCAAAATTGTTTTCCGATGAAAGTACCCCGATATCAAAAATATTGGAGAAGCGAGGCAGCACTGCGACAATTTTTGTTTCTCGAACAACCCGTCAAGGTCGTCGTCTCTAAATCCTCGATTTTTACGGCTACATGGTCCCGGTAACTGTTACTTTTGGTTTTACCCCAGATAAGAGCAAAAGATGGGTTATTAAGAAGGCGGACTTTGTTCATTCAGAAAACATATTAAAATGCGATTTCTAACAAAAATAAATGATTTAATAACACTTTTCAATAAAACTAACAACTGACCCCACTATATTTTTTTTACAAAATACTGAAATCACTTATGCACAATTGATCGAGACTGATCACCTTTTTTCGTGTCCTGGCACGCCTTCTGTGTTTTCCCCGCATGGGATTAAACTTTTGGATTCCTGGGAAAGCCCGTCATCGGTAGTTACGTTTTTGTTGGCCATCGGTTTCCTTCACTTGAAGGGACCGGGGGTAAATGTATAATTGATTGTCTTCCTAAGCCTATGTCGACTCTGGAAAGCAATATAGGGTTTCCCGACCATTAGCGTCACTTTCCCGATCAATGGCGTCACTAAATTTTTTAAGTTCAAAAACAAACTTTTTTTTAATTTTCTTATTTTCAAAACCTCCACTAGAAACATATATTTTTTCCACGTGCTGAATAAATTCTCGAAATGGCAAGTATGGGGTAATGGAACATGGAGAATGTCCCTAAAATGAGTTTATACAGGCATCATCAAAGATATCGGATTTTCAATTCCCTTCTCATATCGAAGATTTTTTAAGGATTCCAGAAAAATTAGTCATTGAGGCAATTTCTGGTTCTGATGGCACTTACCGGAATGTACAGGCAGAAGATCTTGAAATAGGTTTTCCTTGGTTTTTAGGATACTGAAAATCTGACCTCATTATGAGTTTTAAGATGTTCTTTTATCCAAAAATATATTTACCTTTATCCCAATGTTAATGAGTAGAAAGTGACGCTATTGATCGGGAAAGTTACGTTAATGGTCGGGAAACCCTATAATTTGTTAATATATCGTGGTAAGTGTCCAGTGATAAAAAGATGTTCTAAGAGAGCCATTGCGTCATTCGGGGTCAACTTTTCGCCGTTTCAGCCATTTTGGAATTGTTTCTACAAGTATCGTAGTGCTTGAACCAAGCACTCCGGACATCCCCGCAGAAGTTGATTGGAAAAATTAAATATTAATTGTCCCACTATGACGGTTTATTGTGCTTTTTCTCAGGATTCTCCACAGCAGTGACATTGTTGGTTGTTCTCACTCAACGTACGAATCCTTATTGAAGAAACACCCACCAAAATTCTTGGATCATTTGAATTTTATATTACCCAACAGTCTGCCGTATACTTTCATTTTCAGAACCAGTTGGAGACGTAACCCGATCCTTCCAAAACTGCAGTAGGGTGGGGTCGATGGGCCACAGCCAAGACACAATAGAGATCGTAGTTCAATGAACAAACTTGACCAACTGAATAATCAATACTGAGAATAATTCATTTATTTTAGTGGTCACAACATGTTGTCCCAACAGGATTGGGGGATCCTCATACATATTGGGAACTATTTCAGACTTTCGCCTATATATTGTCCTTGGATTACCTGCTTAAAGAAAAAGAATTTCTCAACTAAGTGATCCCTTTCCCACAATCAGAGTGAGACGCTTCCTTTCCAACCATCACGTCCATCCACCATTGTGAGAACCCCTTCACTTGAGTAAGTAAGAAGAAAGATCCCTTTATCCTAAATATCCAAATATTCATTGTCCTATGATCAGCAGGCTAAATAAAAAGAATGAAAGTCCTTAACTAAGCGATCCCTTTCCCAAAGTCAGATTGAGACACATCCTTTCCAGCCACCACGTCCATCCATATCCACCATTAAGGAAACCCCTCTACTGGAGTAGGTAATATAGCGACCATTTACCCAAAATACAGTCTATCACAAAATTTGAATCAATCAAAAGACTCACAAAATACAGCATTCATTTAAGCAATAATTAGTGTCTCGATAATATTTCTGTCCGTGCTTTTATGCCTTTATATCGTCATCAACTTCCTTATCACCAGTCAAAGGAATATCCCCATAGTATTCGTCATTTTTCTCACACTTATCCCCACTGTCCAATACTTCTGTTTCCCCCCAAATCCCATCTACACTCCCTTTTCTTCTCTCGACATCATCATTCACTTCCACATTACTATTTTCTACACTTTCGTTTTTCTCGACGCTTTGTCGTTGCTAAAATAAGGAGAATGTCACATTTTCGTAGAACTTATGGTTTAGGTTCCACCAATTTTTGAAATTCTTAATCAGTTTGATCTGCAATTTCTCCAGGACGAACTGTGTATGCTCAGTTTCTTGTTTTAAGGTTTTTAATTCACCCAAATTCTTGTTAAATCTGCAATCATGGTACCACTTACAGAGTAGTCTTCGTCTGTAGTTTTCGTCGCAGTCCCTCAACTTTCGAAGGGTCACTTTCAGTGTAATTCTGAATTTGACCTTTCAGTTTATCTACAATAAGACCACCATAAACTTATCTCTTCCTTCCATTTGAAAATGTCACCTCCCATCGCCTTCGCCTTGAGAAAAGATCTCTCAGAGTGTTTTGTTTTTCTACGATGTGTGAATATTCATCTCCGTCCTGTTTATAAATCTCAAATATTTCCCTCTGTCCGTCAGATAGTTCCTCCACTACCAATATTACAGTCACTTACGCAGGGTTTTCCGTTGCTTCACCAACCGGACCTGTTCCTCTTCAGAGGTTTTGTCGTTTGCTGATTCTCCATTCAATGTTGGAGGACATTTCTCACCAGTATTATCCTTATTCTCTTGAATCCCCTCCACTTTTTGATTATTGCTTCTCTCCCTTTTCAACATGTTCACCAAAATGCCTGAATTATAATTTATCCAGTAAAACTGATCTCAGCATCACGTTGCTTCACCAAATCTTTCAAGGAGGTCTGGTCGGTGTCTGAAATGTAAGAGGAGTCATTAGGAAGTCCAAGTTTGTTCTACGCGTCAGAACCCACCACAAACTTTCAAATTTTCGAAGCAAAATAAAATTTCCACTCCGCTAACAGTCACACTCGGCTCAATTTTCCGTCCTTTAAAGAAGTCGTCAATTAATTCCAGGCATCTTTTTATTCAAAGGAAACTACTTTTCCTCATTCACCGATCCCACGTGGGTAGATTTGAGCTGATTCTTCAGTCTGAAAATTTCCATTTTGAGGGATTCCACGTCATCGGGTTCCTCGATTTCATTGATCACGGGTATATTCTGAATCAACGCCACTCTCTGGGAAAATTTGCACGTGGAAATCGTTTCCTTCAATACAGCAAAATAAAAACGAAGATATTTCCCTCTTCAACAGAAATATTGGCGATCATCACAGTCTTGCAGTTCCCACCCAAACTATCTTTCAAAACTGATGTCAGCATAGAGTTTCTGTAGGGGATGTGCTTGGCCTTCGTGTTACTGAGGCACAAAATTGTCTGAGGTTACCATGAAAACGACTTGTTCCAAATAATGGAGAGATTTGTTGATAAATTTGGCTTCCTTTAAAAGAACTCCGCTAAGACCAGACTTATAGACCCGCTCTGAACTTAAATATGGAGACTTCAATACCCTGCCAAATCGACCATATGAAATTTGGATTTTGTCAGTTTTTTCCCGCCGATTTTATTGGAGGTTATATGTATCGTGAATATGCAGTGAGATCGAGTTGAGGCATCATTCATCGGTGTCTACCATTTTAGTTACCACCGACCTCTGCTATGGTTCTGTTTGTGTCCCCAATGAACAGCAGGTTCATTGCCTCCTCAGCCGTCCTGGCTTGGTGAAGCGACAACCCTTTGATCAAAAACTGTCCACTGTTGTCTTCTTGGAGGGTGACCTTGCTGGTTAAATAATGACGGGGGTCCTACTTTAAATCTTCCATTTTCTTTGCACATTCGTCGACTTGGAGTAAATCGTAGCCAATTTCATTATATATTTCCAGGTATGATATTTTCATGGTGAAATCAGAGCCAGGATTCTAGAATTACCAAACATTTTAAGCTTTTTCAAATTCTGAGAAGAATTCGGTCAGGCATCGGGGTATTATCCCTCTGTCCTCATACTTTTCCGGTCCTCCTGTGATTGTGAAGGTCTTTCCACTTCCCGTCTGAAATAGAGAATCCTGGTTACCTGCCCATAGGCGAACACTGTGCAGTTGTATCCGTTTATTACGCTAAAATGAATCTGACAAAGTACTTTTTGATTAGCGGTGCTGTAATGTCATTGAAAACATCAGACTGAGTCACAAATCGGTCGAAAATGTGGTTGAATCTGATGAATTAAACTTTAAACTTGAATGTATATGTTTCCCTCTTGTTGTTGACAGTCTCTTTGTTTTTATGAACCACACTTAATGATAATTTTTCTCTGTCTTCATTAGGCGGATCAATTCGGTACTGCAGGAAATTAATAAGCTATAACATTAAAGGAGTCGGGTGTATTTCTAATTCGGCAATAAATATCAATAAACGCATTCATATTGTTTCCGTAGAAAATATTTTATTTTAATTTAAATCCTAAAATTTATTTTAATTTAATTAAAAATATCAATTTTGATATTTTAAAATTAACATTCTCCCTCTTGATGTTCAATGTCAAGGGGTTCCTGAAGGCAAGATAGAAGCTGTTTTGACATATACTTGGTCTGAACCTGAAGACCCCCGCGAATATGACCATGGATAATTACTTTTCTCTTGAGCTCGCATTTTCGTGGTCGACCGAAGACAACCCTACCGATTTTCCTTGATTAAAACCTTAAGGAAATAGGGTTTCTCTTTCTTTACTCTATTCATATCTTCCCTTGTTTTGTTAGAGTAACATCATCCACCTTAGCCATCTGCCTCAGGCAACACCCAGTGCCAGATAACACGAAAAGAGACCACTTGTTCTCATTCATTTAATTGCAGGGGCTACACGTGAGATGAACCGTGTTTTCCTTGCCTAGGGAACAACACGTTTTTCACTTGTTCTAAAGTAGTGAGGAAGTCAAGTAAGAAATTAAATTATTTCAAGCAAACACAAAATTTATTAACTACGAGAAACTCTCAATAATAATCAGAAACTCTCAGATAAATTTTCCTGCTCGTCATCAGTGATGATTATATCCGTCGGAAAAAGAGAAGACAGGAGTCCATCGGTATATTCAACATTATGTGGGTTGCAAATTTTCAAATCGTTGTTCACTTCTTCGATGAGTTTGTCCAACAAAGAAAATTCCTCATCCAAAGTGTCCCAATGAGTTTCTTGAAAAAAAGACCGATTGGGATTATTATCAATCATTTCTATGCTATTTTCGATTTTTGTTTTATCAATCATTTCTATGCTATTTTCTATTTTTGTCTTATCAATCATTTCTATGCTATTTTCGATTTTGTCTCATCAATCATTTCTATGCTATTTTCGATTTTTGTCTTTTCAAAAATATCCTTAACAGAGTCGTCTTCATTTTCGAATGTTGTTGGTTCAAAATAATGTTGTTTGTCCTCATTATGTGATTTTTGTTCGAAATTTTTCTAAAAATGACGATTTTATCAAATTACATTTAATTGTTGATAATTTCCGTAAGTGCTATCCATTTCACCAAAAGATAATAAATTGCGAAATTCTACTATTTAAGATAACAAAAATTATTATATATTATTATTATTTTTGTTGAATAATTAATTATTTAATATATTATAATAATAATAATTATATAATAATTTATTTACATTATATGGAGAATCAAAAGGGCGAGATGGATCGACTTCACGGTTGACGTCGAAACGTCGCTGGAAAACTTCTCTGTGAAAAATTTTACCTCTCCAGACAAAGCCATTGCACATTTCAACTCAGCCATCCTTTCGGCGGATAGAAAGCACGTCCCTAAAGGATTCATCCATGATTACAAACTATTTTTCAACAAAGAAATATTGGATCTCATCTGTGAGAGAAGACACCTAAAACGTTCCCGAACAACCAACCAGCAACTCCAAGATGAAATTTCTTCCCTAAACAAGAAGATAACCCACCTCATTACGGAGCTCAAAAAGGAGAAGTGGTCCACTTTCGTCTCTCGATTGAATCCAAAATCAAAACCCCAAAGTTTCTGGAGATTTATCAGAGAAATACAATCAAATCAAACCGAATCGAGCACAACCCATGGAGGTAGACTTGGAAAGGACAACCAAACGAAAGATTTCCACTGCCAGGCAAATGACTTGATGACTCACTATTGCAAAATGAGTCATATTCCAATGAATAAAGAAAATCGACCTCATATTACTAAACCCCCAAGGGTAACAAAGGCACGATTCGAAGTATCAGTAAGTCATGTTCAAAACCTCATTACAAACTCAAGAAACTCACCAGCCACGGGACCCGATCGGATCAGCATATTCCACCTAAAGCACCTCGGTCCAAACGGGCTCTTGGCACTTAAAGATATCTACGAATTCTCCATCAACAGGTGTTTCATCCCGATGTTATGGAAGAAGTCGAACATTATCCCAATACTCAAGAACAACAAAGCCTCCTCCTTGCCCTCTTCGTTCAGGCCAATTTCCTTAACATCTGTTGTCTCAAAAATCCTCGAAAGGATCATTCTTAACGAAATCACCCCCTACCTCGACCTCTCCGACTCACAACATGGTTTCCGTCCTTTACACTCGACCACCACGCACTTACTGACACTAACCCAATACATCTCCAACGGTTTCAACAACTGCAAACCCCCGGAACGAACTGTCTTGGCCTCTATTGACCTAACTAAAGCTTTCGACAGAATCTCCCGTGTGGTCCTCTGCAACAAGATCTATTCTTCAAATATTCCCTCTGTATGGAAGTCATGGCTCACAAATTTCCTCTCGGGAAGACTGGGTCATACGTGTCTATATTCAAATCTATCAAGATATCGACTCCTACCAAACGGTGTTCCCCAGGGATCAGTCCTTTCACCCTCACTTTTCAACCTTTACGTCAAAGACATCCCAACAACCCAAAATACGTTACTATTGACATATGCCGATGATCTAGTAATCGCATCCAGGAGTGGCGATGTTCGACTGGCCACCGAAAAAGTGCAGTACCACCTGAACTTGCTATCCGACTGGATGAACTTAAACTGGATGAGTGTTTCCACCTCGAAGTCATCAGCTACCCTGTTCACAACCGATCGAAGACAATTCAACCTAAACCCCACACTCTCGTTGGGTGACGAACCACTCCCCTTAAATAAATACCCGAAGATCCTTGGAGTTGTCTTCGATCCTTCACTCTGTTTCAACAGACAAGTGGAGGAAGTAATGACAAAAGCCAAGCGGAAACTTAACATATTACGGGCAGTAGCTGGCCACTCAAACGGTCAGCAAAAAGAAAACTTAACTCTTCTCTACAAACAGTTCATCAGGACTACACTCAACTACGCCTCACCAAGTTGGGCCCCCTCAATCTCCTTGTCCCTTTCTCAAGAACTGCAGAAAGTGCAAAACTCGGCGCTGAGAATAATAACTGGCTGCTTAAAGTCAACCCCCACCGACCATTTACATTGGGAGTCGAAAATCCTCCCGCTCTATGACCACCTGGAAATGCGTAATTTACAATTCCTACGGCAGTCGTTCGACCCGAATCACCCAGTTCACGCTTGCTAAGTAACAATAACCGCAGATACATACGCAGGACCCTCTTTGACCTACAAAGAGCCTTGTCGAAGATCACCCCCCCTCAAGAAGACTCAACTTGGACCCGCCGAATCCATGATTTCATCTCAACACGGGCCATTAGGACACTTCAATATAACATAGTCTTGGAGCGCTTCCCCCCTGATATCAGTCCAACGGAACAATCGCTCCCGAGGAAGATCAGAATCGGACTGGCTCGCCTACGATGTGGACACCACCCTTTTCTGGCTGGCAGAGTAGTTCGGACCTTTTTCCCTGCCCTGGATCACCGGATGCAAAAGTCGAGGATCTCTGGGAGCGGCCTGTCCGGACTGCACGCTCTCTGATGGTCGCCGACTTCCCACTTGCTGGCGAAGCCGGGGTTAATAATTTATTTATATGGAGAATCAATGGAGGATGGAAACAACTTACAGCCCGTATCCAGAGATGCATGGCAAAAGTGGAATCTCAAATTAGTTCACTTTTCTGGTTCACAAGAATGACCTTACTGACTGCTTATTTAGTAGTGATCTACGATCTAATCCGTCGGATCTTTAATTCAATTAGCCACATAATACCACACTAACGTAGGCGCCACATGGCATTAGATGGACTCAATGATCCAAAGGTCACCAAGGATCACATGAGCCTGGATGCGTATCTCGATAGCTATTGTCAGACGAAAACCTGGTCATTCAAGCTCCCTAATATAATTTAATTATTTTTGCTATTAACCGTTTACCGGTAAAATTTGAGTCATAAAATTTTGTCATCATAAAATTATTGTAATCTACCGAGTCACGTGTGGTAGTGTTTTTTGGAGATTAGTGAATGTTCTCTGTATGTGTCTAAGGTATGTGGATTTAATAAGTGAGAAGCTTGGATTGTTCGGGAAGGTGACTGTCGCTGAAATTGTAAGTTCTTCATTTCAGGTTGTCATCCAAAGGCAGGATTTTCGATCTGTATTTTATTAGGACTGAACTTGTGCCCGTCAGGAGATCCCGGCCATCTTAGCAGTCATCTCACATTCGTTTGCTGTTTGTCCAGAGATCCACACATTTTCCGTATGCACGTGTTACTTTGTGAACTTTGAAGGTGTCATTAGGGCTCCCGTTCTCCTCACAAGTGCCTCGAAATGAGTTTGTCTTTGCAGCGAGGTGGAGAACCTTTGTAGAGCCATAGTTACTGTTGCTTGAAAGATGTTGATCTTCTTTAGATTTGTATTGGACAGGTTTGTCCCCCATACAGCCATCCATTGCTGATTGTAGGTTGTATTACCATAAAGTGAGCTAAACACTGAGTCGAAGCAGCCTTTGTCCAAAGTTTAGTTTTGTTAGGACAGGGAGATTACCTTGTTAGCGTGTTTACTGAATGTCATGAGGGGGTCGTACTTGGTACCCGATAACTTGCCAGAGTTTGTGTAAGGGTACTGGTGCATTATAGTACCCTTTAAGCAACTATTCTTATAAATAATGATTTAATAATTTTTTTATCGCTAATAGGTTTCTTTAAGTGCTGGAAACAACATGCTCCGCTTAGCACTCTAAATCAGGCATGCTCACGATCATATAATCCATGGCTCCCTTTTCGACATTGTGGCTCCCAAAGTTTAACATCAATAAACTATTTACTAAGTATAGACAATATTTGTTTACTAACAAATATTGTTTCAAATTAAATAAATTATTGAAAAAAAACATCAGAACAATTTATATTCCCATTGCCAACTTAGTTATGTCTGGCTCAATCACGCCAATCAACGTTTTTAGGCAAAATTAAAAATTTCGTTTTCCTCCGTAAAGGGGACCGATTCAAGGTCGGTCTTTTTTGTCCCTTGCAACGCCAGTCTCACGGTGATTTAAAGTGATAAGTGGAGCATGTTGTTACTACACTTAAAACAAACCTATTAGCGCTAAAAATTATTAATTTTAGCAAAAATAAGGAAAATTACTTAGGGGGTACTATAAGTGCTTATGGCAGAGATTGTCAAACGATGTGCCGCCAGTCAAATACAAATTTAAATAAATGGTTCCTAGCAAACTAAATAGACATTTTACTTTCAAGCATTCGGACTATTCCAAAAAATCTGGATTATTTATGCATTTGAAAAAAACAGCAAAAGTATCATTTAGTTTTTACTATGTAATTTTAGATCCAGTCAAATGTTATTTAGCGATACTTCTGTGATCTCAGCGGAATCACTGAGATGTTCATGTTATGATTTCTGAATTGATAGCAAAAGAACTGAAAACCTCATACCCATTGGCCGAAAACTTGATAATCCTTTTTTGTGTCTCAGTCAGAACACTTATCTGTTGAAGAAAAATGACGAAATTATTGAACTGTTTTAATGATCGATCCTAAAAATTAATGAAGATGGAGTAGGATATTGGAGAATTCTGGATATATGTTCGAAACATATTTCCCAGATTATCTACACAAGTACTGACGATTATTTTACAATTTTCAACGACATATTTATGCGAAACAGGTTTTTCTACGCTGCAATAATGTAAAATACAACAAACGGGAAAATTTTGAAAAATATTGATGGCAGAAATGCAAGTGGCGTTGTTAACCATTCGACCAAATATTGATAATACCTTTTCACGAGAGCATAATATTTATAGGATTTAGCATCGTAGATGCGTGGAGCCTTCCACCTGGTGAACAGCAGCGAGAATCGAACCTGTAACCTAAGCCACTTTAGCCCGACACTTGACCACTATGCCACCGGCTTTTATTATATTGATAATTATTATTATTATAAGCAACTACATAGAATCATATAAACTATAATTCTATTCGTGCCGCGTCTGAACAATCCTCTTAATTAGCCTTTCCCATCCCCTCCTGTCCGATGCCAAGTGCCGCAGACTACTAAGGTCTTCACCGTCCTTTAGTAGTCTGGTTACTGATCTCAGGTCACCATTAAGGACTTCCGGAAGAGTTATTCTTGGACGACCTCTGAACTTCTCCCCTGACGTATCGAAGTATTCTTCCATGACGACGTTTGCTGGCGTGTCTTGTTCCAATCTGAGAATATGGCCAAACAATCTCCAGCGAGCCTTCATGATCATGGTGCTCAGAGGTCCGGAACCGCATCTTCTATATAAATTTTCACTCCCTACACGCATTGGCCACTTTAGTCCCAAGAGAGACCGAAGTTGCCTTCTGTGAAAGGAGTCAAGGTTTTGTTCGTCCGTTTTCGAAATTCCCCACGTCCCAGAGTTGTATGTTAGTATGGGCCTCACGAACGCCTATATTGATAATATATGCAAAAAAATAATAATTAAATGTATTTCATTTTTAATTTATATTTGTTTTAGTGAATCATGATTCAATTACTAAATAAATTAAATTAAAAATTCTCTAATTTATTGTTGTTGTTTTATATTAACAAAAATTTGCTCATTAAATAACCACTACTCATGGAAGCTAAGATCCGTAGTCGTGGCTCCGGATTTCTTCGCGTCTGTGAGGAAGATGGAAATCCACTTCGCCTGATCCTTCCCATGGCAAGAGATAACCGATTGGATAAGAAATTCCCCTCCCCGATCGGATTCCTCTGCAAGACCGAGAGAAGGCTCTTCCGGAAAGTAGTGGGGACGATGGAAGATCACAGACGTCGAATGGCACAATTGATTGCGATGACTGGGATCACCTAACTGTTTGACTCTTTTGTCTTTCTTTCTCGGTGTTCCCGGGGTTATTAAATAAATAAATTAAATAACTAATTTTTGTCCTCACTTTTACATATCCAAAAAAATTTAATTTTTTAATGTTGCCGTGGATTATTTTTTACGATTATTTGTACAAGATCCTAATTTTGTTCGTGAAACAGGCATCAAGAATTTCGAGTCAAAAAATAATTTTTATTATTCGGACCAATAAAGTAAGTGAAAGCCAAAGTCATTTACAGTTTGATCACTGAAGAACTCAATGAGGACAATTGGGGAACTTATTTTTATAATTTTTCTTGTCTAAACTAAATATTACGGAAGCAACCCCTTTTCCACAAGCCTTCAGTATTTGAGGACTTTGCTGAGTCGGTCCCTCATAGATCTTGACGTAATCGAATCTTAAAGTCCGCAAATATAACATACTCGCATTTTTGGTGTTTTTCAAGCGAAAATTCGACGAATTTTAGAAATATGCGACTTTTAGCGGCGTCCTTCGGTAAAACTAAAAGCCACTGATATCTCGTTCGGCTTTCGTAGTTCGATGACCCGTAAAATGGGTGGGAATAGAGACTTTGCTTTCTGCCGGAGACTTGGAGATAAGGCAAGGTCACTATTTTTACCATGAACTGAAATCCCTGATATTCCTGGCCCGAGTCCGACACGAAATTAATTTCGAATTTGTTCGTAATGGAATAGAAAATTCCGTGAAATCGTCTCCCACAGAATTTTCCGTGATTATACTTCTGTCCCCTAATCGTTTCCGTGATTTGAATGTAGTCATAACGGCAATTATAGCTCTCCTCAATTTCAAAGCTCAGAACCTCCTAAAAATTATCTGGGAGTCTTTACAAGTACAAAATGAAACCCCTCCCGTGTATAGTAAAGCCAGGAGCAGTTTTTGTTGTTCAGGTAGACCAACGGCCACCCAGGACTCTCAACCAAACTGGTCAAATCCTTAAGAACGTATCTGCACGAATCTAAAACACCGAAGACTTCCAAACCTTCATAACAGGTTTTTCCGTCAATTCCCAGAGCGAACCCAGTCCTGCAATAGCACTCGAAGGATCCGTACAAATTACGGCAGTAATGGGAGCAGTTTCCGTGGTTGAAGAGACACTGGTTTAGATCTTCAATGAGCAAATGAGGTGATGCCTGCTTTGAAGGAGATTTCAAATCCTCTGGCGGTGACTTCATAGTCCGAATGGAAGGAGACAACAAGACTGCTTTCGTCGGTCAGGATTGAGTCTGGAATCTTATTTCCGCAGTATCTCCCAATGATATCCCCCTTTTCCGTCTGAATTAGTAAATAATCATGGTGGCAATGCTAAATTTACAAAAACGGAGAACTTCGTCAAATTCTACGTCGAATGACGTAAATTCAAGGAAGATGACGTGAGTCTCTTCAACTTTAATGACCCACTTGCAGTATATCTCGTTTGGGTAGTCCAGGGGGTAATCTGGAGAGGTAAAAGTCATCTGATTGACTTTAATTAGTCCTCCGCACGATTCTTGATTAAAATCCCCAACTTGAGTACCTTCACAATCCAAACCGTTCTTAGTAAGCTGAAATCCAGGGTAACACTCACAATCGTACCCCGTGATGGTATTTACGCATATCTGATCACATGAGTGGGTCTCGGAGACACACTCGTCGACTTCTAGATATGACTGGAGATAAAGACCGCTGTAAACTGACAGGAAAAATCTAAAAGGACCGTACGAGTTCCTTGAGTAGTATGTAACGGTAATCTCTTTATCGTTTGCCATAAACGGTCCCGGGAGGTACTTTCCACAGAGTTTGACAGGATGAGAGCCATTTTTAGCGGAAATCATTAAATAAGCCTCCTCACATTGATTGGACTCTTTGATCTAGGTTGGCTCAATATTGAAATAACGTGGAACTCGTGGAAATGAACCTTCAAAGGATTTCTCGTTGTCGTCCGTTTTAAATCTCCATTTGCACGAGATGTTGGATTGCGGACCTCCACGTGGACTTTCGATGTGATAGACATCTTTCAGGGTTATGTCACCTCCACAAATTTCTGGAATTTAAAAAATGCTAAAACCCTCGTAATATACCGACAAAATGCTCCGCGAGCTTTTCGGGCTTAGAAAGACTGATGATCCCTTCAAAAAGATGTTTTCCTGGCATGAATCGTCTAAATATTAGAAGAGGTACTACAAGTCAGTGAGGAGACTTCCCCGTGAATTTCAACAAAAAAAGAAAGAATTTTGATGATTCACAGTTTTTTGAAGTAAAATTAAGCGAGTTTATCTTCAACGAGATTTCATGTCCGAGGTTAGCTTTAAATTTTAGGGATTCGTTTTTGCTTCCAATTAGAAGAAAGGTTTGTTGGATCCCCCAAACGTTAGTAAAATTTCCTATTTTAACGTTGTTTTCAAAACCACAGGAGTAAAGCAGATTTGTCTGCCTAATATCCCCCGGACTCAAATGATCCCGTTGGCCGACAAGTTTGAGGATATCGCCATAGTGAGATCCGGCAACAAGAGGCACGATGGTATGGAGGTCTTTGTAGAATGCAAATGCGTTGCACGTGTAGTGCATTATACTCTCAAAGTCGTATCCCTCTCCTAAAGAGTCGATCTCGTCTGGCTTCTTCTTATAGAAGTTGTACTCTTTGCCTGCGAGAATCAAAAGCACTAAAACCAATAATAATATTTCTAAAGAGAATTTTGACGTGGTCGTCCCGATCGGGACGTGTGTGTTCATGCCAGAACCCGAGCACGTGCCCGATCTCATGAAGAGCAGAACCAAGAGATATACAGTAATCATTTAGAGAAACTTCTTGCATTCCCCCAACATTCCCAACATAGGAGCAGCAACTAGAGGAAACCATGATTTCAAAACCCACAATGACGTTTAGTGAAAACGACATAATCATGGTATCTTTTGACACGTGGTATAAATTGGAGACACGTAGAACTCTCCCAAATGTCAATCGCCGATCTAATGAGGTTAATTTGGATGACTACACTCTCAAGAAGTAATAACAACCTTTAAACACGTCGAAGTCAATGACATAAGGTATAGTTCCGTTTGTCCATAATTTTACGAAAAGCAGTCGCTGCCCGTTTATCCATTTTAGGTACGTCTGTGGTCGTAATTAACACAACTGATAGGAAAAATCTGTAAAAATGCATATTTTATAACCACCGACTGGGGAAAACCAATAAATGCTAAAATTACAACGCATTAACCGATTCAATCGAACAATCCTAAAAACCACTGTTGGCGTATTAAAGCAGACAATCATTCAATCAATAAAGTAGCAATGAGATAAATAAGACAATATGACAGCCTCTCAACAAGATTCTATGTACAGCCCGTAGTCGGAGTCTTCGGGCCCAAGACGGTCTATTTTCTAAGATGGCTCGGGTCCATGATAAATAAAGCGAGTAACAAACGACGGGAAACCGAGAAACTGTTCCAAAAGATTTCTCTGGCAGTTGTCAGGGGAAACAGCCACTCAATGATCTCAGCTGGATTTCTTTGAAAAAGTAGTGAGATTCATTGTAACTATAGTAGCATGTTAGAGATGATGTTAATAGCTTCAATACATGTACTGATGGATAAGATCTCTGAGAAATTATGAGATGCCTATCGTCAGCTTAAAGAAAGCCATAAAGTTACTTGGTGTGGGAGAAGCCAGTGGAGAAAAAGGTGAAGATTATTTATTTACTAACTACCGGCTTGGTAAGTTTAGCACAAGCAGTCACAACTAATAAAGGAAGGTACCCAAGGGAGAACGATTGCTTGTGCCGACCAAATCCACCCTCCAATCCTCCAATAAAGGATTCCTATGAGATATGGAGACGTAGGTCCGCCCTCTTTCATTTTTATCACACATCCTACCATCGCAGACCATTTATATCTCATTATAAGAGTCAATTTCGACCTCCTCTATGTCGAGGACCGGTCCCTAGCATTAATACCAAAAGAGATCCTTATCCCATTTTGGGAACATTCATATTAAAAACTGTCTAATAATAAAAGTCACCGTGGAAAAACAAAAGTTTATTATGAAGACAAAAGAGAAGTCTAATCAGAGAATATACATCTTTCTAATTCTGCAACAGCCAGTTCAGCATGCATCTGCAAGGTAGAATCGCTGTAATCCTGACTAGCTAATCTGATGATCCTCGAAATATCTCTCAATGAAGTCCCCAGAATTGAGAACAATTCATTATCCTTCATTCCCTGCAAAAGAAGAACAACCAATGAGATAGCAGCTCTTTTAACGTCACTAGAAGAGTCTGACATGCTTGACTTCACCAATTCGACAATCTGATAAATTCAACCAAATTTGAACCTCTGCCACGTGCGTCATCACCGAAAATCGAGCGCATTTTAGAAACTCTCCCAAGGAGGAAAGCCCACTACTACGAATAAGAGCCTCCTTGTCTCTACAGGCCACCAAGAGGAGGTTGAGGAGACTATTTTTGTACATCGGAAGCAAATCACCTAAAAATAAGAACACAGAGGACCTAGTCTCCGACAGACCTTAACGATTACCTCCCCCATCTCAAGTCTCACCTCTACTGAAGACATATGGGAATTGATCCCAGCAAACTCGGACACCAGAATAGGCACGATATCCTCATGAAAGCGGTCACATAACTCAACCAGTCCTTACACTAAAAACACCAAAAAACCATTTATTCCCGCCAAATAGACGTACGAATCGTCGTCGTTCAGGCAAGTAATGAAAATCTGCAGAACTTTCTTATCATTTTGTAGTGTTTCATAATCTCTTCTCTGAATAAGTCGAGTAAGTTCTACTATTCCACGTGCCTGAGTGACAACACAGTCTAAGCAAGTTGCATTCTCGATAGCTTCGTCAAATTCCGACCGAACGGATGACAACTCTGCCTCAAACTCCTCAGACAGCATTCCAACGTCAATATCAGAACCTTGAAATCCTTTGGTCCCACGTGACTTGACAGTAAGAATTATCTCTGAAGCCAGTTTATGGACAGAAGATGAGGACTTCCATCGCTCCTTCAAAGCCTCCAATTGAGGGGTAAATTGATCAAACAAATCCCACTCTATTCCACCGATCAAAATACACGAAAAATTTTACCATAATAAACGAGCCAATCACAATCAGAATCAATTGCAATATAGACATTGCAGACCGCTCACGTGCATTATCCAAATCGTCCCCATTTGATGTCTGGAAATCAGAGGAAACCGTGTTGAGACATACCAGGAATTAGACTTAACCAAACTTTAACATATTTGACCATTTTGGTGGAATCCTGCGAGAAAATAGTGTTTAAATAATGGGAGATCAGTGGATTCAAGCTTTCCACAAGTCTCACATCAGTGGGAGATGCGTTTACGTTTGTCATTGCCTTTCCGAACGCCTTGGTACAGCAAAACACAGTACCTCCACAATCAATTCAAGAAATGAACAGATAGCCTCTGTCACGTTGCTCATGTTGTCAGCCAGAGTAGTCAAACAGCCTACAACTCGCATCACATCATCATTTTCCGTGTAGACATCGACAAGACAGTCAAACCACGTGTTGGCAGCACACTCGGGGTTCAAACAGTTGCTGAGAAGCTTCATTGAGTCATTTCTTAGAAAATAACAATAAATGAGGCTCACGAAGTGCTTTCAGCCCGTTCACAGTTGTTTACTTGGAGTCTGAAAATTGTACTGATCCTTGGGACAGGTCTGTCGTTCAGATATCTCCGAAGAACTCGTCCAAGTCGTGGATGGGACTCAATCTACAATCACAAAAGTTAGAAAACTCGAATAAGCTGGTTTAACGCCTGAATGTTGACCGAAAGTGAATGGGAATCGTTCATTTTGGCGATAATTAGCTTATCTAGAGAGTCCTCGAAAACATCCACGTGTTTCGTGGCCATCAAGTCCATTGTGGTCAACCAAACCAGAGACCAAGTCTCAGCTTCCACTTCAAAGATCTAACTTTCTTAATTAAGGGACAACCTGTTCAAGAATCCGCGATAAAAATAACGGAAGTTTAGTTGATGGGAGAGGACAGTAGACGACCAACTTGGCAATCGATTCTTCCTGCATTTGTGGGGATACTGGGATCTCTAGCCACGTGGTTATAAAAGGTACTGGCAGAACATAAATGCGTAGTCATCTCCAAAAATCCACTGGGCTGAGAAATCAAGGTGGCAAAACACTGAGTGCAAAACCGACGGAATTTGACGGAGGAATTTGATGGATCCAAAAGGGTTTTGAAGACAACCCCTCTTTCTTTTGGGGCTAAAAGGAAGTTTTTTGCGATTTTGTGCAAAACATCGGTATTTTTGATATTCTTGGACTCAAAAGTGTCTAAGAAGCACTTAACGAGGTGGGATTTATTCATTGCGCGGTAAATTTGATACAAAACGGTGGAAAAGTGGCTAAAAATTATAAAAGCATTACTTTTGGTAAAATAAGTCGGCTTTTTCACGATGAAGAAACTCAGCACAGCGGCAAATGGTCTGCAATTTGCACACTCGACAAAATAAACACGACGAACTTAATCCATTTGTTACTGCGTAGTCAAGTAGAGGATAAATATTTCGAAATTGATGTTTTTCCGTAATTAGATTATTTAGACATATCACTATGAGGGCACTGAGTTTGGAAGTACTAGAAAGTTGTGTGAAAAGAGGAATTCTTAATAAGTGCTTGTAATCTGAATTGTTTTCGAGCAGGTTCTGTGGAAATGTGGTTTCATCGCTTATAATTTCGTTTAGGTCTATAATTTAACTTTGGAGTAAATTATACCTTCACTTTCAAGGAAAGAAAGAAGATGTTCAATAAGATCACAATTCATTTAAATTTAAATTTATTTATTTTTTTATTTATAAAAACAATACTAATAAAAAGTAAAAAAATAATAATCATTAATCCGCAAAAAGTAACGGATTCAATTTCTTTCAAAGAGTCATCCACTTGTGAAGAAATCTGCCTACATTTATAGCAGGCAGAACCAAGCATCTTCCTTACCAAGCAGCCAAGAATCCTATAATCATTAATATTCAATAAGTAAAGAATCCAATAATCATTAATTTGCATAAAGAATTCAATAATCATTAATCTTAGAACTACCCTCTTATACGAGTAATTGATCCATATGACGCTTAATTATGTTTCTCCAAGCTGGGCTTTATGCGTATCTCTCACCCTCTTACAAAAGGTAGAGTAGATGCAAGCTCAGTCTTGAGATTTATAACGGGTTGTTTGAAATATACATCTATATTAGAAGACGGAGGTTCTACCGTTGGGTGATAACCTTGAAATATGGAGCTTATAATATCTCTAGCGATCAGCTGTCTTAACAACCCAACCTTCCCACTACTCAAGTTCACTAACCACTAGCACGTGTAGGATCCTTACTGATCTCATTGAAAAACCAAATCTGAACTGAATAATCGCGATCCGTCTCCGCCAGCAGTCGAAGAGGGAGATCTCTTAAGACAACAAAATAGAGGGGCACAGTCATCTTGAGATCAGCGCTGCAAAATTGACAGATTCCGAATTTCTTTTTCTGGCTATACAGAAGAGTCCTCGAATATTACAAAATAGAGCTCCACAAGGTTCCCCATTGTCGCCTATTCTGATCAACTTATTTCTTCATGATCTTCCAAAAATTGATATGTTACCTATTTTATGCAAACGATCTAATAATTGACACTAGGGATGATCCTCCTCTACGGCTGTCTTGGTGGTTCAGTCATACCTTAACTGATGTCCCAACTGGTTATTAGTTTTCCGCGTTCAAACTGTGATTTACACTATTCGCTTAATATAGAAGATTCAGAGGCATGCTCAAATATTTATTGACGACTCTCTTATCCAGACTGGTAGATATCACAGGATCGTGATGTTACTTCCATCAGATCATCGCTCCGATGATAAAATGAACCTCTTCGAGGATCGAGAAAATCAACTAAAACTAGCGGTGAAGATTCCGTCTTCTTTTTTTGTCAGAGTCCCACCCTCACCACTTTCGTTCCAGAAGAATCCAAAGTCATGATTTCGCGAGTTTCTGCAAAAAGCAAAATCTAAGATCTTTCATGCGAAGGAATCCAGTTCAACTTATAAAAAATATCTCAATGAATTTTCTGTCCAAATGTTCCTGACAACGGTGGGATTGCTGATGGAGCATTCAAAGAGAATTTTGAAATTGTTATGACCTGTGATCTCCTAATCAGTTGGCTTTAACATTTTTCTCGGTGATCTGCTAGATCTGCTCGATCACCTATGCAGATGATTAAGGCGAACTCATTGTTCACAAGCGAGGATTAGTCGTGATCAACGATATTTACTGCACTCATGACTTTAGGGAAACTAATAGAGTGAATCCAGTTTTTTTCCAGTGCCCTTCAAGAGAAGCTTCTAGAACTGATATATTTTTTTATAAAGTGGATAGACCTATTTTCGAGGCTATATGATCTACCTAATCCAGCAGAACTTCAAATAGTGTCTATAAGTGCATTATTGGGGGAACAGCTCGAGGGATATAGAGTTACAGATATTTCACTTTTTTGCTTTAAACAGATTTGGTATACACTTTTTTTTCTTTAAACGCTTTGAAATTGGATTATTGGACGAGATTCGTATCTCCATCCTTCCTGTCGAATAATATACAGTGCTTATTTAAAGCCAATAATCACCGACAAATTAGGAGGGAATACATGGCCGTTAAGTGATCCTGACCTCCTCAAGCGGCCATTTCAGGTTTGTTTGCTGTTCGCCCCGAGATCCGATTCACTTTCTGTACGATTGAGTTACTTGTGGAAACTTTGGAGGTGCCACAGTGCTTATAATTTTTTGAGCATAAAGTTTACTATGCTAACCAGATGAGGTCCGACGGGAAGTTAAATAAGTACTAGGAGAAAATATTGAGACCATTGAAGGTGACTGAAAAATAGAGAATGGCGACCTTCTGTGTGAAAAAAATATGATCTACCTTTGTATGCCAAGTTTAACTAGGATTAACTGGGGAATCCTCAGTACAGGCCTTTCGAGACGGGATCCATGCCTCACATTTAACCTTACTCAAGTTCCGTGATAATAAAAATTTATTCATTCAGCTTTTTTTATAAATAAAAATAAACATTAAAATTATTTTAATAAATAATTTAAAATCGATTCAAATATTGTTTTTTGTTGATGGCTCTTCGTCCTGATAATCCACCAACTCTAACAGCTAAATTAGCCAAATCTAATGGTTTGAATAACAATTTGTCCAGAGAAGAGATACGAAAGCTAAAGGAAATTGAAGAAGCTCGTAAGGCTGGGACCATTCCTGCTATGAAAGACGAACAAGGAAAAGACATAAACCCTCATATGCCACAATACATCATGCAAGCCCCTTGGTATTTCTACGCTACAAAACCTACTCTCCAGCATCAGCGACTTTCTAAGGCAGACCAGGCCAGGAATGGTGTAGGAATGGATACATGGCACAAAAAGGGGGAGAAAGAAGACGGTCAACCACGTGGGCAGTGGAAACCTGGGTCTTGCGAGAACTGTGGTGCCACGACACACAAACGGAAGGACTGCTTGGAGGTTTAACGTGATTTCTTTATTTCCTAGAGACCGCGAAAAGCCAACGCAAAGATGACGAAGAAGGTGTTTGCTAATGACGAATACCTTACGACAGATATTCCGTTGTCCTTTGACGGAAAACGAGACCGTTGGAACGGTTACAATCCGGAATCCTATGCCATTGAATATGAACGGTTCAACAAAATAGAAGAAGTAGCATAAATCACTCATTCTCAGGCAAAACGGGAGGCACGTTCAAAGCAACTGGATGAGGGTGCCAAAAGCGATAACGAAGACGAGAAGGACATTGAATCTATGGATATGCCCGGGCAGAAATGTACCAAAGACTCCAAAACGCTCATTACTGTCCGGAACTTGAGAATAAGAGAGGACACAGCAAAGGTATCCCAATTTGTGTCAGTTTTAGTATTTGTATGACTTAAACCCGAATTCCTCTTTTTACGACCCCAAGTCCAGATCTATGAGAACGGCTATTTATAAGAATGGCTCAGACGAGTTTTCATTGATTTTTATGTTTTAGACATGGATATGCGGGAGAGAACTTTTTGAGGGTTTCTGGGGACGCTCCGGAGTTTTTGAGGCAACAATGTGATATTTGTTTGTTATTTTAGTGTTTTCGTGGGAATTAGCAGATAAAGGCGCGAATATTAACTTCCAGGCGGACCCGACGAGAATGGAGATCTTATCTGAGCAGTACCGTAATTTGAAGGAGTCGACGAGCGAGGCCAAACGGCAGTCGATATTGGAAATATATGGGGGACACGAACACTTGGAGAAGCCGCCTGAGGTGTCTTTGATGACCCAATGTGTATGTCTTGGCTGTTTATTATATAGGAAGAGTACAATGAGTATTCAAAATATGGGAAGGTCTTAAAGGGGAAACCAGTACCCCTGTCATCAAAATAGGAAGATGTGTATATTAATAATCATAAGGTTGTGATTTCTGTTATTTGAGTCTGTGTTTGGATCATACTGGTGTAATGGGAAGTGGGGTTATCGCTGCTGTAAGTCGTTTATTAAGAATTCTTACTGTATTGCATTGGATAAAGAGGAAACTGTTTGACGTGAGACTAATTTATTAGTTAATAAATTTTCTTTTTATTTCAGTTTTGTGTTAGCTGAATTAGGTGAATTTGAATTATAATAATACTGCACTTTACGAAGCATATAGCTAGTCCCAGGCAGGACACGCTTTATTTTAAGCAAAGAACAGCTAACATAGATAATCGTAGAGGGAGAACCAAAGAATGCTCCGTTTCTGCAGTTAGATGTTCACTAATGACGTTGTTACTCCTCATACTATTTTGTAGTTGATCACTATCATTTACTAAGATTCTTGACTTGCTATATGCATAACGAAGTCCATGGAGCTGGTGATGTAGCTCTGTCTACATTGTATAGCTCTAGTAAGCCTAATGTCTTTGTATCTTCCAAGAATATATCGCCCCTTTTCTTAATGGACTAAGAGATAATGGGGATTTAAGAATTTAAAAATAAGGAAGCATCGGATGCCTATGTTCAAATCATGTCTTGCCTGAATAAGAACTTGGAAGGCATTCTGTTAATTAAATAGTGTTGTCATGACAACGGCTTATCTATCTTCATTAAATCACTAATTATGGCCATCTAATTCATGTCCTCGGAAATTCTTCTTTTATAAGGAATACTGACGCAACATTTAGCTCCTTCGTTTTCTCCTTGGTTAGATCAATCACCGTGTACTCGTTATACTGAGTCGTCTGAATGCAGATATGAATTCCTCTTCAGTTTCGATTACTTGTGTTACAAGAAATCTCTCAGCAATTTCTTAAACAAGAGATTGAATGTCCTTTGTTGCACTTCAAACACTTGGGGATCACATTACTCCATGTTCGAACCAGAGATCCTCCAATATCATACACAAGTCAATCTGCAAGCAGTGGAAATGGATAAAAGCATCCAATGCTTGAGTTTGTGGGAACAGTCCAATATGTGGGGGAGAGAATTATGACTCCAATCAACTAGATAAAAGGAAGGATCAGAGGAACGGAAGGGAAACCTTTACCAAGTAGCCAGTGGAGGAATCAAACACGTGGCCACTGTTAAATTATTAACCCCAGTTTCGCTAACATGTAGGTAACTGGCAACTGTCAAAAATCATGCCGTTAAGACAGGACGCTCCCAGAGATCCATTACATTTACGTCGAGTCTTGGTGGTCCATGGTAGGCAAAGAAATCCCTAGCTACTCTCCCAGCCAGAGATGGATGATGTCCACATTGTAAACGATAACGTTCTGCTCTGATGGCCTTCGAAATAAGAAATTCTGAAGCGCTAATCTCAAGTGGTCTGCGCTCTAGCATCTTTCTCTTCGAGGGTTCGTATGGCACGTGTGGACACAGTCATGCCCACTAACCTACCTGGCCTGAAACGCCGAATGAGTTAAAACAACAATTATAAGAATACAATTTATTTTCATAATTTCAGTTAAATAATCGAGGAAGTCGAGCTAACGAAGCTCGGGAATATAACGGAGACAGCTATGATATTTGTGATGAGGTAAATAAAAAAGAACAATCTGTCGAGAACCAAGGCACATGTTCGCCATTCGTTCAGCATTTTTTCAGATTCTTCCTTTTCTTTGTGACGACGCAAATATTCTCGAATGTTATCCCTGATTTCCCGAATATCATTCTCCACACTCGCTGATGCATTGAAGGATGTCCTCTTGGTCGAGTTATTCGATTCCGTGGGTAGAATTAAGTGACTCTGATAGGGGGACGTTTCCATATCCTTCCAATCCTGTATCTCCACCTGTTCGATTCCCAGAAGTGTTTGCTGTTGATTATTTTTTGGTTCAATCAGATTTTCTTTGCTCAGCTGGAGTTCGTTCTCCATGCAAAGAAAGCGTCCCAAAGTCAGAATGATCTACGTGTAACGAATTCACCCACTTTTTTGACTTTCCGTGGAATTCGATTCCGTTTTTCCCCCCGCATATAAAAGTTGACCACGATTACTGCAAGGAACGTCGAAAGAGTGATGAGGATCATGTTAAGGACGAAATATGCTCCTGGGAGATAATACATTAGGTAACCCAAGAGAGGAACTGTCGAGGCAGCCTTCGGAGTGGACTCGGCTAGTAGTAAAAGGAGCACGAAAAAAGCTACGTAAATGTTCATTCCTGGGGGGTATCAGACCAAAGTGAACCTAGAAGCATTTTTGAGGGAGACTCTGGGGGAATCCAGAAAATTGCGAGGGTCAACATGGACAGAAGGACACAGGGGAGAACGAGAATGTAGTGATAGAACCCTCCCTTTCGTTGGAGTTTAAGGTAGAATGTAATGTCCACGAAATATTCTGGACAGCAAACGTATTTTTTGACATTCCGTACCGCGTTTGACTCAATGATGTACCATTCGTTGCTTTCGACGTAATCCGCGAGTTCAAAACCTGCGACGTCTTTGTAAAAGGCAAGGTCGAGGTCCAGTCCATTGTAAGTCCAGGACCCAAACTTCATAATACATTTTTGTGTATCAAAGGGGAAATATGTGATGTCGATTGGACAGGACGACTTGAATATAGTTTGAGGCATCCAAAGAACTCTTCCATTTGAGGATATCACTAAAAGTGCGTCTCTTTTTTCTTCCAATCTCATATCAGCACTAAACATGTGCGTTAATGTTTAATTAAGGATACTAGTTGTATAATTTGATGTCAGGAGTCCAAGCATGATGACTGGGTACGCGGATCGTTTCGACGTTTCCGTAGTCTGAGCTATTCCATGTTAACAGGTTGTCGATCCAGGACTACCAGAGTTATAAGACATCCTACGTAGGTGCACCAAACGTTCGTCGAAAGGACTTGGTTTTTTTCGTCAAGATTCAGGATTTGTATTAGGGAGAGGCCAAACTCAACAATGATGACATCGGAGGTCTTGTTAACAGGCCTTCCAAGAACTCCCGATTCGCTATAGAAACCCAAAAGTTCTTGGATTAAGATTTTCTCTTTCGAAAGAAAAATTGTATCTGCACCTCAACAGATCAGGTACCATTTACTTCCGTGCTCACGTAGCAAATCTGAAGGATCAAAGGCAAAATGAAAGTCATCTTAAATATTCCACATAAAATAACTCGTCGTAATCCACGTTATTAAGCACTTTTTGACGGTAATTGTTTGTTACTGCAGTTACTTTTTATGATACAATTAGTAGGTCGATGAATATAATTAGTTTTGTTTATTAAGGCACATCAATAGTGTATAATTGGATTATGCCTAACTACTAACGAAACAATTTAATTAGTACTCATTCTGAGTAATAGCCTCTCACTGTTTCACGCAAAGAAAATCGGCTGGCAAGGAAATTTCCGTCCCTAATCGGCTTTTTCTGGAGGGATCGAAGAAAGCATTTTCGTTCGGCAGTGGGAACAATGGAGACGTACAGGCTATGGATGGCATGTTTGGTTGCGGGAACTGGGATCACCTAACTAGTTGACATTTCTTTTGTCTTTCTTTCTCGATGGTCTCGGGATTAATAAATAATAAAACACACAGCCTTCCGGCAAGGAGTAGGTACCCTACCTTAGGCATAACTCGCTTTATTTTAAGAAGTATAACAGTAATGTAACTAATCCGTATCAAAGACATTGAAAGTGTTTTGAGTTTCGTTCTTTTCTTTTTGTTTGTTTGTGAGTTCCAGTAGACAATCTAGTTCCGCAGTGTTGAGACACTGGCGTCACTCGTCAACCCCAAAGCATTGTAGTTGAACCTTCAACCGAATGGACAGCAGCGAGATTCGAACAAGGGACTTCGTGGACTTATTACACTGAGTCATCCATAACTTTCAATTAGTCTAATTATTAAAACAGCAAAATTATTTAAATCATTAAAATTATTTAAAAGGAACAGTAAAATTAATTAAATCTAGGGAGCTTGAATGTTCTGGCTGCTTCCTCTGACGTTTTCGTAGTTGAGAGTTCCACTTATTTTCACTCCAATTTCTGAACCGTTCCAAAAATTGCTGCTTGCTGCCAATATCCGGAAGAGTAATTAGTAAGTCGGCGTACTCTGGAATCAAGAAGACACGGGGAAATCAAGAAGACACCAAGTTTGTCACCATCGTGGGGAAGTGATTATCCTCTTTCTATGTAAGGACTTTTACCCCTAGGCCTTCAGATAGCTTCTTCAGGAGTTTCCATCCCTGTTATCCTTCTTACAACCGAAGGACGTGCTATTGGAGTTGAGATCCCCTCCCAGAATAGCCATCGAGTTTTCACGGACGAACTCAGAGTTCTCTCAAGTACATTCCCTCAAGGATTTTGAATACAGACCGCCAATGGCGGCCCAACCGTCGACACAACAAAACATCAATGGCAACAAACTCACAAAAAACTGATGCGACAATTCTCGGATTCCTTGTTTATAGGTGATACCGATAAAAATTGATGCCCCGGTCTCTGGTGTAGCCCCTTCATCCAATGTAGAGATACAGATTCGAAACCCTGGAGTACCAAAGTCTTATCTGACTTTATCTTCGTGTAGTTCAAATATTAAATCAGCCTCCTCAGTCTTCGCCTGGGAAGCTAGCTCGTGATGTTTCCTCAGGATTGATCGGGCATTCACGAGCATGATCCTTATGTTTTGGATCACCGGTCTTGGCGGCCTGATCTCCTCAGGACCAGAGCCACTACGTTCAGTAAATCCAAATTCATTTACCACACTCTTCATTCAAGCGGTTAATCACATACGTTAATTCTCTTGATGTTCCCCGGAATAGGCTCCCAGCAAGACCTGTTAGCTTCTCCTCCAGATATTCATCATCCACAATTGACTTTTTCTTGTATCAACAGTGGGGTGGTCTTCTGGCCCACCCACAGCCGATTTCCATCCACTAAATGAAATAGCCCATGCGTATCAAGGAAGCAGCTTCTGCCCTCGACTAAGCTCACCTTCACGGAGTTTTCTTTTATCTCTTAATAGATGTTTTACCGACTCTGTGGTTGGGGAAGTTCTTTCATATAAACCATCGTCTTCCTCAATCCATATTGCCACATTCTTTAGAACATTTCCGAAAGCCTCTTGGATTTCGATCACCTTATAGTTTTCCTTCCCGAAAGAAAGACAAATTGATTTCTTCACTGAATAGGATTTATCTGACTCTTTAAACTCTAATCGGAAAATCCCGCGACTTTTTCAAGTCACTCTAGCGATCTTCAGGGATTTCAGTCCACATAACAGGTTTGCAAATTTAATACTGCCCATCCTCTTGTCAATGGCCTAGAGTTCAACTGTAGATACATTCCGTTTACATTCACAATGGTATGACACCACGATAAGGTTTGCACGTGGCTTTTTTTGATTGGTGATCTTTTGAAGAGACGCGGGAAAATATCATTTAATTGAATTATAAATATCAATAATAAAAATAAAATGCCAATCAATAAAATATATAATAATTTTGATAACCCGTTTTATGAATAACGTTAGTAAGGTACTTATTTTCTCCTAATTAATAAAGTATCTCCCATACTTGTCTGGAACAGTGATTGGTGGAGCTGCTTTCTGGTACGCTTATCGGACGTTTTTCATGGACAGGACAGTAAAACTATTGGTGGACAAAGCGATCAAGTATCCCCTTAAAATAATCGACAAAACTGTAAGTCTCCCTCTTATTTAGGTTATCTCTCCTGACACAATCCAACTCCGAATTGAACTACCCACACAAGACCACGTGCTCGGACTTCCTGTTGGGAATTGTATTTGTGTTACTTCCGAAATTAACGGGGAAAGTGTGACCAAGCCTTATACTCCAATAACTCCGTTGGATACCAAAGGATACTTCGATCTTGTTGTCAAAGTTACCCTTATTTGTCACGTGTGCAGATTTATAAAGCCAACATGAATCCAAATTTCCCAAATGGAGGGAGAATGTCCCAATATCTGGACAGGTGTGCTGGGGGACTACATTAACGTGACCGGACCTTTCGGGAAGATTAAATATCTCGGAAATGGTTAATTTTCCGTGATTTCCTTAGGCGAGTTTTTCCGAAGTCAAACGGGGGCAAAGAATACTTGCAGCAACGTGGTCATGGTTGCTGGGGGAAGTGGATTAACCCCAATGCTTCAAATAATAAATAACTCCTTATCTAACAAGTCAGAAAATATCAAATTTTCCCTCATTTTGCCAATAAGGTGGGGGTTTGGTTTATGCAGAGCGTGGATGATATCTTGTTGAGGGACGAACTAACCGAGCTAGCAAGACAGAACCCTGACCGCCTCTCCGTTACCTTTTACTGTGGACAGTGTGGCTGAAGGACAGACCGGCTATAATGGCTATGTGGGGTACGTAACCGAAGATGTCATACGGGCTTCTTCCCCAGTCCCCTCTGATTCTGTGTTTGTCATGTTATGTGGGCCCAAAGGGATGATTGATTTTGTCAATCCCATTCTTTCAAATATGGGATACTCAAGTGGGTCGATCCATGTGTTTTAATTCTTCTTCGGCTTCCTTCCTTAACTGGCCCTTATTTTTTCATTTTACTAATATCTCTTATCGTTAATTCTTGAAGAGGTTGTTAATGGCTATTCTATATCTGCGATACAGCTTAATTTAGTCTTTGGTCTCGAACAATGGTCCTCGGTTTGGATTCCTCTGCTGGCTACATGGCTGAAAATTCTTTTTGTGTTTTCTGTACCTTTCTACTTTCACTCAGATTGACGTCATGTGATCTACTGGCAAAGTCTCCTGGAAATTTCCTTGTCTGGAATCCTGCCTGAGATACGAAAAGAAACCTTCCCCTTTGTGGCGATTAATCCAGAACTCCAAAACTAACCATAGAAGAAAGCCTGGTATGGATACCAGGACTTAATTAGACGACAACTCTTGTCTTCTTGTAGTTCCGCGGTTATTAAATGTGATCCACTTGTTTCAGGACCCCCAGTGTCAGGATAGTATTAAAAAGGATCATTTGCTCTCATTTATTTGAGGATTATTCCTTCGAGTGGTTCTGGATTGCTTGTGCTTGGAAAGATTTGTCTGTGGGAGTGTGGCCGTTGGAATTGGATATTCTGTCCTTTCCAGAACTCAAAAGTTGATTTTCAAGTAAGAAATAGTGTAAAACAGTTGCCACGTGACTGTCGAAGCCTCCAAAAATATCGAATAGGGTACTTACTATTCTTGGATTCACTGTGATCCGATGATTTATCAAGCCAGGCTATGGACTGTGATTTGGCCCATGATGGCGAACTAGTAATGGCCAACTCAGTGTATGGAGTAAACGTGACTTTTAATTTTGCATTTCTTCACGTAGGTGTTGTAGAGGTTGTATGAAGACAAACCACGTGGTGTTTCGGTTGTTCATAATATTTTCGTTAGGTTTGTACAAATCGGACATATTTGTGGTGTTTCATGGTTGATTTGTGGTGTTTCATATCTTTCAGACGACGCAAGGCAAGAGTTTTAGAACAGCGTCCTTACTGAATCCAAAAAACAAAATTCTGGAGGGCGGCTGTGAAATTTTCGTTAAAAAATTAGCAGGAAATTAAGTTAAAGATGACGACCAGTTGAAATTTTACGGGCTTTTTTCGAAGGGCTTGGATAAAGAGCACTATTGGTGACCGATAAATTGGGACGACCCTGGAAGACTTTTTCATCGGAAAGAAGTTAGGAGTTATGGGGGATTATATTTGAGTCCTAACTTGTGACTTGGACACTTCACCTGGACTCTCCTTCCTTTATGAGTGAGTTCTGGATCTTTGATCTCCTCTAGATCCTCCAATACGTTGAGAATTGGTCTAAGAAGCTTCTCTTGCTCTTCGGCCAGATCTTCACTTATTTTTTGTTTACAGTAGTCTTTATTGCAGCTCTCCCTGCTTTCTCAAGGAGGGATATCTCCTTCGAAAAAAGGGACCAGCATCACGACCCGAAAAATAAAGAAGGTATCTTTCTAATGCAGAGAAGTGCTTGAAAGCCCTTCTTCTCATTTTGATACCTTCCATAAAGTCCCTGTCCTTCCATCAACACTCCACGATAGTGCAAGTTAATTATCGATTACCTCAGGAAAGTCCATCACCTCACTTTTTCACCTCCAACAAGAAACTGGGAAGACGAACAGTTGATTTCAAGGAAATCTCCCTTAGCAACTTCCAAAAATCCTGGCGATATGCAAATGCTCTTTTCATAATTATCCCGGGGGTACTTTGCTCTTTTCTAAAATTATGCGAATCTATTAAATTAATAACTTGCGAAGAATGCAGGAAATTAAAAACTTTTTGAATATATATTTTATGATTATCGCGTTTTTTGGTTGAACTGGTGACGTGGTTCTGAATAATTATGTCGCGAGCGCTGAGCGTGACAGGTGATTTGACAGATGCCAATATTTGTCATGTTAATTAAAATTAATCAATACTCAAGTTTTGGAATAATTGTGCATTTTTATATAAAATCATTATTTTTAATATTAATCTTAGGTAGTAATAATTATTATGAGTAAAATTATTTTATAAAAGATTTACACCAATTATCTTTATAAGTAAAGATGATAAGTACCTGTATAATTTGAGAGGGTGAATTTGCAGTCTTCATTATTCTAGAAGAATGAATAGGAAGATGGAAGTGCATCTATCAAATATAAGTTAGATGTTGGAGATATTGTATTGTTAGTTGCTTATAGGTTCGTATTCAAAAAGATTATGGGACAAATCCTTCATAATTTTGTCAAAGTCGAAGATAGTGCTGGGTCTATTAAGAAAGTTCATTCACGACGACTAAAAAAATTAAAGACGACTTGAAATAATAGTTAATTATGTAATAGATTTTTTTTAAATTTATTTTTTTATTTAAAACTGCCATCCATCCAAAGTGGAATGTAATATCTTAATGATCTCTTCACACTGGCGTCATTCAACGTCCGTGGATTGAAAGAAAAATATAAAAGGAAGGATTTAATAAGTGACTTAACATCATCAAAGTCACTATATGCAGTATATAGGAGACTAAAGTGAAGGATGCAGTTGAGGAGAATTACGGAGTGTAGACTTATACTACTAGACTCCGAATGCACCCACTACGGACTTGGCTTTGCTATACATCAATGTCTTGATTGGAGAATCCACAGAGTGTGGAGGGTGAATGAAAGAATTGCAGTACTCCAGATTAAGAGTGGGAGGACTGATAATTCCTTTATATCCATAATTAATGTCTACGCGCCCACAATGGCGAGGGTTTCTACAAATCCCGATGAACTTGATCTTTTTGTATGTCACTAACGGATACCATCTCTGATCTCAAAGGCTCGTTTATGACTATTTTGTGTGGTGATTGGAATGCTAAAGTGGGACACTGTTTGTGAGAGAACCCTGTATGGGTAGACATGCCAGGGGAGGAGGAATATGTCAGGAGAATCGCTCGTGCAATTTTGCAACATGTTTGACTACTTCATTTGTAATTCTTCATTCGACCACAATGCGAGGCATAAGACTACGTGGACTGGACTCAGAAAGGATGGAAATGGTGACTATGTCCGGATATACAACCAGTGAGAAGACGCGTGAAGATTATTGTATGGCAATTAAGAAGGAGGTTGTGAACATAAATATGGAAAATCCCCAGAGATGATTTGGAATGCTACTGTTGAGGGAATAAAGAAGGCAAGTTTCGACGTGCTTGGGGAAAAAAGGTCGGCAGGATTTAAAGGGGTCTCCGATCATTATCAATTAAACAAAAAAATTGCGGCTGAGTATGGAATCATGTAAAAATAATGATACTTACAAAGAGTTAAGAAGAGAACGAAATCGTATTGTCAAGGAGATTAGAAGGAGAAAGAAGGAAATTTATGTAAGAAAATTGACGAACGTGTCAGTGAAATTGAGAAGTTGTGATACGGAACACAAGTGTTTCGAGCAGTTCGTCTTTTGCAGGGGAAGTTCAACCTACGAAGATTTGTATTCACGACAGTCAAAAAGAAATGTATTGGAACATAATGAAAAATCTGAGATTATTGCCGAACATTTTTCAGGACCTTTGAATGAAAATGAAACCTTATACGTGGAGTCATTTGAGAAATCACCAAGAAGCCTGAATTACCGATATCTACAGAGGAAACTAACCTGGCAATCATTAAATTAACAACAACAGGGCAGCGGGACCAGACAACATACATGGAGAAATGATCAAGTATGCACCAGGCGAACTGACAACCTCATTACAAAGATTTTCAATGAGGTATTTGAGACGCATTCCCCCTGAAACTTGGTATGGAATTTTGATTCCTCTACATAAACCAGAAAAGAGCAAGGGACCGATAAAATTAGAACAAAATGTGAAGGATGCATGCCGATGGAGATTATATATGCATTTGACATAGATTTTGTGTCAGAAAATGATCTGGAACTTGGACTTGCTTTAGAGAAAATCCCTGGAGAATTTAAGAATTGGTATCTGCGAGTTAATCAGGAAAAGACTGAACACATAGGATTCACAAGGGAATCAAAATATATTGATGAAAATTGGAGGAAAAAAAGGAAATTGGGATCCTTATATGGTGATAGTGAGGACATGATGTATAGAAGAGTTCTAGCCACTGCCATGTATAAGAAATGCAAAAGATATAGAGTCGACGAAAACTAATAAAAACAAATCTAAGAATAAGACTATACAACGCATATATAAAACCGGTGCTTATGTACAACTCGGGTACATGGGGGGTCACAGAGCTAGAGCTCAAGAAAATGGATATAATTCATCGCAAACAATTACGCAATTTAATGGGCTTAGTTGGCCCAAGAAGATTTCAAACAAAAAATTATACTCTGTGGCACAATCGAGGCCAATATTGAATCAAGGTGGAGACTGTTCGGGCACGTGCTCAGAATGGAGATAAACGCCCCTGCAAATATAATAATGGACAATTACTTCAACAATGAGAACAAACCATCATTCAGAGGAAGACCCAGAGTCACTCTACCCGTGGCTCTGAACAAGGATCTTAATGGGATTAGAAGAAATCTTAAATCTGCAGAAGACTAAAAGATCTAAGGACAGATGCGCAAAGCAGAGAGCGATGCTTTCCTTCCAATGGCGTCACTGGATCCACCTTACTGAGGAGGCGCCCAATGCCTGGCCGGCATCAAGAGGATCCAACAATTCTTCCCCGGGGAAACGTCGTTACCTGGTGACAAGTTCTGGAATGCTGAACGAGTCAGGATCGAGGAGTTAGTTAGTTTGGCTACCCTTGGTCTTTGGAAATAATTTTAATTTTTTAATAAATAAAATTAGATATGACTTATTTATATAGAAATGTCATTCATCACCGGGATCGCGGTAAAGACATCATCCGCTGCAGAAAAGGCTAAAGGATATCAAGGGATCTCGAACGGTCCGCGTTCCGTGCGATAAAGCCTTTGTCCTTCCTCGAGAAGCTGGGATGTCCGTCCACACTCAGAAGCTAAGATGAAAAATTCAGGAACTCCCTCAATTGATCTCGACGATAAAGTCGGTGGGGATTGATAGAACTTAATTAGGAATGGCGTTAATTTCGGTGCCAAAAACACCTGTCTTAGAGTCCCCCGGTGTAGAACTAAGAAGCGAACAGGAATCAGTAATTATTCACAACATTTCAAATTTTATCGATCGAAATGATAATTCATCCCAAATATTCATTCTTGTGGATTATTTCGAAGCAAAACTTTGAAAATTGATTTTTGCAGTAAAAAAAGGTTAAACTAACATATGCACTATAATTGAATATTGACACGTTCTATTACGCACATATTTGGCCTGGATTTGAAATAAATAAATAATTCACCGACCACTGCATAATGGCCTCTAGTTCGACGCATAGTAGCTTTCCAAGCAAGACCTACTCTATTTCACGGGAGTACATCATACTTCCCAACGTTCTGGGTGTCGGCGTTAATGGAAAGGTAGTGATGTGCGAGCACAAAAAAAAAAACGAAATGTGCCTTGAAGGTATTGGAGGATGTAATTGTTTAGATTTTGAAGGACTCCCCCAAAGCCAGGATGGAGATAGAACTTCACTGGAAGTGCCAGAAGGACTGTGAATATATAGTTAAGATTCATGACATATTTCAAAACTTATATTGTAACTCTAAGTGTCTTCTGATCGTAATGGAGCGGTAGACCCTGTTCTTATTATTAGAATGGAGGGGGGAGAACTTTTCACGCGAATTCAAAAAAGGGTGAATAATCAAATGACTGAGAAAAGTTCCTCGTATTATTTACCTTCAGTGGTCGCAGAAATAGTCAACAAGATAGCTCATGCTATCAAGTGTTTGCATTCCAAGAATATCGCCCACAGAGATCTCAAGGTAAGTCTTCAAACAGATCCTTAGCCTGAAAATCTCCTTTATTCTACCAAAGACCAGAATTCAAAACTCAAACTCAGCGACTTTGGTTTCGCCAAAGAGGTCGAATGTGGTAAATCTCTGAAGACTCCTTGTTACACGCCATACTACGTGGGTTGCTATTAAATTAACGTGTTCAAACAGCTCCTGAAGTACTCGGTCATGAGCGATATGATAAGTCCTGTGATATGTGGTCACTAGGCGTTATAACTTATATTTTGTATAATTCATTTACTTCAAGTTCAGATTATGTGGGTATCCCCCATTTTACAGTAAAAGTGGACTACCAATATCTCCGGGGATGAAAACCCATATTAAAAATGGGTCTTATTCGTTTTCTGGTAGGGAATGGAAGAAAATATCCCCGAAGGTTTGAATATGGTAAACCGTAGCGATCGCGTTGATAAAGAATCTACTTTGCACGGACCCGGCGAAGAGGTTGACCATTGAAGAGGTCATGGAAAATAAGTGGATTGAGGTTAGCTCGGTAAATATTTAGAAATATAACGAAAATCCGTCAACGCCACTAAAAACAACTGAGGTGATGAATGAGGATTCCGGGCACTTGGATATGATTAAGGCAACGATAACCCATTAAATTTTAGCTGGAAATGGAAAATGCCCTGGCTTCGATGAGAATCAGTCCCAATGTGAAGAAGATTTCTGATATTAAGGATTCGAAGAATCCGCTATTGGAAAGACGAAGGAATAAAAAATCAAATTAAGATTTTACTCCACAAAGCCTAAGTTATTAATTTGGCAATTCAATAAAAATTATTTTATTTAACGATTTTTGATTGTTTCAAATAATTATTTAATTAAAAAATTAAAGATAATTATTTAATAAATTGCCCCCAGAACACTCGAGTCTATCATAGAGGCAATTTCCGAATAGGAGGCAAAAAAGATTCCCGTTCGTATAGAAAATGTGTGGGGTCACGGTCGGAGCATCGAGAAAAGATGACCCGATTATTGAGAGATGCCGGGATCACCTGAATATTATTTATTGGTTAAGACGGTGTTTCTTTGGCTTAAATAATAATAACCTCGCATACACGAGAAGTAAAAGTAAACAACTACTTAAGTGTATCCAGTTTCCACTTTTATAGAAACAGAGTCCATCCGGAATCAGCACAAAGGGTAAAAGACGTCCATTACTTGCATTGTGGAAACCCCTCCAGTTGAGTGGGGGAGAGCAAATGATCCTTTTTCGTGCCAGCCTGATAGGACGGAAAGAGGAGGAACAGACAAAAACAGAAAACTTCAACAAATTAGCAACTTAACACCACATGGCGCCACGCGGCGAAAAATAATTATTCTACGGAAAGAACTGAACAATTATTGGATGTAACAGATTCACACCATCTGAACACTTCCACTGGGAATCCACCATATTCCTAGTGGAGGATCACCTCCGCATGAGGAACTTCCAATTTTAAACAAAACCATGGAACCGAATCACTCTTGCCACTTCTGTCGTATGATAATCCCTACCTGATCGTATCCAACGCCAAGAGAAAAGAGGAGAGCGAGTGGAATAAACTCACGGATACCTTATCAACATAATACCTCTAAGAATATGGCAAACTCTCCGACGTTTTTCCAATCCCGGCTAGACTTTCTCCAACGATTACCAGACGGACAAGACCCAGCTGAACAGGATTATGAAATACTTAGCTTCCGTCAACTTCAACCCTTTAGGTACAAAACGATCAAACCCAAAAATGTTCATCCTTCCAACAAGGATTTGAGGAAGGCCTCTCCTCGATAACCCACCTCACATTTCTATCAAAATTCATCTCAGAGGGTCTTTAACGGAAATCCCGTCATCATATCTGTCGACATTCAAAAAGCGTTCAACAAGGTCCTAAGAAAAATTCTGACCACGAAGATCTTTGCCTCGGAAGCTTTGGATTGCAAATTCCCTGAGTGGTCGAAGAGGAAGAATTATAACATGCTCGGCCGAATCCATAACAAGATTCCTACCAAACGGAGTACCACGAGGCTCACTACCACCTATTCCGTTCAACCTCTTACCAGCGATAACACACTAGTTCTCAAATATGTTGACTACATAATCGCCGTATCAAAGTACAATTGTGTTAAGACAGCCTCTGGTCGACTGCAAGACTTACTATACCATTTCAGGTTTAAAGTGGGTCTTACCAAAAGCAAAGTGGAACAATAAAATTATTTAATAAACCATGTCATCATTATTTAACACCGATTGGGCCAACCTCTGAATTCTAGCAATTACGGTGTTGCATTAAGATGGAGTGATTATACATAATAGAATGGTACGCGAGGGAATTACATCAAAACTTTTGGAAAAGCTGATTCTTGAACTAATCAAACCATACCTTCCTGATGCACCTTTTCTACACGGATTCAGAAGAGGACACTCCACAGAAACGCATCTTACATGCCTTACAAATTTCATCAAGGATGGACAAAGCGCAAACCTCATCAGAAGTCATTGATATGCCCCATCGATATAGAAAAAGCTTTCGACACTGTCCCAAGAAAGCTTTTGACAAGGAAGATCTTCACGTCAAAAATTCCAAACAACCTGAAAATCTGGATCCTAATTTCCTAAATGGAAGAAGAGGAAGAGTGACTGCTGGAAAAACTAGATCGGTGATCAAGTTCCTTCCAAATGGGGTCCCTCAAGGATCTCCACTGTCACCACATCTATTCAACCTATTCTTAAATGATATGCCCTCCCTTACCAGTGACGATACTCTGATTATGACATATGCGGATGATACAATCGTCGCAGTCAAAGACCATTGCGTTAATACTGCTGTTACCGGATACAAGCTTCATTGGACGATCTGAACTGCTGGCTCGTTAAGAACATTCTACATACAAGTCCCGAAAAGTCTTATACAACAATTTTCACAACAAACAGAAGATTGACAAACTCCGCTCCATGTGTAACCATAAATGGAAACTCAATCTCCACGACCAACTCGGTCAAGATACTGGGCGTAACTTACGACCCACTCTTGACCTTCAGCAAACACATCGACAACGTCATCTCCTCGGCACAACGAAAGCTAAATTTTGTTAAAACACTCCTTGGACAATATAATGGGTGTTTCAACTCTTTGGACTCGCTCTACGTGCAGTATATTCAACCGTCTCTAACTTACGGGTGTGCTGCATAGGGAACCAACCTATCAAACAGGAATATAGAAAAAATCAATACCTTCCAAAAAAAGGCCAGTAAGGCTTTGCAAAGGTTTTCTTGGACACCTCTAAACTTTACACCTTTTGAGGAACTAGTGAGGAAAACCGGAGCCATACTATTCTCCAAAAAAGTTAGAAACCCCCGCCCAATCCGGAAATGCGTTGGAACCCGAAAAGAACACCGATCAAGAATGAGATGGCTACTCAAGAACTTTAAAGATTATTTTTATCTGAGAACTCAAAGATCACGACGAAAGATTAAAAAACACTAATTAAGTGATCACAGTTTCATTAATTATCGGAACCTCTTTACGTGGACTTCTAAAGTCCCAACTGTAAAACGGTAAGTGTTCTCCTTTATACCCTATCGACGTTCCTCTTCTCAAGCAATCGCATAGCCCAAACGGCTTCCTGTTTCTTTGAGAAATACAGGAAACCACGGACATGGTTTCTCGTGGAGAACTTTAAGGATGAAAGTGACTAATTGCTATGAAGATCATCTTGGACTAGTAATGGTAAAATGGGCATTATTATTAATTGTCAGCCATTTTGCAGAGTAGTAGTGATTTTTCGATTACTTTGACTTCCGCTTATGCAGGACACCTTTTATTTAAGAAAGTAAGAACAGCTGTTCTAATTAATCGAGAACTGAGACCAAAACATGAGAGCGTCATTAACTTCTATTCACCTGCTTGTAATGGCAATTATAACACAGCACGATCATACAAATTTTTAGAGCAAAAGAAAAATTTCGTGATTAATAATCAGATTAGATAATTAATTTTTTATTTTATTAATTTTAGAAGTTTAAATTGAATTTATTGATATAAATTCAAATTTCAATCTTGGTGTATGCCTTCTTCTGTTAGCTCAATATCTGACGAAGAACCTTATATTCCTTTAAATGAAAGAAAGAAACGCAGATGGGAAGAATCCCTCCAGACAATATCAACAGTCAAGCAGACATACGTTAATTCTGAGGCAAAGAAGCCTGTAGAAGAACCAATAGAGCACTCCCAGAAGGAAGAAAAAACGTTATTTCAAGTCCACATAGAAAAAACCACGGAAAAACCTAAAGACGACATTCAATCCATTCTTATCAAAGAAGAAGAGCTCCTGGCCTCAATCACAGAGTCTCGTCCCCTCATTGGCGTGGGTGAACTTGCTAAGGGTATTAAATACATGAACCCACTCAAAACCTCTTGGCGGGCCCCAAATTGGGTCGTCAAAATGCGGCCAAATCGCCACGAGTTAGTCAGGAAGAGGTTCAAGATAGTTGTCGATGGAGAGTCAGTCCCCGTCCCTTTGAAAACCTTCAAATCCATGAGATTTCCCCCTGTGCTGATTTCCGCGCTGAAAAATAGTGGAATCGAACGGCCAACGGCTATCCAAATCCAGGGACTCCCTGTGGTCCTCTCTGGCCGGGACATGATCGGTAATCTTTATAATCAACGTAGGGATCTCTTATACCGGGAGTGGGAAAACGTTGGTTTTTGTGCTGCCTCTTCTCATGTTTTGTCTTCAACAGGAGGTGAGTCTCCCCTTTGCCGCTAAGGAAGGACCGTTTGGGCTGATTTTGTGTCCTTCACGGGAACTGGCTCGGCAGATTTGTGAGATCTGCAAGAACTTTGATTCGAGTCTCCGGAAAAAGTATCCCCCGTTAAAGTAACAAGAATTTTAATTGTAGGATCTGCTCCGTTATTGGAGGACAATCCCTGAAGGATCAGGTTGAGGGGTTGAAACGCGGAATTCACATCGTGGTCGCAACCCCAGGGCGTCTGATGGATATGTTAAACAAGAAGTTGATGACCTTGGACGTTTGCAGGTAGTCACGTGGGTAAAAGTAGATATTTGGTGCTGGACGAGGCAGACAGGATGGTAAGACATGGGATTTGACGAGGACGTGCGGACGATTTTGTCGTATTTCAAGGCCCAGAGACAAACCCTGTTGTTTTCAGCCACCATGCCCCTTAAGGTTAAGAACTTTGCCAGAACAGCGTTGGTCTCCCCAATCACGGTGAATGTCGGACGGGCTGGGGCGGCTACTCTCAATGTGACCCAACATGTGGAAATGGCCGAATCTGACGAGCGTCTGGATGCCCTGTTGAGAGTGCTGCAGAAGACGGCTCCCCCTGTGTTGATTTTCTCAGAAAAGAAGCAGGATGTCGACTTTATCACAGAATATTTACTCTCCCATGGAATCGCGGCTGTGTCAATTCACGGAAGTAAGGATTCTGAAGACCGGCATTTGGCGATTGATAAGTTCCGTCGTGGAGAGAAGGATATTTTGGTGGCGACTGATGTGGCATCAAGGGACTGGACTTTGCCAACGTGCAGCATGTGATAAATTTTGATATGCCGGCGGATATCGAGAATTATGTGCACAGGATAGGGAGGACTGGTCGTGTGGCTGGAAAACGGGGACTTTCGACTACTTTTGTTACCAAAGCGACGGACCCTATTGTTCTTTTGGACATTAAAATGTTGTTGCTTGAATCGAAACAGCGGATTCCGTCGTTTCTGAAGGAGATTGAACCGGATTTGACTCAGCTAGATTTGAATGATGGACATGTTGGGTGTAAATACTGTGTGGCTTTGGGACATAGGATTTCTGAGTGTCCTAAGTTGGCTTCTTTGAGGAATAAGGAGGCGTTTGACATTACGGACCCCACAGGATCCGCCACTACTTCTGGTGGGTGGTAGAAATGCTTGTATGATTTTCTATTGCGTAATTTTACCGTTATTTTAATAAAAATAAACTTTAATTTTATTTTTTGTCAGTATTCTCTTACACTGAAATTCATGGACAAAACTTTATTGGAACAACTCCTTTGGTGGACGTCAGAGATATATTGAGGATTATCCCTTATTTGGCGTGTTTGTAGGGTACATCTCTTCTTTGATTTTAGTATGGTCGTTCAGGTTCTTGTGTTATCGTATATAGACAGGTTGAGAACTTGGAGATTATTTGTCAAGGATAGAAAGAGTCCTAACTGCAAACCAGAATGACGGAAGCAGTCCCATTAAGTCCTCACAGAAAACCAGAATGACTGAAGCAGTCCATTTTTAAAAGTTTTTACTTTAAATTAAGCAATGAAAACATTTCACTACAACGAGTTAGTCAACTTCTTAAGTCATCGAACTTGGCATCAGAACAGCTGTCTTAGAAACTGGAAGAATATATTAAAGAAAAATCTGGAGATGAGGTAGAATAATGTTGATGTTCGACTATAGTTAGTTAAGTAACCCCACCTCAATAACTTTTAAGAGACTGGCGGCTATTAAGTAGGACTCAGGAAGTCTGGCTATGATTGCAGTCAGTATGGCTGTGATTGTATAGCATTGAAATCAACCTAGGTAGTTACCTATATTTATTTACCCCCAGTCCCTTAAGTGGAGGATACTTATGGAATACAGGAACATAATGGCCAAAACCGTATGGATTTTGTGTGGTGGGAGATCCGGGACGAAAAACATAAGTATCAAGAGACAGTACGCGTTGCTGTGGACTATGGCGTTCGAACACCATCTCCGTTCATGGAGGTCTCTGAGTCGCGTCAACACTGACTGATATCAACAACCATACAATCATGGTGATCAAAGTTATGTACATACAAGGATCAGACCAAATGACATTATTAAACGTGATCTTGGAGTTGGTTCATCATCGAACCTATTGGACTTGATCGGGGACTGGGAGAGACTAGTAAATTACAATACCTTGGAAGGATTGTTAAGAAGAAATCGTTCAAAGATCATATCAGAGGCCGAAGAAAGAAACCAATGACTATATTAAGACCCCACTTTTATTTTATTCGGAGACTTCTGTTTGTATATGAACTGTTCAGAACATCGAGTTTCTTATGTCCCCCGAGTTGTTCTCTTTCCACACTCACAAGAAGACGCGGGATTTATCCATAATGAGCAAAGTCGTGTCCTCACAATCCGTTTTGATGTAAAAGGGGTTACTCAACGAAGAAGAGGATAGTCAAAATGACAAAATCCTTAGACCAAATAATCGCACTCAAAGAAATTGATGAACACGAAGATTTCCCATTAGAGGACCTGGATCAACTGAAAATCAAACTGGACTACATTAGTGCCAAATTCAAGGACAACACGATTGATGATGTCATTGCTGGGTTGAGACTAAGAGACGGCGTACTAAAATAGACAGAAAATTTGAAATTCTCCCAAGAGCAGGTCCAGGAGCCAATCCAAAGATTCCTTAATAAGGGTTCACTTGACATTTTCGCACGTGAAATGCAGAAGAGACATAAAAACTAGGGGGAACTTATAAAGAAATCCAACACTGACAAACAAGACTCTGAAAATACAACTTGGTGGATAAAATTATCCCCAAAATGGAGCAGATGATAACAAATCTGAACCACGTGGTTAAAACTGCAGCAAAGATGAAACGGAAAGGTTAGAAAACGAATATTCCCGCCTCCAAAGGAAAAGGTCCATTATGAAGAAAAAAGTCGATGATTTGATGGACAGAAATAAAGAAACTGAACAGAAATTGGCAAATCTCTGAATTTGCGGATAATTTTGATTCAAGCATCCGAAAACTAAAGCCAGCAAGGCCCCGATAAGTCCCTCAAGGACAATATTGAGAACTTGCAAGTACCTTGATTTTATAGAAGGAACTAATTTTTTTATTAAAAAAATTTATTAACAATAAAATATTATTTATTAACTATTGGGGAGAGCGGCTGCTGACATCACGAAGGAACTAATTGACATTGACAAACTGAAAACTCAAACGGATAAGTCTGAAGCTCTATTAACGTCGATGAGGGACAGAATCAAGACCTCTGACTAAGATGAACTCAGTGACAAGTTGAGCACACTGACTGCACGTGCCGTCGATTTTAAAACTTAACGGGATTATCAATAGACTTAACAAATTGGAGTTTGTGAAGACTAAAATTGCCGAATCTAAAAAAATTCGCCGAAAAGATTAAATCCGAGTCTTCCGAATTGCCATCAAACATGCCGAGTCGCAAGGAACTGAGGACGAATGTTGTGTTGATGAAAGTAGTCTTGCTGTTTGATAAATTAGGGTCGATTATTGGATATTATCGAGGATGAAAGGGAGTTGGAGAGCAATTTTCTGCCGAATTTTATAAATTCAGGGTTATTACAGAAAATGCAATTTCTGGTACCGAAAGAGGCATGGGTGGGGACACACTAAAGGTATATGAAATCTGAGGATTTTTGGATGGGATGACTCCAGTTTATGGGAGAATACTATTTGAGACAAAAAATGTGCAGAATTGTTGGAGATGACTCAGTCTGGGCTGAAAAAGTTCCGGGATCAAATCTCTGAATTCTAAACAATTAAAGATAATGAGAAAAGCTTGGAGGCTGAGTTGAAGAAAATTTCCGATTGGCTCAAAGTTGTTGAGCAGAAGTTGACTAATTTTTCCACTTGTAAGGTTTCAGATTTGATCACTCCTCTCTGCCAGTTTAAGGTGAATGGACATAAATCATTCTATAGCTCCTTACTCTGAAAATGAGTGAAAAACAGAGATACTTGTCATTGCTAGAAGAAAAGCTTAAATTCACAAAATTCTCAGAGTTAAAGAAAAAATTTGACAAATTTTCCATTCAACTTTTTGAAAATTTAAATTTAAGCGGGAAATTACAAAATTTGTTGTTGTGGCAAAAAATATTTATCATTTAAAAAACATTTTTTGGTAATAAATGTGACTAGTATTCTAGGACAAAAAGTTAACTGTGGAAAACACAAATCCCAACTTCCAGCAAAACTCAATTAAATCTGAATGCCGGATATTTGGACGATTTTGAACATTCTGTTAATAAATGGGATGAAACATGCTGAGATTAATAAGAAAAAAGCACCTTATCGATTTTGTCAGAAAAGACTTTAGAGACAAAATAGATCAAAGAATGACTAAACTTTCCGAAATAACATACATTCAGAAAAATCTTACTAACAAAATAAGAATTTGCAATTTAATGCGGGAAATTTTGCAGAAAGGATATCCCTTTGTGTTCCAAAATTCTCAGCTTGGAGGTACTGAAGGAATCGATTAATTCATTGACGGTAGGGCATACACAAATATAAAAGGAGTTAGATGTTAGTTCAGAATTGGCTGAAGTTGATAAGCTGACTTGGTGAGGATCAAGAAAATGGGCAAATTGTTCCTAGTTCAGGTGGAATCAACTCTGGGGGTACTAAAGAGCCAATTCTCCCACAAAAGCAATGAAAAAAACAAAATGGAGACTGATTTAATACAGACTGTTAAACTCTGGGAGGAAGCAAAACAAGTGAAGGGGATAATTGATGAAAATTTCCCATTTTTCGCTGAGTTGAAGTAAACAAAATGTCAAATTCCGGCAATTTCAAGGCTTTGGGGAAATTTTTATCGGTTCGCATACTATTTATGAGTTTATAGAGAAATTACAGATGTGTTAATAACGTGGAACAGTTGGACGAAATTAACATCCAATCAGGGACTTTTTTTGGTAGGCATAAGCTAAATTCTTCTCCCTTCGTAGGATATTCACAGGAAATGAAGAAAAAATCCCAAAGTGAGCGAGCTGTTTGATTGATATTAATATTTGGCAGAAACTCGATATTGTCAATTCAAAAATATCTAAGACTGTAAAACTGAGGGACACATTTATGAGGAACGACAAATGGCTGGAAAGACAAGTCAGGAGTACAGACAAGTGCTGGACTATTTTCCTCACTGTGAAAGCGACCGAAAAGATCAACCAATTAAAGGTAGTAGCGACAATAAGGGCAGAAATTTGATAACAAGGTCAGTCTTTACTGTACGAACACTATGAGGGAGCATGGCGCATACTACGAGGAGTTTAAGAAGCTCAAATTTGGTTGGAGAAGTCTTGCAGAGTTTATCGACAAATTCTATAAAAAAACTCAATAAATTTAGAGAAAATATCAAAGTCTTATTTATAAGGAATTATTAGGAACAAACAGAGAGGGAAATCTCCGAGATGAATGCATGTGATGGGTTTAGTCATGCAGCAAGAAAACTTTCAAATATTATCGATCGGTTACAAGTCTCTTAAATATGGAACAACATGGTGATACTTAACTTGAGTCCATTTTCTACCAAAAATTACTCAATGTCTTATCAATGACACAGTAAAGGTAACAATTTAATAATCAGCATAAGTGGAAACATCACTTGATTATAGAAAAAAAATTACGACTAACTACCAGTCCTTCTCACGTGTCTTCGTTTTCACCCCTAACAAAGATTTAGGTCATTTGCTCCTTATTAGCCTCTTGCACGGTAGGAAACAGAAGAGACCTCTACGTCGTGAGTCAAGGGACACTTTGGGCACAGTTGTTAGTATGAGCAATGATTTTGATTAATTGACTATTATTAGCTTCTCAGTCAGCAAGTAGCACAGGAAGACTTGTTAGTGGTGCATCAATGAAGAAACTTTCGATGGTTCTCTAGAGCACACGTGCCTGTAATAATACGTGGGCGTTTAAAACCAATTACCCAAGTTCGGACAGTATGTAAGCACAATGAACAACGTGGAAAGCTAAAAGCACATTAAATTAATTTTTTTATCTGAAATTATCTGATTTATTATTTATTTTAATAATTTATAAAAATATTATATGGAAATTAAATAAATAATCTTGGTTTTAAATAAATACATTTATAGTTGTTGGTCGTTAATGCCAGTAGCATAATTATCATAAATCTTTAGGCTTTCAATTGTCCAGTGAAGCATGAGGAAGATCCATTGGAGACACTGCCATATTGCCCATAAAGAGCACAGTTCGAGGTCCTGCTCCACTGATATGTTGTGTTCTGTAAAAAATTTAGCTGATAAAAACGAGGATGACATAATCGACGTGGCCATTGCTTACTTCCGACCAAATGTCTTGCACAAACTCTACGAGATTGAGAGCCACTCGGACAGGACTTTCATATACCTTATTTTATACATCTCAGAATGCTTGAAAATAATCGCTAAATCTAAAGATAAATCTACTGCATTGAAAAATATGCAGTCGAAAGCAGTGGGGTCCTTTTCTATTCCTGGAGACAGCCGTTTCCCCCTCAATTCCGTATACAAAACTCCCAGTTCTTCCGAAAAACAGGAATATCGTGAGTATTTAACCCAACTGAGGGTTGAAACTGGCACTAGAATTGCTGAGGTTGTCTATAAGCAGTCGAATGAGCCTTCAAAGGTATTATTACCTTTTCACTGCAGCATTGGGTTGCTTTCTCAAAAAGGAAGTTTATGGATAAGGAAATTGATTAAATTTACTAATATGGAATTACTAATCGGTTTTGACCTTTTTATTGGATTTTGTGATAAAGAATTATTTTTATCTTAGAATTGTTGATTTTTGCCATAAGCCCAGCACAAACAGTCATAACTAATTAATCCAAGGAAGGAACCCAAGGAGAACGCCCGATTGTGTCGACAGAATCCACCCTCCAATAGTCCAGAGAGCGGAGAAGTAATTCCGCCATCTTACATTTTCATTGCTCGTCCTATCGTTTAGAAATCACTTCATTCTTCGGTGGAAGATTTTTTCATAATGGTAATCTTCACCATTATTATTTGAAACTGAACTACTCATCGGAGCTGGCTCTAAGGCAGAAGTTTTCAGAAAATAATTCTCGAGGCACACACTAATCGTAAAAAATAATCCACGGCACACATTAAAAATAAAAAAATGAAATACACTTAAAAATATTTAAAAATTATAACCCAATCGAATTTTTCAATTTTTAGGTCTGGAAAATAGGCATCAATTTTGTTTTCCAAAATTATTAAATGTCCATTAATCAGTCCTTGTATTGCTTCACTAAAATATAAAATAAATCATTAGCTGCTGGTTATTTGAACGAATCTCCCTCGCCATCCTGAGAGAGAATAGCCACGCGGTCAGGGCAGCCGCTATATGACCGTTTACTCTCATTAGTAAAATATTATTGAAATAATCAATCATATCGTGAACATGTCAATTGCTCGAGTATTTGTTAAGAGGCTTACATAACAAGTATTGTTCTGTAATTTTCCCAAAATAGACAAATCGTATATTTGCCAACAATGTGCAATTCAGAAGTGTATGTGGATTCAAGTTGTAATGAAAAATGAATTTTCTTAATAGAAAATAAGACATTGTTTTCAATATTCTCCGACGAGAAACAATGTTATCTGACAAAAATACCTGTTATTTTTTGTTCATATTTATGACCCACCCAAGGGGACGCGCTATCACCTGTATTATTTATCATCTACCTGGAGGCAGCTATGAGAGATCTACGAGAACAAATTGGATGTTTGGACAACCACTTTATGGACTCATTTACTCGGATGATGTCGATTTTGTCGCGGAAGATCAAGAATTTATAAACTTCATTAAGGAGAAAGCGAAAACAATTTTGAGTAATAGTTCCTCAAAGTCAATGAAGAGAAAACTGAACTAACCACTATTAAAAGAACACCAACCCGCGTTGAGAAGTGGAGGACATCCGAAAACTGGATCTTTAATTGGCGATTCAGAAGATATCTCCACGAAAGATACTGGCCACAATAGCACTTAGAAAATTACAATCAATTCTGAGGAGAAAGAATCAAATTCCTGCAAAGATGCGATTACGCTTATATAATGGATTTGTCCGACCAGTCCTCATATACAACGCAAGCACTTGGTGAACATACAAGAAAGACATGGAACAACTAGACTCGTTTCACAGAGGCCAACTAAGAAAACTCCTTGAAAATCTCAAACAATAACTTATAGAGTGACTGATTGTGGACCAATAAGTCTAAACGTACTTGAAGCCCATTGGCGCCTTTTTGGACATATTCTACGAATGAGTAAAGGCAATGTCGTCATGGAAGAATTTTTCGGCCATACTGAATTTTCTACAATCAGAGGATGTCCAAGAGATTGTCTTCCCAGGACACTTGCGGAGGATTATGTTGTGATCTGTGCCCGATTGATGGATTCAGACGGTCTGGACGAAATCAGGAGGCGAGCAAGACGACGAAAGGGATGGAGAAGGCTAGCGCCAAGAATAGTCGAACGCATGGCGCAAGCGATACCATAAACACTGTTTACTGACAACGCGGACGTGCATTAACTAACAACTAACTAATCTTCACCAGTGGAGTTTGTCAGGGAGAAGGTATGAAGATCCCTTTCAACAACTGTGTCGTGACGGAAGGACTTGTCAACTTACAGATGGAATCTGTTTGACGAGAATTGATCGCTGAAAAGTCCATCGTTCGAATTCAGACCTACGACTGTCAGATTTGATATCACCAGATGCTACGTTCAGCCAAGAATGGCAATCGACCCAATAGCACCGAGAAGTTGCAAGCTGACTCAGGATTCACCTGCTTGCGTCGCCATCAACAATGTTGCTATCTGATTTAAGATTGCTCTTCCTTCCCTCTCAAAGCGTCATTGCATCTACCTTACTCAGGAGACCCCAATCAAAAGGATCCATCTATTCTTTCTACTGAGAGACAATTCCGCTCCCTGGCGACGAGTTCTGGAATCGACTTCAGTTCCCCACAACGCTCTCGGATCATTGTGCTTGGGTTAAAGTTCTGCTAGAATGCGTATCCTCAAGTGGCTAACTGATCACAAACTGATAAGGAAGAGGTCGAAACGACAAGGACGAACATCTTGAACCATTTCCCACAACAGGCTCGGAGTCTTCTCATATTTTGGCTGGTTTTGAAGTATTCAATAAGAGCGCCATGGAAAAACTGTTTGTATATTGGCCACCCTCAGGAATTTCCGTTGTCGTTATAGTAGAAGCGATCCAAGGATATGAATAGAAGCCAACTCCTTTGATAGTTTCCTGAAGATTGGATAACTTTTGTTGGAAAAAGCGTGAAATTTCCATTGAACACAACGCATTGCATAGGACAGTATCGCCTGAATAAATCGGTTCTAGGTGGTAGAGAGGTACTCGGCATTGATACCAGGAGTATTTGAAATGACTTTTAGAAACATCATTCTCTAGATCGCCTTCGTTACCCGATCTTCCACATGTTTAGAAGATGGGGTCCCTGGTTGAACCTGACTTCTGAAATATTGACGTTGGAATAATCGCGTTATCAGAAGGATTTTTGATGGTGTAGTCCAGTGATTCTCAACCTTTTTGGTCTGCGAGCCAAATCAATAATTAACAATTGGTTCGCGGGCCGCAAAAAAATTTTTAAGAAAATTAAACTTTATTAACGAAAATTAATGTGAGAATTGAATCTGCTTTCCTTCTACTATTCTTTCAAACAAGGACTCAGTTTTGATGACGACGTACGTAAGAGTTGTATAAGAGATTCATCAGTTGATTGTTTGCGAAATTTGGTTTGATCCGTGGAGTCTGCTGAACAGAGCTTCACGAACATACGTTGATCCAAATACAGTCGCATTTTATACGCATTCGTAACCAAAATGGGTATTTTAAATTAAAATTCTACTCCAAAATAGTTGACTTTTATTAAATATTGCGATGAGCTCTATTGCAGTGAGCTCTATCCGACTGCATTTCAATGAGCTCCATTTGAAATTCGTCTGGACCGGTTGCAGGATCTATTTCTATAGGCAAGGCATCCTTGAAATTATTAAAACCTCTTTCAAATTCTTCAATTAGATCGCAAATAACTTTAGTATATTTCTGGTGCGATCATATTCTTTATGACGAGAAAGCAAGGGAAATGGATTGTAGTGTCATTTAAAATTTGATTTTTCAGAGATGTAGTTTTGTAGTGAATTTATTTTGGCTTTTTAAAATGAGCCATTCAAAATCGAAAGATGTGTTGAAATATCAACCATGAAAGCTAAATCAGAAATCTTTATTCCAAAGTTGAGGAAAAACAATCTTTCCATAAAATCTTTAATTTTATCAATAAGATTGTAAAATTTAAATTAAAAATGATGTAATATTTCTGAACCTTTTAAACACGTTGCGCGGCTCCAGCGAACAGAAGTGTAGCTCTCGACATTATATGACTTAGACATCGTATAATAAAATGACAAATCAGGCAATTGAGAACCACTGGTGTAGTCACCTATACACACGAAAGACTTCGTTAGGAAAACGTTAAGCCGTAGTTGAACGAACCATGATTCAGAGTATCAAGTATTTATTGTATGATCAAAGTGGATGTTGGTAATCTTTATTTCTGGCAGCAGTTACAATGTTGTCCACATAGAATAGCAGGATTTAGCTCCGTATCAACTTCTTTCCATGGATATATTATAATTCGCAAGGATCGTTAGATAGACCGTGGTGTTCTAGCCATTGTGAAAAATGGGTTATCTTTTGAGGATATAAATCAGCGAATCAGAGTTTAAGGAGTCAGATCCTGTCCTCAAACAACTTACGATCAAGGTAGCTTACCTTCTTTGATAACTCTGACTACCGTATAAAAACAAATATTAGAAGTTATCTCTGAATCGAAGAGCTCTCAGGGATTCTTCTGAGAGTACATTCGAATCTGGATCCTACTATCATCGGATACCTTTGTTAACTTGGGATTTCCGATGTCTCTTGAGTCGATTACTTTGTCCATGAGTAGATATGACGTGATTTTCATCAATCATGAAAATTATAACACGGACGATGACCTTAACACGGTACTGCGAAAGCCATCTCCCTGTGTCTCTTAGTCCACCGCAATAGTAACCCCAATTTTGTTGACGACTCCACGTCAAAGATGATGGTGGACCCCTGAAATGATTGAGGAAAAGTACTATGAATCTACTCAAATGCCGATTGTGCTGAACGGAGAAAATTGAAGAAATACTCAGTTTTCGGGGATCGCTTCCAAGACCTTATTTTCATTTTATTGGAGACTTCTGTATGTATATAAACTGTTCAGAACATCGAGTTTCTGATGTTCCCCCGAGTTATTCGCTTTCCACACTCACAAGAAGACATGGGATTTATCCATAATGACAAAAGTCGTGTCCTCACAATCCTTGTTGATGTAAAAGGGATTACTCAACGAGGAAGAACATACAGCGTCATGTTGTGGTTAACCCAGTAGCCTCCATTCAAAATCAGTTCCCCAGAGTCTGTTTGACTGTGCTCTGGTGTGTAATATTAAAATATTTGAGTTTAAAAATAACGAAAAATTAAAAAATTGACAAAAGTTATGAGTAAGGAGATGTTCGTTTGATGATTTCCATCACTTCATCAGAATAAGTACATCCGAAATAGTGGATATTTGAGTAGCAATTAGCCAAACATTCTAACCTGTCGGGTGGAAATGCGTACATATTTTTAACTATGTAGGACTTTTTGTATTCCCATTGCAAATCCGTGTCGTGTACATAACGATAGTTTGAGAGAGAATCATCCATTGAGCTATAAAATAAAAATTTAAATAAAAATTTAATTTAATATTTAAATTTTATAAGAAACTTTATTTACCCAATTTCTTTTAACAATATCTTCTGGAAAGTCCCAGTCTCCAATGCCTCTGGGATCCTTACTACGTAAGAACCGAGTACGTGCCGTTGTGACTACGAGGATCAGTTATACGGCCGATATGTGCTAGTGTGGGTCGATGGGGGCATCGGGCCAAGTTGAATTCTGCTAGAGCATGCTGGGATCACGTGATTGGTTAGTTTGGTGTTACCGTGATTTTTGGTATTATTTTCATTTCATTTCAGGAGACCAGTTGGCCATGTGGTTTATTGGTCGGAAGGTTGATGTGATCAAGTGTATCAAATTCCTCAAGGTCGCAGAAAGACGATTCCTTCCAACCACACAAGTTCATTCAGGGAGAAAGCAGCTGCTATATGAACTCCAAGTAATGATCCAATGCATTGGGGGGAGCAAATGATCTTTAGTGCCAGCTTGGGATTAGGAGTCATCTAAAACAGGTTAAACACGCTACACCACACCACTAGAGTGAGGAAAGATAGGGAACAGAAAACATGAGAAACTCTCGACTGTGGAATCTAACCCCAAAAACATAATTGGAGACATAACTCCCTAACCAGTAAGCACATCAGTAAAGAGAGTTATTTTATTATATAGACTGCAATAATGTTCAAGTCCGATGAAATATTGTAACAATCTCTTAGGGGGATAACCCTTAATCCTTCTTTGATTGAACTCAACTCGATAAAATTACGAAATAGAAGACGTCCAGCGTTGTCTTCAACCACAATCTTCACGAATGGTATGTTGTTTGTAAAATTGTCTAGTAATACGGGAGTTTTATGTAATTCATTGGTCCAAGAAATGCAGGTTATCTCCCGTTCAGAGGCCCCAATTAACTGAGATATTCTTACTTTGAATCTCCCCTCAAAATTAATGTGGAGATAAATGATCTGGTCTCAGGTTAGAAGGTTACCTTGATAGATAGTCGGTTGTAATTATTTGGGGATAGAATTCCTCTCAGATGGTCAGGTTTGAGGATATAGCCATCTCGGTTGTTGAAGTCGAACATCGCAGAGTTCAGTTGGACGTACTGATCGCACGTTTGAAGATTCAAGGCGACCATCTGAATTCCGCTATTCCAGAAGTACTAGTTGATTCAGAATAATAAAAACTAGGGGGTTAGTATTTGAGGAATTGATCCGAACTGGAGTTGGATAGATACGGAATATCTGTTTCACTGATCTCCTGGAATCAACCAAATCGCGTACTCCACTAGTGAAGAGTGGGATTTCTTGACGAGGGACATTGCCTTGTTTTCAACGAGGGAAATAAGTCGGTAAGACAGGTTTAATTCCAAATATTAACTCCTGGTACCTCGCTCGTGCTTCAGAGTGGACAAATGGCAGGGGGTGAAGTAGTTCATCAAAGGGAGATGTTGGCGGAATAAACTCAAATTTAGTTTAAATGACATTTTGTGTTTAAGGGACCTCGCATTGACCTTGGATGATAACGTTCTCCCGTTTCCCAGATTTTTGGAGATCTCTAAAGTCAATAAAAGTCAACCTTTTTTAAATAAGTTATCTTTACATTTCAATATGATTTTGTTGCACAGCTCACTGAGTTTTGGGAGATCGTCGCCCTTTCCGTAGCAGAGAACTCCGTCAAATAATTGGTGGGCGAAATATCTCCTCATGATTTGAATCATTTTAGTTTGCTGTGGGGGACTGGGGGTAACAATAAAGTCCAACGAGCAGTGGTTTTCAATCGACAGAATGAGTGGTAAGTCCGTGGTTATGAAAACAACGGAAGATATTTCTCTTATAACCTCGGAAAAAGGTACCGACGTGCAAGCTGTATGACCGTGAGTCACCATTGGCTCGTCCCCGTCCCAACAGTCAATTTCAACACAGCGGCACCCATCTAGTAAGAATATTCTGTACATTTCTGAACACGATTTACTTCCAATTTGATTCCCTGCTGTAAACTAACTCAGATACCCGACAAATACGTGTTATGTGATGATTTTATGAAATAGTGACTCAGGGGTAACTTCTGTTGACTTTCTTCTTTAGAACTTTGGCATCAATGTAACCACAGCTCAGTATATATTTGGTGAGGTTCGCCACTGATATTGAATCTAAATATGGACTTTGTGACCGACTCTTTATTTTAAGGTGGGGACTTGTCTCGAACGAAGATATGATGGATTTCGCCTTGTCTGTGTTTTTCATTTGATATCTTCCAAAAAAAATTTCGAGATTTTCTAAGCTTATCAAGTCTCTTGATGAGACCAAACTTGAATGATAAATAAACTCACTCCTTCAGGAATTCCTTCAAATTTAAGAACTCCAATAATGAAATCCTGAAAAGGAAGAAATTTTCGAATGTAAAATTTTTTGAGGTGAGATTGGCTGTCTAAGCATCAGACTGACAATAAACGAGATTTGTGGGCAAATTAGCCATTTTCAGGGAATAAATCAACTTTTCTGGCTTGTAGTGACTGAAATCTGCTAAAAGTCTAAAATGCTAGTAAAATTCACTTTTTCACGTTCATGTCCTTGAAACTCATAATAAAACTGTTCAACTTGCAGTATTCCTTGGTTATCAAAGAGAATGGGGATGGATAGTAGTTCCCGACAAAACTCATAAAGTCCTGAATGATGCTGATAAGCTTCTACCAATATGGGGGACGTTGAACCTTGGGATACTTCTCTTTGAAGAATATAAACGTAATCTTCTCGATATTAAAGTTCCCAACATTGATGGTGACCACGTTGTCTTTCAGTTTGTCGAATAAATGTCCTCGACTGGAGATCAGACCACCGATGTTCTAAGTAAATACGTCAAATGAAACCAGCTCTAATGTCGAATTCCGAACCACATCTTTTATGAGGACCAATTCAATAAATGATAGACACTATTAATTTATGTGAACGATAAATGCCTTAGTATGGAAATTCGTGCTAATTATATGAAATGGATCCACGTTTAGATAAACCAGTTCTGTTTTATCATTGACTAATCGGAGACATTTTACGTCCACCAGTTCGACAAATTCACAACTTGAGTCGCTCCTCATTCATTTTACTGCAAAATTGGCTATTTATGTATCCAAAGACAACGAAAATTCTTTCATTCTTGGAAAGTAACAAAAATATGTTCGTAAACGACATGTACCAGGTTCGTAGTCTTCGGGGTTAATAATGAGCCTAAGCCAGGCTCTTCAGTCTACCTGTTGCTTCCAGTTCTCTGTTGTGAGCTCATCTGGATCAACTTAGGAGGGTGTGAGGTGTGAGTGAAATAATAATAATAATGTGAGTGAAATTTGGTATTTTATAAATTTCGAATATAATTTTTCTATAAACTTTATTAAAAAACACAAAATTTTCTATAAACTTTATTAAAATATAAAAACATTTAAAAATACAATGTCATGTGTGCGAAAATCAAAGATTTTGTAATTCCATCCTGGTAATGAATAAATATTTTAAACGTTTTATAGGGCTGGGATCCCACCTACAGGACTCCATTTGGAGGTCATCAAAGACGGAAATGTGATACAAGTAAAATTTTTATCACATTTTAGAAAATACCGATAGACACCAAGAAATACTATACATTTGGGCGGGAAGATACAAATGATGTTGTTATGGATCACGCATCCTGTTCACGTGTTCATAGTATCCTTCTTTGGCACTCTAAAATGAAGAAGGCATTTTTAGTTGACCTCCACAGTGGTAACCTTCCTCCTTTAGTTTAGCTCATGGCACATGGGTAGGAAAAGCCAAAATTTCAGCTTACCAACCTCAGCACGTGGAGACTTTTTTTCATTTTGGAGCGTCCTCCCGACATTATGTGATCCAAGAGAAGCCAAAGGGGGAGTACCCGGAAGAACAATTCCCTCAAGAGGACATCGAAGTAACCTCAAAACTGGACCAACTCACACAATCGAACACGCAGCGGAACCGTTGTATTAAAAAACTAATAAAGTCTCCCCCACGTGAATCACGACCTCCTCACGTGCTGTTTTCTCGAATGGATGTGATCATGAATGCAGAAGAATTTGACTCTTCTGTTGGGAGATTTCGTAATCTTGAGCCAGAGTCGTATTTGGCTCCTCCAAGAGACCGTGTCGTCAATCTTCCGTAGTTTACTGTGAACGGAATGTGAAATCGAACCATAAGATGTATCCTAAGGAAAAGTGGATTCATTTATCGGAATAAAACGTGTTTTTATTAAATCTTCAGTCATTTTTGTCGCTATAGAGTAGAAGAGGTTGGGAATTGGAGGGGGTCAAATTTAGACACCCGGGTTTTTCACTATGTGGTATTCGTAAGTCATATAGTGGAGAAGCTTTAATGGGGATATCAGGTTCTCAGGTTTCCTTAAGGTGACAACTTTATAAGCTTTGAGGTATAATCATTAAGTTCAGTGTTGCTGTGTTGGCACCCCTAAGTGTTGGGGATGATGTTTTGTTGGCAAATTTTTTAAAACTACAAATCAGATGGGATTGGAAAATTGGACTCAACATATGGTTAAGTGGGGATAATTGAGTCTGTTTTATTAGATTGCTTCTAATAGTAGGTGGATATTGTAGATAGTCTGTATTTATTATAAGAACATTCGAGAATGAATAACTCCCTGGTTTCCGGGATTAGGTCAGATGAACAAGATTCCTGTGTAATTCTGAAAGGTCCTGTCCGTGTTTTCAATAATGAAGCTATGAATTCTATGGTTTACCGCAAACCACCCACGTGGAAAATTACGAGTTTATGTTAATTTTGACGTTGACCTTACCTTATTGTCATTTAATGTTTTTTTTCAATTGGGGTCAAATATTTAAAAATGGTTACAAGAGGGGTATCAGTCTTACTTAATGGGTGAATAAAATTCCCTAAGTAATATCACTTGGTTGAGTGGAAGGTTTAGTTGTCGTAGCTCCGTGCACTCTGATGACGTCATTGGATCCACTTTACTCAGGAGACGCCTAATGCCTGGAGACATCCAAAAGGATCCAATTATTCTTTCAATCGGGAGACAATTTCGTTTCCTGGCGACGAGTTCTAGAATCGACCTTAGCTCCCTGGACAGCGTTCTCTGGATCACTGTTCTTGGATGAAGGGTCAGCTGGAACGCTTCAGGTCAAGGAATTAGTTAGCTTACTTTAGCTTTGGTCTGAAATAATTTTATTTATTATGTAACCATACAACACTGTATTTATCTCCTTACGGTTTATATGACCACATAGCTTCCTTCTCGTGAACATGAATGAAGTGACAAATCAGGAGGCAATGGAAACCTGAAGTTCTGAACAAAGGATAAGTCGGTAGCACGTAGAACCTCGGTTTTAATCTCTTCCAGCCAAACATTTAAAGAACTTTGAGGATCATTTATAAAAAGCTGTGCATAAAGGATGATAATTATGCCAAGAGACCAATGGTGATCGATATCAGGCACGAGTAAAAGTAACCCATAACTTGTCCAATTATTGTCTAAGGCAGTGGTTCCCAACCTGTTTGAGAGCACGGAACCCTATCGAAATTTTTCATTTTAAACGGAACCCTTATATAGTTTTTAACAATTATCAGTATTTTACTAATATAAAATAAAATACTAGTTAGTGAAATGGTTGAGTCTGATGTCTCTTGCATAGCTCTGTAATATTTTGCCTTGTCCTTGACAGGATAAACGTAGGTTTCTTCCTGAGAACATTGAGTTCATGAAAAATATCGGCCAGGTATGCTAATTTGCAACACCAACATTCATCATTGAGGCATTCAATAAAGTCATCTAACTTCTCTTGTATACAAAAATGTGTGTGAATAATGTTCGGATTCTTATTTTTAGCAATAGAAACAAAGCCTTTAAATTGCCAGTCATTGCTGGAGCACCATCAGTGTAGATGCCCACACATACATTCCAATCCAACTTTATGTCCTAAAATATGAATTTATAAGATTGAAAATGTTATATCCCTTTGTTGTTCCGAGCAACTCTTTGAGCTAAGAAAATCTCAACAATGGATTCATCGTTCATGAGTTGCATTCTTCCTGTAATATCTGAGCTTTCATCACTTGAAGCGCAAAAAACACAGATTTTTTATTCGCGAACCAAAGTAGTTTCAATGTCATCAGACATATCCTTGATGCGTCTGCTCACAGAATTATTAGAAATAGGAATTAAGTCGAGTCAGCGGCAGAAATTTCTCCGAGCATTATCTTCACTACTTCTTTGGATGCAGGCAAAATAACAGTTTCGGAGAAAGTATGCGATTTCATTTTTAGCTGCAATCTCAGCAACAGCATAACTAGCATGCAGTGCTTTTTCGTTTATTTTGAATTTTTGTAAAATGGGATGCTTTTAACTTTATTCTGGTCCAATTTCGCATAAAATATTTTTTTTCTTTGAAAGTTCCGGGTGATTGGTTGAGAAATGACGTTTAAGTTTCGTTGGAGCCATAGCAATATTGGCAAGTTTTTCACCACAAACAACACAAAGTGGTAGAGGGCAATCCATGTCCCCAGTCCATGTGAAAACCAAAGGCAAATAACTATATCGATACGATCGAACTTTAAGATATGCACTGTCACAAGACTCCATTTAGACACGTGCAAATTAAATTAATTCGTTTTAAAATATTATTTTTTTGAAAAAAAAATTAAAAAAATTTTGAAACTTCGCGAAACCCCTAGATTATTTCGCGGAACCCAGGTTGGGAACCTCTGGTCTAAGGTAAGATAGGATTCTATAAGGATATGTGGAGTACATAACTGAGGGTGTTGTACGGGCTTTTATTTATCAATCTATTTTAATATTCAACTGGAAAAGAAACCTGATATATTGAGTCACAAGTGAGTTTGACCATCTGAGCAAGACCACAAGAGTAATTTTCTCAATGTCAAATTAGAAAAGTCGTTATCAGGTAGTTCAATGCGATAGCTCTGTTTTTTTCAAAAAGTTTTTTTTATTTTAATAACTTCAAAATATGAAAATCTGTGAATGACTCCCTGAAATGAAATTATTCCAAAACCAAGGGTAAAGCCAAACTAACTAATCCTGTGATCTTGACGGGTAAAGTAGAGCCCTCATCCAAGCACAGTGATCCAGATAACATTGTTCGGGAAGCTGAGGTCGAATCCAAAACTCGTCGCCAGGGAGCGAAATTGTCTTCCGATGGAATGAAAAGATGGATAATTTTGAATACCTTCCAGGCATTGGGCGTCTCCTGAGTAAGGTGGATCCGATGACGTCATTAGTCGGGAATGAAGAGAAATCTTCAATCAAGTAGCCACATGGCGCCACGTGACCATATTTGGTATACCTTACAAATATTTTATGGAAAACCGGTTTATAACACTTCAATGAAGATCATATTATCTTTTCCTTGTAGTCTCGGTTAAATTCTGTCACGTGAAATACCAGCTTGAAAAACAATTAGCCTAAATACCAACTCTGTCGAACTGAGAAAATTGAATGAGTATACAGACCTCTGTAATCGCTCCCCCAATCGCCTTAAAGCCTCTAAGCGGTTGGAAGAATTGATAAAGGAGTTATCAATTAAATAGGAACTGCAATTGTGTCTCAGAGATTCCCGCAGGAGATGGTTCTCAAAGCGCCTTGGAATCGCCATCGTCCAATGTCAATGAAAGTCAAGGTTCAATGGGGGTTGCCCCCTCGGAGTGCGGAAAAAACGTTCTGGGAGAACCATTATGTCATTATAGGCCCCCATCCACAGTCTTGCAAGGAACGTCTCAACTGAGACAAGCTGGAAGGCGAACCGATCCTCATGCTACAATATTTCCTTCTCTTGGAATCTCCGACACCACTTGCTTTTTTTGTTTTATCAGGTGGCCTGAAAACTTAGTTTAAAAAAGATTAAAAAACTTTCAAGTTTATCAATCTGAGGCCGCATACCAAGGTTATAAATCCATACATCTTTGCTGGCAATAAAGGACAAAGCTTTCAAAGTTGAAAGCCCATTCATTACAATCGATACTCACTAATGGGGCCGTGACGGTTCAAGTGGATACAACAATATGCATGGAAACAAAGGTGCATAGTAATAAACCGAATTTCTTAGTCATTGATAAAGCAACAAAAATGATTACTCTGATCGATTTTGGGACCACATAACAGCGGGTAAGTCGAGATAGAGAATATGATCTGCCGGAGTGAATGATCATTTATGATGCTATAGTACCCCCAGTACTACCCTGGGACGGTATTTTGAACAATTTTTAAAAACACCATAAAAACACCCTTAAAATGGAACGAAAGCATCAAAACAATTTTAGACGAAAAGTCCTCCAAGATTGTGTTCCGTTCATAATTGGGAGCACAACAAAGTTAAGAGCGTGTAACGTCGAAATTTAGTGCAACCCACTGTCCTTGAACATCAATGACTGTTATCAAAACATCCAGTTCTCGATAACTGATTTATTGAAGAATCAATCCCAGAATCATACTAGACCAGGTCGATTATCTGATGTTTTTGAGGCTAAATGTGTTAGTTAATGTATTTTATTCCTAAAATGTACGTCATTGACTCAATTATTGAATTTTATTACAGGGTTTGGAAAAAGCGTTACCTATTCGGGGGAATCCCAATCAGTCCTGAAGAAGGAGACCCCGAAGGATATTTTCTGCAGATATTTGAGATACACTTATAAAAGATGGTGGATCGCTGGTGGACCATTCGAGGAGAGTTTAGGAGTTACTATAAGTTGGGGTCACTTATTTTGTTTTGACGCCTGACTCCTAACTCCAAACATGTATTACCTTAAACGAAACCAGAACTCCGTCCCAGAAAAACAATTATCTGCAATTGTGGTCTGTGAAGGCGTGATCAATCGCGAAATGCTTAAAGGAAGCAGCGCATAGCTTTACTTTAGCAAATTTAAGGATAAAGAGGCAATTCAGAAGAAGAGATTTAATCTAAAGCGGCATGGAGATTTTTTAGGAAAAAATAATCTTTAAGTGATAAAACTTTATTTTCTGCGGTTTAATGGTCATTTCTACGAAGTGCTATAAACCGCAATAACTTATCTAACAGCTAATGCTGTCCGATCCTGGTTTGAAGCAGATCCTGGACATGGTACACCTCTCCTTTCTGGACGACCTCCATTTGAGAGCGTTTTGAAACTCTGGTGATTCAAATAGAGGTCGAACTGTATTTGGTAAGCAATAATTATAATTTTTATTGATTTTAATGAGGCATTTTAGTTCATAGTACAAAACCCAGATCTCAAGAGCCATACTACCTATAGCTCCTCCCAGGCAGGACAATCAATTTATTTTAAGTAAAGAACAGTTATCATAACTGAGGGAGAACCAAAGAATGCTCTTCACTTCTTTTTTTCTTTATATTGCGTGTGAGTCCTTTATAGACGATCCGGTTCTGCAGTGAGATGTTCACTGGCGTCACTTTTAAGCCAAAGCATTTAAGCAAATATTTGTGAGAATATTAGCTTCCTAAATTTAATGCATAATTTATAGCTGTGTTCTAAATGGTGACTTCCTACTAAAAGAAAAATCCCTAATATTCTATATTCTCTGAAGAGCCATGTGCTATTATATTTGTCAATATTTTGGAGACATGTTTGCTGGACAACGAACTTTTCGACTGTCTGGGGGCTGGAAAGCTTCCGCTAGCTTTCAGTTTAGTGATGCTGTGGTAATTGATTAATAAATTTGAATGACTTTATTAAGATGAGATCTAAGGTCATCCTCACAAGACTACTGCAATTGCTGCTAATTTATTATAAATAGGAATAATTCAGGTAATTACTTCCCACGAGAAGGAACGTGTAAAATACGTGGAAACTAAATATGGATATTTAGTAAGCTGAAATCAATATATATTTTATCAAAATATAATAGAATTGGAATGAAGAATAACATTATTATAAAATATTAAATAATTTATATAAAAATTATTAATTATTAATAATTACGACATATAAAAATTTCTCTCGTGGTGAACCTTCTTTGGTCTTTATTTTAATTGACAAAAAAAATAAGTAAAATCTAAACAATAAATATAATATATAGATGTCAAATACGATTTCATCATATAGTCAATTAAAACAACAAATTTTAGGCTATGACGACGAAGAACCAGATCCCCAAGAAGAAGAAGTAGTATTCGAGCAGCCATATGACTATTCAGCCATGACAATCGAAGAAAACAAGTTCCTCGAGGAAGAAGGAATGGAACACGACTCTGAGTTCTACGACCCACATTTCAAGGGACCTAAAAGGAAAGTTGTCCTCGCACCACCAAAACGGGACGGCCGTGGACGTCCACCAGGCAGTGTCAACACTCGTCCTGCAGAAAGCGAGGCAGAAAACCTATGATCAGGGAACTTCCAGTCCGTCGTGGTCGCCGAGGAAGGCCTTCCTTGTACAAGACAGTGAAAGATCTCCCTCTAATATACGGGTCCCGGTTCTCTAGTGTGGACAGTCTAATTAAACTGTTAATTGAGTACCAGCAGATCGCTCAAATAAGGATGAATTTGAACGAGGCTATTCGTCTCACTGATACCATGGAGTACGTTGAGAGGGACGTTTTGATGTCTCTTGGATTCTCCTTTTTATCCTTCGGATGTGACTCCAGAATAACTCAGTAACCGCAAAATATTCATTTTAGCTGTGATTCTGACTCCGTGGAGCCCTGTCCCTTCAAATTGGAGGTTGTGATGTCCCATGACAGTCATTCTCTCTTCGTTCGTTTGTTTCACGATGTCCACTGTCAAAAAGTCAACGTAAACTCGGATTCCGTATCTAATCTTCTTATTCTAGTCCCCGATGGTAGAACCTAATGATTTCTCGGAACTGAGGGAGAAGATCTCCGAGTTTGGGAAGAGCTATTTTTCGAGGGAGATCCTACAGCGAATGAACGACCTCCGTTTGGATGGCGTCATCTGTGATATGATTTTCACATCTAAAAATGGTGGATTCATCAAAGCCCACAAAATGGTGGCCGTCAGTCGGTCCCCAGTCTTAGCCCAGATGCTCATGGATGACGATGACGACGTGGAGACCGAAAACAAGGAAGAGACAGAACCCATGGAGATAAAAAGCGTCAGAGTTGACTGCAGTTTTGAGGCAATTTCTGGTTTTTATAGTTGTTTAGACTTTGGAGGACTTTCTTAACGTTCTTTATGAGAATCCAATCTCAAATTTTCACAACCGCAATGAGCTTTGTTCTGTGCTTCTTAGCTTTGAAATCGACGCCTCTGATGCCCTTAAAGAGCGGGGACCGTATGATTCCGAAGATGAGTACGATCCCTACTCCAACGATGCATACGTGTCTGACTCTGACGTATACGACTCTCTTCCCTCTCCCAAACGAAGGAAGAAATCGTCCTATGCCCCGAGAATGCGTAAGAATCAGCCCATGTACGATGACTCGGAGGACTCTGACGCCAGTTTACCGTAAGTGTCCTTTAATTATGGCAGAATGGACTATAACTCTGATTTTGACAGTCAAATGGCCCAGATCCTCGAGTCCTCAACCAATGAGCAGAAGAAGCTGTTGGTTTGTGACATTTGCATTAAACCTTTCAATGATCTGATGTTGTGTTTATTCTCATCTTTAGGTCTCTTGAAAGCCATCGAATAATAGCCCACAAGTCCTCTCAGAGTCGCCCAGATAGGGTTCCTTACTCGTTTGGGGGAGAAAAGGTTGACAATTTCCCCGTCCACTTGATAAAACCCTCAAAAGTGCCGAATATGTTTGACTGTCCTGAGTTTGGGTGCGATTATTCGGCCCACAATAAGGTCAACGTTCAGAGACACATGGGAGATCAACACGGATATGGGGAATCCCAATTTGGGTAGATTATTATCTTAGTGTAGATGTACCTTCTGTGAGGCCAGATTTGTGGCTCAGAGATATTTATGGGAACATCAAAGTCGAAATCACGGAAGCGAGGCTGGAGATGAGAACAAAATTCCATGTACTGTTGAGTACTGTGGGTATTCGACATATATGTAAGGATTTTTTTTATTTTACAGAGTTTCTTCCTTGGTGTCTCACATACAGGACGAACACTCCCAATTATTCCAGATCAGATGCTACGTATGCAATCAGGAGGTACTGGTTAGGTAGTTCTTTTTGTATATTGAAAGACAACTGGTTAAGCACTTTACTGACCATCACGACTATAGATTGAATGAAAGTGGGGATGTTTTCGGTGATGTTCCTGATATGGCTGAATCTGGGAGAGTTTTGTGTCCCTACTGCTCACAGATCTTTACCGAGGCGACACTGGGACGACATCAGCAGAATTGTTCAATGTCTTACAGACGAAATCAGGATTGTCCTAGCTGTTCATTCAGGTCTCCGACTCGACGAAGTTTGGCTGGTTTGTTTGATTGTTAAGTTCAGAACATATGTTAAGGAATCATGGAATTCCGTTAAATGAAAGGGAATGGGGGTCACAGATTCTGCGGTGCCAAGAGCAAGGATGCGACTTTACTACCTTGCACTCACGGGAAATTAAGAAACACGCCGAAAAAACTCACAGTTGTGCCTGTACTAATCCCTAGTGTCTCGAAAACACCTGTGTACTGTCTGTGGGAAATTGTATGCCACGTTGGACACTCTGCGTGTTCATTACTACTACGCTCACAAGCCATGTTCTGTCTTAAAGTGCAAAGTCTGTGGAAAAGTGTTCAGAGTAACTTGTGGTCTCATTGTAGACTAAACAAGTGATGGACAACCACATTACTTCCCATCATTTGATGCTTGGTCCGGTTTATCAATGCGTGTATTGTCCACTTACTTGTGCTCAGCAGAGAAGTATGCGAAAACATCTCAAGGAACGGCATCCTGAGTGCGAGCCTAGGGTTTTTTCTATGACTTAGTTTAGTTCCGTCAAACGCGGCAGCCTATCCCTTTTCATAAAGGGCGCACTACAAGAACCGGTCCTCATTCAAATATCTATCTGACTAAGTACTACAGCCGGGTTTACCTGGACTCGAACAGAGACTGGAAACGACAAGCTAAAGAGATTGAAGCCACAGACTTAAGTCACGCTCATCTCGTAGATCCCGATTTATATACTATCGAAGAAGTTGCCGTGGATGATGGTTCTATGAGGGATGGAATAAATGATTCTGTGGATATCCTTGATGCTGTACCTGTGATGCAATCCAGTATGTCTGGGAACACGCTCTCGATGGCAGAGCCATTCCAGTCGCACTTTGACGTTAATATGGGAGATTTAGGCCTTCAAAGGTTGACTACTTCATTTCCTGGGAACTACATGGGGAACATTGAGTCGCAGCCTGGACTTGAGCCATTTGACGAGCAGGCTCCTCATTAGTTAGTTTATATACTAATTTCTTTTGGAAATAATTTGTAGCGTCTTTATTAATTAAATTGTTTTTTTCTTGGATAAAATTGCAATGATGATAAGGGCAATTGTTGAGACGATTGACACGATGATATAGGCGATTGGAAGAAACAAATTGTTTGTGCCTACCCAGTTGGGATTGGATATGATTATCGCCTTTCTCCCATCAAAGACGTGCACAGGAAAATCTGATTATAATCATAATATTACTGTATTTGATATGAAGCTTATATTCCCCTGCGGGGAGTCCATTCTTAAAGCGATAATCTGCATGATCTACTAATCGGTAAAGTTTAAGTGGGGACGGAAAGGCTCCTGGACGCATCCAGACAATGAAATCCTCGTTCTCATATCCGTTGTTGTTGGGATTACTAATATCTAGTTCCATCACCGTCATTCTCCAGGATGGCGGTTTGACTGTCCCATCCCACGCTAATTTGTCTATAAAAAGCAAACTTTTAGGATTTTTGTAGCGAGAACGTTTATCATAAGGATTGGATATCCCCTGTCGTAATAAAGGGACAGAAGAACCATTGAACGATAAACTGACCGTGTCTAATTGTTAAAAAAGACAACTACCGTTATACATAGAATTTGCATTTGTTCCGCAGGGGGCATAAGAATGAGTTTCACCATTTTGGGTCATAGAACGATAAGGCTCACAATCAGATGACGGAGTACCCAAACTTCCGGACAATTGTTTGAAGTCGATAGAGTTTGCAAAAGTACGGTAGTTTTGGTAAAATTCTTCAATTCTGTAATAGATGTAGACTTGTTTCTGCACATTTTGTGAAAAAATATACATTGATTGCTTTAGCCAACGTAAAACTCACCACACAGGTGCAGAGGGGAAGGGAAGATATTATTAGCAGCTCTTTTGAGGTATTCTTCACAAGTATTTTCAGGTACATTGATGGTAGGACTGCATTCGTCGTAATTAACGGTAACCTCGTTGACTAGAATTAAGAAAGACTGCGACATGAATGCAGTGATCATTATTATACCGAAAATTAGGAAAAATAACGACATTCCAATAATTATTGGGAAATGCATTTAATAGAGAAATGGATGATTACAGCAGGTAGACGTTGTTGCTTAAACTGTTGACCTAATTGCTGAAATTTAACTATAAACCTTTTTTCTGGACGAAAGTCATCTCTGAGACTTCTATTTCCGAATTAATTTCCATTTGTTATCACAACTAAAAGACTTAATAGTTGGAATAATTTTAAATTAATATAATGACCTTGAAAAAAATATTGATTTAATTAATTAATCTTTGATATATATTTTTAGTCATATTTTAACAAATTTCATATTTTTTCGACTTGGTTGATAAGAAAAGTTTATACTGTTTAGGAAAGGTTTAGAGATAAGATTTCCCTGTCACCTGCAAATGAGTGCCCCGGAAAATTTGAATAACGTCCCAGGGGAGGTTTCGGGTCGCCAGGTTTCCGCATCGTCCCAATTATCTTTGAAACCTTGACGCGTTTAAGTAAATTGGCAGAGGAGCCGTCAACAAAATTGAGACTGCGATTGTAGCGACTGAGAGACCCTTGGAAACTGAATATGCGTAATTGGATGTTAATTGCCGCCCAACCTATATCCTGGGTTGTTAAATAAGTGCTAATTATTAATATTGACAGATAAAATTGATTTTTTAATTGATTTCTAAGGTTTTTTGGTTTCTATGGAAACCGTTAAAAATTGAATAAAGTAGCATCGAAATAGCATTGCTTCCTTATAGTCAAATCGATTTTGTGGTCTATTTTTAATATCGTGGTGATTGTTTTTTATGAAAGTACGATTAAAGTCATGTAACTCAGGCTAGACTGAATCTAGAGAGATTACGTCGGGATATTTATCTAAAACTGTTACACCGACACATTCGCTCCTTGCAAACTACATCAGAGTGTTTCTGGAGCCTGCTCTGCCGCGAGAAGGCCGAAAGATTAAAACAAAAAAAATACGCGGTCCTACCCGAGGATTTTTGTTTTTTCGTTCGTTGTTGAAACGTCCGGTTCCCTTGCGCCTTCAAAACTGGAATTCCTGGGTCGTCTATGGTATCGCATTTCTACACCAACGGGAGATCTCCGTGAGCGCTGCTGGCTATTAATCGAATCTCGCACATCATCCTGAAAGGGAATAGCCACCCAGGCTACTGTATGACCCTCGGCTGATTGTTTCCTCATTTTAATATAAATTAAATACTAAATATGCTGAAAGGCATGAAAGGAATTTGCAATAAACCTGGATTCAGCTGGCAAGAGACATGGGGCATTGTAATGAACGAACGCCAGGCACTGTGAAAGCTATCTCCGTTCGCAGGGTCTCTCAGTCTTGTCGATCTTTTCTCGATTTTGTTGACGACTCTTTTACTCATCCATCCAAACACTAGAGATTTTGAAGGTCATTGGGACGAAGCAGAAAATGGTGATCTATCATTGATGCGGACGATGACCATTCGCGTCGTAGTCGAATTCCCGATTTCGTCGACGACTCCTATATCAATCGTTCCTGAGGTTGAAACAGAAACGATCTCCGAGAGTTGAAAAAAATCAGTCAGTGATTGGCAAATACTTCCAACTCATCTCGGTCGAAGTTTCGGAAACTGAGCTTCCTTTTTTCATTTTTATTGACCCCGGATACACAGAGAAAGAAGTTGAGTATATCAGTTTCCACTGTTACAGACTCCTTCAACGTCACACAAGTCCATTCGGAACCAGCATAAAAAATAAAAGACATCCATTCCCTGCAATTGTGGAAATCCCTCCAGCGGAATGGGGGAAAGTTATGTCATCGAGAATTTACTGCCCGAAAGTATTTCCATATCTGATAAAGACCTTATATTCCCAATCACACTGTGTACAATGGGGAGAGGCAACAATTAATCGAAGGTACTCTGCACCAATTATGTCTGCTTGACGTGCATACATCATTATTCTTCCTAAAGAGCAGCCTCAACATACAGAGGCTTGCATATGTCCTGGGAACTGCCCCATATATCAACCAATATGACACTCTTTCGCAGTAACGGGACCTTCCGTTCAACATCAAAGCGTCTCTCCTTGCATATCTCTCGTCACTAATGTCTAGGGCGAACTAAGTTGCACCAAATTAAAGCTAAGGCCATTGTAAAGGATTATCATAAAGAATGTATGATTCTTTAGGATGGTGCGCTATATTGTCGACTCTGTTTGTGTAATATTAAATGCGAGAAAAGGCATTTTGTAAATTCCCATCGATCCTCACAAAAACATCAAAATTTATTGAGTTTTGCAAAATAACAATTATTTTTTGTAGATTATCTGACCGAATCGGACCAAACAAATATTGACCAATATTCCAAAAATGATGATTGAGCTCTACAAGTAACCAGACCATTTATAAAATCTGATATTCCACTAAACAAACTATCTATGCCGTGGCTTAGAAAATTGTTCTAATGAGGCTCTGTACGAGTTCCCTCACCATCAAAAGCTAAAAGCTGTTTGGATCAAATCATAATGGATCACAAATTGTTAATTCAACAAAAACTTGTGTATAAAAATGTACTTTATTTTGTAGCAATCAAAAAGTTTTTGCTAATACGGATGAAACAAAAATCCGGGGCCAAAGATACGTTGCTGTGATGATTGGATTCTCCTGAAACAGCATATCTGATATCGTTTAAGCCGATAGAATCTGCTCCTAACAAGAACATCATTACTCAGATAGTCGACGATGCACTTGGAAATGATTTGGTTTAAAAGGGAAATTTCCTTTTGTTAATTTCGGATGCTGCAAATTATATGAAATCAAATAAAATTTAATGTTTTAGCTGGCAAAATACTTAAAAATCTTTACCCCAAGTTATTCCATGTCACATGTACGTTCATCTATTACACAATTGTTGTGAGAAAATAAGAGACTCTTATCCGAAAATTGATTTGATGATAGCTACTATACAAGCAGCAATTAACAAGAACGATACAAGAAAACGAATATTTCAAGACATAAACATCGCCATTCCACCTCGAGTGCATTTGACAAGATGGGAGAGTTGGTTTAAGCCCGGTACTTACTATTCAGAAAATCTGGTCGGATTAAAAACTATTTTCGAATCATTCGGGGATGATGGATATCTAGTTTGAACAGCCAAAGAAAGTATTCAAAACCATGTGTTAGTGAGCAGTCTATGTGACCTTATCCAAAGCTATTCAAATATTCCAGGTTTTGGAATGATGTCGCTATTGCAGATATTATTACCAAAGTACGCGCTTCACAATCGAACAAGCATTAGAATCGTTGGAATTTGGAAATGACAACAAATTTATTAAAGAATACATAAATAAAAGCTTCAAAAAATGATATTTCAAATAATTAAAATGACTAATTCATACATATCTCCTGCCGAGTATTCATTACTCCTGAATTGTCAGCCAACTAGTGCTTATCTGAGATAAAGAATTTTCTAAGATCCAACAGACATTTTCTACCAGAAAATTTAGAAAATTATGTAATTTGTTGTGTAACAAAAAGTTTTAGTGTTTTTATTATTTAGTTATTAAGTGCTTGCCAGAAAGAAAAGGGATCAACGAGAAGGGTTATGGCTAAGACAAATGATTGGAATAGCCATACTCCGAGGGAACTCGTTCGCAATCCACGCAGCAGGCTTCCTCAACTGACATTTGTTTAATTGTTAAAAAAATTATTTTATAAAAAAAAGAAGTTATTATGTTAAATTTTTGGATTAATTTTTTTTAGTTTTTAGGTTAATAAAGTTAATTTTTTAGGTTAAATTTTTTATTTTTAGGTTAAAAAAATAGCCCTACTAATGGCCTATGATACTCTTGTAAAGCAGATTTACACACTCCCCGAATCCTCTACTGAACAGGACTTGGGTCATGCATATGAGGCCTGGAGGCGTACCTATCTATTTTTCTCACCTTCCTTGAACTCTCAACGAGGTCTGGAAGATTCCGTATGACAAAATTCATTTGAAGATGTGTCATCTAACCAACACCGCCGTGCTTGTTTGTTGTCGGGGACGTCTTCCGAAAACGCCATTCCTAGTGGAGTTTTGGGTTCCTTTCTGAATGATGAATGCGTTCATATTGGGGTCTCATTACGACTCAGATTAAAGTCTCTGTGCCGCATCCATGCCGATGTGGGGACCAGATTGACCGTTTTGGTTTGCACCCACTCTCCTGCAGGAAGAGTGCGGGTAGATCTCCAGACACATGGCCTTGAACGAAGTCGTTGACGCGTTTTGTACTCAGCCGGGCACACTTCTATGCTCAAACCGATACCAAATTTATCCTCCGATAATCCTTTACAGGCTTCCGCTTAAGAAAAGAGGTGAAGTAGGCTCGCCCTCTTCCATTTTCATACACGTCCTACCTTTGCGGACATCACTTTATTCATAGGCCTAAGAGTTTTCATAATGTAATCTTCACCAGTAGATTTGGTCAAGGAAATGATAGGAAGATCCCTTTCAACTACTGTGTCGTTCCAAGGGTGGGATTTGTTTGACGAGAATTGATCTTTGCTAAAAAAAGTCCATCTTTCGGATTCAAACCCACGACTTTCAGATCCAATGTAATCAGACGATGCGTTACACCAGAAGCCCATCTTCCTATTTGAAGCATGGAAAACTCTTATCTGAGACGTCACGTGCACCGACACATTCGCCCCATGCAATCTAAGAGGTTGCAGAAAAAACAAAAGTAAAACATTCCAATAAATACTAAATATTTGATCAAAGATAAAAAAGGGCGGATCGAACACCGAGATTGCAAAGTAGGCAACTCAGGACGACCCATGCCCTGACAAAAAATAAGAGTACAAAGAACGGTCGCTAGACCGAACTAACATTTTCCTTACTCATAAGTTTAAGGCATTAGAGTAGCAATAATAAAGGCAGGTATATCCAAATGACCAACTAATTAGAATTTATTATTAATTACGGATAATTTTTAAACTCGATTGTTTAATAAAAATTCGTAATTTAAAATAACATTTTTTTCAAAATTTTATAATAAAAATTACAAAATTCTCAAATTCTTTTATTAATGTCATCTGCTTTGCCTTTCCATTTCCAAGGCTAAAGAAAACCGATTTTGTAAAAAGTTGCCCTCCCCAATCGGTTTCCTCTTTAAGGGTGAGAGAAAACTCTTTCGTCCGGTTGTGGGAACAATGGGGGACCACAGACGTTGGATGGCTCGATTCATTACAGGAACTGGGGTCACCTAAACGTCTGTATTTGTGTGATTCATGGATGGGGCTTGCGCCCACTTGATAACAGCCAAGATGATCGCGTTGAAGTGAAGATCCATGAGGAAGGACTCATGAATCTTTTAGTTGCCACAAAGGGAATAAAATCCAAATTTCGCTACGAGGAGGTGATCCTCATCGAAATTTAGCTGCTGGACGCCCGGCTTCCCACAAGTTAACGAGATCGGGGCTAATAATTAACTAACTATTCGAGATATGAATAGGGCTCCCCAATTCTCTTAATAAACATGGACAGTATTATCTCGAGAGACCAATGGGGAGGTGGCAAATTCACAGCTTTATGCCTGTCACATGCGCTACTAGCTACAATGCGCAAGACGTTATATATCGATTTTTATTAAAAATTAGAAATATCATTGGTATACACAGGCCAAAACCTAAAGAGTGAGTTATTATAAAGAAAAAACATCAAAATTAAGTAATAGGAAGCCATGCTAACCGACTATTACCCCGACAGTCTCCTTAAAAATCCGTAAACACAGGATCATCTCTGAAGATGTCCCAGATACTTTGGTGCGGTTTTTGAAACCTCGAATAAGAGTTTCGATGATTACGCCAACCTTGCACATAAACAAAGGAGCTTTAAATTTCTAACGCAGAACAGAGCGTTCGTAGCTTTTTTTTCGTATTTTAGCATTTTCCATAAAATTACCTCCCTCGTCAATTAGGAGGCCAAGGTATTTTATAGTCTTCTTTCGACGTATGTCTTGTAGCGAGCTCTTTAGGTTAGCCATCCTACTGCCTCTAGTTATCCTCACCAGACCAGACTCCTCATGCGCCACTGAAAGAAAGTTTTCATTACACCACTCTTCGATCTGGTCCATGTACGTCTTCAATCGTTACTCAGATACCAAAAAGTTTAAAGAGACGTCATAAATTATGACGTCATTAGCGCACATCATGATTTCTGTACGTGGGTTTTCTGGGAAGGCAATTTACTCATTACAATGTTGAATAATAGAGGACTGAGCACTGAACCCTATGGTAAACCTATTCTCAACCAAATTTCACGAGACTCACAGTCTACAAAATTAAAAATTGACTTTCTATCTGGGAGCAAACTTGGTATCCAAAAATAAAGTTATTTTTCAACACATTTCGCAATACAAATAAGAATACCAAGATTCCACACATTGTCGAAAGCTTTGGATATATCAAGGAAGACTGCGGTCAAACATCGCTTAGGGATATCGCATTGAGAATGCGCCGAAATTATCCTCAACATCGTTTCGGTGAACGTCAGGTCCCTCATGAGGAGAAGGAAGGCTGTTGAAGATCTTCTTGATACCATGGAGGTCGATATCTTGGTCCTCAACGAGACCAAGTGAAAGGATTTATTTATTAATCCCGGGATCACCGAGAAAGAAACACAAAAGAAATGTCAACTAGTTAGGTGATCCCAGTTCCCGAACCAAATGTGCCATCCAAAGTCTGTGCGTCTCCAGTGTTCCAACTGCCGAACGGAAATGGCTTCATTGATCCTTGCAGAGGAAGCCGATTGGGGACGGAAATTTCTTAGCCAACCGATTTTCTTTTACGTGGAACAGCGAGTGGCTTAGTGGGTGTCCATCTTCCTCGCAAATGTGGAGAAATCCGGAACCACATCTGAGGATACGGCTTTAGAGGCTATACTAGTTGTCATGTCTTATGGAATGATATACACCGAGGTTCAGGCACTAGTATCTATTGGAGGACGAGTCTCGCAGTAGTTGTCCAAGGTATTTCACACTGTCCCCGTTGCGAGCTCATCTTAATATGCGTTAGGTTTCCATGTTTTTCTATTATTATTGGGGCTGGCCAAAAATCTAGGACTCTCCGTTACGACATCGACGGATCCTAACCATAAGAATACAAAAGGTGGAGAGGACTACCTTGGAATGGCAGCTGCATCTCCGTCGTTACTTGGTTTGTTGTCTTTACCTCGGGTTCTTAGAGATATCGGAAGTGATCACCGGCCCCTAACGACCGTACTTCACGAACCTGTTCGAACTCAGGCCCCAATTGGCTATGACTTGGGCTCCGGCAATTGGAATAACCTGGAGGCGTTCATGGATAGAAAACTTTCTTCTTTTAAAGGGTTAGTTTGTAGTGAGGTAGAGCTGAACGAAATGGGTGTCCCCTTCACCGACATCCTTGAAGAATACATGCGGACGAATTTTCGATTGCATCGATATGGGGAGAGTCGTACACGAATTCCAGTAAAATAATACTTAGAAAGAGGTTCATCCGATTCCGTGCCAAGTGTAGATACGAGGAGAGCCGTATCTACTACAAAAAGAAGATTAATAAAAAAGGGACTTAAGGACTTCGAAAGTGAGAAGTGGAGGAAGGCCTGTGAGAGGGTGAATCCAGCATGGCCGGAGTTTTGGAAGCAGCTGAAGAGCTTGTCGAGTAGAGGGGAGGAGTCGTCTACGCGTACCTGTATCGTTCGGATAGCTCTAAAAACTCGGACCCGGCCGAAATTACGGAGTTATTGGCAGCAAGTTTCGGTTCCATTTCGATTATTTGTCCAGGTGAATTTGCCCGTCAGTGCGTGCAAAATGTTATCTCTTCGTAGAAAAGCAAACTGTGCAGCTTTTAGGAGGCTCGAACGCTACTTACCATACAATAGCCATGGAAGAGGTCCTAGTGCTATATAAAAATTCAAGAACAATGCCCCCAATCAGGACAAGATTCCCATGGCCCTTTTCAAGAATGCCCGGTAAGTCTACTGCAGAGATTAGTAAGGATGTTTAACGGTAGGCTCAGGTTGGGTTACGTTCCTTGGCGTTGGAAGGAGGCGGAACTGATTTTTGTAAGGAAACCAGGAAAACCTCCGGAAGATCCTAGGAGCTATCGCCCTATTAGCCTGTTGCCTGCCGTCGCTAAAATCTTAGAGAGAGTAATGCACCAGAGGTTAGCCCAGGAATGCATAAGAGACATCCTCTCGGACCTTCAGATTGGATTCTGGAAGAGGAGATCCTGTGGTGATTGCCTTTGGAGGTTGAGCTATCAGATCCGCGACCAGAAGAAGATTAAGAAGTGTACAGTTGCACTATTTCTTGACGCGGAAAGGGCGTTCGACTCGGTCTGGCACGACGGCCTCCAATGCGCCCTAGTGGAAGCAGAAATTCCCATGAGCTGATAAGTTGGATTTCCAGCTTCTTAGAGGACCGAACGAATTATGTGAGGCATAAAGGTTGCCGATCTAGTTTGTTTAGATCTAACCGGGGAGTTCCACAGTGTGAGCCCAACCCTTTTTAACATTTATTTGTCAACGCTCCCTCACCAAGCCAATGTGAGGACGGAGATGGATGTCTATGCTGATAACATAGTGCTCTGGGATCACCGTGGAAACTAGATGTGGCGTGTCAAAGAATGCAAGACGCCTTTGATAAAATCATACACTGGTGTGAAAGCAGAGGACTCAGGCTCAGGTCTGAAAAGTGCAGGTTATTAGTCTTTAACTGCCCTAAACAGCCTAATAATATAATACCTAGAGCAGAGCTTTTCAAAAAATAATGCTCGCGGCACACTAACCGTAAAAAATAATCAACGGCACATATTAAAAAATAAAAAATTAAATTTTTAAGATGTGTAAAACTAAGTACAAAAATTGGTAATTTAATTCCCAAATTTTTATTAATAAAAAAATATAATCTTAATTATTATTGTTTTTGCATATATCATCAATATCAGGTCGAATGGTTGACAAAACCACCCGCATGTTGTCTGACAAAGGTATCTTCATTATTTTTTTGTTCATATTTATGACCAAACATAGTCCGAGCAAGAATACGACAAGCAGGGATTATCATGTTTTCGACAATAGTGTGAGGTTTTAGTTGTTTTGCTATCAATTCTGAGATCAGGTATGAATATTTCAATGATTCCTTTGTGTTTAAAAAAGTTTCACTGAACATCATTTGACTAGATCTACGATTCATAGTAAAAGCTAAATAATACATGTGTTGTTTTTTCAAATGGATAAAATAATCCACAGATTTTTACGGAATAGTCCGGATGCTTGTTAGTAAAATGTCTCTTTAGTTTGCTTGGAACCGTTGCATCATTTGCCAAGACTTCCATGCAACTTAGACATTGAGGTAGTTTATTTTTTATCTTTGCATATAAATCCAAATGACAAATAAGAATATTTATAAGAACGACGAACTGATTTACCCATAAGCATGTTGATGCGCACGTTATTAAAAAATCAATAAATAATGGTTAACCAATGTAAAGTCATTTAATTATAATAAAAAAATGATTATTTTAATTTTAGTAATTATTTTAATTTGTTTATCTTTTTAAATTAATTAGGTCAAAAAATGTATATAAATTTATTAAAATTTGTATTTGGCAGGCGGCACACTAGAAATTGTCTCGCGGCACACCGTTTGACAACCTCTGACCTAGAGTGACCATCTATGGGGTACCTATAAAGGTCACTGAGCGGACAAGGTACTTTTGAGTGATTTTCAACTCAAAGTGTAGCTTCCAGGAGCACACTGCCCTCGTTAAGAGGCGGGCAGTGCAAAGGTTGCTTGTGATGAAAGTTTTTGAGCTAAGCCGTGATGCCTAGGCCAAAGTGTTCAGCGCCATGGTGTTGCCTATGCTCACTTATGGTGCGTACTCCTGGTATAACAGTGAGGAACGCGAAAAGTGCTTGTTAATCTAAGGAAGGTCCGGCGACGAGCAATTCGGTATTCTTTGGAGATCTCTTATAGAGCGTCATTGCCGGAACGAAGTTATAGTGATTTCAAGATCCAGAGGAGGTAATCAAGATCCTTCGATTATGAACGAAGGAAGGCAGGGGAAAGAAGGAGTCACAAAAACGCTGCCACAAGGCGGTTAAAATGACGAAAATTTGACTTCCCTAACTATTTACAATTTTTGCATAATAAAAGAGTTTAATCGTAAAAAAATCGTAAAGAGGTTGTGATACTGGTCAAGATGAGACCTAAACGACAATTACACCAAAATTAACCAACTAGGAGAATCGAAATCCCGTAACTTAACAATTTGGACTTTTTTAATATTTCACCACTAAAAGTAAATTTGAATAGAAACTTCGAATTTGGCTCTGCTGTGCTTGCTATAGCAGGAGTAGCCGGTGTCTCGGAGAAGGAAGTTATCTTGGGTGAAGCATTTTCAGAGTCATGTGGTAAAAATTGATTCGACTCAACTGGGTTGATTTTCATGGCTGTGTTGGCTTCTAGTATATTGATTTAGACTAAACCATTATATTGAAGATTCGTGGGGGAAGTTATTTTTGCTACAGAGGATGAACTAATGTTCTCATCGTCGTTCACTTCCACTATAAAGTAATTAATAGTATTATACGTTTGGGAGTCGCTGCGTCAGGAAATTTTAAAATTGGCTTATATATTTTTGTGTTCAGTACTTTATTGGATGTATAACCTAACTAAGCAAAATTTCATACGAGTTTCAGGAAGTTCAGGAATATTAAAATAATCAGTGTCTTGCAAACTTTCCACGGTCTTGCTTTCCACTGGAAATCAAACATTGGATACTACTTTTACTGTATTCATTGATGAACTTTTTGTTGGATTCGTTCGATAGCTTGGATAAGTTAAATAACTACCAGTGACACGAGCTTTGTTGATATTACCTTATATTTTTCTTTAAATTTTGTTGTTCCTTGTCGTTTGTGGGTTGAATTCATTTGAAAACTAACGGCAGTTTCGATATATATATAACGATTTTTATTTTTTCATTGATTACGGGAACATTCAAAATAGCCTCCATTCAAAATTTTCTCTTTCAAAATGGCATCTATTCAAAATGGCTCTATTCAAAATGTCCTCTATTCAAAATGGCCTCCAAATAATTTTTAAGTTTTAGACAAGTTCAACAATAAAGATCATTAGATATTTATTATTATTAACCCCCGGCTTATCATTGTAAGCCCAGCACAAACAGTCATAACTAACTAATCCAAGGAAGGAACCAAAGGGAGAACATCTGCTTGTGTCGACCAAATCCATCTTCCAATACTTCATTACAGGCTTCCGCTTCCGAAAAGAGGTGCGGAAGTAGGTCCGCCCTCTTCCATTTTTGTCCCACGTCAGATCGTTCAGCCAGAATAGATTTTTTACAATGTGATTGACATCTATAGGTAAAAAAGGCAACTTTTTTTAATCTTATAAAAATTGATTTTGATGGGTCCTATGAATAAGTGGAACATTTTACCAAAGTCCTCCAAATTTGTAGAAGAACAAATGTTTCTTAATATGGATCCGACAGAACATATATTCAATTTAATAGAATATGTATTCTATTAACATTTTTTAATTAAAGATTATTTCTTTAACGAATGGTCATATAGCGGCTGTTCTGACTGGTTAGCTATTCCCTCTCAAGATGGCGAGCAAGATTCGCTCAAATAACCAGCAGCGCTCACGAGAGTCTCCTGATTTTGTAAAAAATCCGATTCCCTAGACGACTCAAGATTCCAGCGTCGCAGGCGCAAGGGAACCAGACGTCTCAAAGGCGAGTGGAACAGACAAAAAATCGTTGGGTAGGACTGCGTACTTTTCTCGTTTCAACCTCTTAACCTTTTCAGTGACAGAACAGGCTCCAGAGGCACTCTGGAGTAGGTTGCAAAGAAAAAACGTGACATTGCAAGGTGACGTTCTAGACAAGAGGTTTCCTGGCTTCAAAAGGAAAGATTGTCATCCCATCTGGTCGTTTCCCGCCCCGCCTGCAAAGACCGACTGGTTCGACCATGGAGGGATGTTTAAAAAAAACACTATAAGGCTTTCTGGTGTAACGTCTGATGACATCGGATCTAAAGGTCGTGGGTTCAAATCCGAAAGATGGAGTTTTTCAGCGAAGGTCAATTCTTGTCAAACAGATCCCACCCGTGAGGCGACGAGTCCTTCTGGCACGACACAGTTGTTAAAAGGGATCTTCCTACCTTTCTCTCTAACCAAACCCTCTGATGAAAATTGCATTATGAAAACTATTTAGCTAAAGAATGAAGTGATGTCCGCGACGGTAGGACGTGGGACAAAAATGGAGGAGGGCGGACCTACTTCTCCACCTCTCTTCGGAAGCGGAAGCCTGTAATGAAGTATTGAAAGATGGATTTGGTCGGCACAAGCAGATGTTCTCCCTTTGGTTCCTTTCTTGGATTAGTTAGTTATGACTGTTTGTGCTGGGCTTACAATGGTAACTGGGGTTAATAATAATTATTATTTTACTTTTCTCCTGTTTAAAATAAATCTTTCATTTTAAAGTTGTATAAAAATTAATAATATTAGAAAAGACGACTTTTTTAGTTAAAGATGTCAAAGACTTTGTTAAAATGTTTCAAATACCATAAGACCCAATAAAATCAATTTTTATAAGATTAAAAAAAGAGGACTTTTTTACCTAAGAATGTCGTTTTGGTAAAATCTCGTGATGTTTTTAATGAACTTATTTAAAACTTGAAAAAAATAATTAGGCCATTTTGAATGGACACGCTGTATTTGTGTGATTAGTGGAAGGGGCTGTGCGCCCACTTGAAAACAGCCAAGATGATCCCGTTGAAGTGAAGATCCATGAGGAAGGATTCATGGATTACACCAGAATTAACTTTTCCTTCAATTTTTCCCTTCAAGAACAATTTCATTTAAAGAAAAGCATAGAGCAATCAAAAGTGAGGATCACTATAGCTTTTTGTGCTAATGAAACTGAAACAGTAAAAATTAAACCTTTTGTTATTGGGCATAGTAGAAGACCAAGATGTTTAAAAAATTTTGATTTTGAAAAATATTTTACTATGCAAAAAAAGGCCTGGATGACAACAGAACTTTTTAATGTTTTTTTTCTAGTCATCTTAGTGATGAATTAAAATGTTACAAAAAAAGTTTTTTTACTGATTGTAATGCTCCAAGTTACTTTTTAACGAAATTTTTTGAAACATTTAAATTTTATTCCTTCCAAAAACACAACTTTTCGTCTTCAACCAATGGATGCAGACATTATCAAGAAGTTTAAGCATTATTATGAAAAAGACTTATTCTGGATTATATGGAAGTCCTTAATTTGGAGAAGATATTTTTGTGAATTTACGGAAGGCCGTCATTATGGTATCCCACGCATGGAATAAAGTAAAAGAAGACACAATAAAAATGTTTCAAAAAGACAAGGACAATAAAATGTCTTGATTCATTTGCTTATGAAGATATCATGCAAAATCCTGTTTCGGATGTGTACCAAAAAGAACTGGAAGAACTTGCTAATGATGAAGAAATAAAACAGAAACGCTTGACGAGAACGCAATCGTCACCTTTTTAGTGAAGATTATAATGAAACTATTAATACTGAAAATTGAGAGAACGATGGAGAATTTTCGCCAATACAATTATTAAATGCAATTTTTTTAACAATAACAATTTATTAAAGAATAAAACCAAATAGTTAAAGGCTACTGGCTGCTCTCAGGATTGAGAGCGCATTTCCCTTACGATCTGTAAGGAGATGCGCTCAATGAGCCAGCCCTTCTCTCAGACATCTCTCCTCCTTTTAGCGACTAACGATCCAATTTTGTTGAGCAGGGCTAACGACATGCTTCCTATGACTCCCGAAGTTTCGACTGCGACTGGTTCAAATGTGTACTGCTCGCCAAGGCATGTGTACTTCTTTACTTTAAGTATTTCTGCTTTCTCTGCAGCTGAGCCTGGATTTGTCGCACTCATTGTAATATTGGAAGGGGAGAAGCTATCTACGCAGGTGGCATCCCAGGCCAGGTACTTCCCAGCATCCCACGGAACAGAGTCGCTCCATCCGGCCTTCTGTTTGCTATGGCAAGTCCTAGGGGCTCCATCTGGACAGGGAATCCGGCAGCTTCTAGTCCCCACGCAATAACCTTGTTGATTGCACTATGTCTCAGGCTCTTTCCAGCGCTCCTTCGGCAGGAAAGTGCGTGGAGTCCTTTCGCGTCAACAATCCCTCCCATCTACCGCCAAGGATTTCGCAAAACCCAATCCTCGTGGAGTCATCGTCCAGAAAAGTTCCGAGTGAAATGCACGGGAATGCTTTGAGCCATGCACCACTTACGTTTGTTGATGCGGTAGCCAGACAAGCCAGACGATGCTGGTTGAGTTGTGTTTTTAGCTCATCGATGGTCCTCGAACATACAAGTTCGTTCCAGTCTCGTTGTTTGTTGAAGTTGAAGTTCTTCATGAGTCCCAATGCAATTAAAATTATAGAAGAAAGTACAAAATTCAATGAATTTCAGAAATAATAGAACATTTAAAAATTTAAATTTTTTTAATAAAATAATTTTTTAACAAAAAAAACAAATGTTAGTTGAAAAAGCCGGCTGCTTGGATTGCAAACGAGTTCCCTCAAAGTATGGCCATTCCAAAAAAAATTTAAATACAATAAAGAAGTGTTAATTCAAAGGAATAAAAGACAGATAACGATTTATGACTTGATTAAATAAAACATAATTTTTTGATTTTAAATATTTTGTTACATTTTTATTCTAATAATTTATACTCCGTGTTTATTGAAATTGTAGTACGGATTCAGTTTGCCTTACTTTTTGGCAATATAAAGAAAATTTAGAATTTCTTATGGGCAATTCTAGAATCCGCTCTTCATTAATATAGAAAATTTTTTATTTAATTGTAAATTGAAAGTTAATTATAAGAGATTTATTAATAATTAATTTTTCTAGTAATTTGATTAAAAACTCGTCGTCCCTTCATATTCGATTTCCTGTGATTATCTCCTCATACGAAAAATATTTTTGACAAAAATTGATGCACCATTAAAGTTATGGTTAGCAAATTTCGTAAGTGGACGCCGAGGGAAAGTGTCCGTCGGAAACAAGAGTTCCAGATCGGGATTATTACCCAATGGTGTACCCCAAGGATCTCCTCTGTCACCAATCCTTTTTAATTTGTTTTTGAGTGATCTTCCCGTACCTATGAATAATAATGACATGCTACTTTCTTATGCCGATGACATAGTTGTCGCATCTAGAGACGTAAATGTCGAACATGCTAAAGAAAGACTACAAGGAATACTAAATAACATATATGGATGGTTGTGCGAAAATCGATTAAATGCATGTTCCGAAAAGTCAGAAGTCACTCTATTTACTAAGAATAGAAAGATGGGAACGCAAACAATTGATGTCACGTTAAATGGAGTACCTATACCACAAAAGAAATCGCAGAAGATACTGGGAGTAACTTTTGATACTTTCCTCTGCTTCTCAGCCCATGTGGAATCTATCATATCAACCTGTGCAAAGAAGATCAATTTTGTAAAGGCCTTCCTTTGGAACTGTGGAGGAATTTATCCGCCAGGTATCGGGACCCTCTACAAGCAGTATGTCGAGCCAACAATAGGCTATGCATGTGCTGCATGGGGATCTAACCTGTCGGCAACGAACCTAACAAAAATTCAAGAGATCCAGTCAAGAGCAAAAAAGTTACTAGAAAAATATACAGATAAAGAAATTGCCCCCAGAGCACTCGAGTCTATCATAGAGGCAACTGGAGGCAATTTCAGAAGAGGAAAGGAAAAAGACCCCCGTCCGTATAGAAAATGCGTGGGATCACAGTCGGAGCATCGAGAAAAAATGGCCCGATTATTGAGAGATGCCGGGATCACCTGAATATTAGTTATTGGTTAAGACGGTGTTTCTTTGGCTTAAATAATAATAATCTAGTAAACTGGTTAATTTGCCCGAAGGTTCAGATGGTGATCTGCCTTTATTGCGCCAAATGTCTACTTAGCTTCATTAAAGCACATGTCTTCCTTCCTGAGAGCACGAATAAGGTGGGGGTCTCAGGAAACATCAGAAAACCTAAGTTAGTAGCGTCGGATACAACATAGGATCCGTTCAAATCTCATCCACCCAAAATTGAAAGAGCTTGAAAGGCCATCTTTCGGAAGCGTACGTATAGGACAGTAGTTAATATGATTCTATGAATGTTGATTAATAATGTCTCAACAAGGAAATTCTTAATTTAAATTTTAATAATTTCAAAAATAATTATTTTTCTATAGAATTAAAGCAAAACTAAAAATCAGCGTATTTTAAGCATGAAAGCAAAATCTGCTTATCACGAATAATTCGTTTTTTGTTGTTGCTTTCTACTTCGAACAATCTGAAGACATTATCTAAGCCCTTCTTATTTTTCTTTCCAATGATATAATAGCCGTCTCCAAAATATCCCATTTGCTTCTTATTGCGACCAAAATAGTATTTGTTGTCGTCATCTTGGTCATAATTCACATAAACTATCCAGTCCTTGTTTATGAAAGATTTGATTTCTAATCGTCTTTCAAACTCAAATTTCTCAGATTTGATTTTCAGAATTTGGCACATTTTGGCATTGTCCTTCTTCAATCCCAAAAAGAAAGAGGTTGTGATACTGGTCAAGATGAGACCTAAACGATAATTACACCGAAATTAACCAATTAGGAGAACCAAAATTCCGTAACTCATCAATTTTGACTTTTTTAATATTTCACCACTAAAAGTAATTTGGATAAAAACTTCGAATTAGGCTCTGCTGTGCTCGCTATAGCAGGAGTAGTCGGTGACTCGAAGAAGAAGTTATCTTGAGTAAACCATCTTCAGAGTCATGTGGTGAAAATTGATTCGACTCAACTGGGTTGATTTTCATGGCTGTGTTGGCTTCTAGTATATTGATTTAGACTAAACCATTATATTGAAGATTCGTGGGGGAAGTTATTTTTGCTACAGAGGATGAACTAATGTTCTCATCGTCGTTCACTTCCACTATAAAGTTAATTAATAGTATTATACGTTTGGGAGTCGCTGCGTCAGGAAATTTTAAAATTGGCTTATATATTTTTGTGTTCAGTATTTTATTGGATGTATAACCTAACTAAGCAAAATTTCATACGAGTTTCAGGAAGTTCAGGAATATTAAAATAATCAGTGTCTTGCAAACTTTCCACGGTCTTGCTTTCCACTGGAAATCAAACATTGGATATCACTTTGTCGTATTCATTGATGAACTTTTTGTTGGCTCGGTTCGATAGCTTGGTTAAGTCATATGAATACCAGTGAGTCCAGTTTCATAGAAATTGACTCGTAGTTTTCTTTAAATTTATCGCTTCCTTGGTTGATGTAGAACGGATTCATTAAAAAAACTAACGGCAGTTTCGATATAATAGCGATTTTGATTTTGTCAACTTTTTATTATCGCCTTCTTAGTCCATGGATTTATTTCCTAATATTGCATTTTTGAAAATTTCCAAAATTGAAGTTTCTTGACCATTTCCTAGATAGTAGTAGGCCTCAGAATTAAGGTGGGCGAATTCGGCTGTATTTTAATAATTACAAGACCACTAAGGAAAGTGTTGAAGCTTATTAGGTGATTCGAATTCGAAGATTTTTAGGATAACTGGCCTTTCTTGCTCAAGGAGGTGTCATAAGATGAAGGTCACATGGTTCATCTTATATTTATTTAACATCCCAAAACCACGGTAAAGGCTAACTAATTATCACGGCTCCCGATGGGTTCCATTAGAGACCTTATCTTGGTCTGGTGTTCCTCCCTCGTGCCCGCGCATGTTTGCACTGGCGGCTGACTGAATCTACGGGGCCGCATTCTGGAGTCCAGTCACATTTAGGCCTCCAGAGGAGTCGGTGCGATTCGATCTTTTGTATCGATTAGAAACATAAAGCCGTTGATCATTCTTACCCCTGCAGGTGACTTCCATGCACTTTGGTTACCATTCCAGATAATTCCATGAGTGCTACCATGCACTTCGAATGTCCTCTCTCCTACACGCACGGAAAAAAACGAAAAAGTCAGAAAGATTAGATAACCCAAATTTGAATAGACAAAGGGGAGCTGCTGATAAAGAGGACTTTGGCTAATAACAGAGGACTCCTTTAATGTCCACAAAGCAGTGAATTTAAAAAATCGAAATCAAATTAAAAAAAGTAAGATATTGACTAAAGACGACGTCCTCTGCGCCCACCCTTTCTTCTGGTAGAATCAGTCGGATTGGGGTCACGTCCTGTATTCTGCCAATATTAAGGCCACTACGTGCCAGAGCTCTTATAGCCGCCTGTCTCCCTGGCCAATCATTCGCTTTCTATCACAAATCACATAAAAACAAAACTTGATCCCTCCAGGTCCCCTAATCCTGATATGGACGGCATTTATATTTCTTTTCTTAGCCTTCTCGGCGGCATCCTGTGCAGCCAACATGGCTGCGTAAGGAGTGGCCTCGTCCCTGTCGCTGGTTACCTTCATTCCTCCAGTAATTCGACATATGGTTTGACTGATTAAAGTAAATTGACAATCAAACCTGCACGAGATATCCGTTATGTGAATGAATGTGTCGTTCTTGCTGGAATATATATGAGCCACTCCAAAGACAATATCGGATCCTGGAAGTTGGGCGGTCTCAGCTGCTTCGACATTTTTCAGACGCACTTTTTTTGGAGCCATAATCCTAGTAAATTAAATTTTACAGACGGTACACTATGAACACTACACAAAACTAATAAACGTGACTTTTTAATTAATTTTTAATATTTAAAATTACCATATTTTTAGCCATAATAAAAATCTTAAAAACGACCAATTTATATTCCAATTTTCTCTCAGAGGAATCCACGAGGAATCATGTCTGTGGTTTCCTGCGCTTTTGAGAAGAACCAGAAAACCGATGTGATTTCTTACGCCAGAAAAAACATCGATCAGTCTTAAAGAAGGACACTCCGATCGATGTTTTCGTAGACATTTGCGGAAATTCTACTGTTGGGATACTGGAATACCAGTGCAAAAATAGTCTTTGGATAATTAGAAACTGGAATGGATCACTTAATTAGTTGCTTTTAACATCTTCTTGTTGATCTCGGGGTTCTCAAATTTAATAAATAGGTAGAATTTGGCAATAGTGACTCACGAAAATACACTTGACTTGTCATTTTCAATTAAAGGATTCAACGTGGAATAACAACCGTGGTTTCCTGTATTTCTTCAAAAAACCAGGAAACTTGTTTAAGACCGATGGCGTTCACACTCAGGCGAAAGGTCAGAGCTGGTGATCCATGGGTCTATTTTGTTCGTACTTTAAAAACAAAACTGAGAAAAAACAACGTAGTTCCCTTTTTATGGTGGCTTCAGACGGGTTGATTGACGTAGAAGGAATAAGGCATCTTGGAAATCTCGGGGTTTAATTTAAAAAAAGTAAACTTTTTTGGTTGTTGTCGTAAACAGTATATATATAGTTAAATGGAGTTTTTATGATTTAGAGTTAAATAGAAAATTAAATTTATTTCATATTTTTAGTTATTATCTGTCAAACAATAAATGTTTAGCTATTGAGCGCCAAAAATTGTTCGAATGATCGTGTCTGATGTCAGTTTTGATTCTTCGAATGAAGAAATTAATAAAATAATCAGTATAAAATAAACGATATTTAATTAGGTTTGTCTAGTGAATTCTTAAAACTTGGTAATTTCCTAACAGAATCTATAAATTTATCTGAGTCTCTCGTTCAATCTGTTCAAAAAATACCTGAACTGCAGTCAATAATAAAAACAGGATAAACTACTAACAAAAAAGGTTTTTTATTATTAAAGAATCCAAGCTACAAGAAATTTCCCTAAATCTCTGGAATACTCCTCTGCAAAAACTTTCATCCATAGAAATAAACAGCCTAATACACTCAAACAGTGCCTTAGTATATTTTATCGTAGTCTGGTATGCATCCAGTTTGATAATGCACTATCTTTCATCATCTCTACTCCAAGAAAATGTATATTCTAAAAAGATAACAGTAATTTGACATTTTTATTCATAGATGTACCTGAAAACAGCAAAGCTACTCCTCGGTTCCTTTTAGCCTCTAATATAGACTCCAAAAAATATTCAATGGCAATCCAAACTGCCGGCCTCGGCATAGATGTACTTAAATAGCTATAAAATTAAAGTATAGCGTGGAATTGAAGCAAAATCTCGCACTTTTGCCTCAGCTTAGTAGAACCTCGACTGTCTGGTCTTCGGAGGTGGACGTCAACCTCTTGATTCTTAAATCCTATCTGATAGAAGCTGTAAAATAATTTGTAAGAGTTTAGAATTCCAATGCTGGGCAATTAATGGATTCGTATAGAATATATCTCTCAGTCAAGGATACTTTATTTAAGTTTCCACCAGATAAGGTAATTTTATAGCTCAGCAGATCATGTATTGGTCAAATATCTGCTACAACTGTGCCTGTGTGGCATATAATTCTAATAAATTTGACGAGTGCATTCCATGGCTCCATGAAAGTAGCCAATTGGCTGAACAAACTGATTATTCGCCGAAAAATAAAGTAATCCGTTTATTAAGTAGGCTAAAATGCTTAGAATGCTCGCAAATGTTTACATTCGTAACAAAGGGGATAGATCAGTTAAAAACTGCCCTAGATGTAGTCAGACAAGCAAATAACGTTTATTTACCTCATAAATAGCACAGATCGATCAAAATGTCGACGGGTTATTCCTGGAGATTAAGATATCCGTCATGTTGCCTTATTTCGACGATAAATACATTGCTGAGAGTACTAATGCCTTATATTTGTCAGAATCATGCCAGGTCATATCGTCAAACTCACTCACTGTGGATCAGGAACTGACTATTGCCGGTCTCTGTCTTAGTAGCGCAAGGTGAATGGTTGTTTAGAGCAGAAATGCCTCCTATTTAGGAATCTTGGATATGTTGGTTGAAAAATACGAGGGGACTGAGCATAAATATACAATTATTGCTACAAAGTGGAATATTGGCTGAAATCAAATTTGAGGAATGAAGCCTATGCCTTTCTTGACCAACTAACCAAATGTAGTCATCGTTAGCTATTCGTAGTTGAAGGCCTTAGAGACCTTACAGAGAATGCGTTGAACCTTTTCAAAGTTGTCGTTTGGGAAGAGGCTGGTCTTCTCTACCAGGTATGATTAATTTTTAATGTGGATGAAACTCTACGGGGAGTCCTTGATGTGGTTTCAACTTGTTGGAAGAATTCTCTCGTTTTACGTTTCTAACAAAACCGAAATGTCTCACGTTCAGTTACTGATGGCTGCCTGCTGTGTAGAGCTGGACGAATACAGTGAAGCCCTCGACTACCTAACGATTTCCAGCAACGGAAACCACGAGGACTCTGCTCTCAGTTTATATTTGACTATCAAAGTCAACTTTCAAACAAACCAGCTAGTCGAAGGTAACTGTTGATATTATTGAAGCCAAACAATCCGTTCGGACTTTGATGGATCTGTGCCGTCGCCAGATCAAAGAATCATCCCACGTGCTTTATCACGTGGCACAGTTAACGCAGCAGGTTGGAGTATCTAATAATGAAGTATAACTGTGCTGAACTTATGATGGACTGTCTTTTAACGATTTCTGAGAATTCTGATGAGGATTGTATGACCAACTTCAAAGCTTCGAAGTATCTCCTACATCACTATTTGGCTGACGTGGACAATTTTCAATGGAAGACGTTCGCAATTGACTGCCTCGAAAGATGTTAGGCGGTTACTTATTCTTAGGCAGAGATTTTTTAGGGAAAATGAATCTACCGGATTTAGAAATGAAGGAATATTTGGGAGAGCTAATCAAATATTGTTTATTGCGCTGATTTAATTATAGCGTGGAATCTGGGGGTGTTGGCCTTAAAATCTGAACTATTGCCCGAGTCGGTCACCTGTCTGACGATTTGTGAGCAAGTAAACTCGTTGACTTATCGCAGTTCACCTCGCTAGTAGAAACCTCAGATATTGAGAATATTACGCCGTCGTTTATAGCAGAGTGCACTTCCCTCATCAGTTCCCTTTACTTAGAGCTCGCTCAAGTTAATTATGACGTGGAAAGCGTACTCTTATCCCTCACTTCAAGCAAGTCTATATCTAGAAAAATCTCTTTACTTTGTTCGTAAGACGACATCCTTAGCTTCTCCAGATTCAGAAATACTACGCTCAGTGTCTCTTGTTGAAATTATTGTGCACATTTTACAAAACGGCTGTGAATCTGCTATTAGTTGCCTTGAGACCTTCGTCAACTCCTTCCCTGTTAAAACTGATGAGCTTGAACTCATTGCTTGTTTGTTTTGATCTCATTTAAGCCTTTGCTTTCTCCGCATATTCTAAGAATTATAGTCTAGCAATCGTTGCTTTAAAAATGGCTATAAAACACGTCTACGGCTCCGACAAAGTCGACTACAACCTCTTAGCGTATTATTAATGACTACTACGTAGCCGATTGATGAGGACTTTGCTAGAAGTATCAGTTGAAAGATGCTCGCTGTCTGATGAAATTCAGCGAAATGAGATTGCCATTTATTTTAAGGAAGCATTTTCTTTGGTTGAAAATAATAAGCAAGTTGGGTGTTTCAGCTATGATAGTGCTTTCAAGAACAAGAACATGTATGGCTGGTGGTTAAAACGTGGAACATTGCTATGCGGATGGCTGGGTTAGGTAGAATAACTTTAAATTAGGCGACAACTCTTTGCCGAAGCTGAACGGTGGTGCAGTGAAGCGATGAGAATGCTCTCTTTTCTTCCAGAAGTTTACAAAGAATGTTATGGCGAAAAAGTGAGGATTGAATTGATTATATCAAGATGCACTCCTCGTATGGATATTTGTTGTCTAAGATTGCCAATTCAGTTTGATTTTGTTTCTCTTTAATTATATTTCTGGTTTTCCATAATTTCAAGATGCTAGGATATTCATTTTCACATATCGTTGCTTTGGAAAGCTGATGAAGTTGGCCTTGTTGGTTGCACAAAAACGACACACTCAGTTAAGTTTTTGCGAGGAATTTGTTTCTGGTACCATCTCTGGGCTTATTTGTGAGCATAATCTTGACCCAGACAGAGAGGAAGCGTTATTCTCTGCCGTCTACGAAAGTTCCCATTGATTGAAAAAAAATCTTCCATAATGAAGTTACATGCTGTCACCATATCCATACGGGGAATATTCCTAAAAAGACGCCAGCGAGATTTTACCAGTTCTCCCTTATCGGTCCATATTTATATAGCTCGTAAAGAGTCATGCTGTTCAATTTCTTAGGCATAATATTTTTCTTATCCGATTTATGTGTATTCGTCAAGTCTGCCAGAATCTATTTTCGACATTCCCCAAGTTCCTGAGTTGTACAGTAAGATCGGTTTATGAACACATCAAATAACTTTATCCGTAGGTTCAGAGACTTGCTTTCCATGAGTCCAAATATTCCACGTTTTTCATTGGACAAGATGCCAGCAATTTTCTGCGAGCAATATCCTCAGCATCTCCCAGAAGAAAGCCGAGCTTCTTTTTTTATGATCTCCATTTTTCATCAACCCATGTATCAATTCAAGCATCCGTTCAATCACTGTCAGCTAGATTTTTTTAATTTTCAATCACCATCTATCCAATATATTTGGGACTTTGTCTACAACTGAATTAAGTAACTCGACGTCGTCGGACCCAAAATCTATATCGTCAGCATAAAGATCATGCGGCATATGTAATTTAGACATCATGTTCATCCCCAGTCTTTTTTCAGAGGAGGCGACGGTGAGAAATAGCCAGAGCTTCCTACGTATGTGCAAGGAGCTAGGAAACCCATTCAGAGAGAAGGCGGTTCATGGGAAAGAATTCAGATCGGTATTAAAACATGCACTCCGATAGAATTCCTCTGCAGAAATAAAAAAAAGACACTTTAGGAATGCTATTGGTTCACTGGAAGAGCATTCGAAGAGAATTCGAGAGATATTGGAGGCTGGGATCACTTAAGTTAGCGAGTTAATACTTTCATTCTTGGTGGTTTTGGGGTTTTAATTAATTTAATTTTAATTTAAAAACCAAGAATCACCGACAAAAACAAAGGAAGGTAGAAGCCGTCAGGTGATCCCAACCCCCTTGAGCAGCCTCCTCATCTTTCCTCGGTGTTCTTCCCGAGTGCCGACGCACTTCCTGTATTATTATTATTAAAAACCAAATATCAACGACAAATTAAATAACTACTTCGCCGTCAGGTGATTCCGGCCGCCTCGAATAGCCATCTCATTCTTGCTCGATGTTCTTCCCGGGTTCCAACGCATTTCCGGATTGGGCGGGGTTTCTAACTTTTTTGGAGGGTAGTAAGGCTCCGGTTTTCCTCACTAATTCCTCAAAAGGTGTAAGGTTTAGAGGTGTCCAAGAAAACCTTTGCAAAGCCTTACTGGCCATTTTTTGGAAGGTATTGATTTTTTCTATATTCCTGTTTGATAGGTATGGACGAGTCATTTTTCGGAAGTTTAGGGGTTTTATAATTAATAAAACAATTTATTACTTAAAAATAATAATAAAAAAACAATAAATATTATTCGTTTAAAAATGAGAGTTAGTGAATTATTTTTTAAACAAGTTCTTTTCAAATTCCTTCTTTTCAGTCTCTTTATTTAAATTTTTAATAAATTTTGTAACTAAAATAGGTATCTGAATAGCTATCGCAAAAACTCCGCATATCGCGCAAATTGAGCCGACTACTTTCCCCAAAATACTTTTAGGATAAACGTCACCATAACCGATAGTCGTAATCGTCACTACAGCCCACCAAAACGAGTCTGGGATGCTAATAAACTGAGTGTCCGGGACATTCATTTCTGTAAAATAAATTATATTTGAAAAGAAGACGACCAGAATCGACAAAAAGAAAAATATCATCGACAATTCCCGAAAAGAAGAATACAATGTTTGTCCAAGAATTTGGAGGCTATTTGAATATCTCGAAAGCTTGAAAACTCTCATAATCCTCACCAACCTCACAATTCGCACCGATTCAAGACTATTTGAATCCCACTTCACGGAATCCTGCGTTATTAAAAGACCTAGGAAATACGGGAGAATCGACAACAAATCAATCCAATTTAAAAAATTTTTGAAAAATTTGAACTTTTGTGGACACAAAACAAATCGGAAGGAAAGCTCGAATATAAACCAGCCAATACAGCCCGATTCAGCATAGAAAAATATTTTCTCGTTAAGAGAGTCACCTCTGAATTTGGGAATCGTTTCTGTCAGAAATACGGCAATTGATAGAATAATAACAACATTGGAAAATAAAGCGTAAATTTTCGCGTAAGGTGAACTATCAGGATACTCGGCGAACATCCAAAGTTTTTTAATGACAGGATTCCTCGGCATTGAAGCTTCCGGATTGTTAGTGGTTTTCCAGTTTGCCATCAATTTAAAGATGTGTTCAGACTCAAAGAAAAAAGAGACTTCGTTCATAAAGATATCAATATGAATCTCTTGAGGGATCTTGATGATTCCCCCACTTTGATAAAAATACAAAATATTCTCGAAGCAAATCCGGCTTCTATCAAAAAATACTCCTTCCGTAAGTCATCGTAATATTGGTTCCTCTTTTCAGGATTACCGAGAAGCGTGTTTGGATGCCTGTCCAGAGTTTCCAAAAATGTCTCAAAATGACAGCCACTTACATTGATTAAAATCCTGGTTTTATCTTCTAAGAACTCATCCTTGAGCTCAATTTTCTCAATATCACTGGAATTGTCATTTAATTTAGGATAGTCACTACTTGATTTGCAATGCATTCAAATTTCATCAAATTGAGTAAATTAACTATTTAAATGATTATGAGTCAACGTCATGTCCTATGACTCATCGTTGTAGTCAATAAATCCTTAAGTTGGGACTCTCTTTGAAATTTATCGATTTCTATATTATTATTAATACACGAAGCTATCAATAACGTCATCCTCCCCCACTTGTTCCTGTCGCGAACAAGCTTCTGAATCCAGCTAAGTGATCTCCCTGAAACTCCCCCAAATCTGTTAGAGGTCCCCGGCCAGGACCATCGTAGGGTCGTCCTTTGTCGTCCATGGAATCGGGGAACTTTAGAGGTAAATAAGTCCTCTATAGCCACGTTAGCTGTGGGTACAGGTCCATTCTCAATTCATCTCCAAGGAGCCTCCATAGAGATTCCGTGATTTCAACTGAGTTTTCGCGAGCGCCTCACCCTCCATCGAGCTTCCCTGAAGCAAATCTTACACAGAATCTTTCTAATTACTTAATATATTGATTTCAGAAATAAAATTGTTCCAAAGACCAAGGGTAAACCAAGCTAACTAATTCCTTGATCCTAAAGCGTTCCAGAAGAACCTTCACCCATGAACAGTGATTCAGAGGACTTGTCCGGGGAGCTGAGGTCGATTTCAGAACTCTTTGGCAGGAAACGAAATTGTCTCCCGGTAGAATGAATAATTGTATCCCTTTAAATGTCGGACAGGCATTGGGCGTCTCCTTTTAAGGTTGACCAAATGACGCCATTGAGGAAGGAAGATGGCCACATAGAACCACGTGGCGAAAATCGAAAAATAAATAAATTTCACATCCCAAATTTTTTTTTAAAATAATGGTTTCTATTTATCAATCCATACAGCTGTTTTCATTAATTATTTAAAATTCACCTTGAAGTTAAACAAGGTCGGCATTCCTTTCCACAGATGTCAAAGGATCTTGGGTGTGACAATTGATGTGCATCTCTGTTTAACATTACACATAGAAAACATTCTATTGAAATGCGAGAAAAAACTGAACGCATTGAAAAGTTTATTAGGAATATGGAAGAGTGATACTCACCTAGTCTTGTTGAAAATATACAAACCATACATCGACTTATGTTTCTCATTTGCATGCACCTCGTGGGGACCTTCCATATCTTGGACAAATATGAGGAAATTAAGAAAATGCAAAAGAGGGCTTACAGAATAACGGAGTGTTGGATTTGTGAAGGTCATCAACCCGGACCTACACCTATGGATGCCTTTATGAGACTAGACTCCCGATCAGAAGAAGTTGCCCATGAAAATTCAGGCAGCCGTCCTGTACGATAATGCGCGGGCTCGAAGGAAGAAAACCCGGCAAAGATGAGGTCACTGTTGGAATGCATAGAGATCACGTGATAATTAGTTTTGTATTCCCTTGGTCTTGGGTTAAATAAAAAAAATTGCGGATGGTTTCAACACTACCCCAAAACACGTGCAGACAACAATGGTCTCGATTGACATCAACAAGGCGTTTGACTCGGTACAGAGGAAAGATTTAATTGGAAAAGTCTCTGATTCAAAAAATCGCCCTAAATTGAAGTTATGGCTGGCCAATTTTTATCTGGAAGATGTGGGAGGGTTATCTGTGGCCACCTCAGATCACGATCACGTTTACTACCAAACGGAGTGCCCCAAGGTTCGCCTTTGTCCCCATTCTATTCAACCTTTTCCTCCACGAGCTGCTAGCAGACATTGACAAAGACTTCCTACTGCTTTCTTATGCTGACGATATCATCATTGCAACAAGAAGCAGTCTCACTCGCACTGAAGAAAGTGGATTGTATCGACGATTGGTGATAGCTAACCGTCTCTCGGTATCGGCTCCAAAATCATCATGCACTCTATTCACCTCCGACTGGCGGTCCAAAGAAGAACCAGAAATCTTCATCGGACATACTCGGATACCTGTCACAAGAAACCCTCAATCCTGGGAGTGATACACGACAGGCTGCTTAATTTTACCTACCATGCCAAAAAAGTCTTCACCAAAGGGCTACAGAAATTGAATGTCAAACGGGCCCTCAAACGAGCCCCCAATATGAATAAAGCAATCGGAACCATATACCGCCAGACAATCGCTTGTTATGACAACGGACTCCAATTATGACCTGAGCGCTTGGAGCACGCAATGGAGGTTACCTCTAATGATCGCGAGTCCAATGTGTCATACAGTTATTTATGACATCAAGAAGCAATCAATCAAAGGGCCATACGGTAGCCACTCTGACTGTTTGGTTATTCTAGCCAGGATTGCGAGCGAGATTCGCTTAAATAGCCAGAAGCGCTTGCTGAGATCTCCAATGCTAGTAGATTTCTGATACCAAGACGACCAAGAAATTTGAATGGTTATTGAAAGTCCATTAAAAATCTAGTTTATTGGTCAAACTCCCCTTGTCGCCCTGGGGTCGCTTAGTTAGTTGAGGAAATTCAAACTAGTCGAGGATGGTAGAGATAGTGATCTGTATTTTCAAATTGGCTTTTTCAAGAAAATCGTTTTCAGGGAAAGTTGAAAAAGTTTAAGAACCCCGGTCTAATAATTATGGACTTGATGAAAAACTAAATAGGGGTCAGATTGAGATTTTCTGATTCTAACCTCAACTGGACGCATTGGGGAAGTATAAAATGATTCATTTTGACTTTGAATCTGATTATACTCATAGTTACTGTTAGTAACAAACATGGGGAAGGGGTTGTACCCCTGAGACCATTAATGATTAAATGAGTTGAATTCTTACTCGTGAGGCTCGGGGGTGAGTTCAATATCTCTCAACGTAAGAAGGATCTCCTCGAAGTGATAACTTCGTGCCCAATCGATTATCGTCACCGGGAGGTCATATAGAGAAGGTAAGTGGTTCTTCTTATTAGGTGTCCTGCAAGGCAGTGACCCCCAACTTTTTTTGTCACGGACTGGTAAACGTTAGACAATTTTGCCGCAGGGGGTAGATTGTTTACTTACCTGCCATTTTCCGTGTCCTACTAAATAGCCACTAATCTCCTACAACTCAGTAAGGGGGAGGTAACTCAACGTTACTAACAAAAATACTCAGACATTATTTAGTACTAAAAATCATTACAGTTATCCCATCTCAGCAAAACTGAAATAACTACCAAATCAACCTTCCATCGAGCTCCACAGGCATTGCAAAGGCAAAACGTGTCATTGGTTCATCAGCACTCCTAGTCTGCAGTTGATTGTACAGCACGTCATGGGCCTTGCATTTTCCACATTTTATCTGAGTCGAGTGTGTTCCCGATGTGGTCCTCAGTTGGGCTTCCTCGATCGAATCCTTCTTCATTTGAGCTCGCAGGGACTTCAACTCTCCATTAGCCATATCCTGAGAACTAACAAAACAGACTACCGCCGTGCTCATGATGGCAAATTCCGCGGGGAAATTAAACCAGACAATATATTTTGACGCAATTGAGGATTCTTGGGGTCCTTCAGATTCATCACACGTCCCCGAACTCTGTTTTTATATGACATGTCCGTCTTTGAGTTCAAATTGAGGTAAATTTGTGCTTAAATCGAAAAGAAAGAGTATCTTGTTCAATAAGAGCTCCAATTTCGTCAACGAAAGCCACGTTTCTGTCGTCAGGACTTTCACCGTTCTAAGGGCATCCCCCAGCATGGATCGACACTTCAGCCTAACGGGATCTTCCGTGGGGTCCGCAGAACATCCGTTGAAAGTCTTGACTAACTTTCTTCTCCACATGATCCTTAGAAGATCCCTTTTCTTTGTCACCTACTGGTAGAGACAGACACGTGAACCGTTCAGATGCTTCTTCCACTTGACCACGAGGGATTTGGAAACCATATTGATCGCGGAATTAGTCGACTTTTTACGAATATTATGACGGTGAGTCCGATCCTGGTTTTCTAATATTAATATCAAAGGGTACCAAAAGAATATCAAATCAACGTTAAGGTCCTTCAGTCGATTGAGATAGGACATGACCAAATCCTCATCCTACGAATAATTCGACTAATTTAACTAGTGTGCTTTCATCGAGCAATTTTTCTAGCTCTACTTTGATTTTCCCAATTTGAGTAATAACAGACATTGGAGTGATCTAAAAAAGTGGGGTCTAGTAGTAAAAAATTGTTATTAGTCAATAAAATTAAAGATTTAGCTTAACTAAAGATTTTTAATTTAGAATGATAAGAGACCCACAAGACCTTGATATTTTTAAATAAATTATTTATATTATTAACATTATTATTAAAATAATAAATAAATTACTTAATAAAAACACACGAGATAATTAATTTTTACTCCAGTCTCCTTTTGTAAGCAATTAGTTCTCTAAATTAGATAACATAGTGGTTAGTGCTGTCGTTCGAGTCGCGATTAGCTGTGAATTCGATTTCCTCACCACTATTTACTTGGTCGAAGGATTTCCTTTCTACTCTTTGCTTTTTTTAATGCTAGGAGACGTCATTGTACCCACCTGACTGAGGAAACCACCAGTGCCTGGCCAGCATCCAAAAAGGATCTTTTTTTCTTACACAAGTCAGAAAAAGAATCCACACAAGTGCAGTCCCATACTAACGATTTCCCCCAGAGAACGGAAAGATTGTTAGCCCATCCGGCCTTTTCCCGTCTCCGATGTTTAGTCCCACGGAGTCCAGCACTGCCGAAAAGCCTGCAGCTTCAAGAGCACGCATGACAATTTTGTTCATAGCAGCGTGGAGGGGTGCTCTGCCCGCACTCCTTTTTCACGAAAGCGGATGCAGCCCTTTGGCATCGACGATCTCTCCACAACGGCATTGGTGTTCGACGCATAAATCAACTCCCAGGCGCTGTGCGATCCCAATCCGAATACAGTCTTCCTTCAAAAGGGTCCCCAGAGAGGAACACGCAAGTGATCCAGCCATGCTCCGCTTCCATGGTTGGCGACGGACACGAGGCATACAAGACGATGCAAGTCTCGTAGTGCCGGCACGACATGTGACAGAACGTCATGAACTTTTCTTCACGGCCATCCAATCGTGACATCATCAAGATACCAGAGGTTTAGTTCTGCGTTGATAGAGCGAACAATTTCATCGATAGCCAGAGCGAAGAGAAGTGGACCAAGTGGATTCCCTTGTTGGACTCCAGTCTCTTAATAAATAATCTTGTCCACGAAAACAAGTGAAGAGTTGGTTCCGTAAGTGAGGTACACGAGTGGATAAGATACGGGGCTCGTTTGCTTGCAGTTTCGAAAATTTGATCCCTCCGCAGTGAATTGAAGACATTGCAGATGTCAAGCTTTACCCCCATGTGTGCAGTTTGTTCGTCTTTCTGTCCAAAAAAGCACCTCGTAGCATGCACCGCCGCCTCGCATCCGTTCCTTACACCGACCCCTAGTTGGAGGGGGGAAAATTCTCCAGATATTCTCGGACAGACAATACTGCATGCGATTTTAGCTGTCAACCTTCTGAAATAGTTGCCGACCGCGATGGGGGAAACCCCACTTTGGAATTTTTTGAAGGCCAGTAGACGTGCGCTGAAAAAAAGCTCCCTTGCATGCGGAGGAATATTCCCGTTCAAAATACGCATAACCAGTTTTGTGATTGATTTGACAAGGTAGCAGCCAGCTTCTGCCCCAGCCGTGAGATCCTTGATGTGACCTGGCCGCAAGCAATTAAGACCTCCACTGCTTGCCACGAACGACGAAATGCCGTGCCGCACTTCGCCTTCGGTGACGATCGTTCTTGCGTTTTGGTTTCAGGACTTCCATCTTGGTGAGAGAATGTACATGGAAAACATGAATGTTCTTCATCTTCGAGGAAAGGGAATTCCCACGTGTCGCACTTTCTCTTGTGTTTCGGTGTTGCTCCTTTGACTCTATGAATGGTATGCCAAATGCGAGCGGGGCGAAACCGAGAAGTTTGAGACAGGCCTCTTGGTTGTTGGACGTGAGTGCGCCGTCGATTACGGAAGCCAGGCATGTCTGCGGGGATCCGGACGGGTCTCGGAATCTTGAGTGGAATCTTCTTGGCTTTCCTTGGCTCCGACAAAAAAAGCAAGAGGGAGTCCGTATCATTGAAATCCAACGGCTCATTTTCATTCGTTTGATATAATGGTCTGGGTTTTCCGACCAGTGCCCATGCAGACACTGTGGAGCAAGCATGCAGCCCACTGAGACATCTTTACACACCCGAGTTCAATGCACGTTTATCTTACTGTAAAATTTTGACTAATTTAAATTTATTTGTAAAATAAGTATTGTGGAATGTGTCTTCTTAAGGATACGTCCTGGAGGAAAGGTTTAATCTAATCGAGAATGAGTTTTTCCAGAATTTTTGAAGAAGCACACAGAAAAGATATAGGTCTGTAAGAGGAAGGTGAGTTTTCCAGCCGTCCTGGTTTTAAGATTGGTCGTATATCGAATAATTTCCATAGGGTAGGGATGGAGTTCCTGTTGATGGAAAGATTGAAAAGCCATGATAGGCCTGTCTGCTTCAATACTATTGTAGAAATAGTATTAAAAAAATTCTGAAAATAAAAAAAAATTCTAGACTGCTTGAGTAGGACGATTTTTGGACGATCCACAAAAAACTACATTGAGTTTCGGAAAAACTATAATGTCCCGAGATTCTGCTCAAAGACAAACTTTAGTTACAGCAGAAAAAATGAGGAAAAATATTTGGATGCTCGAAATTCAGTTATTCTACTGATGGATTGTGATTTAAATCCATCGACGAGAAAAATGTTGCAGTTTCAACTGTAATTTACAATTCTGATTTTAGGTATTAACGAATTCTTAAAATCGGTTATTAGTCATCCATTAATATGAAAGATTCAATCACAACTTCATTAACCTAAATAAAGCATTATAATCCCAAGATTATTAAATTTTTACAAAAAAGTGGTTAAATTTAAAAATTAGTGAATAATGAAATTTACTAATAAGAGCCTTAAAATAAAGTGGTTGATTTATTTACATGAAAATACTGGTGGAATAATTCCTATAAAATTTATTTTATTTCACATAAACCCTAATCTTATCTTTATCATTAGAGCACAGTCTCTAGTGCAGTGGTGTCAAACATGCGCGTGTGCGGAAATTGAAAAGCACAAGTGCGGCCCGATCTAATGGCTATAAAACACAAAAAATCATTTTGTTATTTTTTACATTTAATTAAATTTTTTAATAGTATTTTTAAATCTTATTTGTCAACTCACGTGCTCTTTCTGGAACTAAGAAACGTTGTTTGAAGATGAACGGAGAGTGTTTCAAGATAAATGGGAACTTGTCTATTTTTTCACAAAGGAGTCTAGTGGCACCATCGTGGAATTGGTGGAGTATAGCCCCATACGGAGTACCCATCAACCCATAACAATAATATTTCTCCTCGCTTTCCTACTTTCAATTAACGCTTCTATTGGTTTCATGCGCCAGATCACCCACAATGAAACAAAATAGAAATAGAGAAGTAGACATGAAGATTTTAAATTTATGGACATTTTTACTTTAAAAAATAAAATAGTCAAAAAGAGCAAAAACTAAAATCATTTGTGACGAGAATCGAGTACTATTGTGTAAGGGCCGTCATTGAGAATATTCACAGAAGAGTAACTTCCAAACAAGTTAGCTAAATCAGCGGATTATGAATACTTTTAATCCTTTCAGGGTCATATTGAGATCTTAATGATTCAGTCATACTCTCAAAAACCGACTTAGCAGAGTTACCATCCATGGCTGGGTGAAAATTGGGTTTGGTTCCTTTCAGCATCTGACACAGAGTGAACTATCAATTAGAGGTTGAATCTACTTGGCTTATTAGGAGGATGGAGGCATTTGCAGTGACCACATTGAGGGCAGACTTCTCTCCGTTGTGCTCAAATAATCGAAGAGATAGTATTTTTTTGATGCTGGAAGATAAAAAGGAAAACGACCAACCACCAGTCCATGTCTATTTTTAGGTCATTTTTTGATATTCCAACGAGAATGCAGAGACCCTTTCCTATTTCTGCGTCCAATTTTCCATTACCTGTTATAAACGAAAACGACAACTAGAGACACTGGCAGAAGTAACACGTTGTATAACAAGAATCATGTTAGATTAAAATTTAAAAACTAAAATTTTATTAACATCAAAAAATAAACAATTTAAAACTACACCAGACAAGTTTTAATTACTTTTTTATTCATCCCCAAGATTAGTGAGAATTCACGATTTTCGTACCACCCGACCATACGAGCCCTTGTGGACGACAATATACTGGGGACAGACTTCCTAAGATCAGTAGGTTAAAATTCTTGGCACCAAGAGTCGTCAGAATGAGACTTAGACATCACTTCCTTTGGTGGAAGATAAGTTCTGAATCTCTTTGCTTGCTTGGGCATCAAGACTAGGATGGAGGATCTCTGTGAGTGACCTGGCTTAACACCCCCTTCCTTATTGTGTTCAGCTTCCTGTTAATTGGATTAATAATTTAAACCTCAAATAACTGCAATTCATTATTTCAAACAATTAAGCGCAAAGTTGACTAACAACTGTGGTCAGAAGTGTATATTTTAAAAGTGCACGATCTTTTAAATCAACCTTTCAAAATAAATGGTATTCGTGTGCTCATGAAACCTCAGAGAAGCTAATAGACAAAACAAAGTGTTTATTAACCTATTTTGTGGGATAAAGAGTATCTACCTCCATCGTGGCAGAAGGTGCTATACCTGCCTAAAACTTCTTTGGGTGCAGGAATCTAGGACTTCTGGAACCGAAGACATCAAGAGGAGGTGACGGATACGTTTTTCTTTCAAACAATTAAGCGCAAAGTTGACTAACAACTGTGGTCAGAAGTGTATATTTTAAAAGTGCACGATCTTTTAAATCAACCTTTCAAAATAAATGGTATTCGTGTGCTCATGAAACCTCAGAGAAGCTAATAGACAAAACAAAGTGTTTATTAACCTATTTTGTGGGATAAAGAGTATCTACCTCCATCGTGGCAGAAGGTGCTATAATTTTGCTGACTTTTAAAGAAGCGCAACAAACTCATCAATAAATTCAAATAAAATAATTTTATAAAATAAACTGAGGCTGACGACTGAAGAGGATCTGAATTTGTTTTCCATGGCCTTCGACGAATTCAGGGAAAACCGCCTATCAGGTTCGGGAAGATGAGTCCAAGTTCACCTGGTAACCTGACCATCCCCTGCTATTTGTTTTTCCGAGAGAAAAGTCTTGCCTTACACTATGCCAAGGTTTGGATTCCTACTCGAACCTGTTAGAGCGGACAAAAGCGATGACAAATAGTCAGACGACATCACCACAATTGCATGGATCAGAGGGAAGTGTCTTAATGCGATTATACATGCACAGACATCTCGACTGCAGACCTGCCTAAAACTTCTTTGGGTGCAGGATCTAGGACTTCTGGAACCGAAGACATCAAGAGGAGGTGACGGATACGTTTTTCTTCCAACCGATTTCTCAGGGATATGTCTGATATACCTGACCCCAACTTGAAGAAACACTGAAGAGGTACCCCAAAATTACACAATGGTTCTCCCAAACAATAAAAAATTAATACTTAAATCAAAGTAATCCACTACATAATAATACTTGGATTGTATTGGGATGCCGTTATCTCTTTATTAGGAAGAATGGTGCATCCTTTGACATATAATTCATCCACCACGCTCACATCCTGCCCTATTACGCACGTGGGTTCTATTCTCACCTTTGGAGTAATAAAAACCACTAACCCATTTTCCTATCCGAGAATTCCAACCAATAATGGAGCCACTAATCCACGTGCTGTCCCCGATCGAAACGTTGTTAAGGATAACTGAGTTAACCAGACGGACTCCTTTTCCAACGACGACTTCCTTTCCCACTGTTACGTTGGGCCCAATCTCACATCCTTCTCCAATAACAGCTTCTTCCTCCTATTTTGATAACAATTCACGTGGTAACAATGAGCACTGGGTGATGGATAGTTATATTCGGCCTACTGTTGTATTGTTTTGAAGGATTAAATTCAAGCCACAGCCTCGTCGCCTGAAGGAAGTCGAGAGGCTGACCCACGTCCATCCAAAATCCTATCAATTCGGTTAGGAGAACGAACCTGGCATATTGAAAGCGTAAAGTTCTCCCAGTTCGGCCATTTTGGGGAAAACCTCCCTTTCAATTGAAGTCGGTTTAAGCTAGCAAGGTTAATTGCGGGGGAAACCTGAATTCTGCTTAGAATGGCGGGCTTCAAAATGTAAATTCCGGCGTTTATTTTGTCAGAAACGAAGACACTTGGTTTCTCAACAAAACGGGTGATTCTAAGGCCCTCTTCGGTGTCCGCAAGATCCAATACTCCATATTTAGAGGGCTCCTCGACCTTCGTTACAGCAATAGTCCCTTCTTTTCCATGTTGTTTGTGAGCCTCAAGTAGACTGGAAAGGGGGAACTCACAGATGATGTCGCTGTTCAGAACAAAAAATGATTCTTCACTTGTCCCCAGCACATCCGCACTCAAGGCTAAAGGACCGGCTAAATTGTGAGTGAATTAATGAACCAGTTCCAAGAGGAGTTTTTTCAACACGTGTTTCAATAATAATGTTCAAACTTTCCATCCAAGCTTTAATTTCACTTTCCATCATCTCAGCTTTGTAACCAACGGCAAGAATAACGTGGTTAACCCCAACCTTAAATTATGGTTAGATATGCCTTGACAAGAGCCTCAATTTGGTGGAGTACAAGTGGTTTGTTGCAAAACTCTATCATTGGTTTTGGACATGACAATGTCAGTGGTCGAAGACGGGTTCCGTAGCCACCAACTAAAATGAGAGCCTTCATAATTTATTCGTCGTCAGCAAATATTTTTGAAATTTTATTTTTATACGATTTTTATTTATAAAATGTAATTGATTAAAAATTTAATTTAAACTTTAAATTAGATAAATTCTGGTGTCTGTAAATGTTGTTAGTTTGATAATTTCTAACTCCGCACGGGTAAAACTACAGCTATTATTTTTTATGTATGTTATGTTTATAATATAACTGTAGTAATATAGCCCTTATGATTTTCATATGGGTCACGTGCTTGTGATGGAAACTGACTGCAATTGTTGTAGCGAAAATATAAACTTCACTCCATTACCAAGAAACCATATTACGGTTTGGTTGGTAGTGGCTAAAAAACCTAGCATGGAGGTAGTGCTGACGCGGTTAGTATGGTATCGATTCCCACATCACTACCTAGTTGGTGAAGGGTTCCTTGCTGTTCTGTTCTTTGTTATGATCCGCCTGTTTCAGGATACTCCCAGTGTCTAGCTTCCATGTAAAAAGGATCTCTTTTTCCTACTCCACTTGAGGATAGGATGGACTTGCCAGGAAAAATGTTCCCATATCTCCAAACGTCAAGTTTTCAATGTTTTATGAGTGCTATGTGAGGAACAAATGACGTTGTATCCACGATGGTGACATTGATGTAGAACTGTTCCACAGTGACCAGGCTACATCGCCTGTTCAACTTCCGGCCAAGTAACCTCTTGGTGGCTGGTCAACAAAGTAAGCAATTCTATGTCGATATTATGCTTCATAATTATCTTTAAACAATAGAAGTCAGGTAGTTGCCGCCCTCACTGCGTGGCTGTTCCCTCTCAAAATTGCGAGCGAAATTCGCTTAAATAGCCAGCGGCGTTCACGGAGATCTTTAGTGCATGAGGTGATCCGGTTTCCAAGACGTCCGAAAAACTCGAGTGTAGAGGGGGAGTAGGATCCGGAAGTCTCCATAGCAAGGAGAACAAATTTGACATCATCGGGAAGGTCGACGTATTTAACGAGTTTGGCCTTCTCCGCCTTTACGGATGCTGAACAGCCCTTGTAGCACTCTCGTGAAGATTTTTCTGGGCGAACGTGTCTGTACATGTCACATCCCAAACCAGTGGTTTCCCGGCCTCAAATGGAAATATGGTCATCCCGTCCGGTCGTTTCCCGTCACTTCTGCATAACCCGACCGGTTCAAGAATGGCTGAGTATCCAGCAGCATCCATAGCTCGCCTGACAATTTCATTCAGAGCCTTGTGCCTTGGGGATCTGCCAGCGCTCTTCCTTCAGGCGAGAGGGTGCAGGCCATAGCAGTCTATCAGGATGCCACATCGGCACGGGTGAGGTACACATACTTTTAGTCCCAGCCGCAGAGAGATACCAGTTCTAACGCATTCATCATCCAGAAAAGTGCCCAAAGCTCCATTGGGGATGGCGTTTAGCCAAGCTCGCTCTCAGGGGAAGCCCCCGAAAGCAAACAAGCGCGTCGATGCTGATTGGCAGATTCTAGTAGGAGTCCAAATGATTTCCAGCATAATAAGTTTAACTACCTGACTTCTATTGTTTAAAGATAATTATGTGGAAGGATATTTTTCAAATAGCAGTATATGTTATGCTTCATCAATGCTTAAAATACAGCTCTTATGATTTTAAAAGACCATAGGCATTATGTGAACAACAGATCTATCAATCGTCCACCATTCTTATAGACACGTGCGTAAGATGGAACTACCGCATAAATAATAAACATTTGTGGTTATGAATAGTTAAAAGAGAGTAATCATAATTTAATGTCTTATTATTGTATACACTGCTCTTACTCGTTGAGATTCTTCCACGTGTTTTTATAATGGTCACGGATTTCGCTTATTTAATGTCTCTTATAAGATTTAAAAATCTATTGGTATCACTAAAGAAGAAATAAAGTAGCTAACTAATCTGATGACCCTAGTTTCTGAAATTACCAGGGTTTAGTCAGTTAAAAGCACTCCCGTTTTACCCATAAGCATACTTTGGGTTTCACTTTTACTGTACTCCCTACAATTCGTTCTACTAGTTTTCTATCCAGCTTTTTTTGCAGGTTTCCGTAATTCACCTAGGTCATTTGCTGTTTTCACTTCCCCCCCCAATTTGGTCATAATCATGATCCGAACAAAAAGGAAGTGTAATTCTCTGCCGTCCGCGAAAGCTTGGTTGAAAAAGTTCTCCGTGATAAGGTTGCATAGGTCGACACCGTAATTTTATCACTTCCCGCTTATCGATTCCATAGCTCTTATAATCGCGTTTTTTAGTTCCTTGGCAGGGAGAAGCTTACAGTTTTTCTCAGCTGATTTCTGTAATGTCCGTTAAGTTCCTCAAGATCAGTTTGACGTTCCTCACATTCCCGAGTTATAGACTAGGATTGGTTGTACGGACATAGTATATAAACGCAACCATAGATTTAGAAAGAGGTCCCTTCTATGCGTCCAAATGCTCCATTTTTCATTGACAGACAGCATTTTTACGAGCAATGTCATCAGCATCTCCCAAAAGCAAACCGAGCTTTTTTTATGAACCTCCACATTTCGTCAACCCGCTTGGAAATCCGACGTTAGATCGATCCCGAAGGTAATCTCACAACTTTAATAATCCATTTGGGGATTCCGGATTTTTCAAGGACTTCCATTAAAAAGTCGTGATCAACCGAGTCAAAACTTTTTTGGCATCAATCCATGCAGCATAAGTGATTTATTGATTTATTGACTAGTGCTTGCTTTTGGCATCAATCCACCTCCATTTACTTTATTAAGTGATTTATTGACTAGTGCTTGTTCTTTAGCACCCTGACATCTTTTCCTTGTTCCCATCTGGTTTTCAGAAAGAAAGCCCAACGCTTCCACATAATCCGCTAACATGTCATTGATTCACTTTGTCAAAAGTTTATGGAGTGGCGACGTGCATGTAATAGGGCGTATGTCCTTTGGCGACTGTGAAGCTTCACATTTTGGGATCAAGTATGTAATTCCAGTAAAAACCAGTTTCCAGGGACGTACTCTCCGTTTACAATCCTAAGCATTTCGGTATAGATAAATTCATGCAGCGAGGTAAATTTCTTAATGAGAAATTGTAGACCCCATCGCAACCTGGGGTCTTCCAATTCGGCAAATATTGAATCGTTTGTTCGAAACATTTTTCGAGAATTCAACAGACACATTTTCAGCACCAGTTATTTTTTTCCGATATTAAAACTTTTCGAATTGAGGTATATTATTTTGTCCTCAATTCAAATTCCTTTAAAATGACCTTCTATTCAATTCAAATATTTGGTTGTCCATACGAAATTTCCTCCTCGCTTCAAATGACGACATTTTTTCTCCATGACTTTAACCTTATCTTGGATAAAAGACTGGCCCTTTCTCCAGATTGTTTCTTTCTGTATCCAAGTAGCGACAAAGCATGACACCCCATAGACTTCTCGTTATTAAAAAAGTCCTCGTAAAAAACTTTTCAATAAAAACAAAATGTGATTTCCATTGTTCAATTTTCTTAGTCAAATCCCCCTTCCATTTTGAGGGTTCAAATTTCTTTGTGGTAAGAGTTTGTTAGGCAGTTTGCCCACCATAAATAATAAAGGAAATTTGATCAATTGATGTTGGGTGATTCAGGCATTCGAAAATATCACATCAACTCTTACATGAGGAATTTTCTCCGTACGGGGTCTTGAAGAATGGTCAATTGACTGATTCGCCCGTAACTGCTCAATAGAAGTACGCTCACTACAAGCATGGCCTCAATAGATGTCGAGGACATATCAGGCTTAGAATATGAGGTCCCCTTCGAATCAAGTTCGTTACTTCGTAATTGTTGACGTTTTTGGAATATATGAGTTTTCTGAATTCAGATATTGATATTTCCTCTCCAAACTTACACTTGAAACTTACCAAGAGAGTAGCCCATCCACCTCGGAAGACACGGCCGAGTCTAGAGCGCGTGCTTTCAATAACCGAGACACCCCATTGTTCTCGACAATCAGCTGTTGAGAAAGATATTATTGCTCGTGGAACTGGAAGTTTTGTGTTGTTTTGTTAAGGACGAATCCTCGAAGCATCAGCGTCAGAAACATGTTCGACAAACTCGACGGCCGTTCGACTTGGGTTTTCTTTCCACAAGTCCACACAATCTGATGAATTTAGATGATTCTCAGCAACAACAACCATTAACCATTATGTGCAACACTCAAAGAAACAATATTTATAGTTAGTCTTTTCCATCTTCCTCTGTCGAATGCGAGTGATCTCAATTCGTCCAGGTCGTCTCCCGTCTTTAGATTTTTTCTCACACGATTTAAGTCTTTGTTTAGGGCTGTCGAAGTGTCGATCTAGGTCGTCCGCGGAAGGGTTTTTCGCAACTGTCAAAGTAATCTTCCATTGCTTTGTTAGCGGGTACTTCCGGGTTTATTCTTAGTACATGCCCAAATAGCCTCCACCGGGCATCTATCACATCCTTGCTGATGTAAGAACACATCACTTGTAGAAGATACCAGTAGTTAATATTCTACGTGACCATTTCATTCCGAGTAAGCTTTTTAGTTGTCTTCTATGGAACGAATCCAGTTTTAATAGTTCGTTAAAAAAACTTTCTCAGGTCCCACCGTTTTACAGCAAAATCGGTTTCACAAACGCGTTGTAAAGTCTGCATCTGATGTCAATTCCAAGTCCTTTGGCACTTAGCCATTCTTTCTTCAGTTTAGCCATTGCCGCATTTGCCAGTGTTTTCCTCCTTAGTACATCTTCAGCGTCTCCTAGTAGAGAGCCGAGCTTATTAGTACGTCTCCATCTTTCATGAGTAATATCGTCTTCTCTTTTGATTTCCGTTAACCAGCGACGTGTTACTATTTTTTATATTATTATTTTTTTAAGTCAAACATAAATATTAGTATTAGTCACAGTTATTATTTCTTTTGCGGTTTAGATTTTATTATAGATTTTTTAGAGCCTTTTCGTTTGGGAGAGACTGAATCGGGGGTTAGACTTCTTCTGATTTCTAATTTTTTTTCGCGTAAAAAATATATTTCCTTTTCATTCTCATTATGCACTTTATCGACTTTGACTTGCATTTCTCTCAATTCGTTGATTTGGTTGGTCTTCTCACTGTCGCGATCTGAACGTTCTTTTTGACGGGACCGCGTTATTTCTTCGTACCATTCGTTGAATTTGGTTAAGTTGTTTTCCTTCTCCTTGATTAGATCCTCTATCAATTCATCCGTCAACATGAGTGGATTTTCGATCAGATTCCTGGATTCATTACAGAAACTAAACTTCTCATAGAGGGACGCATCAATCTCTTTGATTTCGTCCTTGGCCTGTTTTATGCACATTTGAAGGATTTTGTCGACATTTGTGTTCTCCTCAGACTCGGGATAAATATTGTTCTCCTTGTAGTACTCGAGACGGGTGTTAACAGCCTAAATACCATTTTATTCTTACTTTGATGTATCTCCCAGGTTGAGCTTCTTCCCAGGCCTTTTTAATGACCACGAGTTCTTCATTCCGGCTTATACTTTTGACGACTTCTATGTCCTCCTGAAAGTCACAACTCCCAAAACCTGTCGATGTCCAGAGCTTACAATCTTGAGCACCCAATGCGGCTTTGATTTGTCAAAAAAGTCATGAGAGGAGTCCAGTTTCAATTTGTCCTTCCTTTTCCCTTTATCTACGGATTTTTCCATAGCTTGAGAAGTAACTTGGCTCTTCATGTAAACTTTGCGTCATAGAAACAAATACTGTTGAGTTCGTTAGAATCAAGATGTTTAAGGCTCTCGACAAACTCCTCCTCGGCCTGAGTCATCGGCCAGTCGTAGTTCAAAGCACTGACTTTTATAGAATAGTCGTGCTTCTCTTCTCCATTTTTCAGAAAAATCACCACCGGGAGGACGGCCGACCCGATTCCTTTTGCAAAGCTAATGACCTCATCTTTATCCCATATTTCCACTAAAACAGGAATTTCACTGTGCGAGGTTTCCACGTATATTGTCGTCAAATGCTCTTCAAAGACTCTCACGTGATAGCTGAACTAAAATTTAATCATACTCGGCAAAAATAGAAGATTCCAGTGGGACGTAGTAGTCCGTTATTTCACGCACATAAAAGCTGTGGCTGATTTCGTTTTTCTCGGACGTAGGAAGTTTACTGTGGTCCCCAATCAGTCTCAACTTCCATTTTCCGCTCGAAATGGGGTTATCCTTAGTAAAACCTTCTGCTAGAAAAGTATATCCACGCTGAATGATGAAACCACGTTACTTTATTCGGTTTATAAATCGCAGGACTTATTTTGTCGAACACTCTTGAAATTTCGTTCCCTGTATCGTTGTCGATCACTCTCAGTCGACAATTTTGGAAGACAGAGTAAAGTTTAGGGACGACAAGGACTTCCTTAGACACGTGGAATATTCCCCTGGCGGCTAAAGGAACGAGAAAACCTGAATAAAAGAAACCACGAAAAAGCAGGCTGTTCAGCAAATATTCCCGTATAGTCGCAAAAGGCTACCTGAGTCCATTCTCCAGCATTGAAGGGGAAAAAACGATTTAGATTCGGAAACTCAGACAACAAACCACGAAAAATGTTCAGTCCGATTCTTTCAGCTTGATTTTCTAATGGAATGCTTAGTTCAGAGAGTTTCTTGCGATATTCCTCAAATTTAGGGTGATCTAGGATAAACCCCATTAAACACCAGAATTTCGTGATTTAACAGCTTGTCTGACCAAATAACTCCGAAAGTATGACTGCAGCTTGACTATTGAAATTAGAGAATCCGGAGTCCAACTAAACCTCATCTCATCACATTACATCTGCTGAGACTGACGAGAAGCCCCTAAAAGTGAGGCTAGAACGAAATACTCTTTATAGGTTTGTCCGATATTTTGTCATTTTTTGTGCCTTAATTTTTTAAATTTCTAATTTTACTCTTTTTTGAAGTTTTTCCAGCCGTTTTCTGTTCGGATGAGACTACATAATCATGGATCACGGAAAACCAGAGTTAGCCGATCCTGTTGTTGCTTTATGAGAATATTTTAAGGAGAAATTAAGAATTAAAGCCCGGAGGGGGTGCCTTATACTATCCATATTCGCTTCTCCAATGGTGGACGATATTTCACTGATAAGGATAGCATAGAACGTCTAAATATCATCCACAGAAACAGGAAGAGCATATAAAGGTAATCTACTACATCGAAATATCCATCCAAGGTGGCTTCCGCAAGGGAGTTGTAAGGGCAGTGCAGTTTGTGGAATGAGGACCACTCCTTCCTCAAAGCATTCTGGTCGTGCCACAGGTTAAGACAGGAATTGAACGTTTTGACAAAATTAGCTGCATTTTCAATATAGCACGTAGATTCCTAGTTTATATATTTGAAATTCACTTTTCCCAGTTTCCCCATAAGAGCGTCCTCGTCTAATAAGTAAAACTGAGTATTTGAAAGAAAGTAGGTGTGATACCCATATGTGGACGTGGACATGCAACGGAGAACGTGACGGCTACTTTAAGAGATCTGAAATTACCCTTTCGGCAGAATCAACATTTCAGATTTTGTCCCCGCAGTCCTCAATGTTAGAAGAGGCGGATTCGCAGATTCTATATTCCGCCAACTGTAGGATTCCACCACCAATTGGGCGTGGCAATCTGTCGCAACTCTCTTTTCACATTCTTCTATATTTGATTCCGACTCGTGCTCGCTCACGGGGGTGTAAGACTGCTGACTAGATCCCTCATTTAATGTAAAGGCAGTCAAGGAAATGAGAAGTTCCATTTGCTCATTTGAGTCAATTAAGACAAACAGAGGAGAGTTCTCATCAGGCAAAAGAATCTTGGTAAGTTCACGGAAAACCTGAGTCAGCAACGATTTTTTGTCCTTGGCTGTGTTTGTTGCTGAACTCGTATGAATGTATGCTTATTGCAGCACATATATGCCTGAGGACGGTGATATAGGCATAAATATCTGGAATTACTCACAATACGACCGGAAACACTGGTAAAAGTCAGCAAAGTCAAGGGACATGCTGTTTAAGCTATGCTTGTACACCTCTTCCTGTGTGACGCTTACTTCATCTGTCTCCTTTAATTTTATCTTCTTCACTGCTAATTTAAAAATGTTGAAATAACCCCCGGACTTGTTTTCCTCGGTTGAACTCCGTTTCTGCTTGCTTTCCCCCTTAGAGGAATCGGCACTGCTAATCTTCCTGCTTCTTGGGGCTTTCAACGTTACCTGAGCGTTATTTTTTAATTTTCATACATTTTGTTTCACTTTTCGAGTGCTAACTGCGTCAGGTTCAGATTTCTCGGATTGATTTGACTGCTTTTTCTCTGTTTTTGGTTTATCGTCCACTGAAGCTTTGTCGTCCTCCAGAACCGATCCATTTAGGTTCTGACATTCCTCCCTTCTAAAAATCACGAATGAAGTAACTTGGAGGAACTGATGCGGAAATTAAAGTATGGAGTCAAAAGTTTGATGAATTTGTATTCAACCGTGGACGCCGAGCTCACTAAGATGAAAAGATTTAAAAACATGTGCTCGATTTCTTCCTTGGCCTTATTAGCTTCCACGCTGGGACTGGGGGTTCGACAGGCGGGGGGAATAAAGGAATATCTCGAATTTGCTGCAAAAGTACTGGATGGGGGTTGGATTGACTGAAACCAATCTTCCGCATTTTAATGCTCACATCAGTCTAAAATACGGGGGAAGCAGTACCATCTGCTGAAGATCAATCATGTTGAATGGATAATTTGGATGTTTGTACTGAGCGGTCACGATCACTCCCGGTAACTCTGAGAATACGTCTTCCTCCATAGGAGAGTCGCGCTCTTGAGTTAATCAATCTTATACTTGTCACGATTTTCTCCTTCTTTTTGTCGTCTTTTTCTACCGAGGGGTAACTACTAGTACTCACTTTTATTTTTGATGGACGATTCCTTCGTTTCGACGGGGATGTCCTTGAATAAAAAGTCGAAGTAAACCACTTGGTTTGAACAAATCTCTTGGAGATCCTCTTTGGGTTCCTCGGTTTCCCATTTGAAGACCTTTAATGATTTTTTTAGTAAATCCCAAATCGTTTCATATTCAGTATTTAACATTGGGATCGATTCTGGCAGCCAGCCTGTGAGACATTGGATCGCACTAAAGTCCCCAATCTTCCCATCTTTCATACTGGGAGATCAAAATAAAAAAAACTCAAGAATTGCTATTTTAAGGAGTCCTTTTGTTAGCAAAAGGGGCCACAACTCGTTCGAGTTTGAGGAAGAAACTAAAAGGGGGAGGTTATTCCGATCAAGGGGGATATAATCATCGACAGTAATTTTCCTCCAGCACCCCTACAGTTCGTAAACCATCAACCATCCAAAAAAGTTTGATACAGTATTTCCCATATTGGTTGAATTGGCATATATTGGGACCACGTGTGATTTTGTTGATTGAATAAATATGCTCCCAGGGTCTCCAATTGTGGAACGAATTATCAGGTAAGACATAGCATTGGTAAGCTGGGTCAACGTTCGTGGCATTACGCACGTGACTGATTGTCCACAAGAAGGAAATTTCGCAAATAATGTGACGGATTATCTAATGTTAACTTGCCGGTACTTCGAATTGATAAACGTGGTCGTTGTTCAGTGTGAGGTCGAAGTCGTAGTATGACGTGGGATCGACCACGATGGGGGGTTTGGCCATATATTCACCTGGTTTGTTCCAGGAAATCACATTCTGCTTCAAAAGTTCAGGAAAATTGTTTTTTTCAGGGTCTTCGAAATAGTGACAAGACTAAAATGACTTTATTAGCCATACAGTCCGGGACTTGTCCTTATCCTTCGTCTTCACTTGGCCTTCCTTAAAAGTTTAAGAAAAAAATACCCATTTTTCATTATTAACTTCGACATCACTCCATTCCGGCCAGATAACGACTCTTATTTGCTTAGAAGTTACCGTGCTTCTTCTCAGGGAAGACTCGGTTCTGAAAATATCAGGTAGAGTTTACTTTACTGCTAGTTTACTACTAGTTGTGGACAATACTCTGCCTTGCTGTTTTTTGTTGGATTTCATTCAAAACTATGGAGATAATTTAAAATATTAAGTTGTTTATAAATGAAACTAATTTAATCAATATAATTAAATAATTAAATTTTGTGACTATTTGTCTTTGTGATCCCATTCTTCTCCGTTCGAATTTCGCTGTTGTTCATTCCGGCTGAAGGTTCTGCGTATCTGCGATACTTATGTTAATGATTAGTAACCCCATCATCTGTGATACCTCACCATGGAATCGGATTGTTTACAAGAACTCACACGCAAGCAAAAGAAAAAAAGTTAAGAACATGTTTTGGCCCCCTTCCAGCGATTAGTTAGCACAACTGTTCTCTGATACAAAAATAAACTGTGTCCTCACATGAGGAGCTATAATTACTATGGCTCACGTAAAAGTGCTGGTATTTATTATTTTATAAAGATCAGGTAAAGTAGTAGTTAGTGTGCTGTCATCTCATCGCGATTAGCTATGGATTCGATACCCCGCATTGCTGCTTGCTTTGTCTAATGCATGAGCTCCCAACGGAGGTGCGAGATTTTAAAAATTTATAGTAAATTTTTTAAGAGGAAATCTTTTTCAAATCATAATCTATTATGTTTTAATTAATAACTTTGTACCTAACTACTTTTTTTGGTTGAAGACTAAATTTATATAAATTTATCCGGAAAAATTTATTATAAAAAATTTTTAAAATCAAGAATTAATTTTAAAATTAATTAATAATGGCCTGTAACTCCCATGTCAAGAGGATTCTACACTCTATACCTGAATTCTCTATTGACAAGGACGCCGGCCATGCTTGTGAGGCCTGGAGCCGCACTTATCAGCTTTCTCTGCCTTCCTCGTTCTCTCAGCGGGGCTTGGACGATGCTATATGCTGGAATTCTTTCAAAGATTTTCTAGTGTCATCTAGCCAACATCGCCGTGCTTGTTTGTTGTCGGGACGTCTTCCGAGAGCGGTGCCTGGCTCAACGCCATCTCCAATGGAGTTCTGGGTACTTTCTGGATGATGAATGCGTCCTATTGGGAACATTTGCGACTGGGATTGAAAGTCTGTGTTCCACATCCGTGCCGATGTGGAGACAAGATCGACTGTTTTGGCCTACACCTTCTCTCCTGCAGAAAGAGTGTAGGAAGATTTCCCAGACACATGGCCTTGAACGAAGTCGTTGGGCGAGTTTTGGACGCCGCCGGACACCCCTCCGTGCTCGAACCTGTCGGCCTTTGCAGGCGGGACGGGAAACGACCAGATGGTATGACAATCTTCCCTTTTGAAGCCGGGAAACTTCTTGTCTGGGACGTTACCTGCACCGACAAATTTGCCTCTTGCAACCTACTCCAGAGTGCTTCTGGAGCCTGTTGAGAAGATGAAACGGGAAAAGTACAAGGTCCTACCCAAGGATTTTTTGTTTGTTCCATTCGCCGTTAAGACGTCTGGTTCCCTTGCGCCTGCGACGCTGGAATTCTTGAGTCATCTAGGGAATCGGATCCCTACACGAAAAGGAGACCCTCGTGAGCGCTGCTGGCTATTCGAGCGAATCTCGCTCGCTATCCTGAGAGGGAATAGCCACGCAGTCAAGGCAGCCTCTATATAACCTTTACTCTATTTTCTTCAATAAAATTTTAAGAATTAATAATTAAATATTTAGAATTATTTAAGCCATAACAAAATCAATATTCCTCATTCCCCTTATAGAAGCAGGTCATGAGTGAAATGATTATCTATTAATGATTATTACAATATACATTCCAGGAGGCCATCCCAAGGGAGATGATATTCACTAATTTTGTCTTGAAGACGTAGACGTTGACGAATGTAGAAAGGCAGCCACGGTGATAAGCATTGTAGGGAGTGCAAGGCATTTTACTGCAACACGTGATGGGAATTGTCAATATTGAAAACTCTGATGACTTTTCGACGCCACAGCATTTAAACTGGAATGATGTGTTAAATTCAAACTTTATTCTGAAGGTAATCCACGCTGGAGTTATACTGGCGATATTGGGTGAAGTACTTCCTGAAAAGCTTCTCAGTCCTGATGCTGTATTGCTTCGCAGTCAATTTTTGGAAGCAAAATGGAATGAGCAGTACTCCCACGGCTATAACACTGAGTATGACAAACTAGAATATAAAATCGGATTACCAGTATTTTAGTCTTCTTTCCCTTTCCCCCAGTATAGGACAGTCTGGCAGAAAAAATGGCCAAAATTATGGTAAGCAGAGTAGCACAGTTCAGTAAAGAAAAGGAGAATATACATTCTTGCATAGTCAGTATATTTTTCAGCAAATTAGTATAATCACTGTAGAACGCGTATTGTAGCATCAACAGCAGGAAGAAAACACACTAACAGTAAGGTGGGTCACTTACTAGGTTGAATGTGAAATTTATGAAGAAAGTGATGGTATCAAGCCAATTTCGTCCCATTTTGTCGATAATTATATATTATTACTTATAAACGGTGACAGTCCGTAAAAATATCCACATTTGGAATTTTTATTCCAAATGTGGAAATCTCTATTTAGTAACGCATCACAATTAATGTTAATACATCACACGTTTTACATAACAAACCATTTTTAAGCCATCAGTCTCTACGAGGTTCTGAGGTAGTCCGAAATTTTAAGCTTTTTTCAAAGGATCCTCCAAATTTAACTCTTAGCAGTCAATTCATGATCTCACTAGACAGCCTATTGGAAAATAACTTTGGAATGTTCCAGAAACAGTCTCTAGTCATCAAAGCCTCAATTGGCTAAATTAGAATTTTTTTACTTTTCATTTGAAACCTTAAATTGATGTCGTCTATATACTTGTGCAAACAAATTGTATTTATGGAGATCCCAAATTTTAGCCAAGCGGTTGATGGTTGGAGAGTCAAAGTACCTCTATTACAAGAAATTGCACTTAGCTTCCCTTGTCTTTTTTATTTTCATAAGCATGGATGTGGTAACGGACTTCAGAAACCATAAATTTTAAACAAAGGGAAAAGCGTCGGATCCACAAAGTACTTTGTTCAGTCCCTTCCTGTTCAAAATTAAAAGAACTCAAAATTTGCTTGACTGATAATAACCCAAATTGAGTCGAAACATCAATTAATTTAGGCGAAAGATCGATTCCTAAAGATATAGAGGCTAATTCAATATTAGCTGTTAATAACACCCTGGCCACTTAGAAATTATAGTATTGCCGACACTATTAACTCTGTGCTCCGTTTCTGTTACATCGTTATGGTCTGACTAATTTCTAAACTATGGGGTATTAAGACTTCAAAAGTACAATACAGAAAGTTATATTAAAAACTGTATCTTCTATAAAATAATTTTAATAAATTAAAGGAAAAAATAATAAAATATTTCTCGGGGGTATTTCAAATAATATTAAAGCGGGAGAATTTAATTTAATTTATTTAATTTAAAGCGGGAGAATATGGAAATTTTGCTGTTAATCATTTTAACAAAAAGTATTCGGGATATATAAGGCCACGTGGCGCCATGTGGTGCTGCGTGGTTAATTGGTTTAAATTTTCTGCTTGCTTGTCTGTTCCTCCTCTCTTCCTAATAGAGTGGCGTCATGTGATCCACCTGTCTAGGTGACGCCCAGTGCCAGGCCGGCATGAAAAAGGATCATTTGCTCTTCCCCACTCCACTGGAGGGGTTTCCACAACTGCATGTAATGGACGTCTTACCCTTTATGCTGATTCCAGATGGACTCTGTTTCTGTAGAAGTGGAAACTGGATACACTTAATTAGTTGTTTACTTTAACTTCTTTCTCGGTGTATCCGGGATTAATAAATAAATAACAATAAGTATTCGCTCAAATTGCCGAGATAAACGAACGTGCAACAATAAGGAATATCTTACCGAATTGCTGATAGAATGTCTTCAAAATAACACGTGGTCATGAAAGCCTCCAAAGTGCAAAAGTAAAGTTCACTTGAGAATTTTAGGAGTTCACTGTGGTCCTCCCAGTGAACTGATTAATGGTTACATTCGTATGCTGACCAACTACTACTTCGGAGGAGTGGTTCTTCAGCAGTGCGACAAAGGCTTTGAATATGGAGGGGGTCGCTTGTCAGACAATGTACCTCTGATAAAACGTGGTCAAACGAGTTATATCGATGCAAAAGTTAAAAATTGAGTGACCATAGGGATACAATGTGGAGGTCCTCCACAGATTGATAATACGTACCATATTTTCCGGTGTATAAGTCGATTCGTTGTATAAGTCAACCCCCTAAAATTCGACGGAAATTTACGATTTTATAATATATTCTTTGTATACGCATTTTGAATACTATTTACTTTGTAACCCTGTGATATTACGCGCTGAGAGAGACTAACAACAATGAAGACTTAGAAAGTGATTTATTTTTAGATAAGAAACAATAAATTTGAATTATAAAGTGCTTACACAGATTTCAAAATCCGTCTTCATCGTCAATATTTCTAAAAAGCTCGTTCCATTCATTTTCGTTTAGTCTGTCGTCATAAGGGCATCTTCTTGGTTTTTTATCCTCAGTTTCCTCCTCCTATTCCAAGATAAGGTCGTCTTCTGTCCCATCGAGAGCGTTGGAAATGCAGCATTTCTTAAAGGAGCGTTCCACAGTTGACAGCGACACATTATCCCACGACTGTTTAATCCATCCTGTTATTATTTCTAACGAGGGTGCTTTCATCGTTCCCCCTAAATACTGAGCAACTTCCACGTTAGAACGCATAATGTGTCCTTTTAAGAACAGTGAACCCAATATCTGCCCTTGTAAGGACAACCACATTATTCTGCTCTTATATATAATAACTTATTGTGAAGAGTGAATAATTACCGTCACATTTGAAGCGATGAATACGAAGTTGAATTTCATGACTCGGCGTATAAGTCGAGGTCGATTTTTTAGTCGAATTTTAATCGAAAAAGGTCGACTTATACACCGGCAAATACGGTATGTTAAGTTAGGGGCTACAAATTTCAAATCAAGAGCATATTATATTTGTAAAGAGAGATACTAGTCCGAGTTGGAAGGGACAGCAAAAACATGTGAATTCAACGGTACGTGGGTTGGGGAAGACGCCAGTTGTCGAATAAGTCACGAGTGATTATTGTTAGGACGGACTTGCGATCCCCCGAAGCCCATAATAGTACACACTCACAACACAAAATCGACATATTATGCATTCGACAGTTACATTTTCTTGTAAGGGTGGATACGTGAGGAAATCAGGGGATTACATCCACCAGTGTAGTACTTTGGGGTGGTGGGCTGGAAGACAGCTAATATGCAAGACTACGGCCTGGTTTTTCAAATAGAGAGGAAATGTGATCCTCTACCTTTCATCTCCAACGTTTACTTAAAAATGAAAATGCATGGTAGATATGAGTACAAATGTCTCCCAAAAAATATTCACGTAGGGGGAGATCTTGTCAGAGTATGTCTGGGGGACCTTACTTGGTCGGGAACAGAACCAATCTGTGAAAGTACTGGACGTTGCATCATTATTAAAAGGACAAAGTGTAATAGACCTCACAAAGGGAATAATTCCATTCAAATTGGGAGTTCCTATTTCTACCAATCGGACATTCACTTTATGTGTAAGAGTGGCTACAAATTCGTGAAGGGAGACTACAAAATTACTTGCGGTCTTAATTTGAAGTAGAATGGAAGTCCTCTTTATTGTAAAAGTAGTCATTTTCCCGATTCGTAGAAATTAAGTGTCCCGAGCCTCTCTCGAAAAACTCAACAATTATCCTGAACATGACTGGGAACAAACTCAGCGATGTCATAATATCAATCTGCGAACGGGGTTATAAAAGGGTTTCAGGTAGTGGTACACGATGGTGTACGGCAGCTGAAGAGTGGACTGGGAGTCCTCTCACTGCAAAAGTTTGCGAGTTTGTATCTTAGAAGTCGTGAAATCTGAAACTAAAACTGTCGAAGCGAAACAGTCAAATAAAATTGGAATGATTTTTTTGCTTTTGATGGCAATATTCCTGCTTGTTTTGCTGCTTTCTGACATTCCAGTCATTTTCCAACAAATTAAAAATAAATTTAGTTAACGCTTGGTTTTTAATGGTTAATTTAAATTATTTCATAATTCTGCTCATTTCATTATTCGGTTCTAGCGTGCCGTGATGTGGTTCACCAATTCTGTAAGTATGGTAACGCCCGGAGGGTACCTAATGTTCCTCCGAAGACAACCATTAAACATTTACCTCGAAGGAATACTCTGGACTTTTGACGCTTTCCTAAAAAAACCATCTAAGTTCCTTCAATTTTCCCGGACGGGATTGCAATCCAGGCATTAGTGCATCTGATGCAAGGGCGTGCTTAGAGAGGCCATAGGAACAGCCGCCCGGGCAGCAGATCCAAGCCTTAGAGTTCACGTTATTAAGTTATACTCAATTTTTTCTCGATGTTTTTCATCATAGACACGATCGACTGCTAGCGATCACTGACTGCTTTACATTTAGCCAGAAGGCCTGTACAGTCCGACCTCGAAATGAGGTAAAAATTCCCCAATTTTGAGGTTTTCTCCAAAAATGAAGGTCTCCTTAAAAAAGCTTAATATAAATGCGGAAAAATCACTGTTATAATAAAAAATTACTCCCACTTTATTTAACCAACAATAAAAAAGTTAATATTTAATAATCAACAACCTTCCTCGCCTGCCTGTTCGCCAGCCTCTTCAGGCAGGTTCGATTCTGGTTGCTGAAACAACTCCGAAACCACCTTGTCCAATTGAACCCTCTGCCCATATAGCATCTCCGGGCTCTGCCTCCTATACTTTAGTGTCAGGCTTTTTAGGGTCCGCTTTAATACAATGGACTGTAGATAGGCCTGGAGCTTCCTATCTACACCCCAATTGCTTCAGATAACCCTTGTGGTACTTTGTTGCAATTCCTTCCCACGTCATTACTATCGGAATAACGAGACCTTGCGACCAAGCATCTGCCTCATCTCGTTTGCAAGCAAATCATACTTCCTTTTTTTCTCCACCTCTACAGTATGCAAACGGTCTTGAGACGTAATGCCAACCTCTATGATAAGGACTTGGCCAGACTCCTTATCGTGTACCACAATGTCCGGTTTATTGTGCTTGACTAGCACCGAGGTACGGATAACACTGTCTACCTTAATTTGGACCCTGATCTTCTCTACTACAGATTGCACCTTATGAGTCCGCAACTTTCTGGTGTGGCGAATACCATACGTATTGCATAGTAAGAAGATGAAGACTCCTTACTACCTCTTTATGCCTCCACACATAGTCGTGGCAGAGCATGGATCCGCACCGAGTGGCTAAATGATCAACCGACATGGTCCTTGACTTACAATGGGGACATGTATTTGTTGATTGACCAAAAAAGATATTGCGGTCTTGTATATATGTAGGTGTATAGCGCCTCCGATCGAAGTGAGTTGTCACCGTATTTTAGCCATATTGTCGACGACTTAAGGTAGACATGTTGGTTGTCCAATACTCTGAAGAGGACCCTTGTTTTTGAATCTATTGCAAACACTATTTGCACTACATTGTATTTGTTTCTGCAGGAACCCCCATAAGAGACGTTGCTTTCATTATAGACAGAAGCGTGCATGCACAACACCACGAGAAATAGTGAACAAACATCATTAGCAATAATGGAAGAAAGAGGATCCAGATCAGTCTGAAGATTCCCAATGAGAGAATTTACTGCAAAACTTTTCTCATGACGTCATTCAGTCCCAGAGACGACTTTACTGCTATCAATGCACAATCCAGATTGTTTCCGCAGGATGCCCATACAGACTGTAAAAATTCTTCCGGGTAATGAATGCAACTATGACCATCCTTGACCCAATAAAAGAAATATAATTTGTTTGACAACCAGGAAATCGTTTGATGCAGAAACTATTGATTTATCGAACCATTTAATTGTCTTTTACTAACATACAATTATTAGCAATTAAGGAAAATGGATCAGAGAAATCAAGATAGATATATGAGGGATATTCTACTCTCGAACCAAGCCGTAGAATGTACTCTGGAGGTAACGTTATATTCTGATTGTTATTCTTGGAAATTTTATTTTCCCTAACACGCAATAAAAATTCAGAATGTGAGAGGCATCCGAAATCCGCATATTTATTGTCAACCCAAATTTCCTCATGTGTCTCTATAATATGATTTTTAATGCAAATTGATTTTAACGGGTCTTAAGGTAAGTTGAACATTTTACCATAATCCTCGAAATCTTTACGTATAAAAGTCATCTTTTTTAAATCTTATAGAAATTGATTGTAACAGTCAATTTAGTAGAATATGTATTTTATTAACAATTATAATTATTTTCCTTTTCTTCTGTGTAAAATAAATCTTTCATTCTAAAGTTATATAAAAATAAAAATATTTTACCTAAAGATGTCGAGGACCTTGTATATGTTCCATTACCTTCTAAATCAATTTTTATAAGAGTTTAAAAAAGATGACTTTTTATACCTAAAGATGTCGAGGACCTTGGTATAATGTTCAACTACACCCATAGGACCCGTTAAAATCAATTTTTAGGACAGAGCCCTGCGGAACCTCTCTATTGAAACATATCTTCCGATGCGCACTTGAGAAGTCCGTCGGTTAGGAAGTTCCTTTGCGAACAAATTATTATTTATTATTATTATTATTATTTAAGCCAAAGAAACACCGTCTTAACCAATAACTAATATTCAGGTGATCCCGGCATCTCTCAATAATCGGGCCATTTTTTCTCGATGCTCCGACTGTGATCCCACGCATTTTCTATACGGACGGGGGTCTTTTTCCTTTTCTCTTCTGAAATTGCCTCCAGTTGCCTCTATGATAGACTCGAGTGCTCTGGGGGCAATTTCTTTATCTGTATATTTTTCTAGTAACTTTTTTGCTCTTGACTGGATATCTTGAATTTTTGTTAGGTTCGTTGCCGACAGGTTAGATCCCCATGCAGCACATGCATAGCCTATTGTTGGCTCGACATACTGTTTGTAGAGGGTCCCGATACCTGGCGGATAAATTCCTCCACAGTTCCAAAGGAAGGCCTTTACAAAATTGATCTTCTTTGCACAGGTTGATATGATAGATTCCACATGGGCTGAGAAGCAGAGGAAAGTATCAAAAGTTACTCCCAGTATCTTCTGCGTTTTCTTTTGTGGTATAGGTACTCCATTTAACGTGACATCAATTGTTTGCGTTCCCATCTTTCTATTCTTAGTAAATAGAGTGACTGCTGACTTTTCGGAACATGCATTTAATCGATTCTCGCACAACCATCCAAATATGTTATTTAGTATTCCTTGTAGTCTTTCCTTAGCATGTTCGACGTTTACGTCTCTAGATGCGACAACTATGTCATCGGCATAGGAAAGTAGTATGTCATTATTATTCATAGGTACGGGGAGATCACTCAAAAACAAATTAAAAAGGATTGGTGACAGAGGAGATCCTTGGGGTACACCATTGGGTAATAATCCCGATCTGGAACTCTTGTTTCCGACGGATACTTTCCCTCGGCGTCCACTTACGAAATTTGCTAACCATAACTTTAATGGTGCATCAATTTTTGTCAAAAATATTTTTCGTATGAGGATCTTCCTTGGGACAGAGTCGAAAGCTTTTTGAATATCGATCGTACATATGACCGATTTTTCCTGTTTTGGCTTGTTCTTGTGTCCTTCAGTTATGAACTTCATTAATGTTGTTAGGAAGGAGGTTGTTGATAATCCTTCCTTGAAGCCATGTTGGAATGTAGGTTGTGGGAGAAAAGGGCGAATAACTTTTAGGACCAGTTTCTCCAGGATCCTCGACAAAACACATATAAGGGAAACTGGTCTGTAAGAGCCGGGATCGTTCTTCGGTCTTCCCGGCTTCAATATTGGTCGAATTTTTGATAGTTTCCACAAAGTCGGTATGGTATTTCTGTTCAGCGATGTGTTGTAGATGTTTGTTAATGCATTTATTGATGCTGGGCCCAAGTGTTTCAGCAGAATAAGAGGAATTCCGTCTGGGCCACATGAGTTTGTTTTTTTCTGATTTGATATTGCTTTGGATACATCTTTAGGGAGAAAATAAATCAGCGGGGCAAATTTGGATGGCTTTCTCTTTATTTTCGTTTGTGTGTTAATCTTTTTATAAGGAATGTGACTGATTCGAATACAATGTTTCATATATTTATTCAGATTGAGCTGGCATTGTTCTTTGTTATCTTCGTATTCTGGGTTCTTCAGACGCCTCAACATCTTCCACATGTTGGAAATTGAGGTCTGGTTATTCATGGCAGCAGAGATTCGCATGAGTTTCTTCCTTTGGGTGTTGTTTGTGCTTTTCGTGATAAGAATGTTTAGTGACCTGATTCGATTAATAACCTCTCGTGAACGATGTATCATTTTCTTAAGGTTGTTTCTTTCCATAATTATTTTCCTTGTTTTTGAGTCGTATTTCAATTTTTCGTTTTTTATATATGCTTTTCTGATAAAAATATTTCTTCCGTCAATGATTATTTTGTTGAAATAGTATATAGCTTTGTCTATGGAGGAGAAATTTTCAGATTGGAAATGTTGCAGTTTTGAATCAACGAAATTTGTAAAGCCAGTCCAATTTGCATTTTTGTAATCATAGAAATGAATAGGCTTCGGTACAAAGCGTGGCTCGCAGTTCAGCTTCATTAACATTGAATGGTGGTCGCTCCGGAGGTCATAACGGACCGTCCAATTAATGATCGTGGAAAGACGAGGTGAGCAGACGGATAAGTCCGGAGATGTCACCATGTCCTTCGTGTTGTATGGTGTCCTAGTGTTCTTTATCGGGTTGTTGATGATTATTAAGTTTTGCATTTGGGATAATAGCAGGTTTCCTCTGTTATCAGCGGATTGGTAGCGGAACCAAGAAGGGTGCTTCGCATTAAGGTCTCCACATAAAAGCAAGTTCTCCAGTTTGTCCAAGGTAGATAGGTCAAAGGAGAAATTTTTCTTGCAGGAGCCAGGAGGAGGAACATAAACATTCGCAATTTCAATTTTTCCAATGGAAGTTATAACAGAGATTCCAATTATCTCCGTGTTCGAGTCTTCCATTAAGCTCTTGTAAAGAGAAGGGTTCTCGAGGTATTTTATTCCTTTTCTCACAAGAGTCAGTAGACCCCCTCCTTGACCAGATGGGCGGTCGGATCTTACTGTGTTGTATCCGTTAAAGAGAGGAGTAGGAATGTTATTTGAAAGTTTCGTTTCCTGGAGAAGGCAGATGTCCACTCTGTTCCTCTCCAAGAATAAGGAAAGTTCGGCAATTTTTCCTCTGATCCCGTTTATGTTTAAGCTTTGGATTGTTAACTTCTTTGGGCCTGGGTTTTGTTCCACGTCTCCTGAGGTCAACAGTCTCAATCGATAGAATGTTCCAACAGTGAGAGAATGCCGTCCAGTGGGAAGTCCTCTGGTTGGTAGAGAGCAAATGGTTCTTTTTAGATATAGTTTATGACTATATCCGACGCCACCAGAAACGGTGAACCACATGACGCACGCTAAAATTTGAATAATTGATGGTTTTGTTGGAATATCTGCAGCCACAACTCTTGATAGGAGGGCTTCGTGGCCACACACTATCGAAGGCCTTGGATAAATCCAGGCACACCGTTTCAGTTGTCTCTTGAATGTTGTTCCTTTTAGTACGTCCACATACATTTGGTGAATGCGGTCGGTATAAAACTTTCCAGGTCTGAAGCCAAATTGTTCTGCGAAGAGGAAATCGCTCTCTTCTATATGCCGACACAGCCTCTTGACAGACCTGAAGACTATAGTTTATTATGTCACATGGGCAGCCCGTTACATTTTTGACCTTGAAAAGTTTCTTTGATTATCCGACATTTAATTTATTTATTTAAAACCAAGAATCACCGACAAAATAAAAGAGAGGGGGCTGTCAGGTGATCTCGGCTTCCTCAAGCAGCTGCCTCATCCTTTCTCGGTTGCTCCTCCCGAGTGCGGACACACTTCCTGTATGACGAATCACTTTTCAAAAGTTTAGAGGTTTCGGCTGGGTTCCCGTTCTCATCACGAGTTCCTCGAACTGGGTTGGCTTTAGTGTCGAAGAGAAGGATCTTTGTAGGGTCCTCGTTACTATCTCTGGAAGGAGTTTATTTTCTTTAGATTTGTATAGGATAGGTTAGAACCCCATACCGCGCAGCAGTAGCCGATCGATGGTAGTATATATTGGGAGTAAATATGATTTACTGTTGGGTGGTAGTATATATTGGGAGTAGAGATGATTTACTCTTGTAGTATCCAAGTAGCGTTTTTACAAAGTTTAGTTTTCGAGGTTTGCGTTAAAGGCCTTCCTTGATTAATTTTGTCAAGCAAGTAAGGTGGGTAGTTGATGAACGAGCCTTCTTAAAGCCATGTTGGAAGGATACGTCTAGGATGTAAGGTTTAATCTGATCGAGAATGATTTTTTCAAGGTTTTTGGAGGTAACACACAGGAGGGATATCGGTCTGTACGAAGCTGGTGAGTTCTTCGGCCGTCCAGGTTTTAAGATGGGCCGAATATGGGATAATTTCCATAGAGTAGGAATCGATGGAGAGGTTGTAAATTCTGGTCAAGGCCAAGATGGTGTAGGGGCCTATCTTCTTAAGTACAATAGAGGGAATTCCATCTGGACCACTTGCGTAAGACGATTTCTGGTTTTGAATAGCCTTCCGTACGGCGTCCATTGAAAGAGCTATTCGAGGTTGCCTCGCGTTTGGTTTTATTGAAGATGTGGGAGGACCCTCAATTTTCTAGTGTGGGATGAAGCTCACGGAGGAGTAAACTTTTATAATATTGTTTAAAATTATTAATTATTTATTGATTAAAATATTAAAATCAATTTTTTTACATTTAAAAAAGTTACAATTGAAAATGTTCTTGGGGTGAAGAGTTTATGAAAAAAGATTTAGGGGTGCGAGCTCTCAATAGGTTCGGAACCCATGGTCTAATGATTCCTTCTTCGATTACTAAGAGGCATCATGGGACTCACCAGGCTCAGAAAACGATCACATCCAAAAATGATCCTTCTCTTCCTTACTCCAGAAAAAATTCTTACAATGGTGGATATAGATCGATGCGATTTTTGGAAAGGACGCACCCCACTTCACCGAGGGAATTAAATACCTCTTTCAGGTATATCCCGGGTTATTTAAAAAATTAAAGCGGGGGGAAGGCAAATGAACTTTTTTAATTTTGTCCTGGCACTGACGCCAGTGAAACAGGTGGATCACGGGACACCACTAACGAAGGAAAAAAGAGAAGGAACTTAACAAAGGAGGAGGCTGGGAAAATCGTATCCATGGGTCATTATTTTCTGGTATTCTAGATTTTTATATTTTTTCCTTTAAGGAAAACGGTTCTTATCCAAGCTTCTCCATTTTGGGCAGACGAGATCGAGCCCAGACAGTGGTGCATTTCTGAATCCTAATTCTGATTAGTTTGTTTGTTCAAACTCATCATGATGTCAGGAGTTCTTAATCTTTAAACAATCTAAGCACTTGGATATTGCCCGGTTTGGAAATTCATATACCAGAACTCATATTCATAATTCGTTTCCTTCTGCTCTGTCACTTTCTTCGTTCAATCAGCATGACGCTGCTGTACATTCTGGCTGAAGGTTCCACGCATCTACGATGCTTTGACTTGATGAATGACACCGTCATCAGTGGACATCTCACTGCAGAACCGGATCGTCTAAAAAAAGGACTCACACCCAAGAATTGAAAAGCATCCCTTGGTTCTCCCTTAGTTATGATAACCGCCTGGGAGGAGCTATAGATAATATGGCTCTTCGTATAGTGCAGTATTAACCGTGGGAACAGGACACACTTGATTAGCTGTCAATTTCTTTCCCGTTATATACAGGTTAATTAAATTACACTAAATCAATCACGAGTCAGTCATAGTGAAAGAAAAATCAAGGGATGTGATGATCAGGCCTTGGAGATCGTTTCCGTTTTACCGCAATCACCTTCAAAATCTCTAGAGCGGTTGGAAGAATTAATAAGAGAGTCGTCAACAAAATCGGGAATGTGATTGCTGAGCGACTCAGAGACCCCCGCAAACGGAGATGGTTCCCGCAATGTCTCTGAATCGCCATAGTCCATGGTAATACCCACTGTCTCCTGACAGCTGGAACCAGGAAATTATTGGGGAAACCTTTGAATTTGAAAATAGTGTATGAGAGAAGTAATACGACAAATATTACAGTAGTTACCCCCATAAGAGGATAAAATTTTCAACAATCAGAATAAATAACCACAATAGATACTTAATTTTGGAGGGAAATCCGGTCAAATAATCAGCATTGTTTGAAAGTCCTCTGAGTGTGCTAAGATTAGGTTACGGGATTGTTTGAAGAAATCATAGGACGAGAGTTCGATCGATGACTCTAGATATTTCCATAGCAAGAGGAAAAAACATTACCGGGAAGGTCAGCGTTCTCGGTCTTCCCAGGGTTGAAGAGGCATTGGTAGCAGTCTGAGAAAGTTGTTTGAGGCGAAGGTGTCTATAAATGTGACGATGGTCTTAACATCCCGACGTGCTCGAGTATTGAAAGGAAACCATCCGCCTCCAAAACTCATCGAACGACTTCGTTAAAAACCTTGTGCCTGGGAGCCCTGCCATCGTTCCTCATGCAAGTGAGTAGATTAGTCCAAAACCGTCAATATGACCCCTCTAATGGGCACACAGATTTCTAGTCCTTGTTATATTGAGACCCCTACTCGAAACGAGTCGACATCAAGAAAAGTCCGGGAAACCTCACATGGAGTAGTGTTGAGCCAAACTTCATTAACAGAAAAGGCTCCAGACAAACACGGCGGTGTTGGCTCGTAGGACTCAAACAATTTTCGAAAGTTCTTAGCCTAAACGTCATCAAATTCCGCTGTAATTCCAATAATAAAAAGAAAAAATTAGTCAGCTTCCCTACCGTGAGATCAGAGACCACAAGAGGCGAAAAATGTAGGAGGAACATAGAGGACCGAATCCCAAGCCCACCAAATTTAACAAAAATAGTTAAGGCATCTACAACGGAGCAATTAATAGGTTAACAAGAAAACGTGAGCAATCAATAATAAGATTTGTCAAATACCAAAGAAAAACAAAAACAAAGTAACTAGTAGATTTTAAAGGAAGGTCCCATAGTAGATTTGATGTAAAGAGCCCCAATGTTCTGCCAGTGCTTCTTTGTAAGAGAAACCAAGAAATTTGTGGACATCACAATATTCTCGATTATCTCCTTATCAGACATGCCCACGTTGGCCACGGCAATATTCAGACTTTGACCTGTTGCCATGAAAACACAAGGAACCTTCTTCAGCTGGAACTTAATCGAGGCTCGTAGATCCTCCGCACGTGTGGCAACAGATTCATTTGGGTTAATGGGCAAGACCAGTTTCCCAGAACGGGAAGCGGTGGCACCAAAAAAACGGGTGACGAACTTCATAAGATCGAGACTGACAAGGAACCCACCGTACTTCTTGACTGAGAATATTCAACATGGGCATACCAAATCTTTTTCTGACCCTGGGCTGTGGGGAGAAGGTCTTCATTTGACCCATACTCATGCCAAAAATACCAATCGCCTCGGACTGCTCGAGGTGCTCCTGTTCCCCAATAACACAGAGCTTCAAATTAGGACGAGCCACGGACTTTAATCTAGAGGAGAGATAATGAATACGACTACCTAAGGACACCAGAAAAACGCTTGTCGTTCGCTGAATATCCCTTCAATGAAATTTGTAGTTCAATAGTTTCCAGGAAGTTACGTTTCTTCTCCTGTGAGAATTCCAAAAGCTTTGTGACTTTATTCTTCAAATTATTCTGGTCGATTTTGCTAAGAACATAAAACGTTAACAATAACCTCATGCCTTAAAACACGTGAAGCGAAATTAATATTATATTAAAAATTAAAAATTAAAAAACTTTAATAATTATAAAAATAAATTTATCAAAAGATTTATTTTTTATGCCATGGACAAGCAAAAAATAGTAACAGCCCTTTCACAAGAGCCATAATACTTATATCTCCACATGTGGAGGACACACAATTTACTGAACAATTATGATGACTCGTTGAAAGGGGACATGCTTTTAACATTTTTTTTATATCACTGATGTCGGTGTCACAGGTCAAACCCAAAAGCAACGTAGATGTGTGAAACCTTCAGTGAGATTCGATCCTGGAAGCATATCAATTTAACTGGCAATGTCTCAGAACGAATTAAAATCATTAAAACGTTTTCAAAACGCCATTCTTATCACATAATGCCTCTTTAATAGAACTTGGTCGTGGATAAGCATAAAGACCCGAACTTCTCTACACAGAGAAGAGTGATGATTATTATAAATATTACAGAAACTCCGTAAAAAAACAACTAATTAAGTGATCCCAACTTCCTATAATCCTCGAACTCCTTTCGTGATCTAAAATTATCCCGCCTGTTGAACGATAAAACCTCTGTGAATTCCAACATAGGAACTTGACAGAGGTGTTCTTCTTTAAGACCAATTAGCGTTCCTTTGAGTAAACAATCGAATTGCCCATTGATTTCCTCTTTTTTTGCAGAAATGCGGGAAACCGTGTTGTGATTCCTCGTGGATTTCTCTGAAAGAGAGTTGGGATTAGTATGGGAAACAAATGTGTAGTTCTGCGTCTGATTGAATTTAGTTTGTAGAGTTTAAATGAGGACGTCCAAACCTTCACATGGGGCAGGCGTATTCGATTGTTAGAACGATGACATGGTTATAAAGTCTGAACGTGTAGCCAATATAAGGGGAAGATCTCTTCTTTATATTTGCATTCAGCATATTCAACTACTGGAGTCCCTTGGTCAAGGCTTCTTCAGTGTCATGAGTAGGGAGATTTTATTTTGACTTTAAAATTTCAAAATTTTTACCTTTCTTGACTTTATGGCAAATTTATCTGGAAAAATTTTTTTTAATAAAAAAAAACTAATCAAAAACTTTATTGAACGAGCGGAGTCTTTGGCCCCAAGACGGTCTCTTTCCTTAGAGCACTTGAGTGTCTATTGACCAAAGCCTCGAGGGAGCGTCGGGAAACCGAGTGGCTTTTCCAAAGGATATCCCTGGCAGTAGTCAGAGGTAACAGCCACTAGAAGAGATCCGCTGGACTCAGTAATTAATTTATTGAACTATAGAATGATGCAATTAAAACGTTTTCAGGTTACAATTCTTAGATATAATTTTTACAATAATAAAAATCTTTACTAAATAGATAATGATGTGGAAGGAAATTTTCTCAGTCGTATATGCATGGATAAGTATGTTGTTTTTCCATTTTTGTAATCTATATACTTATTAAAGCTCAAATGTTGTATGCTTGTGCCACCATAACTCGGAAATAAATGGACGGATTTTAATTTTAAAAAAGTTGTGAACAAATAAAAATATTGTCGAAAAAGTGAGTGAACCAGATATAAAGAATTTGAGTTTCTGAAAATATCAATCAATATCATCCTGTCAAGTGTGGATACAACTCGCTAGTGAAACCCATACTACTGTATAACGCTGGCCTGCTCAAAAAATGAACTGAAGAGGCTTAATGCGTTTCGTAGAGACCAACTACGGCATATGATGTTCGAAAGAAGTGATACGATGATGTCATCTAATCTTCTCTATAAGAGGACGAAGACCTCAGAAATTTTTAATGAGATTCTGAATACAAGATGGAGGCTTTTCGGCCATTTTCTGCGACTGGACCTAGATGCCCCCACGAACGTAGCCATGGAGCATTACTTCATGTTGGAGGCCCCCCCCGTTTCCGTGGTCGCCCAAAGACGACACTAGCAGTCGTTCTCGACGAGGACCTCAAAGAAATTGGACGGCATGGAAGTGGAGAAGATCTTGACTGGTTGCGCACTGCGGCTTTGAATAGGAGGAAGTGGATGAAACTAACCAGTGATTTGCTAACTCGTGTTGCACATGCTTTGTCAAGTCCTATGACATAGCGATAAGTGCTGATAATAATAAGTGTCGATACTAATTAAAGCTCAATGTTGTATGTATGTGGCACCATAACTCGCGGATAAATTTTAAAGGCGAAGTAGTAATGATTCCAAGACATTAATTATGTTTTATTTCAGGTAAAAGTCATGGTGGATACAACCAGTAAAACGAAAAATATTGTATTATAAGATGTCCTCAGATAGTTTATGATACATCTCTTTTTAATAAATTGCAATACCTTGCCCGAACCTAGGGACTTTTTCGGACGACGAATCTTTAAGGATTGGAATCGGACAAAGGCTAGGACTAGACGTTTGCTAGGAGCACAGATGCCGATGTGAAGGGATTGCACCCGCTGTCCTGCAGAAGAAGCGCCGGAAGAGGACCAAGTCACGATGGTCTGAACGATGTGATCGTCAGAGCTCTGAAGGCTACAGGCTTCCATCACAGTTTGAACCAGTGGGTCTCGATCGAGGAGATGGAAAGAGACCTGACGGGATGACCCTTTTCCCCTACACATCCGGAAGATCTTTGGTCTGGGACGCAAGTTGTGTTGACACATATTCAAGCACGAATCTTATCAAATCGGTTCAGACACCTGGAACAGCTGCTTCAACCGCGGAAAACCTAAAAATCAAAAAATATTCTAGCCTAAGGGGACCGGTACCGATTTACTCCTGTTGCGGTGGAATCATCGGGAGCCGTTGGTCCAATGACGGCTGAGTTATTGAGCGAACTCGGAGGCTTTCTCAACTAACATTTATTTATTTATTATTATTTATTAACCCCGGATACACCGAGAAGGAAGTTAAAGTAAACAACTAAATAAGTGTATCCAGTTTTCACTTCCACAGAAACAGAGTCCATCCGGAATCAACATAGAGTAAAAGACGTCCATACTTGCAGTTGTGGAAACCCCTCCAGTGGAGTGGGGGAGAGCAAATGATCCTTTTCGTGCCAACCTGGCACTGGACGCCACCTAGACAGGTAGATCACATGACGCCACTCTAATAGGAAGAGAGAGGAGGAACGGACGAACAAACAGAAACTTCAGCCAATTAGCCACGAAGCACCACGCAGCTAAATGCATTGTGGCTTTTTAGTGTAGCTAGGCGTCCAAGTTTTTTTAGGAAACGAAGCGATTTTCCACTTATTCCTCCAGTTGTCTCAACAACAATGGGGTAGAACGCGAATCGGTAGTGTAGCGCTATGTATTTCTTCTCCTTTGTCCTCATCGTTTTTTTTTGCGGCATATAGTGTGTCTACCGCGCTCCCGACAATGTTGGATAGGCAAAGGGCGTCGACACAAGTAGCATCCCATACCAAAGGTTTACCCTTCTCGAATGGGAAAATTGTGATTCAGTAAGACCGTTTTCCGTCTCTCTGTCTAAGCCAACGGGTTTAAGTATGGAGGGGTTTCCAGCAGACTACAGGGATCGCTTGACAATTCCATTGATCGTCTTATGTCTTGGGAATCATCCTGCACTTCTTCGACAAGAGAGGGTATGGTGTCCATAACAGTCGACGGTACCACCACACCTGAATTTGTGAGTCTGGCAAATCTTCAGTCCAAGTCTGGTGAGATGCCGATGCGGACAGTGTCATCGTAGGGCGGGTCCCGACTATACCAATGGGGAGGGCATTGATCCAAGAGCCACTCCATACGCATCTTCCAGTAAAAAATTTTGTTAGAAATTCATTGGACCAACGGCTCCCGATGATTCGGTCGTAACAGGAGCAGCATGACGTGGTCCCCTTCTGGCGCTTCTTCTGCAGGACAGCGGGTGCAATCCTTTCGCATCGACTGTTTTCCCGCATCGGCATCGGTGCTCCTGGCAAACGTATAGTCCCAGCCTTTGTCCGATTCCAATCCTCAAAGAATCGTCGTTTAAAAAGGTCCCGAGGATTGAACAAGGTATTGCACCAAGCCATGCTCCACTCTTTCCACTTGAAGCTGACACCAAACAAGCCAGACGATGTTGATTTGCTTCTTTTTTAAGATCTTCCAAAATTTTGGATCAGACAATGTTATCCCAATTACTTTGCTTCGTTGTGTCTTCGTGAATTTTGAGTCTGGACCCGTTCCATTTCCAACAAGGTTCGTCAAATGACTCACTCTAGCGAAGTCTAATAGTGTTATGAAGGACTTGCGTGCCAAATGGCTGCAGCTTGTGAGAGACAATAGATATGCCGGGTACGCAACCTCCAGCGCGATTTTGACTTTATTGACAAAAAAAATAAATTTTGACTTTGCAACTTTCGATTTATATAATGTTTTGATTAAAAATCACATTTTATAAGTTTAAAACAATTTTAAAGAACATATTAATTTTTGACTTTATTGACAAAAATCAACCTAGTGATGAGAGAAGGCGAGTGGCAACTAAACCTCGAGAATCTTCTGTTTAATAAATATCGGAATAATGGTGCCCCCAATGTACACGTCCGTCTCACATTCGGACTTACTATCTCAGGTAAATATTATAAATTTGCGTTTTGTCCCTGACACCGCAAGACAACAAACACCAAGCCAATCGTGCACCCTGTTGAGGTGTGATTGGACAGTAACTGCGCAAGGGATGGGGATCTGTTCTTAATGACGATAATAATATGTCACAGTCCTATTAATTAATCCACAAATAAATTAATTTCTAAAATTTGTTTTTTTAATTAAATTTAAAACAAACACTAAAATATAATGTATAACCTTTGTTTTGTGATTTCCAGAAAAAATATAAAACTATTTTAGATTTTATATTCCTCAGAAAACCAACCGCACTCACTTTTTTGATCATTTTATTAAAATCTATTTATAAATAGGTTAGCCAGAATAAAAAAATTATTATCATTTTTAATTTTTTTTTTTTTAAACAAAAAAATTTTTTTTAACAATTAAACAAATGTCAGTTGAGGAAGCCTGCTGCGTGGATTGCGAACGAGTTCCCTCGGAGTATGGCTATTCCAATCTTTTGTCTTAGCCATAACCCTTCTCGTTGATCCCTTTTCTTTCTGGCAAGCAATCCTCCGAGTTCTCGCAAGAACTCAGCCGTCATTGGACCAACGGCTCCCGATGATTCGGTCGCAACAGGAGTAAATCGGTAGCGATCCCCGAGGCAAGAATATTTCTTGATTTTTAGGTTCTCCGCAGTCGAAGCAGCTGCTCCAGGTGTCTGAACCGATTTAAAAATGTTCGTGCTTGAGAACGTGTCTATGCAAGTTGCGTCCCAGACCAAAGATCTATCAGACGTGAAGGGGAAAAGGGTCATCCCGTTAGGTCTCTTCCCATCTCCTCGATCAAGACCCACTGGTTCAAGCTGTGCTGGGAAGCCTGAAGCCTTCAGAGCTCTGACGATCACATCGTTCAGAGCAGCATGACGTGGTCCCCTTCCGGCGCTTCTTCTGCAGGACAGCGGGTGCAATCCTTTCGCATCGACTGTTTTCCCGCATCGGCATCGGTGCTCCTGAAAAAACGTCTAGTCCCAGCCTTTGTCCGATTCCAATCCTCAAAGAATCGTCGTCCAAAAAGGTCCCGAGGTTTGGGCAAGGTATTGCACCAAGCCATGCTCCACTCCCTCTACTTGAAGCTGACATCAAACAAGCCAGACGATATTGATTTGCTTTTTTTTAAAGTCTTCCAAAATTTTGGAGCAGACAATGTTATTTCTTGCGGTTCTAAATCAAAGTCATTTCTTGCTGTTCTTCAATAAAATTAATTTTAATCCTTACATCAAAAATGAAAAAAATTATGTTTTTGAGTTAGATTTAGGATTATACAGTCAACCCTCTCTATAATGAACCCTCTCTATAGTGAACATGCCACATTAATGCAATTCACAATAACAAAAATTAGTAATTGTCATTGATATATTAATTATAAAATGAATTCCACTTTTAAAAATGTATAATATCATTTATTTAAATATTTTGGATTTCACTATTAAAGAGTAGTGAACGTCAAATGCTTGTGAACATAAAAATATTTAAATAGTGTAACCGGAGTTATTGTTTTTTTCCATTCTAAAATCTTTTATTTTAAACCATATAAATGTAAAAAAAGGTAAGATATTTTATTTTATGATTAATAATATCTATCAAGTCGCTCTTTAACGAAGTAATCGGTTATTTTTCCTCCAATTTTGTAACCATTTCGGATGTTTTTCATTACTGTCATTCGGAATTTGTAGAATTTTTTTAATGACTTTGGTGTTATGCAGGAAATGTTCTGTTCCAGAGTATTCAAAGTTTCCAGAATTTGTTTCTCTGTCCCGTCCTCGTTTTTAGCTATATCTCCATTATAGATAAAAGTGTCGCATTCAATAGTTTCTTATCATCTGCCTCGGTTAATATTTCATTTACAGCTTCGGTCATTATCTCATCAGTTAGGCGATCATCAATATTTAAGACATCACGATTTTTTTCAATTTGTTTCCAACAATCTGTGATTGAAATTTCTGTTATTTCATTCCAACTTTTGAAACCAGCATTACAACCTGACGAAGGTTTAGCAAGTTCTCCACGCATCTACGATGCTAAAATGGTTTGACGAGTGACGCCGTCAACAGGGGATACTCACTGCGGAACTGGATTGTCTAGAAAGGACTAGCATTCAAGATGATCAAAAAAAGAAGAAAATGTACTTGCCCAAGTCTCAACCATTCGACGGAGATCTATTTGAATCGTTCGTTAAAAAGCGATCATTTGGATTTATAATCAGTGATTGAAAACTTTACAGTAATTTTCAATAGAAAATTGAAACAATATTCATCAAAAAATATTTTTAATTTGGACGAAACAGGATTGTTTTTTAAACTTTTGGGGAACAGAACATTAGCTGATGATGCCAATGTAGATCACAGAAAAGTTGAAGAATTTCACTCTATTGAATTGCCTGATAATTATAAATCTAGCTTGGCTTGAAATATCAGAATTGACAATTACAAATTGTTTCAAGAAAGCTTTAGAAAATGCGTTAATACAGAACCTGACAGAAATAGAGGAAAAAGATGATGAAAATTTTATGATTCATGAAAAAAATCAAATTGATGATGAAAACTTCATACATAACTTTTCGAGAAAACTAATACAGCATGACGAAGAGAAAGAGACAAATAAAAAAATTCATGTTCCGACACTATATGAACTATATCCAATTAAGTCGTGTCCGACCCTTGGAGATCTCATGAACAAGTTTCCTCCACTCTTCCCGATCTGTCGCAATTTGGAGTAGCCTTGATATAGGCATTCCCGTGACGTCTTCCATCGTGGATAGCCACCGAGTCCTCGGTCGACCAGGTCTTCTCTTCCCAGTAATATTGCTCAGCATAATGGTTCTTTCCAGTGAGTCAGAACGGACAACATGCCCAAAGAACGTCAATCTGTGTTTTACGATTTTTCCTTCTAGCGAAATGTCCGTCTCCACCCGTTTGAGTACATCGGTGTTTGTTATTTTGGAAGTCCAAGGGATTCTTAGTAACCTCCTCCAGAACCACAGTTCAAAATCATCAATTTTTCGTCTATCTGCCTTTTTCAGTATCCATGATTCTGCGCCGTATAGAAAACCCGAGAACACGATTGTATTAACCAGTCTGCATTTGGTCCTTAAGCAAATATCTTTGCTTAACCAAATTCTATTCATTCTCTGGAAGGCTTCCATTCTCATTTCGAATTTTTAGTTCCATTATTATCAGTCGTCATAATTTTGGTCTTCTTGATATTTAGCAATAAACCAAAGATTATTTAATTAAAAAAATTAATTTTGTTAAATAAAGAAAAAATTTAAAACTTGATAGAAATACTTTTTGCTGAGTAAATGGACAACGTGCTTGAGTCAACACGAATAGGAGATAATATGGCGCCAAAAAGTCCTAAATGTAAGTTAGATGAGTTCAATTAAGGTCAAATTGGGAAAAATATATTTGATGATTCATTTGACAACAAATGTACTGTTTTACCTCATTTTAGTGGACTCTGGGATTTCTGGTTACGACGAGGAGTATTCCTTAGCATATGAAGGAGTCTCTCTCGTTGAGGATTATAGGCTGGAGTCCTTCAAACCGATTCCCTTAGAAATTACTTCGAGAATGAGTATTTTTGCTTATCGACACCACAGGTGAACCACACAAGATCTTTGGATTCCTTACCTGTATTAACCGTGCTTATGCCGTGATAAACTCAAGTCTTTACATATGGGACTATTCCACGGGGTATTATGGAGTATATAACCTCAAGGCATAATGTGGTCTGTATACAAGAGTCCAACAATATTCTCGTCGTCTCGGCGTTCAAACCTTTACTTGATGGTATTATTCCATGTTTATTGATAGAGGAGTTCTGTGGAAAGTATTGTCTTGTTGTAGGGACCAGCCGAATGGTTCGTCTGTATCTCATTTCGTTCGACGATGAATGCCATTTCACTTCAATGAGCGTGTACTGTGAAAGGAATCAGTGGTCCTGCAGCCTTAGTTATTCCACATTCAACTGCATTTGTTGTACTGCCAAGGGACTCGTCTTTATTGCTGATAAGGCCGGAATATTGTACCAGTTCATCTACAACGTGAAAATCTGTTGTAACCGTAGACGCATCCTAATTTTTGGGGGAGCGAACGTTGTAGACTGGAATGCGTCTCTTCCTCCAGACTAAGCTCTTACATTTTTAATGTCATTCCGTTTTTGGCGTCTCCGCTTGGTTACCTGTTTGTTTGAGACCCAGATTGTGCCGTGGAGCTGTGTGTAGACGACACGAGGGACATTTTATACATGCTGTTCGATTCGGGGGACATTCAAATATACGATCTCTCGTATGGGAAGATTGTAGCTGTAACTGGAATAGACTCGACCTCTTACATTAGAAAACTGAACAAATTCGGGTTCATCGTTTATGTTATTTAGACTTGACAATGCACGTTTTGGGGGGAAAATTAATAAGATTGAGTGCATAACCTCTTCCGAATCTAGAAATCTCAATCTGGTGGGCGTAACTGTGATTGGTTAGTCTCACCTTTTTGAATGTTTAGGGATCCGACTTTATTTTTCGATAACGATAAGATCATCAAATGGGAAGAGAGTTTTAGCACGTGTCATTTGTGTCACATTCGTATTCCCCCTGCACTGTTGAGGAATTCCACCATAGCCATGTGTTCTCACTATAGAGGTTTACATTCCATGGTCAATTTAGGTTGTTTTGTCATGTTTGGGTTCGAGAACTCCACTCCTCTTCTCTGGACTTATTTTGCTGATGAGAATGTGAATATTTCTACCATAAATGAGAGAATGGTTTTTACGATGGTGGTAATTTTAGTGGGTCCTGTCTGACGTGGGTAATGTATTGGCTTTAAAGCACCAACGGCCATTTATTTATATAGGATCTGACGACATTATGGACAACATTTTAAACTACCACTTTATATCTTCATCACGTTTTCTGGTGATGAATGACAAAGCATGTGCTCGTATTCATTTATAGGGAGTCATTGTGTTACGCTACATGAAGCCCATTGACAAGTTAATGTCTATTATTGAGGACCCTGAAGTATTTTCTGTTAAATTTTCGTTCTTTTCCTCCAAATTTAAGGTCCATTTTATCATCATTGTAGGCTGAGGATGTCGTGGCTATGTGCATGTCTGTCGCTGTTAATTCCTCAACTACTGACTATTTGGTTTAATGTTTTTTGATTCGTAGATGAGGAATAACGCACTCAGTATAATTCAACTTCTCTGCTCACGTAAGGAACAACCAGCTGAGCCACGTGGTTGAGTTTGCTAATTTACCTGCAGATGATTCGATTCATGAGTACTCGTTTGTCAGTAGTCTTCCTCCTGACTACTCTAATATAATTCTGTTTAAATCAGCCACTCATTGGATAATGCAATTTTTATTAGGCATTTATCATTTTTATTTCAGGCCAATATTTTCTCGTAGGTTAGCCAGGATTGTGCAGGATGAGAATCTTGGAAGAATTAGAGATCAGATGAAGTCCACATCATCCCGTGTTCTCTCTGTGATTGGGAAATTTTTCAAGACCAATACATACTCTTCTCAGCTGGACTCCTCATACGTAAATAAAATCAATATTTGTAGCTTGAAAGCCTTTTTGAGTCAAATGAGCTATCGTGGATTAGAACAAGGGCTAAGCTGATCCTAGAATTTTGTGAAACTGGCTTAGAGCCCCTGATGGAAACATACCTGTATCCATTTTACTTATTCTAGGAAATATCATAGTGCGACCAATGAGATTACTGGTTTATTATTTTCCTTGATTTGGTAGTTTATGAGGAGGCTCATACTCAGTATATATCCGCTAAGGATCTTATATTTAATCTAAGAGAAATACTGGGACTGTGGCAAGTTTTATGCCAGGAAAATATAGTCGTTATGACAGCCTTTCTCCCCAATGTAGTATTTGAGTCATATTTTCAGGAAATGAAGAAGGATCTGAGCAGTCATACATTAAATGGACTGGTAACTACACATATTCAATACTTTCATCATTTGCTGAGATCATTGTTGAGCTACAAAATAGACAATTCGACGGATGTGAAGCATATAAGCGACAAACTGATCCAATACTGTCCTTCTCTGCACAGTTCTCATAACGCGTTATGCCTAGAAGTATTATTAGTGAAAAATATTTAGGCAATTAGCAAACTGTTCCAGGCAAAGTCAGTTTTGGATGAGAAAGTGAGGCTGGGTCTTATAGAGGATGCATTCACCATTTTTAATGAGGTCCCTTCTGGTGTTGATTTAAACACTGTGAATCAGTACATTTATGAATTGGGCTGTTTTGCCCGTGCTGTGCCGTTGTGTTCACGTGTGGCCCGATCTATTGATGAGGCCGACGTCACTTTGGATTGTTTCACGTTTGACATTTCTAAATTGGACTTTAAAACGGTCAGTATCATTGATAAACGGTGATTTCTCTAATTATATATGCAGTACCTCCTGCTATGAAGAGCTGATTTTGTTACTGGAGAGGGTAAGAATGGATTATGAGGACTTTTCTCCCGAAGTTAGTCTTTTGTGTCCTGACGACGCAAAAATGATAGTATGGCTGATATAATCTCCAAGTTTGATAGTATGACTCAACAAATCCTAATATCGAAGGACAAGATGTTGTTGTTTACTGTATATGACTGGCTGTGTTCTATTGGGCTCTATGATATGCTCATTAGTGTTTTGCGGGTTATATATTTGTTTAGGTTGATTCTATATATTTGGGGAATTTCTCCACCACAAGAATGACGCTAAGCTTGCCCCTGTTCTCGTAAAGTATTACCAGCACACAAAACAGCTCCTGTGTGCGGCTCAAGTTCTGTTGGAAATGGCTGAAGAGAAAGAGTAAGGGTTATTAATCAACCAGGAGTGGAATTGAGCTCGGGGAGAGAATTGACTTGCTTTGTCGTGCTCTCGTTTGCGCAAAAAGTTCACCCCCCAATTCAAACAAACTGCAAACTTTGAATTATATTGATGGCAAATTGAAGGTGAGCTGATTGTGTGACTTTAAGCTTGCGAGAGCTCAGGAAATTGTCATCAATGAACTGAAGAGAAACGGAGCCGTCGATATTGCTGCTTTTCTTTTGCTTGAGTTGGTCGAAGATGAGAAAACTGTATATAATTTAAGTATTGTAGCTATTTGAGGAGTATATTATCCCACGTGATCTGCTTCAGTCACAACTGCTGGTTATGCGAGCTTTGGGCATATGCGTGAGGGATGATATCGTCATGGCTTGGCAGATTATCGTTGAGAAGTGTAATGTTTGAGTTTGACTGATAGTTTACAGTCGATGTGAGTTGACTGGACAGTCGGATGGGAATGAAGTTCAAATGTTTGTGATTGAACTTTGCAGTGCTCTTATGCCAGACGTGGCTTATATTCCAATCGGTCGTCATTAAGCTTAGTTTTAGACTTTATCAGTGAGTTGTTGGAGATCTTTGCATTCTCCTTCAATTTGAGTACTTCTTGGGTGGTAGAAATATTTTTTGAAATAAAATATCCCATGAACTTGTTACTAGAATGCTACTTTGAACTGATTACGGAGAGGGTATTAATTTGAGATATGTAGAATCCCTTTATTCCCACGAGACCGTTTGGGTGTAACAGATTGCTCTCTGCTTTTATTCACATCATTAAGGGATTCTCGAATGTGCCTGAGATTGTCACAGACGAAAGTTCAATGTTTGCTTTCTGTTTATGTTTTAGTAATGAATTGTTTGTTGAATATTCACAACAAAATTGAAAATATGGTTTCTTTTCTTAGGAGGATGTTTCAACCACTGACAGTTGAGCTTGAATCGATTATTAATCAACTTGATCAGTTTAATAGGGACATTGAACCATATATTGAAAATAACTTCCCTTAATTATGTAACTTGATTTTGTACTTTTATATTTCTGTCATTATTTTTAATTTATTAAAACAGTTAACCACAAGAGGTTCTATTATTACCGGTGTTTTCCAAAATAAGCTCATGCCAAAAAAGCAATGCCAAAAAAATAATTGAATACAAAAAACGTAAAAAGAATTTATTAACTCAATATTTTCAACATCATTTTTATTGTGAAAAAGATGATTTTATTAAGATAATTCTTCGGTCAAATGAAAGAAAAATAGAATTGTTCGGAAAAATTATACGTCTTCATTTTGGACAAAACCAAGTACAGCATATCAACCATAATGTACTACACCGACTTTAAAGCATGGGGAATGAAGTACATGTATTTATGTTCTTATGGAATAGGAAAACTATATTTTATTGCTTGATAATGAATTCTTCCAAATATTGTCACAAATTAGAAGAATGTTTGCTCAAATCTGCTGAAAAACTTAATTTAAGTCCAAACCAATGAGTATTTCAATAAGATAATGACCCAAAACATACTTTAGAAAATGACCAAAAAAATTAAAGATTACTAAAATGGGCAAGTCAAGCACCGGACCTCAATCCTATAAAAAGTATATGGAAAATTGAAGACTAAAATACGAAATCCAACGAATATTTCTGATTTAAAAGCAATTTTCAGAGAAGAATGGTCTAAGATATTTTCAAAATACACAAAAGCTAATTATAAAAATCGTTTAAAAGCAGTGATTCTTAAAGGGGTCATGCCACAAAATTTTAGTGTTACTTTACCTAACGTTGCCACTCATTTTTTTCCACAATAAATAATTTTTAAATGGTTAAAAAATCAGGAATAAAGAAAGAATTCCTTAACTAATTTGCTCAATTAAGATGTATCGTTTTATTTTATATAACGACGATTGAGGTCTTCCGTCAGTTGTGTCCTTCGCAGTGTCGCAATTCCTCTCAATTGAATACCATTAGGACGAGTTCTCCAGGGACGTCACCACCTCAACCAAAACATGTTATTTTATATAAAACAACTTTTTTAATTAATGGGAAAGATTATTTTATTATAGAAAAATAATAATCACATTTTACTTGGGTTGCCATGACTGTTCTAGGACCGTTCTTTGAGTTTCTGTATGCTTCGAGTTTTCTGCTTTTATAGGACCCGTTCCCTCTTTATTCGGACTAATCGTCATGTCTTCATCAATTAACGGATCTAAGACTTTTTTATTCTTAAAAGTTATTGGCAATCTAATCTCCCCCCGTTCAGATCAATTGAAATACCCTCATCAAACTGAATCATTAGCTTCGTTTGGTGGGTAGATACAAGGATAAATACTACATTTTTATTACATCTATTAACACCAGATGACTTTGTGTTAAGGATGTCATATCTATGGGATATGCTCTACCACTGAGGACAAAAACCTCTTTAGAGTTCCAATTACTGATGGCTCGTTTCTTGAAATTGTCGACCAATAATTCAACCCTTCCACCGAGTAGTAGCACTGTTTCCATTACTCATCTCAGCTTAGCCAGAACTCACGCCTCATTTAAGATGTGAAGAACAGTTATACTAAATAATCCAGGATATCGAAGGTGTCCTTAACTTGTTTTTTTTTCTTTTTGCTTACATGTGAGTCCCTGAGACATGTTCCGAAGTGATATTGACTGACGACACGTCAATCCGATGCATGTAACCTTCGACTGAAATGGAAAACATCGAGATTCTAACCATCCGGATTTTATCCGGCACTTATTACACTGCGCCATACAGCTGGCCTTATATGAAATGAAAATTCCAAAGACCACGGTAGCACCACTAACTAATCATGTGATCCCAGCACGCTCTAGCAGAAACCTTAACTTAGCCCGATGTTCCTCTCTCGACCCCACACATGCACTTATCGGCCGAGTGACTGGATCTTTGTAGTGACGACGGTGCGTTCCACAGTTCACGCGTATAATGGATTCTAGAGGCATTGGAGGATGGAACTGTCCAGAGGATCATCGTTCCGTAATTTTGGAGGCTCTTTTTCGGCTAGCCTCTATCTTCAAGACATTTGTCCAAGATATGAATCGGCCCCAGCCAGTGAGACACTTTAAAATTAGATAAATTTATTTTAATTTCCAAAATAAATTATAAATGTTTATAAAAAATAATTAATTTTTGAAATTTATTATTATTTAAATAATAAATAATTACGTTGTGTTTACATAAGTTTTTAACATTGTAAGTCATAACCTTTCACTCTTAAAGGCAAATGGACAACAAAATTAAAATAGAACGGAAAGGTCTTTTAAATTACAAAGAAAAAATAGCTACCGCGTCCCAGGACATGGCATACTCTTGCCAACAGAAAATTACTGAGATTTATGGTATAGATGCCTTCAGTCAGGGTACTCATTTCATCAAATTAAGATAATTACAAGATAGTGTCCGACCTAACTGACAAAATAACCTCCAAGACATCCCAAGAGAGTGACTTGATTAAGGATCTCACTGAAGCTCTTTCTAAAAGTTCTGATGATCACTAAGTTTAGTCAACCAAGCATGCGATGAGACGATCAAGAGAACGTGTATGATTAGCGACGCCTCCTCAGATGCAAAGTTCCTGATAGACGAGGCCTTTAACAACCTAAGTATGGAAAATATAACTCCCAGACTGTGGAGTGGTGGCGAGTGATGTGTTGGATGAGTCCGTCCCAATAGAGGACGCTTTTGTGAAGAAGCAGAAGCCTGAGAGGGGTAAGAGGCAAAAACGTGATGTGGGGGATGTTCAAAATGTTTATATTGGTTTGATTGGAAAGGACTCTCAGCCGAGTGATGGTAATATCAATTCGACTCGTCGTAAGAAGTCAAACAAGGTTCCTCCCAAGCACGACGATCAGGAGAAGTCGAATAGATACTACAATAAACGGGCAATGGTTTTTGTAGTTTGAATTTCAGGTCAAGGACTCCAACACAGAGTTGTACTGTTTTTGCAGAAAACCCGCCTTCGGAAGGATGGTTGGGTGTGACAATCACTGTAAGATCGAATGGTACCATTTTGAATGTTTGGACATGAAATCAAGCCCCAAGGGAAAATGGTACTGTCCGCTGTGCAGGGGGGAGGACGAGACTGTACCGAAATCATGATTAGCTTTATTTTTTCTTTTATATATTCTTTTTTATGATTTTCCTCAGGATTTACTCGCTTTAGAGACTTGTTCTTTTGAACGTAATTCGAAAATATTGCGAGTAATTTTTACCCCTTTCGTGCCCCACTGTTTTTTGGATGTGGTCTACAAAGGCTCAACCTGGTAAAGGGTATCTTCGACCAGTCTGGTTGATGTGATTAGCGGAGACCTTCCAATGTCACTCTAGTCCACTCTGAACCAGCGGAAAGGGTTGAAACGTCCAGTCCCTGCATTTATGTGAGCCTTTCAAATGGGAAAGAGTAAATGACCTTTTTTTGTGGCACCCTGGTACTGAGTGTTATATGGATCACGTGACACAACTCTACTAGGAATGATATGCTGAATTGAGGAGAGGGAGAGAAAGCTTCGAATATGCTGACAGTTGAGAATCACTTCCAGGACTAGTTATACCATGACATCTTTAACCACTATGCTGCATGTACCTCTGTCTCACTAAATGTCTACCTAACTTCTTGGTGGATGAAAGCTCATATTTTCCTTCTTGTCACCATGGACGAGGTGATGGAATTGGGAGACATCAGAAACCTGATACCCTGAACGAAGGACCAAATTCACTAGTGAAGATTACCATTATGAAAACTCTTCCGTCTATGAATGAAGCGATGTCCGTGACGGTAGGATGTGTGATGAAAATGGAAGAGGGCAGACCTGCTTTTTTTCTGAAGCGGAAGCCTGTAATGGACTATTGGAAGATGTATTTGGTCGACACAAGCAGACGTTCTCCTTAATTTCTTCCTTTGATTAATTAGTTGTGACTGTTTGTGCTAGGCTTACTAAAGATTGTAAGCCTGTGGTTATCAATTAATAAATATTCAAAGACCCTTCTCTCAAAAGAGTTCGACAATCCACTTGACCACCTCCGTTTTTTCGTCAATCAGGCTAATCTCCATATTTTCGTTGCCAGCCCCATCAAATGGTTTGATGCAGAAAGGATTTCCTCTTATGAGACTCCATATTCTCAACTATCTTTTTATCACGATTCATCTCACCTGGGATGCCTGGCTGGCATCCAAAGGATCCATCTCTTCATCCCCCGGGAAACTATTTCAATTCCTGGCGATGAGTTCTGACTTCAACCTCAGCTCCCCGGTGACCAAATAATTGAGATGATGACGCTCCTCAAATTGACGAAATCACTACTTAGCTTCAGAAAGAATAAAAGCCTTTCACTGTCTTCTTTTTCTCGTAAGCATGGAATAGGTCAAGGGTCAGCAACCTTCTACGCCAAAGAGCCAATTTTTGGTTTTTTGTCAATTAAAAAAATTGAAGAGCCACTTTTTAAAATAATAAAACATTATATTTAATATTAGTAGTCCTGGCAGACTGCTTCCAATAATTAAATGTTGAACTTTCAATTTTAATATTTTTTGAAGTTCTTCCACAGCTAGTTTTCGTGCCAATTGAATATTTTCTTGAAAAATCATCATGCTTTGAATTGAAGTGTCTCTCCAGTTTTGAAATTTTGTTCTGGTTGAATGTTTTGTGGTAAAGGAGACATTTTGGAAGATGATCTGAGCTTGATATGATGACTAATCTCAATCCATTGAGGTTGAAAAAAACGTTTTCTATCCATTTTTTACTTATTATCTTATAGACACAATTGAAGAGCCACAAACATAATTTATGATTAGGTGAGCAATATTTTTAAAATTAATATATTCAAAAATATGTAATAATTTAAATAAAAATATAGTCTAAAATATACATAAAAACATTTTGGAAAAAGAATACTATTTTGAAAATGTTTTTATTGGATACCAAAGATGATTTTTACATTTAAATTCTGTGACTTAAATTTCCACCCAACATTCCAGAGAGTCAATGCCGTAAGGGAAAGAGAGTACAGGGAGAGATCATGTGATCCCAAAGGTGTGTTCCACGTCAGCTCACAGTTGGGGATTTTGAAATTGCAGAATTTTCTTATTTTTTCGACTCTGAAAGAAGAATCTCGTTAACGATGTTGATATCATCCAAGAGTAGTTTAGGATCTCTTGACTTCCCCTGGACCTCACGGACTGGAAGTGAAAGTAATGGACCTTTTTTCTTTTTTTTATTTAACCCAAGACCACGGTAAATCCAAACTTATTATAACGTAATCCCGATGCATTCTAACAGAAACCTCATCTTTGCCCGGTGTTCTTCCTTCGTGCCCGCGCATGAACGTACAGACGGCTGCCTGAATTTTCAGGGCCACCTTCCCGTGATCTGGAGTCTAGTCTCATAAGATCCTCCAGAGGGGTAGATCCGGTTCGGTGATCTTCACAAATCCAACGCTCCGTTACTCTGAAAGGCCTCTTTTGCATTTCTTCATATTTGTCCAAGATATGGACGGTCCCCACGAGGCGCATGCATATGAGAAACATGGCTCGATGTACCGTCTGGATACGTCCTGTCTTAGCGGGACGTTTTTTGACTGTTGTCACTTTCTTACATGTTAAGGAAACGGACAAATAATATAAAAGCTTATCTGATCCCACTACCATTCCCACTAATTCTGCATACACCATCAGAATTAATTCCATGCTTTGATATCAGACATGTAAGAAAGTCAATAATCATTCCAAAAGCCATATTTGGAGGAATAATCGTAATTTTCAAAAAGGGAAGGAATTCAAAGGGATCCTGGTTCAGAATAAAGTATAATCAAAAAATAGAATTTAAATTCCCATAGTTATCACTAATCTCTATATTTCAGCAAAAAATCGAGATGTTTACTCTTCCTTCCATGGGTAATAGTAATCATATCCACCGTCTAAACAACTCCCACATAATATACCTCCTCATAGAATCGTCCCTCAACAGGAAGTTCTAAATACGCCCGACATTTCACTATTTTTAAAGCCACAATAGAGAGCATGCAAGAAATCCCATAAAAAATTCTAAATGACATGAAATGATGACTTTAGCTGATCGTATATACTCTCCATAGACTCCAAGGCTCCCTTAAAATCCATATGTTCCATTTGCATCAGAGATTGGTAATATTTCAATGACGTATAATACACGTGGTAGTAGGAAGCATACTTTGTGTCCACTTTTTCAACAGTTTTTCAATATTGTCAATAAATAGTGCATCGTAATTCTTATCACTTGAAAATTAATCCAAAAAAACATATCGGAAAGAAATTGTTCGATTTGTTCACCCATCCGTCTGCGTTGTAGCAAATATTCGTCATCCACTTGGGTCTGACACTTACTACAGCTGCCTGACAGATTTATAAGACCACTATGGCACGAAGGACACTTTGTAGCATTGATTTCATTATCAAAGACATCATCTGAGCATCGAGGACATTGGCAAGTGAAACAGTAGCCTTTTAAAGCGGCATGTCGGTTTGCCTTGTTGCCCAATAAGTCAATATATGTGATGCTAATACTCTGGGTGTTAGAATAAAGGTTAACCTCTTCCGAGATATTATCAACCGCAATAATTTTCTGTCTAATTCCTCTGTAAACAACGATCGCGTTTGGAACACAGGAATGATTATATTTCGAAGAGCTAGGCTCAGTTCAGAAGGATATCAACTTTAAATAGAGACCAACTCCTTGTATTCTTGAACAATAGGATTCCCAAATATGGAACGAATTGGTCCGCAATTTACAGTAAATTTGGATAAGTTCGCTTGAGTGGATGGACTCGTAGTAATCTCTGCAGTATTTCAAGTCAGATTTAAGATAAGGAATGATTTGTTGATGTAGAGCCTCATAATCTGAATAAATTATAATGAAATAAGCAAACTTGATGCTAAATCACTGAATGATCTTCCTTGTGGGTCACTTTCTCGGTTCAAAATCCCTAATTTGTGCTTTGAGTGAATGTTCGGAATACCTTCACTAAAAATTGGAAGAATAAGCGTGTATTATCCGATGGAATTCCGTTTTCAACGAGTTTCTTGCATTCAAATTTGTGGATTTTCCATGATTTTTTCTAAGCTTAAACGTTAATACAACTTGACAAGATATGCTGCAGTATTTCACGATTTTACAGTTTTGGCACATTTTGAGATTTGATTCCGTGAAACACCACGAACATTTCTTATTTACCAAGTCCTGGCTTAAAACATGGGCAAATGGCAGAGATTCCTCGATAACGTCACCTGGTCTAAGAAATTTCATGTTTTTTAATGCGGTTTATTTAAAATAATTATTTAATTTTATTTATCAAATGTTCTGGAAAAGCTTAGGAGAGTCGTCCGCGACTTTGTCCTCGTCGAATAAAGATAGATCCCAGCTGATGGATCCTACGCGTTTTTTTGTGGGCTTTTAAATTAAATTGTTAACTCCAGCATTGCTAACATGTAGGAAGCTTACGACCTTTAGGAAGCACGCCGCCAAAACCGATCTCTTCTAACGATCCTCCGCTTTCTTGCTAAGTCCTGGTGGTTAAAACACTTTAAAGAGATTTTTTCCACCGTAGATAGACTCTGTCCACACCGTAATCTTGACCACCACAGGGATCAGCGATTTTGAAACGCTGTGTCAAAGTAATTTGCTGTCTTCAATGGCTCGTTTGGGACATACAAAGTCGTTGTCGGGGTAAGATTTCTCTGAGTTTTCTTTACTACGGATGTGTCTACGGTTAGTGGATTTGAGTGATTGGAATGTGGGTGGTTCAGGTCAACTGATTGTTGGAGATATTGTCAGCTTCGCATTTTGAGGCAGTCTACCAATGACTCACAGAAGTTTGGCCCGATATTGACGAGGATAATCGCGTTGTAATCGAAAAATTGGCATATCGATCCAAATCTTAGATACCACACTCCAGATATGAAATCTTCCTGTGATTAGCCAAGTTTGCAATGAATAGTTATTTCATTTCATTGACAGAAACAAAGACAACAAATCAAGCTAAAACTGCTAAAAGAACGTGGGTATACTGCGGACGATGACCATTCACAGGCACTGAGAACCATCTGTGTTCGCGAGGGCCTCTGTGTCTCAACTCCCAAAACGAAAAATATTCTGAAGCTGTTTTAAAATGTTGTTCAAGTAACACTTAAGAATTTCAAAAATCAAAATTTTTTTAAATTAATCGATAAATCAGATAGCTTCGAATCCTCGCTGGATATTTAGTAGAAGGTCCTCTTCCTACGCTCTGCCCCTTTCTTTCAACGTCCAGTTGACTTCATGTGATCGACTTATCTCAGGAAGTCCCCAGTGCCAGGACGGCATATGAAAAGTAACTTGCTCCCCCCTACTCCACTGAATCGGGATGCACTTGAAGGTTCTTTAAAGGACTAAGAATGTAAAATCAATAAATCAAATAATGATGCTAATCTCATGAAACATTACGTCAGCGTGATGTGCAGCTGTCCCCAACGAATGGACATAACAAATGATCCTAAGGGACAGTTGTCATTGGAAGCCCTCAAGCATTGTTGTATTCTAAGAAGCGATCTGATGACGGCAATCGATGCCTTGAAGAACTATATAGCCAGTCATCCACCTAAGACTTCCAAGATTAAGCTTAATTAACTTCAGAGCTCCATTAACATCAATCACTTAACGGCCAAATTAACATATCAACTCAAAAAGCTATTAATAACACTAAATCCCTATAAGAAGCTTAGCCAACAACGTCACAGAGAATTTCCCAGAATCCCTGAACCATTTAAATCTCTGAAACCAACACAACAACGTCATTAAGTCTAAAGGATTCTATTAGTAAGACAACACAACCAAAATTAAGAAATAACTAACTATCAGTCTCGCTTAGCTTTGACGCATCCCTTCAACTGTGATGGTAGTGGAACTCTCTCACAGCTAACCATCACCACCAAAAGCATACACAAAACTCATCATAGAGCAGAACCTTGGCTTCGCTTGTCCTGTCAATCGATCAATGGAGTCCTTGTAGGTGTTGAAAAACCACGGAACGGACATGGCAGAAACGGTCCCTTAAATTACAGTTTCACCCACAAAACCCCAAATAAGAAGCATTGGAAGGGAGATAGCCCTGAATAGGTAAGAAAACATCCAGATGGAGACCACATACTGCAATTCAGCTTACAACAACCTTCAAGGTCATACAAGGATTTTGAAAATTGCAGACAGAACGGAAGGTTTGAATCACGGAAACAACCCTGGAAAGCAACGAAGCTACGTTGCCACGGATTTGATCCTCATTCAGCACGAGATAGTCAGTACAGAAACTCCTAGTATGTTAAACACCAATTACTCGAAAAAATTGTTATAAACTTGGTAATTAAGTGTCGAGGCTAACTCGTTGTATATCTTCAGAGTGGCAGAGGCTAGAAATACGGCCAGCAGAATATTCGAGACCGCGTAAAGGAAGTTATTCCAGCAAAAGGCTAGAAAAACACTGACAGAGGTGATTAGTATGGCGAGAGATAGCTGGACGTTCTTCCATAGGATAAGGTCGGACACTGAAATAATGATGACTAGGAAACCAAATGTACTGCACTTGCAGGGTTTTTCCACAACAACCTCGAAAGGACAGGTGGGTTCCTCAGCTGTGGTAGTAGAAGATATTGGATACCTTGATAAGTCTCCAATGTGCACTGGACGGGAGGTAGATCATCAATTTTAGTTGAAGGTTGAGATGTTTCAGATTCACTTAATATGTCCTCTTCTAGAGTTAATTCAGGCGGATTATCGTTGAATTCAGCCATGAGAACTCAATTAAGAATGATATATATTTTAATAGATTTATATATTTATTTATATAAATTAATTAATATATTGAAAATATTTTATTAATATTATCAATTATTTGGAAAATTATGATCACGTAGTTATCTTGCTCTGATCTTTACTGTTGTGTTCTATCGGAATAAATCATCCATAAGAGCCTCAAAAATTCGTCAATATTTTTGATGAATTTTCGAATTTGACTTTTTTAAACCGGATGCTTTGTATTAGGATTTTGACTTAATTGCTAATTTCTTATCTTTGATGCGCTTAGTAGTGTAACAAATCTCTTTTGACTTTTTCTGAGTACTTCAGTTGCATGCATGGAGAAAGCTGATGTCTAGTTAAGTCTGACCTCAAAAGCTGATAGTTGACTGACTTGTTTGCTGAACGATGACGAATTTTATTCTACCAACCACCCGTCGTTGGATATGGGTTCACTTGAAACAGTGCATTAAATGCAACGCTTCAGTCAACTCCGCCCGATTTTTACATTCTTTTACCACGTTTTTGACTGTTTAATAGCATCATTAGTTGAAGAATATTCACGTTCAACAGGGTGCTCAAATGGCTTTCCTTTTTTGAATCTTGACTCCGTGATGGACGGGGAACTGCAAGGAGCCACGATTATCCAAATTTCAAGCTGACGAGTAGCTGAGTACAATAAAACAGATATCCTGGGATAACCTGATTAAAACATGTAGCTTACTTGTTGTCCAGATAAGCTAGAAATGAGACAAAGCGACAGAAAAATGACTTTTATTTTTTACGGAAAACCCAGTTAAACCAATATTACTACTCGTGGAGTCGTTGACGTGAAACTCATCTTTGTCCTCACTAGAGTTGCCTGGCACGCCATCTTCCTAATTCCACCGAGTGATTAATTGCTGTAGACAAATCTTCCTAATAGTGCACACTCCGTATCTATACTCCACCAACATGGTCTCTAACGTTTTCTTGAGGACGACAGATTGAATGTATGTTCTAGTTAGAGCATTGATTGCTATGATTTCCAAGTGAGAAAAGGCTAAAGCAACAGAAAATAGGAGAAAGCATAAATAGTTAAATTTAGACTTTATGCGCATTCTCATTCACATTCTTGGACATAAACGTGTCCAGTATTTTGAACTTACATTTGATAATAGGTTAAATCAAGTTTCCTATGTTCATACAAGAAACAGAAAACCCATTTAAAGAGAGGATTGGTTATTCAAGCGGAGAAATTCCGATCAGTCTTGACGAAGGACAGTTTATTTGCAGAAATTTGAGAGGACAGTCCCGGAAGGCAATAAGATCACCGGTGAACTACTCGGGAGTTACTAGAAGGTGAGATTACTTAATTAGTTGGTTTTGACAAATTTCTCGTGTAATTATCGACCCTTAGCAGACAAATGGATCTACTAACCCATATAAGTTGAAATCTCTGGGATTCTTGTCACAAGTACTCATGGCAAAACCCCCGGAATATCAAAAATATAAGTGCTTACGTTAAAAATCAATAATTAAAAAAATAAGTAAAATAACAATATCTACTCATTCCCAAACCCCTCAGTTTCTTCAATGGCCATAGTTAACTTGGTGTTTAATTTCTCATACGTCTGATAGGCAGGTAAGTCCAGTCTATTGAAGCACGTGTGGCTTATAGGGAGCATCTCCTCTGACTTCAAAATCAAATTAATAGTGAATTTCTGAATTCCCTGTGAACCCAACAGTTGAGAAAATCCTCCAATTGGAATATGACACGTGCCTGTTACAAACTGAATGAGCCTAAGGCGTCGTTCGTCATCAATTTTACGAACATACTACAATTAGTCCCAAACTACCCTCCAGAAGAACTGAACAGATCGTGTTGATTCATTGCAGTTCTTATACACTGTGTTGGCGTGCCAATCGTTGATATTAACACTAACGATCCCTCTAAACATCACCTACTCATATTACGACCAAACTGACCTCTAGTTCTCTCTCATCAAAATAATTGAGCCAAAACAAAGGAAAGATCTCTTCAAACCCGACAATAAGACTTTTCATCTGTTCATCAATTCCATTAGAGCACATAAAGTCAGTAATCAAGCTACAATATATATGATATCTACGCGATGTATTCTGCTTTGTTGTCGTCAGTTACGTCCACATTCCTACCATCTTCGATAAGATCCACGGTCACAACATCCCCGAATAAATCATCAGTCGCTGAAAAAGTCAGCCCCAAGCAGTTGTCGTCGATTTCATTGTCCCTACAGTCATCACTTCAACCACCTTATCCATTTCAGCGAGTTAAACAGTATAGGGTCTAGTTCCTCAATATCCCTCATTGAATGCGGCTTACGAACCAAACATTTCATAAAAGAAACAAAAAAGTCACAGGAAATGTGATGTCCGTGGAGCAGTGCCTTTGATTAAAGGTAGAACTCACCATTGCCAGAAAACGACCAATAAAGCGAAAATAATCCAGATGATTCTCATTTATATATGACTTTGGGTTGATATGGAGACTATAATTTCCGGTCCCACGTATCTGAAAAGACCATACGAGGGATCCACGATGGCCTTAGAGACAAGGTGAAACCACTCCCTAAAAATATAAGACAACTCATGGACTTTATTATTCCACCATAATCGAGTCCATCTTCTCCATGAAACACAACAACTGGCTTTTTTAGAAGGGACTTTGCCCTCGCGGACGATATAACCGAGAAAGAGTCTTCAAACACATTCTTTCTGGTAACTGTAAAGGAAAACTTTTCATTCACAACATGTTGCTAAAAATATTGAATTCATTAGTAAATTGTGCATAATTTGCAAATAAGTAATAAGGTCAATTACCGAGCATGAATTACGAAAATTGGCCATTTTCCAGTGGAAAGCCCTTTCATAGACGATTGGGACACCTAAAACTCCAATAGGCCTACAATCACAAATTCCACTACCCTTTAGCCTTTCCTTCACGTGGGTCTTGATAAGTTGAGTACTTTTTGATGGTATTAATGAAATAACGAATTCCGCTCTTTGTGTACTGTATCTTCCATCCTGGTGGGAGGGGATCTTCACGACTAATTTGTAAGATCATTAGCGTACATTGTGTCCCTGGGATCTTCCCACTGGGTTATGCGCCTGTTGTGGTCAAGAAAATAATATTTTCCAGAGGATTTGTCGAATCTCTTCTCTAAATATAGTTTAACACGACCACCCCAGCCAATCGGAAGTTCAATCTTCGCTGGTGTTCTTGTGTCATCTTTGTGCAGTTTTAATACCTTATCTGTCGGTTTATCCCACGTGGTTATCTTGTTGATATGATCTACGTAAAAGATCCGATCATCCGAATTCATTCTCATCTCCCAGCTTCGCATAAACATACAAGCAACCCATTCGGTAAGTCGTTGTGAATGGGGAGAAGGATTGGTCTGACCCATGAGGTAACTTTCTTGTTATGGTCAACGTAGAATGGTCTCCCATCCTTGAATATACGAATTTCACAACTAGGGATAAATGCAGGCAATTACTTGTCAGGAAGTCGGAATCCATCGGGAATAAAAATCGAGGACGCGGGCAAGGAAGGAGCAGGGAGGTCATCATCCGACACCTCTAGAATTTGCCCTTCATTTTGGAGGTCAAATCTTACTCTCTGTATTTTAGAATCCTCATTAACTTGATTGGTTAATAAAAATAAAACCATCAGGAAGTCTTGGCACTATTGTGAATTCTAAGTAGGCCATTACTCTGCAACCAAAGTCAACCTTTGCCGCCAAATCGACAACTTTAGTTAAGAAAGAGAAAACTATTGGCTTGGTCTTTTAGGATCTGTTTCAATGAAATTGATCTTTCGGACTTGAGTCGGTCTTTCTTTATTAGCCGAATTACAAAAATTTCAGTTTCTTTGACCACTCTAGAAATATACTTTTCCTCGTACCCATAGTTCTCCATATTGCCATAAAATCCTCGACTATCGAATTTACAGCTCGCAGAAAATCCATCAGACAACAAAGTGACCGAACCACTAGTACACTTATGTCTTTGATCGATTGAATTATCTATAATTGTTTTTAATTAGAATTACATATTAACTTAATTAAATATTCCTTGTCAGAGGACATACAACAACAACTAAATAAATTATTAAGTTTAAATTTTAATGTATTTCAAACTTTATTTTAATTTGCTTAAAATTAGTTTAATAATTTAAATAATCTCATTTTACCGACTATACATAATAATCCTCCAAAAACAGCTCTCTTGGAAAACATATTAGCCTTCCATGCCAGTATTTAATGAGAGGTCATGTTCATTCTAATTCGGAAATTGTTATAACCTGGGATCACCTTGCTTTAATATCCTTTTTCTTGTGGTCTTGGAGTTATTAAATAAATATATAAAAATAGGTTACTTAATCCCAGTTTATTTAAATCGAAATTTAATCTCAGATTATTGCAATCGTGAAAGGCAATGCAACGTCGGTAATGTCGGCGGGGACCACTTTGGATGGATTGCTGTGTTAATTAATTATTGTTACTTTTAAAATTTGTTATTAATCTCAGATTATAGAAAAAAATAATTTTCAAGAAGCCGCACACCTCGATAAGAAGATCTCCTATATGATCCTTCAGTAGAGACTCTTAAGTTTCAATAGAAGCAATGTCTCTAAGTACTAGAAGCAATGTCTGTTAACGTCTAATAAATTTGTGCACAGCTTAAAATCTACTAAGTGCGATCAGCGAATCATGAATTTCTAAATTCCTTAAAAACAGTTCAGCAGAACTTCAAAGTAAATTCTCTAAAACTACGCAGTACTATGAATTGATTGTACAAATTTTGAGATTAAGGTCATAAATGGTCAAGACCCAAAGCGGATAAACGACAATGTGATTTTCATAGTTACTACGCAATTTTATCGATTTATTGACCATAGCCTTACTACTTCACTGAAACGAAGGAATCAGTTGGTTGACCAACAAAATAGTATTCTGTAGCTGTTATACGGACTATTAATAATTAAATTAATAAATTAATTGTTTTGGGTAATTTCCATCTACATTTCTATCGTAACTAGGTCAACTTCATGATTGATAAAACGAGGTGACGGACTTAGTGAACATCAGAAATTTGAAGTTATGAACAAAGGAAGTGTCACGTAGGACCCGGATTAGAATCCCATCCTGCCCTAATTTGAAAAAAATAATATAATTAAACACTACCGCGTTGCCATGAGCACGTAAGATGTCTAGAATTTCGCTCGTACATAACACACATTTTATTTAAGTAAAGAACAGTTATTATAACTAATCGTAGAGGGAGAACCAAGGAATGCTCTTCACTTTTTTGTTTGTTTTTCTTCTTGTGTGTATGTCCTTTTGACTCTCCAGTTCCTCAGTGAATCTCCACTGATGACGGCGTCACTCGTCAAGCCCTTTTCGCATCGTAGATGCGTGGAACCTTCCATCAGATGAACAGCAGCGAGAATCGAACCCGTGACCTAAGCCACTTTAGCCCGACACCTAACCACTATGCCGCCTGGCTTAAAAAATAAATAATCTTTCAGAAGTTACAGTATACGATGATAGTTTATGATTCCATATATGAACTTGTGGTAAAATTAATTAAAATAAAAATTTGTAAAAACATTTTGTGGTAAGTTTTTAATTTTTCTTATACTCCGAATATAAATAAAAGGAGATTTCTATGGCATGCTCTTAGAATAGACCTAGAGTTAGGACTGAACATACAAAAATGGAAAAAATTAACTATTCGTTTGATTTCTCGTGCTGCAAAGTCTTTTTTATTTTCGAGACTCATGAACGACACTTCATCAATTCTATATCTCCCACCTTTACGATTTGCTCTTCCCCACTCAACTGGAGGGGTTTTCACAACTGCATGTAATGGAGGTCTTACCTTTTATGTTGATTCCGGATGGACTCTGTTTCTGTAGAAGTGGAAACTGGATACACTTAATTAGTTGGCTACTTTAACTTCTTTCTCGGTGTATCCTGGGTTAATAAATAAATAATATCTCCCAATAACATTATCGGGAAATAAGCTTAATGTTGTGTGTATGAATATATGCGACACGATAATTCAGTTGTCTAGTTTTGATTTAAAGTTCTTAGGAGACTTGAAATAAGTACTTTATTATTACATTTGTAAGAAGAAGAGTGTTTAAATTAGCAGTATAAAAAATCAAGTTTTGATTTTTACACACGTGGGATGTCTCCCATTATCACCCATCTTCGGGATCTCTGGGATCTTGCATTAGTGCCTAGAAATGATTAAAGTGGAAAGTTTTTGAAATTAGCATTGAGGTCACGCCACTTGACTGGATGATATTGATCGAATTTTTCAGAAACTCAAATTCTTCATACTTGAACGATATTTCCAAACGAATAATATTATGCCAGGACAAGAATACTCACAATACCACTACTGGATGCTTTCATGAGACGAGAGTAACGTGTGGAGTAGATGAGTTACACCAGCGGTTCTCAACCTGGGCGATATCGTCAAAATTTGGCGGTAGATTTTTAATTATTGATTTTTTTAATTTTTATAGAAAGAACGAAAGTTAGTTAGTTAGTTAGTTAGTTAAGAGCTCTTTCGCGTGGCCCTAAAGGGGTTCGCTTGAGCCATGTTTTTGCAGCCGTCCTCCTCGCCATCCTCGCCCACGCCATCTTGTTCCTGGCCCTCATTCGAACATCATCCAGATCGTCCGCTGTCACCAATTTACGACTATTTTGTTGGTAGTCATCTTTTAAGCAAGTTGGAAGTGTGTTTTCTTGGTCTGCCTCGAAATCCGCGACTTCCGGCGTAGTAGAAATATTCTTCCATTATTCTGTTACATGGCGTAGTCGGGTCCAGTCTGAGGATATGTCCAAATAGTCCGCCATCTCGATAAAATAACATCGGTGCTGAGTGGTCTGGATTTACATCGTGAATATAGATTTTCATTTGAGATTTTCTCGGCCAAAAAATTCCAATCAACATGCGGAGTTGGTTCCTGTGAAAAAGTATCTTAGCTTCTCTAAATCAATTTTAGAACATGCCCATGTTCCGGAATGTATAGCAAAATTGGTTTAACAAACGTGTCGTATAGTCTGACACGAAGTTTCAGTGATACATGTTTTTTCCTATCCAAATTTGTACATTTTTTTGAAGTATAATGGTAGCCAGCATTTTCCTTCGACAAATATCCTCAGCATCACCTAGCAGTGAGCCGAGTTTTTTGGTATGTCTCCAGCACTCATCGTTCCTTGATTCTGCTCGTTCGACTCGTGTATAATCAGTTTTTTTAATGTTTATGGCGTAAATCCCAATTCTTAAAAAATACGTTCGGCTTGAAGTAAAATTTGGTCAAGTATTTCTTGGTCGGTAGACACAAAGTCTACATCATCCGCATAAATTAACTCTGTTATGTCCCGGTATTTAGGACCCATGACATTTCTCAATTCCTTGAGCGCAGCTTCGAGGTAAACAATAAATATAATTGGGGACAAGGAATCTCCTTGTGGAGTGCCCATGTTGGTACTGAAACTCTTCGAATGCTTTGTTCCTATTCTCACGGATAGGTCAGTTTCGGAAAGTAATAAACTTATTAGTCTCAGGCAGTCCTCGTCAAGCAGTTCCTTTAGAACAATCATGAGTTTTTCTCTATTGATGCTGTCAAAAGCCTTCGTTAGATCAATTCCTAGGATGTAGATTACTTTCGTGTATTTTTGACATATTGATGTGAGCCATCGATGACTCCACACAATATCTGAGGTTGATCTTCCACTTCTAAACCCACTTTGACTTAGGGAAAGGTATTTTTCCACTGGCTCTCGTATACGGTTAAGCACTATGATCGATAAGGTTTTCCTGATAACTGACAATAGAATAATAGGTCTTAGTCCGTCCAACGACCCTTCTTTTTTCCCAGGTTTATGTATTGGAATTAAGACTCCATGTCCCAAAGGAAGTGGACAGTGAAGTTCCATCGACTCATTTAAGATATTCGTGATTATATTCCCAACAGTAACCGGGGCATGTTTTAGTAACTCACCCGGAATGCCATCATAACCAGCCGACCGATTTCCCTTTAGATGCATAAATGCATCGGTTACTTCCTTTATTGTAATTTTGTTTGTAAGGGGTCTCGGATATCCAATAAATTTAGGTACATTCATCCCTTCAGATTTAAACAACGACTCGAAGTGTCTAGCAATATAATTTGCTTTATCCTCAGGGTTTTGAAGATATTGACCTTCGTCGTCACAGACTTTCAGTGGTTTCTTTGCAGTTCCTCGTGTAAGTAGTCTAACAGCAGAGAACATTCGTCTTCCATACTGACAGTTTTCGATTTCAGTTGCTTTATCGTCCAAATATTTGTGCCAAAGGATATTTGATCGTCTTCTTATCAGATGCGATATTTGATTGCGTTTTCTCCTTAATGCACATTTATTCGAATTTGAACTTCCCAGTTTCGAACGTATTTCTTTCTGCTGCTCAGACAATTCTCGAATTAAGGGGTCATGAATCATTCGTCTATTTTGGTCTTTTTCCTGGTATCCAACAGTCTCTATCGCCGACAGTTTTAGAATATCCAAGATCTTCCCGAGGTCAGTCGAGGGGGTGCCACTGGGTTCAACTCCACGTAAACGTTTAGAGACATTTTGTTGGTATCTCTTTTGCCAAGTGTCAAAAGTCAACATTTCCACAGCCAAACGTCTATTTAGAGGTGTGCTTTTCCTCTTGACTGCCTCAATTCCGTAGTATCGTTTGAGATTTAATCTGGCCACCGTTAACTTATGGTCACTGTCAGTAGTGGTTCCTCCATAACTCCTAGAGTCAGACAGAAGTCTCTTCAAGGAGATAGGGCAGATAATGTAGTCTATTTGGTTAAATATGCACGTATGTTCGTCTTTGGACCTTCTTATGCCAACCCAGGTAGTTCTATGTTTTGCTGGGTGTTTAAAAGTGGTATTACACAAATACAGATTTGATGAATTACAAAAATCCATGAGTGAATGTCCAGAGAGATTACGATACCCTCTGCCATATTTTCCCATACAGACTTCGTCGTGCCTTCTCATGCCAGCCTTGGCATTCCAGTCACCACAGATAAATATAAGTGCAGATCGATGAACTCGCATATATGTATTCGATAGGATTTGATAAAACTCATCCATATTTTTGGAAACTCTGCCCATGTGTGGGGCATATACATTGATAACAGTCATCATAGTATTGTTTGTAGATGATAAACACAATTGCATAACGGCAACACGATCACTGACTGTCCATACTTTATGCAAGCAGTTCACTAGGTTCGAGTTAATTGCAAAACCAAGACCGTAGTGTCGATTTTCTACTGGGAGTAGAAGAATCCGGTAGTTACCAATGGTTTCATCGGATCCTAGAGCGTTCTTTGTTTCCTGTATGCAGCAAATGTCGATTTTGTAACGGGACAGATCTTCGGATAATAGTTCCCTCTTGATCAGAGATGAGAGGCCACGAACGTTGTATGTGGCGATGGAAAACAAGGATTTTGCATTTAGACATGAAAGACATGAATTTTTCTAGAGAAGAAAACAGAAGCACGTCACCATCAACCGAAACAATGAATTTTTTAAAGTAAAAAGATTAAAAAAGATTAAAAATAAACCCACTTTATTTAACCAACAATTAAAAAGTTAATATTTAATAAGCAACAACCCTCCTTGCCTGCCATTCTGGTTGCTGAAACAACTCCGAGAGCGCCTTGTCCAATTGAGCCTCTGCCGTATGGCATCTCCGGCTTTCCCTCCTATAAAAATAGATTAAAAATTATTATTAAATTTTTTAATAAAATATTTTTTGACAAACAAATTAAATAAATAAATAAAACAAACAAATGTTAGTTGAGGAAGCCGGCTGCGTGGATTGCGAACGAGTTCCCTCGAAGTATGGCCATTTCAAACTTTATTAAATTAAATTAACTAAGATTTTTTAGAAGGCCACATGAATTATTAAGAAATTACCAAAGCATATTCTTATCATTTTTTATCCCAAGTCCCATTGAAGAAATAAAGCCATTTGTCTAATATGGAATATTACTTGTCAAATGAAGCAATGAAACCATCAAGACTATTGCGGCATTTTCGAAGCAAGGATTCGTCTAAACTTGACAAACGTAACGAATACTTTGAAATACGAAATAAGAACTATTTCAACACTCCTAAATCAAACAAAAATATAAAGAACATAAACTACAAGCCAATAGTTAGCATTTAGTTATTTTTAGACGGATTGAAAACCTTTATAAAATTCTGATTGGTCGGAAAACGGACTGTTCCTATACGATTTGAGGTCTGATTGTTCATCACTGAAATTGATATATCGGATGTTGTGGTGTCTCAGCGGAAATCATAAAAAATTCCACTCAGCAATGATCCCACCGTCGAAGAATCGACGAAATGAGCATAAATATTGAGTTGGGTTTTAATGAGGTTAGTAGAGATTAAGACTACTTTAAATATCTTTGACGTTACAAGGATCATGTAACATTATAAATGCTAAAAGATAATAAATTTTTTATGATTTCCAAAAAAATAAATTTGTCACTGAATTCGAAAAAATTGAATTTAGCGTTTTCCATAATTTTTCACCTGAGTTCGACAGTAACTTGACTGGAATTTCATATCCCAATTTTTTAAAGAAATCAATAAATTTAGTAAAATCATTCGTTTCATTCATTTGTTTCATTCTTTACCAGAAAATGTAAATATTTCTAATTTTTTGTTTACCAAACAGAAATAAAATTTTCATTTTTAGGTCTATTTAATTGACTTTTTAAGTTCATTTTTGAATTTAGAGCAACTTGTCGTTGCCCTATTATCAGTAAAAACTAAACTTTTCGTTTTCTGATTAATTTGATATTCCTCAGAAAATTATTATTCAAATACAAAATTCTAAACTCCGATAAGAGAGTTTTTGAATACTCAATTTCTCGATTTACCAGAATTCGAAAATTTCGAAAAATGTTAATTCGATCTCTCAGATAATCTGTAGTTTCAACTTTATATCTCGTTTGAGAGGGGATACAGCTCACTTGGGAGTTCGCTATCACAGAGTTATTGAAGTTCAATGTACAAATTTTATCGTGTGAATGACTGGATGACAGTCGCGAATGGGCACATGTGGAAACTTAGTATATTTTACATTTTGTTCCTATGATATCGTCAATAATAATGAATTTTTCACTCCCAGTAAATTGATTAATGAATTTAACCAAATTCAAATACAAGTCGCACTAGCACTAAGCGGGACCTGGGAGCATATGATGGTACGACATCGAAGAGCTCTTACATTAATTTGATAACCCTCAATATAAAGGAAAGACGCAAGAGTAACTAACACCTGGTTAAGGTATATCCAGTTCCTACGGTTGGAGTGTGATGAATCCTTTCCAAATGTCGCATGCCATTACGGTTACTGATGCCATAACAGTTACGGTGGTAATAAGGTCAGTCAGGGACATTGTATTAAATATTTATTTTGCATTAATAATAAAGCTCACTGACACTGTTAAACAGAATCAGATCGCTCACCGCAAAAATGATAGTAAAGATAAGAGCTGGCTAATTGAGCGCATTTCCTTGCAAATTGTCAGGGGAAATGCATTCTCGATTATGTGAACAGCCTGTAATTGCTAACTTAATTTTTGCCTTGAATCTGCTGCATAAATAAAAAGTAACTAATGAATGTGACATGAGCATCATGTCCATCCATATCCGCCATTATGGGAACCCCTCGGCTGGAGTAGGGAGGAGATAGATTCTTTTTTGCATGTCGGGCAGGCACTGGGATTATCCCAAGTCAAGTGAATTATTGCATCAGGACCATTGAGTTAAAAGAGAAAGAATGTCCCATCTAACTAAGTGATCAAAGCCCGACAAAAGGCATCTTGAACCACTATTCATAACAGGCTCGGAGTCTTCTCCTATCTCAGGTGAATCCCATGACGACGGTGTAAATTTAAATTTTTATTACAATAAAAATAATAACACGTGTATTAAAATAACTCTAAATAAAAGAAAATAAATCTTTAACGGATCAATCTATGATTGCGTGGCACCATGTGGTGCTACGTGGATAGTTTGTCGAAGTTATTTTCCTTTCTTCGATGGCTTCACTGGATCCACCTTACTGAGGAGGCGCCCATTGCCTGGCCAGGATCAAGAGGATCCAACAATTCTTCCCCGGGAACAACTTCGTTACCTGGTGACAAGTTCTGGAATGCTGGAACGAGTCAGGATCGAGGAGTTAGTTAGTTTGGTTACCCTTGGTCTTTGGAAATAATTTTAATTTAATTAACCATCCAACGAGAAAACTTTAAATAAAATAAATAAAAGATTGTTCGATATTTTGGGGCATTGGTTCACATTGTGGGTCATAACTGCGTGGTAATTATTGATGACGTAATCAACTCATATAAATTTTAAGATATTATAATTATTCAATGTGGAGTGAGATTTATGACGTGATTGTGGGAGACGATGGAATTTGCACCAACAAGCACTTTCGCTCTTCCAAAGGTAGAAATGGAAAAATTCAGTTCAGGGACTATTCTTAGACTTAAATTGAGTCCAAGCCTGGAATTCAGGAAAATTGAAGTCAAACAAACATGCCGATGACCGAAGAGCACGATGGATTCATTAGGACCAAATATTATTCTGTTCTTCTAACCTCCGACTATTTGATTCCCGAGAATGGCGGGGCATTCAATTACTACATAAAAGACTCACAAAGGTTATATTTTCTTCTGACTTGTAAGCTTTGAAATTTTGGCGGAGGGCTGTTTTGTAGTCGAACCTGAGCTCAGGGTCGGTCCTCGACTGGACAAGATAATCAAGCCTGAGGAGATCTCTTGCCAGACATACATCGTAAAATCCCTCGGTCCCCTCAACGAGTGGAAAGAAAGGTATTTTTAGGATTTTCAAGGTAAGATTGCAAGTAGCTAAACAATGTGGTTTCAATATGGTCCACCTGACTCCTGTTCAACAACTTGGAGTGTCGAACTCTAGCTACAGCATCAGGGACCAATTTTCTCTCAATTCAACTTTACAATGTGGAGATATGGGAGATTTGATTAACTTTGTGGATAACATTAGACGGGAATGGAAAATTCTCACAATAAGTGACGTTGTGCTCAACCATACCTCAAAATGTTCTCCGTGGATTGCGGAATACCCGGAATGCTGGTTTTAATCACCATGTGACTATTTTAGCTACAATCTCAAGATATGTCCCCACCTGAGACCAGCCTACCTTATAGATCGGGCAATTTTCCATTTTAACAATGAAATATCGCAGGGTAAGTTCAAATCTCGTGGACTTCCACCACAAATTCGTTCAGAAGAGCATCTCGGGGTAAAGACACTCAAAGTAATATATAGGTGCTTCACAGCCTTTTAAAATATGAAATCTTCCCTCGTCTTAAAATCTATGAAATGTTTTGCTGCAACGTCGACAACATCATAAATGAATTTTTGAACCAAAATTTTGATAAACCGACGAAATCTGAAAAAGTCGATGACATTCAACTGACATTGATAGCAGACAAGGAATTTAGGCGTAACGAGGCGTCGGTCGACATGCTCCTGGCTCAGAGGCGGTACGGAAACGATAAAGCGAGTAATTTGGAAGAGCTTCGAAGAGCACTAATGAAACTTAATGAGGAGAAAAAGAATGAAATAAACAGACACGTTGAAGCAGCAGCCTCGAATTGCGTGGACAATACTAGATATAATTTCGTCGACCCACGTGGGCATAAATGGGATAGAGTGAGTCAAGAGACGCCAATTATGAGATTGTCATTTAATTTTAACTATTCTAAGCTATTTCATGAAACTTCATGACTCCGAGTTGACTTTGGAGGAGGAAGAGGAGGAGATGTATGGTGAGAATTCCAAGTATATGGTTTCCTTCAATGGATGGGTCATGGGATGGGATTCACTTAAGGATTTTGCAGCACCTGGTTCCTTGATTTACTGATTGAGTCAGATAGTAACATTTATTTGAGACGGGAGTTGGTAGTTTGGGGAGATTCTGTTAAATTGCGATACGGAGGCTGTTTTGAGGACTCTCCTTATTTGTGGAAGCGAATGGAGGATTATGTCACCTCAGTGGCTCGTGTTTTTCATGGAATTCGGCTCGATAATTGTCATAGTACACCACTGCACGTGGCTCAGTATATGGTGGATGCAATGAGACGGGTGAATTCAAATTTGTACGTTGTGGCCGAACTTTTCACCGGATCAGAAGAGACTGACAGTATTTTTAGTAACATTCTTGGAATTACTTCACTCGTCAGAGGTTCTTATTCTCTCAAAGTCCTCTAGAAGCATTTAATGCTTGGGATCCCCACGAACTTGGCCGTCTTGTTTATAAATTCGGGGGTAATCCAGTTGGTACCTTCAACATGCCGTTCTCAAGGACTCTTAGACCTTCTTTGCCTCATGCAATACTCATGGACCTCACTCATGACAATCCATCGCCTCTAAAGGTTTTAACTTTTTTCAATATCTCAGGAACGATCCTTGTTATATTTACTGCCGACGAGTTCTTTGATTTCTATTGCTGGTTGTGCCATTGGGTCGACACGTGGGTATGACGAATTCATTCCTCATCATGTTTGGTTTTTTACTAAAATATCTCCAGATTGATATTGTCACAGAAAAAAGACTATATATGCCATTTTGTAGCAACTCGGGTAATTTATACGAATGTCGTCTTGAACTGAACAATTTACACAGTCGTCTTTGGGAAGAAGGATATGACGAGGTTAAGAGAGATCAATATCGTTAGATTTTTGTGGATCAAATGACTCCAAATATTATTGCCATTACACGTAGGAATTCAGTAAGCCTCAACACTGTGATCATGATCGCTTACAATAGCTTCAACAATGACTACAAAGCCGATGTTCCGTGTCGACCACTGTGTGTACAGGGTTATCTGTGTTACCTATGTTGTAGGGGACATTAATGAAATCCTAATGGAGGCCTCTGTCTATAAAGACAGAAATACTAAATATGTCCCCGATGACATTATTATTAATGGAATTGAAGGCCTAGTCGTCTCATTTGCTACTAATTTTCATCCAGGAATATCAAAAATGCTTAAATATCAAAAAACGGAGACCAAAATGTAATCTCTTTGACTTCAAATTTCACTCCTGGTTCAGTTGTAGCTTTTCGGTAGGTTTTATGTTAATATTAGTGTTGACCTTCCGTCTGAACTTGCAGCTCTACAAAGAAAAGTTTTGGGGAGATCTGAAGATTTCATATTTAATGAGCATTTGTATGAAGAAATTGACAAATTGACTTTATTGGATCTAAATAAAATACTCTTTCGACATCACAGCGAAGAGAGTGACTCAAACAAGTACTACATCCCGGAGTATGACTTTCCTGTGTACAACGGACTCCAAGGTTAGTATGATTTTCACAATCATTAGGTCAGTTTAGCCTGATTGATGAAATAATAAGAACTAACCACCAAACTCATCCTCTCTGTCGAAATCTGAGGGATGGGAATTGGCTGATGAATCATACTGTTGATCGTCTCTTTAATTTGGGGTTCAAATCAGTATGTGCTTTTGTTTATGTAGGTTGGAACGTGGCTGAGTCGTATTGTTGACATGATCGGAAAGCTCCCCAGGTCGGCAGTCCCTCCCAAGTACTTCTACGTTATTTCTGGTCTCCACAGCCTCCTTACTAAACGTTGTGAACGACTTTTATCGTATTTTTATGATACTTTAAGATAAAGTCAGAATTCTTACGTAAGAGAAGGGACCTTAATGAGAATGCTCAAATTAGGGTCAGTGGTCTTGTTTGGAGAAGTAGAAGGGGCGAGTCTTCCCCCAGTCGCTGTTGAATTGTCGAACAAGGCCAGTTTGGCTGCTGGTTGTCTAAAATTCGAATTAAAGGTCTCCCACACTTTTCACATGGAGTATTCCGAAATTGGGGAAGGGATACGTTTATATCCCTCCGAGGATTGCTTCTCTTGACTGGTCGGTTTGAAGAGGCAAGGTATTTTGTCACATGGCAATTTTAGAGTCACTATTCTGGGATTTGCTGGGACTCTCTTCCATGGATTGATTCCAAATTTATTGGGAGAAGGGGTCTGCTCTCGATACAATGCACGTGACGCGGTGTGGTTTTGGCTGCAGTCCATCAAAGATTACGTTACCATGAGAGGAAAGCTAGGGGTGGAGATCCTCAATGATCCAGTGCTTAGAATATGTCCCAAAGGTGTGGAAAGTGCTTCTCCCAAAGTAATTGTCGGGTAAATCTTTCAGATTCAACCCCTCTGTGATGTCATGCAGGAAGCACTCGTAGAACATTTTGTTGGAATTTCTTTCCGTGAGATAAACGCAGGATTCCACATTGATAATAATATGTCTGATGAAGGTTATGCTTTCACGTGAATTTTTCAGGATTCAATGTGACTGCTGGCGTGTCGTATGAAAATGGATTCATATACGGAGGGAATTTGCACAATTGTGGTACTTGGATGGATAAGATGGGCTCGTGTGAGGCTTCTGGGAACAAAGGGATTCCTGCTAGTCCTCGGTATTTTAATTGTCATATTTAAAGCGATGGATCCGCCATTGAATTAGTTGGGCTTTGTTATTCTGTGGTTAACTGGTTGGCGAAGCTTCATGAACAAGGGATCTATCCCTATAAAGGAGTTGAACAAAAATCTGATAATGGCTCTCCTCTTTCCTGGACTTGGTCTTATTGGGCTCAAATTATTTCTGAAAATTTCGAAAAATCTTTTTACATCCCTACTGAGTCCCCGGCTGTTTCTCCCTACGTGTTCAGACGGGGAATTTATAAGGATTGTCTTGGAAGCAGTCAGTCATGGCCCGACTACCAGCTGAGGCCTAACTTTTGTCTCGCCATGGTGTACGCTCCTGAGTTATTCGACGTTTCGCATGCCTGGGGAGCTCTCAGATTGGCAGAGGACATTTTGTTAGGTCCCTTAGGGATGAAAACTCTTGATCCGGGGTTTTTTTGATTACTATGTTAGAGATTGGAACTATAACGGGACCTATACGGGTGATGTGGTCAGTGATCCAAAGTTGTCGTGTGGATTCAACTACCATCAGGGACCAGTTTGTTATTGGGTAATTCAATTTAGGAGTGGATTTGGATATGTGGAATATTTTTGAGGGCAAAGTGGATCTTTTCTAAAAGGATGGATTTTGAGTGTCCTGTGACTTCGGAATCAACACGTGCTAGTATAAACAAATATGTTATGAACCATTATAATGCCATAAAAGAATCTGAATGGCGAGGATTGGATGAACTTACGAATGAGAATGGAGCTGTAGTTTTAATGCTTATTTACTAGCACTGTTATGCCAGTTGTCGTATCCAAACATGGAGTATGGCTACTTTTGTTGAACTGTTACACGATCTTAACGAATAAATGCAAGTGACAGACAACTCATAATATTTCTAATAAAACTGTGTTTTTTATACTAGTTAAGGGGAGATTAGTATTTCCTACTTAGATCATAAGGAGCGAAGGCATTATCCGCTGCATTAAAGGCGGACAGGTTTCTCGATTTGTACACTTACGGGACGATTAGTATCAGGGGAGCTGGAACAATAAGAAGGAATCTTTGTTTTTTCTCAAGACTCTGGGACATCTGGTCACGGTAAGGTGATATGATGTCTGCGAAACTCATTGTTCTACAGTTAATGGTGATTTTGCGGTTAAGAATTTCTTTACATAACCTCAGGGATACACGGATAAGGAAGATAAACAAAGTAGTTAAGTGATCCCGGTTTCCCTTATTGCCCTTGTCACTTTCATCATGTGCTCATCGGGGGATCCCACCGATTCCCAAAAATGTCTGCGCTTGTATCTACACAGAAGCCAATGGGGACGAATGCATGAAAAGGACCAACCATTTCCGATCGTGGCACATGGACGATGATAGTGGATTTCCAGGTTCTTGGTAGAACTGGAAGAATCCGAAGCCATTTCTTCGTATCGACGATTCCGACATAAGAATGTTGAGGTCCTTCAACCCTGTCCACGACTTAACAATTATCGAAACTTAAAAATACGAAATTACAAAATAACATAAAAATAAATTAAATAAATAATAAATTCTATGGAGACAACCTCCGAGGGATGTGAACTAATAAAATCTTCATTATGCTTAAAGTCATTGAAAAACATACAACTATTCGACGCCATCAAAATTTGTATTTTGTCCTCAAATCAAATCGGAAATATTCGACCGCTGAAAAATTGTCCCAGTCTTTTCATTCTTGACCTCAGCAATAACATGGTTAGTGAATCACATCAATCCAGATTGAGGATCTCCCGGATTCTGATTTTTGGTGTGTTTTCGAAAATCTCAAAATTCTCTATTTGCACGGCAACCCGATTAGCACCTATAAAGCGGTCCACATCCTAGGCCAAGGAATGACCTCCCTTGAAGTTCTCACGCTTTATGACACTCCTCTTTACTTTCTGCACCGCTATAGAAAAATGACTGTCAATTCAATCAAAAGTCTCAAGGCTTTAGACAGACACGTGATTGCTGATGACGAAATTATAGAAAATTTCGAGGTGCCCTCCAAGTTTTCAGCCCTCAATGATAACCTGAGCGCGTGTTTGTATGTCAACCACAAAGTTGTCTTTAAAGTCATCTTCAGAAAGTGAAGGGAGAGAGTTTGATGAAGGAATACAAGGGGATTTTGCAGAATGTGAACAGAATACTTTCAAAATTCTCCCCCGTCTACATAGTTCAGAGGACATTAAGGGGATATTTTGCAAGAAATAAGGTTCTCAAGGAAAAAAACTTTATTTACACCAAAAGAGTAAGCTAAGGTAAAAACGAATAGAAAATCGTCGAGATCCCCCAAAACGGCACTTTAGAAGAGAAGATTTACCCACTGACATTTTCATAGTTCCAATTCCTTTGACTTTACAGAATATTTCGAATCTTTCCAAAAGTGTGGAAGGGTCCGACAGACCTATAGAACTACTCAAAGATTTGAGACAAATGGTCGAGGACGCAAAGGGTGGGAAGGAAATGATCCCACTCGTGAAAGAGGAGGATGCAAAGTTGAAGTACTCCGAAATCGTCTCAAAGGAGGTTGTTCATTAACTGAATTTCTAGAAATTAAAGGTTGCCAATTATGCGAGGGAAACTCACCAAAAAATCCATAAATTTATTGAAAACAAAAATACAATCAAAAAATCGTTAAAGAACCGTTCATCTAGGAAACTAAACAATAACATTGTCAAATCGATATACAGAACCTTGTCGGCAAATGAGATCTCTAGGACAACTGCTGTAAAAGTATTGACCTGGAGGTTACCCCATAGTTTCTGAAGGATGACAAAAATAAACTCAAATTATTTAAAAATTATAGACTCCACAAGAATCAATTAGAATGGACGCAAAATGCCGCTCTTAATTTAAAAAAGGATGAAGCATTCAGGTAATTCAGTTAATTCGCATTAGGAATTCGAATTCAATCGGGAATCAACGAAGACATAATAAAAGAACAAAAGTGCCAGAGAATCAGAGCGAACACGTGTTATGTTAAGGAAGAATTCGTCAAAAGGCAAAAAACTTATAAATCGAGAATTAACCGCTTCATAACAGACCAATTTATTAATCAATGTAATAGCTTAAACAAAATTTTTAATTAATTTATTATTATCCCACTTTATTTAACAAACAATAAAAAAGTTAATATATTTAATAATCAACAACCTTCCTCGCCTGCCTGTTCGCCAGCCTCCTCAGGCATGTTCGATTCTGGTTGCAGAAACAACTCCGAGAGCGCCTTGTCCAATTGAACCCTCTGCCCATATGGCATCTCAGGGCTCTGCCTCCTATACTTCGATGTCAGGCTCTCTTTGGTCCGCTTTAACACTGTGGACTGTAGATAGGCATGGAGCTTCCTATCTACCCCCAACTGCTTCAGATAACCCTTGTGGTACTTTGTTGCAATTCCTTCCCACGTCATTACTATAGGAATAACGAGGACCTTGCATCCAAGCATCTGCCCCATCTCGTTTGCAAGAAAGTCATACTTCCTTTTTTTTCTCCACCTCCACAGTCTGCAAACGGTCTTGAGACGTGATGCCAACTTCTATGATGAGGACTTGGCCAGACTCCTTATCGTGTACCACAATGAATTAATTTATTAAATATTTATTATTTTTTAATTTCGCGAAAATAGATCATTTATCCAATTTTTTAATAATTTTTAAAATTTTTGACGAGGTAGCATAGCGGTTAGTCCTGTCGCTCGAATCGTGATTAGCTGTGAGTTTGATTCCTACACCGCTCCCTTGAGAATTCTCAGATTGGCAAAAAATATATCTGGTAGAAGAGATGCGGTCTACTCTATGCCTTTTTCAGATCCTCGTTAGTTGATCCAGGATATGTGCAGAGCCGATATCCAAAAAGGATCACCTTCTTTACTCTAGTAGGAGGTTTCCATAATTGCGTATATGAACAGACGTGATGCTTGGAAAGAGGTACTTCATTTTGATACGGTTTCTTTTCATATGTTCCGGGAGATGAAAATTTCAAAAAACAAACAAGAACTAATCGACCTCTTTTAATCACTCGCCATTTTCACGGTCAGTTTCCACGTTGCTAACCCTGGCTCCGAATCCTCCAAAGAAATATGAGCACCACCTGGGACAAGTGGATCATGCTATTAAACAAGGGGAGTAAAGGAACAGAGAAAACTAATATCACAGAGTCTGGTTGAATTATTAAGGTTTCTTAATCTCCCGCTAAATTTCCGTCGATGAAAACTCGCTAAATCTGAGAAGCCAAAATTTAACGGAAACGAATACCCCAAACAGCTCGACCAACACGTGGTTAAAAATAATTTAAACCAGCTGGTGACAGTGTTATAGCTGATGTTCGATTCACCAGGATCCTTTGAGGCTCTCGGTCGGTACCTCAACTTAGACTTAAGAAGAAATATTTTAACTTTTGTGAGACGTTTGTAACGTTCGGCCCACCAATATAGAATTCACAGAAACAACCAACCGACTCCCAGGAACACGGATGAGTGAACCCAGAATGGCTCGATGGCCTTCCAAAACGTTGGCGTTGCAATCCTGAGGGCTAACTCTCAATATGATCTGTGCCCTTGCACAAATAATCAGCCATTAAAAATCTCCAAATAATAATATAACGTGACAAGAAACTATTTTTCTTTTTTCCAAAAATAAGCATACGCACTTCCCACGTGAGACAATGCACACTAAATTGAATCATTAAGTGTTACTTCCTAAAATCAAATATTTTCTCCGATGAATACTTTCTTATAGAATTTGGGACATTCCGTAGGGAAGAATTGTTGATACAGTTTTTAATAGCCAAACTTTGAAGGTTCATTGCTCCACATATTATCTTTTTGCCTCCTTTTACGATATATTTGATGTTGCTCATACACACAACAATAAATACGTTTAAATTTATTTTAATAATTATTTAAAAAAATTATTTCAATTAATAAATTTGTTGAAAATGCATTGATTTTTTGAATTTCGATCTCCGCTGAATCAATTCATTATACCGGCCAATTCTTCACATCGTCGATACTTTACTCACGGAAGCTACGATCCGTAGATGCGAAGCCGGACTCCTCTGCTTTTGTGAGGTCGTCGGCCCAAGTTCTCTTTCATAATTGACTTACTGAGAAGTGGTGCTTTGAGAGCAGAGGTGTGTACGATGGAGGACCACACACGTAAGATGACGCTGCTAATTGAGGAACTAAGAAACTGTTTGACTATACTCGTTTTTCTCAGTGAGTTTGGGCTTCTAAATGAATAAATAAATATCAAGCTGATGACATAGCTATGGGGCATTAGGGCAGCATAGCTCTAATACTTTTAATGCATTCATCTCCTTAAGATGTCCGTAACCGTAACCCCTCGTTCCCCTTTTATACTCAGGTGACATCAGATACAAGAACTGTCGAAAATAAGGAATTATCGGATGTCTGTGTTTGGATAACTTTTGGATTTAACTTTAAGGTTACGGAGACTTGAAAGATTCCTTTTACTTATTTTGGAGTTATTGGCTGTAATTTATTCCAATTGCTAAAATCTTGGATTGAAACTACTGTTTTAGTAAGTAAAAAGACCTCAACACATGATGATGTATACGAGGACTTCAATGTTGTAAGCAACGACCATTTATAAAAGATCAATTTTTGTAAACTTTATAAAATTACCCGCTATTTCCACGGAAGAGCAATTGTCCTTCTAAATGCAACTAAAGAGTGAAGCTGACCACGACAAAAGAAGAGTGACCCGTCTCCTGGTCGTATAGAAGGCTGAAAAGGCATACGACAAGGTCAATCATCTAATCTGTGGTGTCATATAAGAGTTCTTTTCTGGGTGGCTGCAATCCTAACAGAATTGTTCCAAGAGATAAAAGACTCCATGATGCGCATCTGCAGGAAATCGGGACAAGTCGCTTTGAGGATGACTGAGTGGGCTAGTGGTGAATGGATCTACGTAAAAATACTGAGCTACTTGGTTCTTTATTTATTAACCCCAATCCTAGGAAGGAACCAAAAGAGAACGTATGCTTTGCCAACCAAATCCATTCTCCAATAGGCTTCGCTTCTGAGGAAAGGTGTGAGAGTAGATCCGCCCTCTTCCATTTTCATCACAAGACCTACCGTCGCAGATATCACTTCATTCTTAGGCGTATTCCAAAATGAGTTGGTAAGGAAGAAAGTAGGAAAATCCCTTGCAACAACCGTGTCGTGACAAAAGAATTCGTCACCTAACAGGTGGGATCAAGTTGGCGAGAATTGACCTAAGCTTAAAAGTCCATCTAACAGATTCGAACCAGTCAAGAAATGGTTCTTTGTCAATTTTATTTATGAAATTAAGGATTCCTAAATCAGAAAAAAATATATTAATTAAAATAATAATAAATAAAATAATAATTTTAAATAATATATTGTTTTGTTTGTCTTGGTGTTGTGTGAGTATTTAAGTTACACAAAATTAGTCCTTAAGTTTACAACATAGAATAGCAATTCGGAAGAAATAAATACTAAATAAGTAGCCATTAAAATCACTATCCCATAGATGTCACCACCTAATTTGCTTATATCAGTAAATAAAATGAAAATTGAGCTTGAAAAGCAACTTGACCGAGAATCTCTAGAGGAGGACGTCGTTTTTAATTTTTTGAAAAAAACTCGAAGAAATGAAACTCGGCATAGACGCGCTTTATGTAGTCTCATATATTTAGTTTAGAAAACAAAAAATCGGCTTGACCATCAATGCCATCCGAAAAAAGACGCTCAGTCCCTATTTGTCATCCCTGGCCAAGTCCCTTATCGTTAAATGGAAGAAGAGCATTGAATCAGGTACTCAAAATTTGCCATTTTAGGCAATTCATTGAAAACTAAATCCGAGGTTGATGCTAAACGTGGATCCCACACTGAAGATCCCGTTAGAGTGAAATGCAGGTCAATGCTGTCTGAGGCTCTGCGAACTGGAATGAGTCCTGATTTGGGGGTTTCAACTGAGAACACAGCTGCCCTTATCGAAGACCAAATATTCCTGAATATGAAGTCCACGACTGACGGGAGTTACAAGAATCGCATAAGAAGTCGAATAATGAATCTAAAGGATCAGAATAATCCGCTACTTCGCCAGAAAGTCCTTTCCGGTGAAATTTCTCCGGCAGAATTCTCCACGATGAGCACCACGGTTGAGAGTTTGAGATATTTTAGGACATGGCTAACGGAGAGTTGAAATCTCTGAGGATGAAACTGTCAAAGGAAGCTATAGATGCCTCCCAACTGAGCATGACGACTGGGACTCGATCCACACTGATTAAGTGTGGAAGTGTAAAGGACACGACGTGCTGTACACTGAATTGCAAATACTACGCTCCGATGAGCCGATGACCATAATGTGTTACTGTAACGTTTGTGGATCACGTTGGCAGGTTGGTTATTTGCTATATTTTTAGATTACATAGTTGATATATTTATTAATTTTTTGATCTAAGATGTGTTGATTTTTAGCTATTAATTTATTTTAAGTACTTTTATTAGCTGAGTAGTTTAGTGGTTAGGAAGACTTGTGGGAGTTATTTGAAGGTATTTTTACTAGTAACCATGTGAACTGGATACATCACTCTCTGATTACATAAATCATATGACTTTAAGACAATTTCTGGTCGAGGGACATGAACTTTGTGGACTTTTGCTTTTGAATCCTTAGTTCAGTCATATCACATGGTTCCGGGTTCGAACCTCGCTGCTGTACATTCCGGCTGAAGGATCCACACATCTACGATGCTTTGGGTATGATAAGTGACGCTGTCGTCGCTGAATATTTCACTCCAGAACCAAATCATCTACAAAGGGACTCAAGGTAAGGAACATTTCTTGGTTCCTTCTTCCCTTCCAACGATTAGTTAGTGTAGTGTTCTTTACTCTAATAAAGTGCGTGTCCTGGTTATGAGGAGCTATAAATATTATGTCTCCCGTGAAAGGGCTGTTATTATCATAATTCCTGTTAACTAAAGACTTCTTTCACTAAAATACCGACTCTATGACTTGACATCTCTATGTTGATCTTTATTATTATTTATCAATATTTATAGTTATATTTTCCATCTTCCTCTGTCGAATGCGAGTGATCTCAATTCGTTCGTCCCCGTCTTTAGATTTTTTCTCACACGATTTAAGTCTTTGTTTAAGGTAGTCGGAAGCGTCGATCTAGGTCGTCTACAGAAGGGTTTGTCGCAACTGTCAAAGTAATCTTCCATTGCTTTGTTAGCGGGTGCTTCCGGGTTCATTCTTAGTACATGCCCAAATAGCCTCCACCGGGCATCTATCACATCTTTGCTGATGTATGAACACATACATTTGTTGTAGATACCAGTGGTCGATATTCTATGTGGCCACTCCATTCCGAGTAAGCTTCTTAGTTGCCTTCTATGGAACGAATCCAGTTTCGATAGTTTGTTGAAGGAACTTCCCCAGGTCCCAGCGTTGTACAGTAGGATCGGTTTCATAAATGCGTTGTAAAGCCTGCATCTGATGTCAATTCCAAGTCCTTTGGCTCTTTGCCATCTTTTCCTCAGTTTAGCCATTGCCGCATTTGCCAGTGTTTTCCTCCTTAGAACATCTTCAGCGTCTCCTAGTAGAGAGCCGAGCTTATTAGTGCATCTCCATTTTTCATGAGTAATATCGTCTTCTTATTTGATTTCCGTAATTTCAGTTTTGTTTACATTTACGCTTAGAAACCAATTCTCAAGCTCCGCAGGTGAATTTTCTAGCAGGTGTTGGAGTGCGGTCACGTTCCGTGATACAAAATCCACATCATCCGCATAAGATGTCTCTTCTATGTCTCCTATATAGCATTAACGGAGGTCGCGGAGTGCAGATTCAAGGTATATGGTGAATAGTAAAGGAAGAGGGAATCACCCTGGGGTGTCGCAATCGTTGTTTTGAAACTACGGGAAGTTGCTCCTTCTGTCCTCACAGATAGTCTTGTGTTCGCAAGTAGTAGTCTGATTATCCTAACCGACGATTCATCCAATATTTGCTCAAGCACATTCATCAGTTTTCTGTCTGTTTATTGAGTCGAAAGCTTGGAGAGATCTATTCCCAACACGGTCGTTGCGCTCTTGAATCTTTAATTCGTCGCGCAGTGCCATCTGTGACTCCATACAATGTCTGACGTAGACCTCCCTTTTCGGAAGCCACTTTGACTTGCTAGGTATAGATCCGCCACACCTTTATCCGACTTAGTGCAATGTTTGCCAGAACCTTGCGTATTGAATTTAAAAGTATTATCGGGGGAGATTTTCTACTGGTCCTTTTGCTTTGTTCGGTTATTGTATGGGTATTACTAATCCATTTCCAAGTCCTAGATCGGTATTAGTTTCAAAAATGTCATTTATGGTTTTTGTAATTGTGTCGCTATGTTTTTTTTGCCCATATTTTAAGAGTTCAGGACTTATGTTGTCTGGCCCAACACTCTTGTTGTTCTTCAGTTTATTTAGCGCTAATTTCACCTTTTCCAGTGTGATTGGAATTTTTAGTGCCCTGGTTCTCCCTGGAAAGGGGGAAAGTCCTTATTTTCTGTATTCAACAGTGTTTCAAAGTGTCGTGCAATCAATTCTGCTTTTTCTTCCGGGTTACCCACGAATTTTCCATCTTTTTCTTTGATGTGAAGGGCGTTTTGTCCCTTCTTTGTCCGCAGCAGCCAAAGCCGCAAACATCCTTGAATTGTCCTTTAGTATTCCACATCTTTTATTAGGGATGTAATAGTTTCTCTTCAGTGTTTTCTGTTCATCTTTTTGATTTTCCATTTTAGTTCCTTTTGTTGGAATTTGGGCTTTTTTTTACTCTCGTCTGACGTGTTTGCCGCTTTGAGCCGTAGCTCTCTGCAATGCTTTGCCATATCTGGCACGTTCGGGTGGTGATCCAATTTTAGGGCGTGATGATTTCGGACTCCAAGGCATATATCGGCCGACTTGGAGACTACCTGCTTTGTTTGATCCCACAGAGTTCGTACTGATGATTCCGGTGCGGATCCTGTGGTCGCTCTCAGTTGTTGTCCCCAGTAGGAACGTGCATCATTTAGCAAGTGTTTATCAGACTTTTGGCAGATAATGAAGTCGATTTGATTATATATATTCACGTCTCCCCGACAGAGTTTTTTCTTTGTCCGTCCCATGTAGACTTGTGGCGACCTGAGTATGTGAAGGCCGTGTTGCACAGGAATATGCTTTTTGGCTCCCAGAAGTTCACCAGAGAGTTTCCCGATGCATTTCTCCTTCCGCGCCCATGTCTTTTAATAGAGGATTCCTCGGTTTCCATTCGCATTCCGGTCTTTGCATTCATATCTCCCGCAACAAAGACAAGGGACGAGGACGAATTATTCGAGTATGTGCTTAATAGTTCTGAGTAGAATTCCTCGAGCTCACTGGGGTTCTTGATTACTCGTCCACAATGTGGTGTATAGATATTTATAACAGTTAATAGAATCTTAATAATAATAATAATAAAGCCTTTTCACGAGAGCCATAGTATTTTATAGCTCCGCATAGGCAGGACACACACTTTATTTAAGTAAAGAACAGTTAATTTTAACTAATCGTAGAACCAAGGAATGATCTTCACTTCTTTTTTTCTTTTTCTTGTGTGAGTGTCCTTTCTAGACAATCCAGTTCCGCAGTGAGTATTCACTGATGACGGCGTCACTCGTCAAACCATTTCTGCATCGTAGATGCGTGGAACCTTCCACCAGGTGAACAGCAGCGAGATTCGAACCCGTAGCCTAAGCCACTTAAGCCCGACACCTAACCACTAAGCCGAAAAATAGACGAAAATCGAAAAATAGACTCTTGGACGGGCATAAATCATTTAGTTTGACTTGTAGGACACATATTCAGTCGTTGACTCTCCAATAGCGATGTAGTTTTTTGAGGTAATCCACGTGTAAGGCAAATCCCATGCCGTAGTGTTGGGAAGGAAGTTGTTCCATGTCTCATTGCGTCCATTTTCGATTTTCGTCTCTTGTAAGCAGCCAATAGATATTTTGTATTTCTCGAGATCGTCACAAAGTACTTTCCTTGTCAAATCTTTCGATATTCCACGTACGTTGAACGTCATGAGCCTGAGTTCTCGATTGTATAATGAGTGTTTTTAGACATTTTTCTCAACTGTTATCCAATTAAGAAACGAGGCTCGTCACCACCTCACCAAATAATCTTTATGCTGATGGATAAAAAATCCTTGAACAGAAGAGATCGAAAAATATGGTCCTGCGTGTTTATCTATATCGAACTCTGCCTGTTCTTCGAGACACCTCACGTTGCCTCCGACGTTGATGTAAACCAAAAGAGCATGTGGACGCCGAATGAATTGTTTAATTTTTGAAAGTTGGCACACTTCTTCCGATTTGAGATTTTAAACTCTTTTCTATCATCAGTGTGTTACAGTACCAAATGCCCAGTAATGCAGATGACCCTTAAAAGTTTCCAGATCTCATTTGCAGATTCGAGAACGTCAATTAAATAAGAATCTGTCAACACCGAATCTAACATATCAAGAAGTCTAACCAATGAACATGAATCGTTGTCACCGAATATCTTTGTATGTCGAAAGACCATATTTTTCGATCTCTTCTGTTCAGGGATTTTAACCAAATATTGTTGTAATCACAGAAGCGTCTAGACGACTAACCCTAAAACTAACTCTAACGATAAACACAACACTAAACCCAAGCATAACCGTAACCATAACACTAAATTTAACCCTAACCCAGTGGTTCTCAAACAAGGTTCGAAAAAATATAGCTCATTAAACTGCAACATTACCAAAAAAAATTTAGCCGCGTGGCGCCATGTGGTACTTAGTGGCTAATTGGTGGTAAGCTTCTGTTTTTTCGTCTGTTCCTTCTCTCTCTTCCTATTAGAGTGGCGTCATGTGATCCACCTGTCTAAGTGACGCCCAGTGCAGGCCGGCAAGAAAAAGGATCATTTGCTCTCCCCCACTCCACTGGAGGGGTTTCCACAACTGCAGGTATGGACGTCTTTTACCTTTATATCGATTCTTATCCACAAGGTGCATTTTGGAAATGTCAAATTTTGCGAAAGACAACAACTTAAAATCGACCATAGCATCTGAAGTTTATAGTTATTTTAATTTATTTATTTAACCCCAAGACCACCAGGAAACTTTGTAGAACAAGACAGTGAACAAATATTAATTAAACAGGTGAGTTATTTTGTAGCACGCTGTGGAGAGGCACATACAATTGTGAAAATCTTATAAAGCCATGTTTAAAAAAGAATCATCCATACAGAAGTAAGATGGTTGTCACGTGGAAGGGTATTGGAACGTTTACTTGAATTACAAAACGAGCTTGTTGTGTATTTCAAGAAACGAAATTTCCAATTTACAAAAATTTGGAAGGCAATCTTTGTTTACAGAGAATTGCATGATAAACTGAGAAAATATCAATCTGTTTTTATTTTGAGCGATAAAATGGCCTTAAAACGGAAAATTGAATTTTTGCGGTCATCCGTAAATAAAAACAACATTACATGCTTTGTCGTTTTGCAAGAGTATTTCAAAATATCCTGATATCTAAGGAAAAGCTATATTTTTCACTATTACTTTTTACCTCAATGTTCACATTAAAATGTTTTTGGTTAATACGATTATGTTTTAAGTGAAAATTGTAGTAATTGAATTGGAAGGGTTCCGCAAAAAATAAATTATCCTAAAAGGGTTCCGCGAGCACCTTAAGGTTCAGAATCACTACCCTAACCAATTTTTTTTAATCGCAGATTTCATGGCGTCTGAAGACTAACCCTAACCGTAAAACTAACCCCAACACTAACCATGCTCGTAAAAAAATAACACTAACCATACACAAATCTTAACACTAACCCTAACCGTAAAACTAACACTAACCACAACCCTAACCAATTATTGTTGTAATCGCGGATTTCGTAGCTTCTATAAGACTATTTATGCATTTAATAACCCCGATTATGCTGGAAACAAATCTAAAAAAAAACTTCAAAAAACTCAAAATATGGGATTGCGACCATGTAACTCACCACCTCTGTAAGCTTTGGTGGCGTCCAGAAAGCACCCAATGCACCTCGGAAGAGAACTATTTACTCCACCAGGAGATAATCCCCTCTCAGGCGATCACATATCAGTTAGTTTGATTTACCCTGGTCTGAGAACTTGTTCATCTGAGTGTCCATCAAAGGGCACCATCAAACGTTTACACTAAGAAACTACCGATTATTCAAGTAATAGCACTTCCACCTCATTAATTAAAAAAATCATCGCTATCATCACTTAATACGCAATTTTCCTCAGTTGGTAATCCAGTTGTCTTTTTTTGTTGACAAGAAGGTAGGAGGATTTTCTCATTCTCAGCTTCTTCCCTTTGACGAGCTCTTCTCAAAGTCCTCAAGGCACGTCGATTCTTTGCGCTTTTTTCTCCCGTCTGTTTCTTAGATTTTGTCATTCGGCGCCCTCGTAGACGAGAACAAAGGAACTTTCCAAGAGATTCATAATCGGGATGGTCCACCATGAACTTTCTTTGAACTTCACCGCGGTTTTCTCTTTACAGACCAAAGTCAGGGCTTCGCTCTGCATATATCCCTTGTTATTTGGTCATCATCTGTTTAGCCAAGTCGAAGTCCGAACAGAGAAGATGGCAATAACAAAGTCGGGATCGAGAGACTGAAGAATATAAAACCAAATAACCTTAATAGAACCTCAGGAGTACTTTCAAATGGGCCACGTTTATGTCAGAGTTAGAAGATTTGGCGGATTTTAATTTTCGCCCAACTTTTATAGTAGAAAAATTCTTTGCCTTTTTTATTATCGGTCTAGAAGTCACCACCTAATTCAGTTTAGAATGTTACAAATTATTTAACTGATCGCTGCTCATAGTTGATTCGGGTATGTTAATGTTCTCTGAGTCACACATCACGAAATGAGGAACTTTTATTATTATTATTATTTGATTTTAAAAATAATGCTCATTCAATATTTAATTAAAAAAATAAATTTTGTAAATTGATTTCGTCTTTTCCTTTTATGACGTTTTCACAATGCAAAAAGAGGGCTTACAGAGTAACGGAGCGTTGGATTTGTGAAGATCATCGACTCGGACCTACGCCCCTGGAGGCCCTTATGAGACTAGATTCCAGATCACGGAAAGTTGGCCCTGAAAATTCAGGCAGCCGTACGTTCATGCGCGGGTACGAAGGAAGAAACACCGGGCAAAATGAGGTCTCTGTTAGAAATGCATCGGATCACGTGATATAGTTTTGTTTTACCGTGGTCTTGGGTTAAATAAATAAAAATAACGTCCTCACAACATGGATTCAGAAGGGGTCATTCAACTTCTACCACCTAAATCCCTCAACCAATTTATTCATTGAAGGCTTTAACAAAATCCTCGTCACCTCAAACAGTCGTTTGCTCGATCGATTTACAAAAGGCCTTCGACTCTGTCTCAAGGAAAATCCTAACCCGAAGTTGTCTTGTTCTCCCCTTCAACCTCAGTATAAACTTTGGCTTGCTAACTCATAAATGGAAGAAGGGCCGGGTATACATGGATGGCCAAATCAATTTCAAATTACTACCAATGGTGTCCCACAAAGTTCCCCTTTATCACCCGCCTTATTTAACTTATAATGTCCGATTTACCAAAATTCGATAATAAAGACGATTTCATCTATCATATGCTATCTGCTTGCTTGTCTGTTCCTCCTCTCTCTTCCTATTAGAGTGGCGTCATGTGATCCACCTGTCTAAGTGACGCCCAGTGCCAGGCCGGCAAGAAAAAGGATCATTTGCTCTCCCCCACTCCACTGGAGGGGTTTCCACAACTGCAGGTATGGACGTCTTTTACCCTTTATATCGATTCCGGATGGACTCTGTGTAGAAGTGGAAACTGGATACACTTAATTAGTTGTTTACCTTAACTTCTTTCTCGGTGCATCCGGGGTTATTAAATTAAATTAACGTAAATTAAAAATAAATATACCTTCTCCATGTCTAAGTTAGCTGTCTCTCCTATTCCCCCATTTAATGGTACATCAAAAGTAGATCTAATAAGCTGATAAAGGGTATTCGAGGAAGAGAACTTAGTCATTCCGCCAATTATTAGTCACATTTCTCCGACACGCTAAAACGGGGACCTCTTTGCTTCCACCATTTTGCGGAGCTGACGACTCAGTTTGATTAAGTCAATGTGAATAGCAAGAAAAAGGACGAAACTGAGTTTGTTAAGTGACCTCTAGTTAGTTAATCCCTTAGGAGGGACCTGAGGTTATGGATTGTCGGAGAAAAACTTGAGTAAACATCGAGTTAGTATTTATTAGTAATATTTTAATTATTAAATTTTACAGATTTATTCAAATAAATAAATCAGAGAAAATATGGGACTTTACCAATTTTGACATCAAGTTCCGTTAATGCATACTCGAGATCTTCCATGGATAGAACACATTTATCCTAATGTAAGGGATACAGCATAAACCGGTCTCTCTTTTGGTCGGGATTTGTTTTTCTTCAAGGCAGTGGAGATTATATCTCCTATGAACTTTTGTGAAGCTATAGAATAGATCCGGAGACTAAAAGATAATAGAAAATCTCCTACATTCTCTTATCAATGTTGCTAGTTCCAGCCAAATGTAGAAAATACAAAGTTACATTGTCAGGAATCTACTAAAGGATATGTAATACCAGAGTCGTGGAACATTCTAAACTTTTGACAAATCTCTCAAATTCAGTGAAATCTGATATAACTTTGTTTAGTTTATAAAGAACCCATTTTGTCAAGTCTATCACACCACAACACAAATCAGTTATTGAAATTTAAATAATAAATAAATAATTATGTAACAATTTAATATAACCGTTTACTCTCTTGTCTTTAATAATCAAAATAATTTAAGCTTATTAAAATTAATTATATTGTGACCGGTTCTGAATGAGGTTAGGCTGAGAAAAAGGCGCAAAATCGATTTAACCGTAAAAGCCGTCGAAATCATATAACGTTACTTCATTGCTGCTGATAGGTTCCGATAAAATCTTCGATTTAATTCAAAACAACAGTTGTCCTTACGAAGGTCTTTCCTCGAATAATGTACAGCTATTTGCTTCTTCTTAATTTTGACAAGGTCACATAGTAGAGCCTCAATTCTGGCAACCTCCCCCTTTTTGGCCCTCTTGTATCCATAGGCACAAAGAACATCCATAACTTTTTGTTTTTCAAACACAGGAGAGCCTGTCTGGAAAAACAATTGACAAATTCTAGTTCTGCCGTCAGGTTTGAGATTTTCTTCTCAGCATTCTCCAACCAGGTACTCTGTGGCTTAACCTTCGCAGTTAAAGCCATATAAGCACACTGTGCAGCATATAGAATGTCAGTAATTTGATTGATATCTTGAGGCGGATTATCTTTCGTGATATGTCGCGAGCCACAGCAATTACCGAGCCACAGACGTTACCCTTGACAGCTGAAATCAATGTCAATCATGTCAAAAAATAATCAATTATTTCAAAGCAAACATTAACTAATTATTGATTATCTTTTTAAGGCGTACCGGGATCACTTAATTAGTTGGATTACTCCTTCTTTCTTGGTGTTCCCTTTTCGGGTTATTAAATAAATAAATAAATCTTTTTAAGGCGTTTAGAATGCACCTTCTTCACAATTCCTTCACTATCTTTAACATTGACAAAATTGTTAGACAATTTTGCAACAATAGTAACAGCATCTCCGTAGGAATGCTCAAACCTTTGCACACGTAGTGAAGGATTAGTTCCATAGTCCTTCTGAATACGAACCTTTTAAGTAATTATAAATTGAATGCACTATCTCCAATGTTAAATTCATATCTCGATCGATGCACTCCCCATCTTTTTATTCATCCTTTTATAATAAGGAGAATTCAAGTCTACCCGAAGAAAATCAACTCAATTTCCTCATACACAATATCGCATGGTGGGGTTTTTTCCTTTTGAGTTTAAAATCGCACAGTGTGCTCCGATATTTCTCGAAAGCTGTTCCGAGATACTTAAGGGAGCTCACAATGTTGATTCCGCATACGGAGTCTTTCTGATTTCCTTTACCATTCTGACCGAAGAACCTCATTGCACTAGATTTTTCTTCGGACAGTTTTAACCATGAAGATCGCACCAGTCTTTTATCTCTTCCATGTACACATTGAGCCTCCTTTCTTAGATCATGCTCGATCTCGACACATCAGACAGTAGCACGTCGTCTACGTATATCAGAGATCTTGTACTTGGTGGAGACGGAAATGATCTTGTAATTTTTGTTGTTCCAATTCTTCAATTTGTGTGGATCAGAGAACGTTCCCACATAATCAGTCGACCTATTCCTCAACCCAGAGTCAATTTCCTCATCCAGAGTTGATTTGCTTGATAACGAAGAGATAGGATAAAAAAATGTCAACAACAGAGCTTAAGCTGATTTCCCCAAATCTGGCGGTAAGAAGCTTATATCAATCCGATATTCTCGAACTTGATATTTGCGATATTTTCACAATATTGAAATTCTCCAGGCTTTCTGGAAGAAGGTAACAAGGGGAGGAACCTCCTAAGAACATTTATCTCGGATCGAATGAATAATTTTTGGGGAGATAAAAGGATGTATGAGCATCAAACTCGTGCAGACTAGCAGTGTCTCTACCAATCTCTGAGAAGTATCCATAAACCAACAATTGAAAACCGCATCATTTACACGGGCAACATCGTCAACCGACAAAACAAAAAAGTAGTGGACCAAGTGAATCACCTCGTTGAATCCCAGTCGATGATTTAATGAGATCATCACCAATAACGGGATGAGTTGGAGAACCGTATGTTAAGTTCTCGATGCGGATAATATTTGCAGCTCTCATCAAAACGGTTTCAAACAGATTACCCAGAGCTCCCTACCCGGGGAAGTTCGTGTCCATTTTGCCTCTGCTTCGGTCATCATGTGGGTTCACAGAATCGGACGACGACCAGAAGTCACCTCTTCTTTAGATCTCTGCGCCACAAAAGATATACCTGTCGGATTTATGGGAAACACGGTTTGGCAGTCACTTTCCTGCTAGCCATCGGTTTCTTTCATTTGGAGGAACTGGTGGTAATAAATAACCTTACCAAGTAGCCTAGTGATTAAGTTGTCATACCTCTAACAGTGGTCCTAGCTTTGAATCCCCCCACTGGTTACTTTGTAGGTGGTTCTTTTCTTCCATATGGCGGCTAATGTCAAAACGGAATCAAAAATGGACATTTGGTCTCCACCACTTCACTGGATCATTCTCTGATTGTGCTTGGGAGAACTTGTCTTTCAAGTAATGCGATTGTGGAAACTGGATAAACTTAATTAGTTGTTTACTATTATTCGAGCCCTCCCATTTGGCACCCATTGCTTCCTCGTTTACAAAAATTCTTGTATCCGATGTCTTCTTAGGTTAGACCCAATTTGAGAGATGAAGACATTAAGTGTTGTAGATGTAGTCTATAGTGTAACAGAGCTCCCCCAACAATTCAACCTGGTTAAGGAGTGCACTCCGAAGCGATGGGCAGTATAATAAGTTCCGGACCAAAATTTAGGAGGTCCTGGGTTCGAATATCGCTGCTGTCCATTCGTTGAAGGTTCAACGCATCTACGATGCTTCTAGGTTGCTGTCGTCGGTGTTTCATCACTGCTGAACCGGGTCTTTTGGGACTCACACATGAAAAAAGAAAAAAACGAGAAATCAAGAACATTTTCAATATCTTGCATTACTGTTCTCACTTCTTAAATAGTGCGAGTTCTGCCTAAGCTGAGGTAGGATTTACTGTGGCTCATTAACTTGGAACAGATTAAAAGTTTCCCTCATGATCTCAAGGCTGATGCTTTTACAAAAATCATTGTACCTTTTTCATACAACCCTTTTGAAGCCGGGTGATCATGTTAGAACCTAAGATTTCTTAACAGAGATTTTCTAAAAGAGGAATCTGTCTGGCAACGCCTGGTATTCGCGACTAAATCTCGGGGATTTAACTCCTAAATCGCTTTCCTTTCTACGTGCCATCGGATCGTTGATGAGGGACAACCAAGAAAAGGGATATCCGATTGAGCGCATTTCCGTACAAATTTTAGGAGTGAATACCTCCGACCAGCAAACCCCCGATCCTACTCATATTAAGATTTTATGTAAAATCCCGTTCGAGAAATTATCTGCATGTAGAATCACAGATGACACTTACCTTTGTCCCATGATATGAAAGGACTACCTTATCTCAAAAATCCATCCAATTGCCCGTTTTCTGTGCCCATCATAGCACTTTAAACGTCTACATAAAAAATTTGACTCGTTGTGTTCTTCCTATCGATTAGAAGATCACAAGATGGCTTTAAATCTCCCCAAATCTGATCACATTGATTGATTTTTGATAGCATCCGCATGAACAGTTAAATTTTTTTTTTGTAAGTTTTTTTTGCAAGAGGCATATGGATACTGTCCATATGACCAAGATCTATAAGATCTATAACGTTCAATCAAAGGCGGCGAAACTATTGAAGTAGTCTTTCTGCAAGGAAATTCTGCCCAGAAACTGTGAAACTATGGTTAATGCTACTGGAGCAAGGATTCGTGTTCATTAACACCGTCCATATCGTAAATGTGCCGGAACACAGTCTGAACATCAGGAACATGAGAAGACTGCTAAGGGAGGTTGAGATCACCTGAATTTTTTCGTTTTGCTTATGGCGGTGGTTTTCTGGTTCAATAAATTTAAGTTCATAACAATGGCCATTTCCACGTACTATGGCTAGGCGATCATCCCCCGTGGAGATCTTTGATTCATGCGACAGTCGCGTTTCTAATCTCTTTAATAGCTCCTTTCAAATACAATTGGGGCAACGAAATCCCTCTCCAAGAGCTGACTATTTCTCTAGTTTCTTCAGTGCAGTAGAATCTCCCCGTAGACAGAGGCTGCTGAGGAAGTCATACAGAGAGTCGACTAACACCAAGATTTTCTGTTAGAAAACGGGACAATCATCATCTCGTCTTGCCTCATTGAGATGAGCCAGCTGTCCCCATACCTCGTTGATAATTTTGTTGAAGGCCACGTGACTACAAAACCTACCGGTGAAGCTCCCTTTACGGTCTTCTCGCAGCATAATGTGTGAGGTTCACTGACATCTACCCAGAGGTTCAAGCAGACTCCAAGACTTTCATTATCAAGTTGTGTTCCGATATAGGGAAGGGGTAGGCGTTGAACCAAAATCCGTTGTCGTCGATACACGTCAAACGGTAGCAGACCTAGTGACTCATTCTCAGCTGGTCGACTCTTCAACTTCAAGGACGTCAAAACAAAGTCTTCGCACTCATTCTTGACTTCGAAAATTTCCTTGCCTAAAAAAGATCCCGAAATGTTATGTAAGATCTAGACAAGAGGAAATAACTACACACAAAGACAAGCAAGGGGGTAATGCGATATATGTTGCTGAAAACAGGTCGGGAACATAAATTTGTACCAGTGTTTTTGCTACACGCGAGTGCAAGAACAAGGCTCCTGGATTCGACAGCATTTCCATGACTATGTTCAAAGAAGGGTCCGATGAACTACTATTTGTTCTACAAAAGATGTATAACTCGAGTTTTAAGCTCGGACATGTTCCTCCGCTATGGAAGCGTTCTATTGTGAAGATGATCCTCAAACCTGGAAAGTCGAGGAAGGATCCTCTTAGTTATAGACCAATAAGCCTTATATGTTCTACATCAAAGATTATGGAACGGATTGTATTCAAGAGATTGAATCGGTATATAGAAGAAAGTAATTTTCTACGACCTTACCAATGGAGTTTTCGTCCGGGAAGATCTTGCGGAAATTGTATTCACTCAGTAAATTACGAAATTACAACTGCATTTGAGAAGAAAAGTCAGTTGAGCCTTGTTTGCCTTGACATCTCAAAGCGTTCGACAGTGTATGGCACGAAGCCTTATTTTGTCAACTTGTACGATCAAAGATATCTAAGCAAATGTTCTTATGGTTGAAAGGCTATTTGACTTGGAGGATATCTTACGTGGTAGTCGGTGAAAGATATTCTGATGGTACCTCGATTAAAAGGGGAGTGCCGCAGGGATCTATTTTAAGTCCTCTGTTATTCAACATATTTATGGAAGATTTTCCGTCGCCGCTAGACGTCAGGACCAAGCTGATGATATACGCGGATGACATCTTAATCCTGGATTCGTCCTTGAGGGCGTACCTCTCAGAGCGGAGAGTAGGAGCTTTTGTCGACAAAGTCTAAGAATGGTGTGATCGGAGAGCCCTGAGACTCTCTGCGGAAAAATCCAGTTACTTACGGACAAGCAGGCTGGGTAGGCATCACGAAGAGCCCTACACTCTTCGCATACCGAAAGTTTCATTTCTGAAATACCTGGGGATTGCAGTAGATGGGAGAGAATCATACCTGAAGGACATCGAAGAGCGAAGGAAGAAGGCTGTGCAAGCACTGTTCTGCACTAGAAGCCTAAAGTTGGATGGTGATACCATGCTCTTTGTCTTTCGGAATGTGATTCTTCCAAGACTTATTTACGAAAGCGAGGGATGGTTCTACAGACCCTCGAGAGAGGATCCTCGCTCGACTGGAGAAAACAAGGCGAGCGGCGATCAAACTATCCCTTGAGAAGAAATTGTACGAAGGTCTGACTGATGAAGAGAACAAACTTGTCAGGCCAGTCAGGGAAGATATTCAAATCAGGATGTGTAACTTCCTAGACCAGCAAATGGATGGTTAACAAGGAAAGGAAGTACCGGAATGAACAGTCCAGGCCAAATTGGCGGACTGGTAGTACCTATTCCGTAACCTGTTGTTTAATTGATTTTTCAATTTTTCATTTCAGGTCGGGAGTGTTCACTGAATCCAACTCTAATCGTCCATTTGGATGTTGACGATATCTTCAACAGAGTTCTAATGATGTCGATGGGCCTGAAGGCAGGTGAGGATCTCGAACTGTAAAGGAACTTTTGAATTTTTTCAAAGAAGTTTCTAAATTAGGAAATTTTTTCCGGAAAAAAATTTATTTAAGCAAAATTTTACAATTTATTTTCAAAAAATGAATTTCTTTTATTCTTTCGAAGAAAATCTCTCGACTTTTGAAGATAACGAATCTTTCAACTTTATGTGTCACTATGAAGAGTCTATGGCTCAGGTGGATAACTTTTGTGAAGCAAACCGAGACATTACTTTTTTGGGTTTGTTCACTGGAAACAACTTTAGATAACGGACTCGATTTATTTAACGGGGGGTTCTATTTTGGAGATGACTCTATTACAGGATTGGCGGATTTGGCGACTGACTCAATATGCTGTTCATTCAGCACATCCCTGCCTCAAGAGGATGAATCCTCGTGCTTCTCAAAAAAGAGCAAAAAATTCCCTAACAAAAGTCACTTTACTGAAGCTCAACGAGAAGCCCATAATATTAAGGAGCACTACAATCGAATGAAGAGATCAAATTATATCGGTAACCTAAGGCTACTCATTTCACGGAAAATCGACTCCAAAAAAATGAAAATTTCAGAGGTCATCAAGAGCACAGCGACTTATATTGACATTATGAGGAAAATCAACCTCGACCTACAAAATGAGGTCAACTCCCTAAATTTAAAAAAATACAGCATTTGCAATCGTCTATTGAACAGGCTAACTCATAAATAACACATATTGCCATATTGTAGTTAATTTATCGATTTTTTGTTTTGTTGTGGTTGATTGGTGAAAGGCTGAAGTGGGGGCGTACCTCTGTTTTGTTTCATGATTGATATGAGCCATTTTATTTTTTTGACTGATTCAGGAAACATCAGAAACCCAAAGTTCTGAACAAAGGAAGGAAGTGTCGGGTGCATGGAATATCCGGGTTCAAGAGCTTGGAGGATCATCTGTCTGAAGTTGCGACAGAAAATTGTTGTTTGGTGGACTTCCTTATCTTTCAATGCGAGATGATAAAGGGGTATCAAATAGTGTCAGGAAGGAGGAAAAGTAACTTTTGATTTTTGAATATGCTACATAAACTTTACTATTAGAACATTCGAGAATTAAAAATCCCCTTGCTTCTCCTCAAGTTCTTCCAATTTGGGTTTGACGTGATTCAGCCCAGACGTTCGGGCATCTAATGGTTTCTTACTTCAAAAATTCGAATTTCTGACGTCTCACAAATTCATTAAGAAGGGGGTCATAGGTTTGTAACCACCTCAAAGAGTTGAGGACATTAACTGTACTTTCATGATGCCATATAGTTACGTCACCAGTAACCACTAAGCTAACTCGTCAAATCAACTGAGGTTACCATGGAAACAAGTAACTCAAACTAGTTTCATGTCTAGCATCTGGACTGAGTCTATTATTGATGACTGTGCCTGAAAATTTTATGTTGGCAGAATACATCTCCGTGAGTGATATTTATTTACCCCCGAGCCATTCAAGTGAAGGAAATCAATTTCTAACGAAAAATTGACCACCAAAAAAAACACTCACAATTTTCATGATGAGATCGAGTGCCTCCTCGTGGTGAAAAGTTCAATAATTGTATCCAACAGATCCAATATCTCTCCATTAACAAGCAACTACCAAATATTTTGGTTGGTAAAGTCCGACCACGACTTGGAACACCAAGGTTTCTAAAAACCGAGGTTATTTCAAAAATCGAGGTTTTAACTTGAAAGATATAAATAATTATAACTTTATGAAATAATAATCTATAAAAAAAACTTAAAAAAATTTATTGTGGTGCATCATCCTAGACAGAGAAACGAGGAGGACCCTAGCAAAATTAAGCTCTGGACACTTCCTCCGACGGATCGGGCTCTTGGCTTCCTTCACCTGACCAGTTATCATTGATTCTTCAAGAAGCTTTCTCCTGCCCGGGACCTTCGCTGAAATTTTTGAAATAAAAAAAAAATTAATTTTGTTCCACATCAAGGTTTTTTGCTCCAAGGTCGGATTGAGAGGCAACCTTTCTAGGTATCAATATCCCCCGTTGTGGAAACCCCTCCAGCGGAGTAAGGAAGAGATAGATTCTTTTTGGATGTCTGTTAGGTATTGGAAGTCTCATGAGACAGATCAAATGACAACTCTTAGGGATTGAAGAAGGCATAGAGTAGAAAGGAATCCTTCGTTGTGGGAATCGAATCTACGGCTAGTTGCGACAAATATAATTGCTTGAGGCTGATGCACATCAACGAAAGTCTGACTTTTAAATTGACAAACACGTGGTGTGCTCAGCAAAATTTCTTGGGTTCGGGAAACAGCCCAAAAAATTTTACCGTATTTACTATAATTTATTATTGTCCCAGTGTCACTGGGTTAAAGAGAATAATGAACTCGGAGTCTCTTATCTCAGTTGGTTTTAAGGTATTTGATAAAGGTGTCGTATGGAGCTTCTTGGTAGGCTGACCGCCCCAAAAATTTTCGTTGTCGTTCAGTAGAACTGCTTCAAGAGTCATAAAGTCGGAATTAGATTCGAAGGCTCTGCTGACGACGTCTAGCGTTGTCTCCAAGAGCCTTTGAGATGATCTTTAGCAGGGATGTCAAACTCATTTCGCTTCGAGGGCCGCATTTTGTAATAATTTCTCATCAAAAGAAGAATTTATTTATTATAATGAAAAACTAAAAATAAGAGAAACTTAATTATTTAATCACCACCCTTTAATTTTGGTGGGAGCTACTTCCAGAGCTAGACATCTTTTTTGGATACAATTTTTCATATGACTGTTTCATCGATCGCAGTTGAAAAATATTAGAATTTTAACAATTCAGACTATAATTGGTGTTTCAAAGACATTTCATTAATGTGTTCGGCAACAGTGTTTCTGGTTGATAGAATATCTTTAAAAAGTGGACGTTGTCTGCAAAAACAATTTTTGCTGTTTTTGCAGGATATAGCTTGATGAGATTACCATCGTAGTATGATTTTCCAACATTGTAAGCATTCTGCGGATTTCATATCTTGCAGTAACTGATGCGGTACTTCGATTGTGATTTTTTGTGAAATGAGCCTGTAACACAGTCAAATCTTTCCGCAATTAATTTAGCTTTAAAGCACGCATTTGACCTTGGTTAATAAGCAATTTAATACCTTCGAAATATTTGTATGATCGATGATTAGATTGGTAATGCCTTTTTAGGTTGTATTCTTTCAGAATAGCGATAAGCTGGCTACATATAAAAAATGTATTTTTCCATCGACCGATGTACAAAAATAGACAAGCTCCCATTTATCTTGAATCATTCTCCGTACATCGTTCAAACACCGTTTCTTAGTTCCAGAAGAAGCACGTGAATTGACGAACAAGAAATACAAATACTATTAAAAAAAATTAATTAAATATAAAAAATGATTTTTTGTGTTTTATAGCCATTAAATCTGGTCGCATGTTTGACATCCCTGATCTTTAGGATCGTCATTCTCTTCATCCCAATTGTAACCTGGTTTCTAAAAGATTGGCAAAAGAAAGTATGTGGTAAAATAAAAATTGCTGAAGATTTAAAAAGGAAAAAGTGCCACAGCATCGTGGACCAGTTCGTTTTCCAGCCGATCTCCGTTGATACGTCAGGCTTTATTGCCCAGAGCACGACTGAGTTCATCAAGTTAATCGGACGGCCTGCGGGGAAGCGGAGGATGAACCTAGAATGACACGATGGCTTCTCCAAAACATTGGGCTCTTGATTATGAGAGGTAACTCCCACTGCGTGTTAATGCCTGCAGGCCATAATGGAGACCCGTCATGACAACTTTACTTTAAAAAATGCATAATAAATTGTTATTTAAATAAAAACTAATCCGTTAGTCAAACTAGTCAATCACTATCCTCGTCATCATCATCGTCTTCTTCACTAGATGACTTTTCATCTTCCACGGGGGCCTTTATAAATTTTTCATACTCATCATATTCTTCATCCTCCTCCTCTTCCTCACTGTATTCTTCTTCCTCCTCCTCTGATCCTTCAACAGAAGCCAGTTCTTCTGATTCCAAATTCACAGGCAGCTCGAACTTGAACAACCGCAATGTGTGATCTGGCAGTTCCACGGGCCACTCAGGAAGCGAGCTTTGGTACCCAGGGACCTCGTAACCCAGAAACGAGGACAAAGTCGAAAGTTGATATTTTTTATGTTTTTTAAAAATTGATCCCGCCACCGGTGTATGCTTTACCCCAAACAAAACTCGTTTCTTCATTCTCTCGACTAACACGGAGGAAACTTCACTCTGAGGAAGCTCACACAGGGACACAATGTATGACAAAATCCGAATTCTGTCTCGCAGGAAATAGCTGTCGTCGTATTTCGCCAACGTGAAAATGTACTGCACTATATTTAAGCACTTTTTTGGAGAAACCACAGCTAGTTTAGACGCCAAATTGACGATTTGAAGTTTCACAGCCTCGGGCTACAAATTAAGAGTCAGAAATGACCTCATCTACAAAACTGCGAGCACACTTTCTCAGAACGTCAGGAAGCCATTTCTTAACTGACTTGCAATGTTCAGAAATAACCCACAAAATGCTCACTCTGGCCTCAACGTTAGTAATTTTGTCCAAATAAATTATGAACAGCTTCAGAATTGACTTTTTGTCCACCCCCTGCAACCGTAAGTAAAACAAACCACCTCAGATTCCAGGGCATTCTTCATCACAATCGTCGTCTCTCCAATGAGAGCATCTAAACTGTTAGAAGTAAGAAAACCGTTGCCTTTGGAGAACATCTGTAGCAGCAGAACAGTGCAGGTACTCGTGACATGTTCGTTGAAAGTAATGACCTTCCCTATGGCTCGAATAGTAAGTATCCCCAGTTCTACATCCCCGTAGTTTAGGTAGGCTTTGAACTCATCAATAACACTCATATAGTTATTATCGCTTATTAGAGACACAATAATCTCGAACTTGAGGATAATCCACCAAATCGTACCTTCAGGGACTGAATATCCGCTGAATCGTTGGGGAATATAAAAAATGACCTAACGTAGGGCTCGAAGACCTGCTTTCGCTCAGAAATGGCGGTAATGACCATCTTGAGATTATCAGCTGGGCGGAGCTACACAATATCTACTAGTCGTACAAATTATGATAAGAAGCGAGGATCAGAAACTTCACAGCCTCGGAGCAACACTCGTCTGGTCCACAGTAGAACATTAACCTGAAAACCGAGGAGATGACCTAAGAAAATGACATATAATAAACTACCGAGTAATTATCAGTATGCAAAAGATCAAGACAGCAGTCCAACAAGGATTTTCGATCATTCTCCAGAGATTCTGATATTTCTCTAAGACTCATTTCTTTATTTTCCACGTTATCGGCGACTTGAGACGTGGATTCTTCCCAAAACTGAATTTCGGTAGAATCGACTACTCCTGGGGCGTTGGACTCTTTCTTTGAATCGTAGTTTTCAGAGCCATCAAAGGATAAGTATTCCAGATTGTTCTCCTCCCCTGAATTGACCAGGTCTTGGGGTTCTTTAGGAGAAGACTCGGTCTCATTTTGGAGTTGATCAGGTATCTCGCTAAACAGATCAGGATCTTTGGGTTCTTTAGGAGAAGACTTGGTCTCATTTTGGGCTTGGTCACTTTCAGAAGGTAGTTTTTCTTCATGTTTCTCGCTAGACTCTTCATCTGGGAGAGGATTGTTCGGATTAGGGAAAAAAGTTCTGCAGTACAAAATGAAAGCTTCAATGATGGCTTTTTGTCCGAAGGATTGGGCCTTTACGGCAACTTTTATAAGTTTGTGAAATCTCTGATGGAGAAAGTCCAGTCTGTGGGGACAAATCTCTATGAACGCCCTCATGCAATCCCCCAAAACCCACTAAACCATTATCGCTCACAAAACTGGTTCATTATCGTCCAAAAGAATGTTAATGTATTCAGTGAGAATTTCACGTTGGTTTTCGTCAAGCCTATTAAATATTTATGAGTAAAACTTGAATATTTTGATCATCCCCAAAGCGGCTGCACTTCTCACGTAGATTGAGGAATCTGTGATGGCGTTCTTGACAGAGACAACCATAATGGCAACAAGGCTTTTAATGGACAAACTAGTGATGACTTTCAATGAGTCCCCGCGAAGGACGGGATCTGGGTTCTAAAATGAGTAAAATAAATGACTTTGAGTAATCTTTGAAGGGAAGAGACTACAAGGAGAGTCTCTTCCTCGTGAATAGAGCCGTAGTGCATGATGTAGATGAAAACCATTTTCCTAATCTAAAATGAAGAATTGAAAAACATTTGGGTCTTCGTGGGAGACGTTTTTGATGACAGAAATAAATAGGTGGGACATATCTTCTCCTAAAGACATGTGCTGTATATAAAATAAGGAGGTTGGCACAAACATGGATAAGACTACGCATCGCGACACGTTTAATGAAGACTTTAGTAGATTCCAGGTTGATTTTGATATCATCCTTGTTCAGGAAGGGACTTTGGGGTTATTAAGCTAAATGAACCTCATAGTGAGACTGTCCACCACATTGACCAGTTTGTTTTTGATTAAATCCTTGGAAATCTTAGATTACGTTAAAATGGAGCAAAACTGATAGCATATTCAAATATGATGATGTTAAACTAATTAATTTTAAAATATCATGACAAAAATAAATAATATTAATTTTAGTTTAAAACATTATTCCCTGAAAACGTTATAGTAGCATATTTAAGTTGTATGACTTCTTCTGATGCAATTTCTTGGGTAGAGTGGTTCTGTTCTCAGCCAGGAAATGACATTTTTTGTCAGGTTTTTTGTTTTCATGGAGGAAATTAACTTTTAGATCGATGATGAATACATTAGAGATCGTTTTAATTCCACAGGATTAAGTGACCTGGTCCCTGACTTTGAACACGCTTTGAACGTTTTACTGGACTTTAGTGACGGTTTTCTTTATTGTTAATTTTCAAGATTCAACTGATGCTGACTCTTCAGTCGACATTGAAACCAACCCGTCACTCTTATACGGTCTTCTCCATGCAAGGTACATAATGACCACACGCGGACTCAACAAAATGGTTTCACTCTTTCATTATCCGTTAGATCCGAAGTTGGGAGAACGGCTCTTTTGGCAAATGCAGGAGATACTACTGCAATGAGCAGCACCTTCTTCCCATTGGTGAATGTCTTCTTCATTTTAAGGGCTCTCTGACATTCCGAGGACCCATTCTGTGAAATTGTATTGCCCAAAATGTAATGATGCGTATTTGCCGAAATCCTCAATCTACCATACCGTGGATGGAGCTTTTTTCGGGACTGGATTCCCCCATATGCTGTTCTTGGTGAATCCACATTTGCGTCCATTCCCTCCTGAAACGCGTTATGTACCCAGGTACGGATTTAGCAGTTATGAGAGACTTTTTGGTTTCAAAATTGACCCATCTGCCTTTGAGACTACGAAATCAATAAAAAATCCGGAAGATGAAAACGACGATCTTTTTATTAACGGTCAGCTATGATCGTGTTTTAAATATTATTGCGTAATTGTCTTACTATGTTTATGCTAAACCTTTTCAGTTTTTAAGGGGGCTGGTTTTATTACGAAAGAGAAGCTACAGCCAGCCTTTAGTCCGGACTTTGTTGACTTGTTGGCCATGGTGTAGTTAGCAGGTGGTTAATTGGTCGGAAAATTGAGTTGGTGTATTTTTATTGCGCAAAAGGTTACATCGGTTCATAATTATGAAAGTCCTCGTCAAATGATGGACTCTGGAGATATCGGAGACCCTAACTCGACTTAAGTATCCGAGTTCGAATTCCGAAGAGCTTGGGTTATCTGGGCTGCACTTATAGGAGGATATTTAATATGATTTTATTGTGTGGCTGATCTTCTGATGATCATCTTCCAAGTTCTTTCACGGGCACCTGACGCTTTCTTTGTTCAAAACTTCGGGTTTCCAACATCTCCTGTGTTCATCACTTTGTCCATGTTCGAGACGAGTATTTCATCCATCATGAAGCTAAGCAGACACTCTGTACAATAGAGGTACGTCACCACCTCAGCCATCCGACCAATCACCCACTTGGATTATCTTAAATTTTAAATTTATTTGTGGAGTTGTTATCTGTAATTTTGGAGTAAATTTTATCTTTTGTGCGGAAATTGATGTACTTTAAACACATTTGGTTTATAAAATGTTGAATTTGTGGTAGAATTATTACAAATATTATTGGGGGAGAACTGGTAGTGGACATATTCTCCATTAAATATTGAAGCAAGAAAACTTGGTAGTGAGAATATTCTCGGAATAATATTGAAGCAAGAGAATTTGGTAGTAGGTATGTTCTTGAGCGAATATTGAAGGAAGAGAACATGGTAGTGGGTACAATATAGATGTTGGAGATAACACTGATAATACAACCGGTACTAGAAAGAACCAATGCTATCTCTAACTTAGTTTTTGCGGAAACTTTTAAGGTATGTATGACTCACATAACAAATTGTACCTCATTTATTTCCATAAAGTACATTTCATGTGTAATAGCTCGTCATAGCTCATCGAGCGTACACTAAAAATAGAAGTTTGCTGATAAGTTTGGTAGTGCCTTATAAAAGTGTATTCTTTTACTACATTCACGCTTCCCACGCTCCCTACTTACTTGGTAAAGGGGTTCCTTCTACTCTTTACCTTCTTGAATTCTTAAGAGGCGTCGTGTGATCAACTTTCATCAACTTGTCTTTAGGAGACGCTCAGTGCCTGGCCGGCATCTGAAAAGGATCATGCTCTTCTCTAATCCAGTGGAGGGTTCCCACAATGGTTGATATAATTGACGTCAGTCCAAGCAGAGATAAATTCATCCACGGGGACCTTAATCCCATGCTTATCTCAGATAATCATACTTTTGAGAGTTTTCTTACGCACGCCTGACTGGATGTGTGACCTCACTGTTTCCATAACTTGTCCATATAATTCTTGAAACATTTTTAGACTTGTTGATTGATTACTACACCTGTGGAGGATTTATTTTTATTTTTTTATTTAAAACCAAGAATCCGACATATTAAAAAATATGTGGTTGTCAGATGATCCCGGTTTCTTTAGCATCCACCTCTTTCACAGTGTTCGTTCCTAGAACCGACGCACTTCCTATACGTACGGGACACTTTACTGTATTTATGAGATGGCAATCGGACTCCCGTTCCCTCGCAAGTTCTCGAACGGAGTTGGCATCAACCGTGAGGATAACCTTTGTAGGGCCTCCGTGACTGTTGATTAATATCATTGGCAGGGCTGTTGTTGTCTTTCTACGAGCATTGTTAGTGATGGATGAACGTATCTGACAATCGTGAATTCGAATCAGAAAGATTGACTTTTTAGCGAAGGTCAATTCTCGTCAAATAGGTCCACACCTGAGGCGATGAGTCTTTCTGGCACAACACAGTTGTTGAAAGGGATCTTCCTGCCCTCTCCCTGAACAACTCCACTTTTGAAGATTACCATAATGAAAACTTTTCCCCCTAAGAATGAAGTGATGTCTGCGACTGTAGGACGTGTAATGAAAATGGATGAGAGCTGTACAAGCAATTCATCAGGACGACACTGAATTATGCCTCCCCAAACTGGGCTCCATGAATATCACTTTCCCTCCTACAAAAGCTACCTCAGGAAAATCCCACCTCCGGCAAAAGACCAAACCTCACCGAAAGTATACATGACTTTGTGTCTACACCTTCCATACGAACCCTCGAAGAGAACAAGATACTTGATGGCAGACCTCCAGAGATTAACGCTTCAAAACTGCTTCGGAGTGCTGTCAGAGCGGAACTTCACGTTTACGATGTGGATATCATCTGTCTCCGGCTAAGAGTAGTTCGGGATCTCTTTGCTTTCCCTGGTCCACCAGGGCTCGATGTGAAAGTTTTTGATTAATTAACCTTAATTCATTGGTTTTTTATAATAATATTTAAAGTTAACCACAGCCTAAGAAGTTTCCGGTCTCTCAAAAAAGTTCATCCTAAGCCTTATAAATCCTTTTTACTGATCAAATAAGTATTTCTATTGCAGTGCACTTAACCTCATGATGGGTGAAAGCCCCTGTCTTCCTCCTTCTTGTGAGCATACTTTGGAGACTCCAAGTTATGACAAGGAAATTTCGGATCCATGAATATCGGGGTTCAAATTCCTTAGGCTCAAAATTGAAGGAACTCGATGAAGGCTAGGTTCCATAAAAGGGAAAAGCTGAAGTAAATTCCTACATTTTTTTCAATTTAGATTAGAATTCGGCGAAATAAAATTATTTCAGCAAAAGCTGCCCATTCGAGCTTATTTCCCTCGCAGGCAAGAGGGGGAATAGTCATACAATCAGGGCTGCGGTCTCTAACTCTGTATTTTTTTGTTTTTGTCGACAGAATGTTTTATTTTTGCAACATAACCAAAATTTTTGTAATTTTTTAAATAAAATTCAGAAAATGCGGTCAAATTTAATAATTTAAATAAAATAATTATGGAAGTTGACACTTCTGTAGGGATTATTCTAAACGTGGCCGCGTGGCGCCATGTGGTGCTATGTGGCTAGTATATCAAAAATTATTTTCATTCCCTTTGATGGCGTCATGGATCTACCTTACTGAGGAGACGCCCAATGCCTGGGCGGTATCAAAAGGATCCACTATTCTTTCCCAGGGGACAATGTCGTTACCTGGATACAGGTTCTGGAACGGTGGAACGAGTCAGGATCAAGGAGTTAGTTAGTTTTGTTATCCGTGGTCTTTGGAATTATTTTAATTAATTAGTTAGAACATTCTAGAATTAATAATCCCCTTGTTTCTCCTTCAACAGACGGTTCTTAGCCAAGATCCTTCAATTTGGGTCAGACGGGATTCGAGAACACAAAAATTGGTGCGTCTGATGCTTCCTTATTTTAAAATTTTCCGATGTCTCCTGAGTCCAATAAGAAGGGGACGGGAGTTTACACCCACCTTGATGGGATGGAGACATTAAGTGTACCTGAGCTTGCACTAGATCTTCGTTTCCCAGAATCGGTCTCTGAGGGAACTGACACTCTTAAGACAAACAAATACGGGACTTTAGGAGGACAGTTTGTTTTCAATCCCATCGTGACCAAAACCTGGGGGATTCTAGCTCCTAAATCGCTTTCCTTCCTGGGTGCTATCGCATGAGGGACAACCGAGAAGAAGGATGCCTGATTGAACGTGTTTCTGCAAAATTGTAGGTGGGAATGCACTCTCATCACAAGAGCCGTTTACTTTTTTAATAACTTTTGGTATACTTGAAATAGATTTTATCCTGTTCCTCCAGTCAGGGTAGGATATCCTTTTCCAGCATCATAAAATTGAACCCCTCTACTGAAGTATGGAATAGAGAGTCCTATTTAACAGAGAATCCTTCAACCAAGTAAATAACTGTGGGAATAGAACGCACAGCTAATACGATGCGAGCCTTGAGTTACTCGGAACACTTTGTGACAACGACTCAATGGGAATAGGAATCTGTCTCCGTCTTGTGCTTAATGAGATATCGATAAATATGGTTGACTTTAAGATCTCATACATTTTCCTACTGAGGGAGTCCTGAAAGGAGCGCGAGGAACGAAGTAATTGCGGTAGGGCTCGAGGTCGCTAAGTAACCAGTACAGTAGGAGCTCATTGGACTAGACATCACAGGCAAAAAATTCGACGGGACGACTCTTTTCCAATGGAAAGATGGAAAATACCTTACATGGAACGATAAGAACCATCTCCCTTGAGGAAAAACAGGGGAATTATTGGTCAATTATTAATTACAGAAAGTTTTTTAGAGATAATCTCCAGGATCACTGGATTAAAAAAGAAAGAATATCCTCAGCTAGCTAAGTGATACCTACACGGAAAGGTCAAAACTAAGGGGACTTTCATATTGAATCGCTACCTATGACGGGCTTGGAGTCTTCTCTTATCTCTGGTGGTTTTTGAGATTCAATAGGGGTCTGGTACAGGGGCTAGTTGGTAGGTTGGCCGTTCTCACAAATTTCGTTGTCATTTGAGAAGTGTTCCAAAAGTCATAGATTCAAATTAGAACCGATGACTCTGTGGGGGTTCCTGGATCGTGGTAACTTGTTCATGGAAAATGAGAATGGTGAAGAGACATCCGATGTTGCTTCCAAGAGTTTATGAAACAATTTTATAATCGTCATTATCATCATCTCAGCTTTTATTTTGTATTCCGGATGTTTTCGAAAGAGAGTCCCTGATCAAACATGACTCCCAGGATATCTGGGTATTGTCTGGGAGAATCATGTTATCAAGGAGAATTCTTGGTTTTATGTCGTAGTCTCTTACGAAGTAAGAGTATCTTGCATGACCCAAGTGGCTGCTTGATGATCATTGTCCTTTGAAGCGATGACAATATTACCCGCATAGGATAACAAATTGGCAAGTTTTTTTTCGAAATTAAATGAAAGCAAAGTATTTTATCCCCTTTAATAATAAATTTGTTTAAAATAGCATAAACATATAATTAAAATTTAAAAATTCAAAATCACGCTAATAAATAAATAACGTGTTTGATATGGAAGTTAGCGAGAAAGACGCAGTTGACCTTTATATTCCTAGAAAATGGTATTATTGATATAAATAAGTGTAGCTCATCTACAAATACGCTAATTGGGCCTAAAGATTTCGGATCCATTCAATTCAGCATTGCTAAGGTGTATGTTCTTTATTATTTTATAGTTGGACGAGAACGGAGTCTACAGAGGCAAGCATGACACCTTTGCTATCTGTTCTAATGTCCGTCGAAGGGTTTTGCTGGCCTTTTATTCTTAGGGGAATTCTGACTATGAGATCATGAACTTCTGCACTTCTTTGGGCTATTTTGTTGAGTAAGTAATGTCTTTAAATCTTAAGGAATCCAAACAAGGTAGTGTGATCGCTAACTTTTGTTTTCATGAATTTTTTGTTTTCCTTTTGTGTTTACTAATTTGTTTTATGTCCTTAATTTTACTTTGGGAGTTGTCTCGTATTAAGAGTACTGTTTTCTGTCAACTTCATGCAGGTCCTGAAGGCAGTAGAATACTTGGGAAGATTTCCCGAGGTCGTCGCTCTATGATGGGATTCACGTGGGTAGAATGTGGATATACTCCGTCTCTGATTGGAAGGGACTTTGATGTATTCTTGCTTATCCTGAACCCCTAGGACTCGACATGAAGGTAGATATCTGGGAGCGATCTCATTGGTGTCGCGCTTATTAGTCATCTTCTGCTTATGGTATGGAAACTCGGTTAACAATTTAAAAGCTTTATTTGAACCTTAGTCTTCAGTCTATTCTTTCGAAAACAGGCGGGGGGCTCGTCTAGATACGCCCCGCCACAAGCAAGTGACATCATCATTGATGAAGACCCGCATCTATGCTCATTTCTAACCGATTTTGTGTGGTTTAGCTTATTATGCCGAAAACTCACTATCCACAAGTCGCATCCATTTGATTTGTACTGCAAGAATCTGGCAACATGTGTAGGACTCGGTATATCTGAAACGTGGAGTCTATGCTAATGACAACAGTGATTTTTCATAATATCTGATGATCTTAACGGAAACTATGGATTGCTTCATGGAGAAATACTGAACGACTTATTAACATGGGGTATTTAAATTACCTGAGATTTATGAGTGAGTATAAATCCACGGGGGACTAAATCCAGTTAATATTTTATTCGAAGCGAAAACAAAGACATTTGAAACAAGTCATGTCCAGCTGCCAACAGACGGTGGCGTTGCCAAGGACAACGGTAGGCACGTGAAAACCATCTTTATTCTAATCCCATAAATTAAAGTCAAGTTTGATTCGTCAAAGAAAGTAAGCCTTTAAAGGTTTGGAAAATCTGCGTCCACCACTTCTCTGAGGTACACCTTTTCTATTCTGATCAACCTTCAATTTCCTCTCCCGACATATCGGATTGATTGATCAATAGGAGGATCCACTCTCTCCAGTTTGATTTTGCTAACCCCCAGTTTCCTCCACTTTTAAAGAGAGAAATAAATAAACTAAAATTCTGACATAGAGGGACCCTTCATAAGAATATATAGCACGTGGCAATAATCAAAATTTTATTAAAAGTTGCTAAAACGAATCATCTGAACCAATATGGTTTATCACCACTCATTTCATTCAGTTGACCCCCCATCACACTCTGTATATACTTAACCTTATTTTCTTCTGTATCCTCTTCCGCAACCAACTCAGGGAACTCGAAAGGGACAGAATCTTCTCCCTAAAATAATTCATAATGAGCCAGACTAAGCGAACATAGGCGTATTTTACTTCATTGAAATCTCTGTCATTCTTCTTCCTTTTGGACAAATCATCATTTTGGACCTTTTCGAGATACTCTGACCCTCAGTTTCAAAACAAACCTCTGCGAATTTCCGTATTTACGGAGGATACGTTGACATTATAAATCTTTTCGAGGTAATTCTTAATGTCAATTCGACTCATCCTAAAGTTTGAGGGAAAACAACAAAACTGCCATTGGACGACAAAAACAGCAACATTCTTAGGCATTGGATTAGCCGGCTTTACGAGTTTCATCCAATATAGTGGAAAGCAGACTCTAATCTGAGGATCTCCCTTCGCGTAAATCGGCAGTTTGACTGGTCTCTTCCACAACGAAAATCTGAAAAATTAACATCACCAGTAGAAATTGTGAAATTTTAGAAATACTTACACCCACTTCTGAAATGGAACTCGCCTCATCTGATAGTAAAATAGTTTAAATTTAAAAATGGAGTTAATAAATTAAATCAATAAAAATAAAAACTTAATTTAGTGGTTGTGATGTCCTAGTTTTGTTGGGTTCTTTCTCTCCACTGGTTATATGGTCGAATGTTCTCTTCTTTCTTCTGTTCCTTATCATCTCTCGTTAATGCTAGTGTCGTCATGTGATCCAACAGTCTCAGGTGATGTCCAGTGTAGGGATGGGCGAAAACGAATCATTTGATCTCCCCCACTCCATTGGAGGGGTTCCTACAACTTCAGTGAGCAGATGTATTCTTCCCTTTCCGTTGGTTCTGAATGAAGTTGCATGTAATATTGAAAGGATCCTCTGTTCAAAGATGAGTGTGTCATGTGGTTCACGTGATGTGTTAGGGCTCAGTGTCAATTATACATGAAAAGTAATCATTTGCTCTCTAATTTATCCGTTATTTCGATGGGGGTGGTTTTGTAATATTTCCGTCCTTTCCTTGCTGATTCTGTCCGGTGATGTGACAAAACCATAATCCCGGCTTCTCTATAACGGTCTCAGCCGCCATGTTCTGGATTTGTGTTTCATGATTGAAAACCTCAAAGTGGACATTTCTCTTATACAGGAATCGTAGTATTCGAAATCTGTCTCCACTTATTGTTTCTAGAGATAATTTGCACTCCGAAAGGATCCGATGGAGGACTCCTGACAACTATCAATTGTATTCACATATGTCTCCCAAGTTGAGACTATGTGCATTCAAATATCTGACTCTGGCGATTTGAGCGCAAAACATCGGTCACAACCTACTGACAGTGATCGCGAGTACATCATGTCTGTCATAGAATCTGTTATTCTTAACAATCCAGAATCCCATACCAGGACCCTTTAACAGTTTCACTTGTTTGGATATGTCACGTGTCTTATTTATCAGAGTATATCTTATGGAGTCTGTTATATTAATCAACTGATCACAACCCAACTGTGTTACGACTTAGAAGTCCTCTCTGTATACCACGGTTTTTGCAAGGTTCAAGAATTATTCGAAAGTGGCTTGATTTCAACACGTGTGTACGAGAGATTATTGATTTCACAATAGAATGTTCCATTGCAAGACAGCAAAGGTTTTATCCTCAAGAATCATGAAGTGGATAGGCTATCCGCTTTCATCTTAAAAGAGGTTTTACCCAAAACTGACCTCGAGCGTCCTGAACCTCATCAAGGAACAGAACCCCTTAAAAAAGACAGAGGCTGGGGAATAAAATAATAAAACGTAATTCTCTGTCACTCGAGGATTTCACTCGAATCCGTATCCAGACAATTTTTTATATCTTCATGAAGTGAAGTTCATTGCTTCCCCGTCTTTGGTCCTGGCGGTGTCTCTGTTATACACCTTAAACACGTCTAAGGGGAAGTTCGCGGTAACGGATTTATGTAACTTTGCTATCAATTCACACGCACTTCCAAATATATGGAAGAACTCACTGATCACGTCAATTCTAAAGACGAGAAACCGATCCATCTTCCTACTGCCCTGACTCCATAACTTGGACCATGTCGAAAGTTCTCGAGAGTTTTTTCCTAACCAAAATCTCCCCTACTCTGCTAATGTCTGCATTTCAACATGACTTTAGAGCAGACCGATCTACCACGACTCACTTGGGATCTGTTACTTGTATATCACAGATGGTTTCAATGAGAAAAAATACGGACGGTTTCAATATAAAGCTTTGGCTGGAGAACAGGGTGTATGACAGGCTATCCCTCAATATTATCAGTATCTGCTTCAAATCTCATTTGCAGATAATCATGGCAGATGGGAGATTCAAAGGTGAACCTGAATCATTCCTTGGCTATGCCCAAATTCCATTTACGAAATACCAGAAAATCCGCGGTATCACTTTCGACATGTTAATGGCATCTATTCGTCACGATGAAAAATAATGACCGGGAGGTTCCGAAAGTGGAATGTTTTAATGCCTATTGCACAGACGAGCCCCATCCCTCCCATAGGCTCTATTATCAGATCATTGCTCCGATCATCGAATGCACTTCTTCCGCATTGAGAATTGCCCTTTCCTCCTCTAGAATTTAGCTTTTCAATTCATTCCGGTAGAAAACCCTGCATCTTCTTCTCTCTTATGAAAAAGCATTAATTGATACTTTCCTTTCAGAGGAGTCGTCCAGAAATAACAACCTAGGTTTCCTACATTTTGTGAAAAACCAGGAAATTTCATGAAAACCCAAATCCCCATGCAAAAGAATCCTGATCGAGTTTTTTAAGCACTCGTAGAGGCACCACGCGAGGAAAATACTTAAAAATTAGAAACTGAGATCACTCAATTTGTTTTTGTTTAACTACCGATCAGTAACTGCTAATTAATTATCAGTTAACTGTTGTGATGTTGGTTGAATATTTGAACTCCTTTACAAGCCCACGTGGAGAAAATTGGACAATAGGAACCATTCCTGTCTCATCGACGAGTACAGAGCGAACCACCTTCAATTTCCCTGCCGCAATGATTCGTATTGATTTCTGATTTTGTCAATTGATTTTGTCTACTAACCTCTAGTTTCAGTCGCTAAGAGACATGGGGTAAGTAAATGAAGTGTTTCTCCCATAAATAACAAGTACGACAAGAGGCCCACATCTCTATAATCGCTTCTAAAAACAAAGTGGCACAGAAATGCGTTGGAAATTTGTCAACAAACGGTTCTATAAGACAATATGAACAGAATCGGACGATCGATTTGCCGCCGTGCCCATCCTGTCTTCTAGAGGACCACAAGACCACCTCTACTCTTGTCTTGGCCCGATATATCTGACTAATCTTTAGTAGCGTTTACTTTTCTGTTAGTCACATGCTTCCTTCATTTGAAGTGACTGGGGGGTAAATAGTTCTCTACAAGTGTTACCTCTTTCTTTCCACTGTTCTTTCTCTTCTATTGTTATACAGCCGTCATATGATTCACCTATCTCAGATGCTTGGAAAGCCAGGACAGCACAAAAAAAAGAATCTTTCTCTCCCCATTGGGTCATTCCTTGGAGGGATATCCAATCGAAAGAACTGAACGTTCACTTGGTTCTTCTTTTGTTGGAAAGTGGCCACCCCCATCTAAATAAGTGCCGTTCTATTTTTTGCTGCTTCTGGGTGGACTTGTGTAATATTGGAAGTTCTCTTTTTCCATGACAGTGGAAACTGAATACACTTAATAAGTCCTTAACTTCTTTTTCGGTGTATCCAGGCAAACTAGAGAAAATCTCTTCATGAAGTATTGCCTCGTCCAAATAGTGGGGGAAAGTAAATTTTGTATTATTTACTTACCCCCGATCCCTTCAAACGAAGGAAACTAGTGACTAATCGAAACGTAATAGCCAAAAACATCATTCCAAGATGTTCCACCAAGTCGGCCGTGCCAGGGGCCAAGCACACCAGAAGCCTCCACAGAAATCGGATGGAAAAAATCTGCCCACCATCCTTTGTATTTCATCCTCCTAGCATCTTCAGAAACTCCTGATGCTACACATGCCGGAGATTAAAAAAACAAAATGATGATAATTACTAGGGCAGAAAAATAGGACAATTTTTTAAAACATTTAAAAAATAGAACAATTAGGACATCTTAAAAATTAGGACAATTAATTTTTTTTATTTTTTCAAATTATTTTGTGTTTTTTGCGTTTAACTGCATATCAAAATTTTATACAACTATTCCATATTTTGTCAAGATATCCAGTTTTTCTTCGTTATCTTGAATAAGAAAAAATTGAATGGTGTCTATACTTTTTTGGCATTCTGTTTGCCTTTTAACGTTAAGATGTTGATCGATGTAGTATTGTTTAGATGATTTTACTATCTTAGAGCATTTTGGGCAAATAAATCTCCTTTAGGTGTTCTTGTAAATATTTATGAGTTTTTGGAAATTGCTTTTGAAATTCGTTCTTTATTTATGCCTCTAAGTTCTAGTAGTTTTAATAATTGAGAAAATACAAACCTGTCATTAAATGAAGACTTATAAAACACAACAAAAAACACGTGTAATTTAAAAAGGAAATTAAAAAATACTAACAAAATTAAAAAAAATAATTATGTCATATTTTAGGACAGTTTCATCGTTAAAATAGGACATTGACCTATTTTTTGTCCTAAATACGACAATTTCCGCCCTAATATTTACTCAAAGACTATCCACTTATTCTCTCTTTTTAAGCTCAAGAGAAGGACACTGAGCCAAAATGAGGAGGCTGTTTTTGACGCGTCGCCATGTTAAGTATTTCTGGATTTTTAACTATTGCGAGTTATTGGCACCTCATGTTGCGATTGCTGCCGAGACAACTGGAACTAGTAGCAGGAAGTCTTTCTTTCCCAAAGAGGCTGAAACGTCCTGTCACATTCAGAGTCCATAAAAGCCTGTAACTCCTCCAGTCGATTTCTATTTCTATCGTGCGAAGCAACACCGTTAATTATTTCGACGGGGGTAAATTTTAAAACTTTGTAAATGCTCTCGCCTCGCACTCCATTAATATTTTTTAGTGGATTTCTTCCAGTTAGATTGAGAATAAATATTTCTTGTTCTGTCGCTAAGTTGAATATCAATTCCAATCGTACAATTAAAGGAGATATTCTTTGTAAAATACGATTTTTTACTGAGACCGACGCAAACATATATTATTGACATTCATAATTTTTGGTTAGACGAGATTCGAATAGTGTATCAGAAATTATTTTCCTTTCTTCATAATTTCAGGTGTCTGTCGAGTTAGTCGTCTTGCTTACACGCTCACGAAAAGGAGGAAGATAAAGGCATCCATAATGAAGAAAACATTCCGTCCTATAGAGGTATGTCACCACCTCAACCTTCTGACCAATTAACTACTTGGCTAATTTTCCTTCGACAGTCATCCTTGCTTTATAGTTAGTTGAAAACACTTAGCCATATAAATACTTAGGATTTCGCCTGTGTCACACTCCCTACTATCGTTCTACAAAAATTTCCACCAACTTTCCATAATTCAGAAAGTCCTTGCTTTAAATACAATTCTCAATTATTTTCCCAATAGAGATGGGTTACAAATGAGAATAAACTAAGTGACCATCGACTAGGGAAAGGTTGCAACCGGAGGAGGGACATCTTGAACCGCTTTCTATAACGGACAACTTTAAGCTCACCTAATGAACCTTAAATTTACTTAATTAGTTAATTTATTCAAAAACAAAGGATAAACTAAATAAAGTCACGCCCTCTGTCTCTTAGCAGGGGAGACCCAACCGACTTGGCAGAATTCCTTCTTTTACCCCCACCTACATCAGACTTTAAGGTAATGAAATTCGACGATTCAGCGCTTTTCTACCACTCACACAAGCAGGTACCTTCTGTTCTTCCAAATAATCATTAAAAATCTCCAATGTGTACTTATAAATGTCTTCATCAGAGGAGTTGAAGAAAAGAGCGTTTGTGAACATTAACATAATCTCCTGTTGAAAGTGCAGCGAATCCGTTATTATTCCGTTCTCAATCGATCTCCTAAGCAAGGAGAGATCAGTAGGTCTACATACAACCGACTACCACCTTTTAATCGTCGTCGAGTAGTCAGGAGCCATGTCATCTGTCACTTTATGCATAAACAAATTGGCATATCTAATGTAAACCATACTTCTACTTATGACTCGACACAAACTGCCACAAACTCATGAGGCATTTCATCCCAGATCTACTTGAAAACTTGTTTAAAGAAGAATCTAGCCCACGTGCAGAACTGTTTCTCCTGCCTCTCGATGAATCCCTAGATTTGGTCTCATTCACTTCGATAGCGATTTCCTTATCATCCTCCGTTGATTCCTCCACTACACTTTCCTTAATGTCCGTCATCATTGAGGACCCAATTGGTTGTACCGATTCGTTCTGTTGTGCCTCTTCTTTAACCACGTGCTCCTCCACGTCCATAGCCTCCAAACAAGAATCGTCTGCTGAGTCGAGTTTAGTTTCCTGCTCGACAACGTTTTCTCCAGTTAACTGGGGTGTTAACTCATCAACGACACAATCTTCGACTTCCTTTGATAAATCGGGGACCCGGCATTCAGATCTTCAATAACATCTTCTTCCTGTTTCACAAACTCATTCGATTCTAGTAAAATGTTATTTGAGTCATTTTCAACATCCATGACCTCCTCTATGGGTTCTGTTGAGTATCTTTCATCATCTTCCATAGTTCCTTCTCCAGATTGGTCTTCCTTCACCTCTGCATTATCATGGGGGACAAGATCTTCTGTGTCATCCCCTCCGATCTGCTCAGTAACTTCAGGCTCACTATTTGTCGAAAGACTCAACAAACTTTTCATCCGGGAGACTCTGTTTTTTATCTTCCACCAATGATTGTAGTACGTCGTCCTGTTGAGGTACTTCGCAGTCTTCAACTGGGTCTTCGAATAGCTCAGGGGACCGATCATCCACAAATTTAGATTCTTCAACATTCTCACTACTAGCACATGACTCAAAGACATCCAAGTTCTCCTTCTCGGTTTCTTTGGAAATTTGGACTTCCTCACTCTGACTATCACTTGCATCGTCGTAGGTTTTAAAGAACTCAGACATTTCAACTACAACTTTTGATTGAGTAGCCTTTGACGCTTCTTGACATTTTTCTGACTCAGAAAGAGGAGAATGGACTTGACCCTTACTGAATGATGACTATCTTCCAATTACCTCTTAAGCCGATTCCATATATCATCGACATATTGATCCGATACCTCACCCTTCTCGATGCTATCCAATTCCTTCTTCAATTTGCTTGCATTACACGAATTAAAGGTACAGTAACTCATCCTTCTGCATCTCACAGGTTTTTTCAAGCTCATTTATATCTGACATTGACTCCGACATTTAACAAGACAAAATTTCTACAGGTTAATTTTTTAAATAAAATAAAGTTAAATCGTCGATTAATTTAACAATTATTAATTTCAAAGCACATTAAAGTTCGAAAAAAATTATAAATTGTATATAGTTAAACCGATTTACCTTATTATGGAATAGTTGTTATGTCAGTGTTAGCGTGGCGTCAGGTGGTTCCCATTTCCCTTATTTTGGAATAGTTTTTATGTTCCCGCTAATTTTATAGAACGTCTCATACGACTTCCATGGTGATCATAATCCAATTATACTAAAGTTGTGCCGATTCAAAAGCCCACATAGGAACAAAGTAACCTTCAAGAACTATAAGAAGACTGGCCAAATTTCAAGCTATTTATTAACCGTAGCCTAATGGGATTTGATCCTTGCACATTTGATTCCATCGACACGTCAGTGGATCATATAAACCGTGTAATCCCTAGAACAGTATATAAATGCTACAAGACTACGTTCGGATCCAAAATTCGTTCCCTTTGAAGAAGAGGAACTCTGAAATATTAAAGAAGCTAACAACTTGATTAAGGAACTCAAATATCATACCTGTCTTAAAACCAGGAAAACGGAAATCCTCACCTTCATCTTACCGCCCGATATCCCTAACTTGTGCCCTATCGCGTCTCGTGGAAAAACTCGTGCTTTAGAAAATTAAACCTCATTTGCCCTTTTGTCACCAACAAGGATTCAGATCGGAACGTTCTACAACAACACACTTAACTTCCTTGACACAATTTATCTCGGAAGGCTTCAACGATCCCAAACGGCATCTACGGACAGTATTATTCTAGTTAGACTTTCAAAAGGCGTTTGATTTAGTCCCGAGAATCTTAATATCGAAAAAGGTCTTCAACATCATCCGATTTTAAAACGATGGATAGCCAAATTTCTTACGAACATCCAGAATACTGGGAGTGACCCTGCTGGACCCCTACTCTCTTTCTCCCAACATGTGAAGGACGTTCTGGCAAGGGGGCCTCCGCAAAATCAATGTATCGAAACCTTTTTAAACTCCAGGACCCAACCATAACAGGAATATGCTACCGTATTATACTACCAGTTCTTGAAGCCGACTGTGGAGTATGCCTGTTCCTGCTGGGTTTACGGAATTTCAAACTTCTACAGGATAAATTACCTAAGAGCAAATGGTCCACTCATTTATTCCCCATTACTTGACAACGCGGTAATCTAGAATAATGGTTCCTGCCTCATTACTTCTAATCAGCGATAGAAGCCGCAGGTACACGTAAATTGGAAAAAAAGCCAACGCCTCTCTAAATTCTCAGAAAAGCTGTTGGTAGTATGAAGGAGGGAAATAAGTTGCATCTACTCGCTACAAATGTAGGCAGTTGTCTCCACGAGCAGGTGACCCACATGAAAACCTCTGGGAGTGTCCGTTCAGGATGTAAAGTTCTTGTTAGTCACCGGCTTCCTTCACTCAAAGGAACCGGGGTAAATACTTCGGTTACTATTGCTTTCTTTTCCGATGTAAATAAATTAAATGTCCCTTATTCTGCAGTATCGAAGATTCTAGAAAGAATGTATCCAAGCAAAATATCCTACCACCTCAACCTTTCAAAATCAAACATGGATGTTATCCTATCTAAAACCCTACCACTCCATTTTTTATAGGAACGGTTTCAGCAATTCTCTCTCATGATTCAACTGTCCTGGTTTACATTGAACTAATAGAGCAGCTGACCGAATTTACCACGTGGTTTACTTAGGAACAGAAATCACAATTTTTTTTAAATCAACGTAGAAAGGATAACTTAGCGATTAAGATATCAAACAAATGGCAACGCTTATTAAGTTCTATTACACCAACAGGCTACTCTGTATGGGAATTCTCGTCCTTTTCTTTGTTTTTTCTTCTCATTCCTTTGTTAGCGTGGTTTCATGTGATCCACATGTTTCAGAAGGCCCCAGCACCAGAACAGAGTCAAAATGATCATTTTTTCTCCCTCATTCAATTCTACTATTTTGGAGGGTTAACAAAATTGTTACTGTGTGCATGGAAGAGCTTGTCTCTCAGCGACCATGGGAACTGGATACACTTGATTGGTTGTCAAGTGTAAGCTCCATGTATCCCGGCTGACAACCTAACCTAAAAAAGTGAAGGCAAATTTTAAATTAAAATAAAAAATATGCAAAAAAGTTATTAAAATGTAAATTTATTCACCAAATTATTCAAAAAATTCAATTTCCTAGTAAAAAATTTGATGATTTCCCAGGACATGAATTTTCCAGAATGGATGCAATGAGAACATTAGAATTGCTGACACATCCACCAATCTAGGTTACCAACACGATTCTTACAAAGTAGGCATAGCTTCCCAGTTCAGCAGACCTGACTTTCTCACAATTTTTTATCTGAATAGAAAGTCGATGGGACAGAAAATCTTCAAAATTAGACACTGAGGCCGTCTAGGATGAATCAAAGGAACAAACAGTGAAATACGAATTGTAGGTCGGGGACCACAGTGAAATGTCAACTCTCTCAGTCTCCGTCCTATCCAAGTTAACAGCAGACCGTCGTACAACACTTAAGTAAGCAAAAATTTCACCGGAAAGGCACAGGCACGTGCTTCTTGTAAAACTGAGTAATTTTCTCAACGAAAAAGTTGAATGATCGGTATGCCGACATCTTATCAGTTTCTACCATCAAAAATGGAGACTCCAGTTAATAAAATAGCTACCTTGGAGTCTGAATGGTATCATATAGTCCATAACGTCCCACTGAGTCCTCTTTGGCTGGAAATCCGTGTACAAACGAGGTCCCATAGGCTCCAATGCTGAAAGGAAGACTATCTGAATGAATATCCATTCTCGTGAGATAAGCTGTAGGGGTAATTAGTACCCTTACCCAGAAGACTGAACAGAGACACTCCCGGGAACGCGAGAGATGCCCCAGATTGTGTAAGCGTAATGAATTTGGACATGTCAGTTACGTCGAATTCGCAGGCATCCTTCAATGTTGAGAAACGGCTACCAAAAGGGACATTTTGGTGATCGAAGGCACACACATTAAGCACGTGTTTGTTGACTTAAAGTGGTTCAGAACCAATCGTCTAATGGACCTATCTAGTTGAGCGGCGCAGCCGGAAAGAAAGAAGCTGTTAGGAGAAACTCGAGGCTGAAATTTGACCTCCTCAAAGTCGAGGTGGCTTCTTTGTCCTGTCTGTTCCTTCAGATAACAGTTCACCTCCTCGATTATAACGTCTTCGTCCTGGATTATATTTTTAAAAACAGGTGTATTAGGAGACAGCTTATTGGGGACAAGTCGAAGCATCTCGTAGTACCTTGAACGGGAAGATGCTAAGTCTTCCTGGGATGAGTAAATTCAAACTTTGCAAGTTTTGTAGGACTTTTTAATTTTCTGTCCGTGTTGGATGAGTTGGGCTTTCTCAGACTTTTCGTTCATTACGGCTAGCTAAAGTAAATTTATCATAAACTCTGCCTCTGACCAACTGTTCGATCAAGTCATTTACGATGTTTCTGTCGATAATCACGTCGAGCAAGCGGGAGTTTGAATTCTTATATTCTTCTCGCAGATTTAGCTGAGTTTTACCACATCAATACCAGTGAATCGTAGTCTATCTTCATCTTCCTGCGTCTAATATTCTCTTTCACCACATCACCATTGTCGAATATATAATTGTTGTTATAAGATGGTCGAATTACCACTCCCGCCTGACCAGTCACCACATTTACGGTAGATTTGAATCTTCGAACTGTTTTATTCATACACGGAACCCCACTTCGTTTTCTATTTTTTAATTTCAAATGTTTCATGTGTTTTTATTTGAAATTATAAACTGCAATTTATTTATTTATTTTTACTCCCGGTTTCTTCAAGTGGAGGAAATCAGTGGCTAACTGGAAAGTAAATGCCAAAGACGGACGTTCCTAGAGAGCCGACAGGTACATCTGATGTGACATAGAAATTGAAGGTGGACCAGGACAAGAGAAGAGGTTTTCTAGAAGACAGAAAAGGCATGGTGGAAGCCGATCGTCGGAGTCTGCTTGTATAGTCTTGCAAACCGTATGCTGACACCATTGGAGGCGCGCCAAGTGGACACGAACTTCCCTGAGTAGGAAAACTGCTTCCATTAGACATCAGAAGGTAGACGTCCCAGAAGCTTGTTGATACCAAGGTTTTTGATGGCATTAATGAAAACCCATTCGAGGATTGTTTTGAGGAGTGACTAAGTGGGGTCTTCGTTTTAAAAAATGGCGATATGTGATAACCTGTTTCATGTGTCACGATGAAAGAACGTTTGCCCATCCACTCCACTGGAGCGGTTTCACCAACGGAAGGACTGATTATTGTCTTCTTTTTCCGCTGTTATTTGTTAACTTGTGTCTGCTATTTGAAGATCTCTCTGACCAATGGGACTAGATGCTGGCGCCTTCTCTACCTTGCACCTCTTGTCCTCGGATCACATCCCACCGAACTGAAAGAAGGGAACCTCAAATAAATCATCAAGAGAAATGACTCTAAATAGAAACTGTTGACCTGGCGACTCCACTGGGAAGTCTTTCGATTGGTGATCATTCGCCACCATCATCCAGGATCAAGAAAGACAAAGAAGAGAATAAGAAGATCATGGTCGGGAGCATTCAGGGAGACCTCCACACGCTCTCCAGTAACGACAAGGTGGCTTCTACCAACTAAAGAAACTCTCGAGCTAATCATCCAAAAACATCCACCCGCCCTGTCAGATCTACGCAAGAGAGAAATTGGGGAGGACATTCCAAATTTGGCAACCACCACAGGAGATATAAGATCTGATATCCTTACAGACCACATTCTTCGGGCTGATATCTCCGACTATGCCAGAGGACATCTTTTTCAATAAAACTGATCGACTTCAGAAAGCCTTGTGGTGGGTTAAGACCAATCGCTATAGGCAACGTATTCAGGCGCCTGACGGCGAAAATTGCTGCCAGAGCAGCAAGCAAGATCCAAACTGCGCCCTACCCAACTTGGGTTGGAATTCTTCATGGATGCGAAGCAGTAATCCAATTAATCCGAAACTTCGTTGCCAGTCCGCCAGACACTATGAATGCTATAATAGTCAAACTGGACATCCCCAATGTTTTCAATAGCATTCGCAGAGATAGAATCACAGGATCCCAGAAATTAGCAGAATTGTGAAACTCTCATATGGTTCCCAATGCACGCTGATCTTCTGACAACACATCATCGAATCCAAGATTGGAGTCCAACAAGGCGACCCTTTGCCTCCATACTCTTTGCCTTGGGCATTGATTGTGTAGCATTTGACATATGCCACCATTGGTCTCATAGGCAGACATTAACGGATCGGACGCTGAACCCAGGCTCTGCTTCGGAGAAGGCTGAGACTCTAAAGATGAAGAAATACGTTTGTCTCGGTGTACAGTTCATTTTTAAATCAGTCGCTGTGGAAACTTCAAGAATCATAGGAAGCAGGTCACAAATCGTCAGGGGAAATGCTTTCCCAATTATGAGACCACCTAGTAGCTGTCAACTGTTAGTTTTTGGATAAATTGTTATTATTGAAAAAGTCATGTATTTCGAAAAAAAATTTAAAAAACCATGTATAAACACTAAAAGTATTGGGAGTCACTTTGACAATGTTATTCACACGCTTCTTGGGCAATAAAGAGGATCATTCATCTTGTCGCTAGGTCCCCTATACACCAATTTTATAGAAACAACTATTCTCTACGGTTTCCTCGAATAGGAACAAATCTAGCAAAAAACCTAAATAAAGTCCCAGGCTTCCATTCAATTCATACTAAAACTCAGCAGTTTTCTAGTTCTGTTACGAGATTAATTATATTCGAGGTGTTCCTAGACAACATTCATCATCCATTATCACGTTCATCCGCCAGTGACAAGAAGACATGGAGAGTTCGTGGAATACAACGCGAAAAGTGAGGAGGCTATTAAAAGAGGCTAAGATCACTTAATATCACAGTTTCTTGTAAGAGGATTCATTGGTCATCAAGCATTTTAGAGTAACACAAATTTTATTGGAGTCATAGTAATAATTAATTAAGTTTAGTGCACAAACCCCCACCTGCAGCTTGTATCAGAGACTCTACCTTCAAGTTATTGTGCGACAATTGAAATATACCTGTTCTGCCTGGAGATTTGCCCTTCCCTCTTCGAGGATCGATCTATAAACTCTTTCAGGCGTAAAAACTACACGGCTCATGCAAGCCGACACTTCATCCATCCAGTCTCCATTCTGAGGAGGCGGCGGTGAGAAATGGCTAGGATTTCTTACGTTTCTGCAAAGAGCTAGGAAACTCATTCAGAGAAAAGTGGTTTATGCAGAGGAATTCCGATCGACCATAGAGAAGTGCACCCCGATAGAATTACACAAAAGAAGACACTTCCGGAGGGCAGTTGGTCGTTGGCGGAACATTCAAGGAGAGTTCGGAAGATATTGGAGGCTGTGGCACGTGCAACACGGGGTCATTCTCCATCTCTTTCTAACACACTTCCAAATTCTTTAAAATTTTTTTGTTCAGGACAACTGGGAGAGTGATTCTTGATCATCCAAGGAATCGAAGGGCGACAGCGGTGAAGTAGCACTCCATGTAAACTTTAAAAGTCAGTAAAAATAATTCACCTTTACACTAAAGAATTTGAGGCCGACTAACTAGACGATCCCAGCTTCTAACAATTTCCAAATTACCCTCAATGACCCCCCCGTCTACCAGAAGCGCCTCGGTCCCTACCTTACCCTCACATGCAAATTTAATTTTTCCCACTGTGGGATCATTTTGTGAATCAGGAACAGCACATTGGTAAAACCCCCATATTAGTGTCTTCAACAAATGGAGGATCTTTAAAATAAACTCCGACACACATAACTCATAAAATAACATTTCATAAAAATCAAAACATATGTCACCAACACACCCCCAACAGATACAGTAATGCTCCAACATCTGCTGTAGTACCTCACTGTCATCCAAAACTCTCAGTGATCTATTTCTACACTATTAAAGTATATCACACTCCTTCAGCATTCTCCCGCTCAATTTGTCCCAGATTTTGGTCATTATCAGTCCACTCCATTTCTCAAATCCATTCCTACCAAATCTACCAATAAAAACCCACGTCAACCTGTCCAACTGAGATCCCAAACTTACACAGCTCACTTTGTCAGGAAGGTTGAGGTATGTCTTAGCCATGTTAGCGAACATTACACCCCCAAAACTGTCAGCCATGTTCACCTCCAATATTAAGGGAAATTACAAGATCATAGTTTAGTACCACTAGGGTACCGAAACTGCTAGCCATCCAACGCAGTAGACAATCTGAGGAAGTCAGGTCCATAAAGGTCAGCACGCACTCTGAGAGAACGAGAGTGGGGACATTGTAAGAAAATGTTTCAAAATTCTAAATTTATTAGGCAAAAACTTGCAGTTGGTTGACAATTGATTCCAAATTATCCAAATCTTGACCAATAAATGAGTACTTCGTTGACTGAAGGAGACCGTTGGAATCCTTACGTGGACTATCTCGTGATTATAGATTATAAGTGAACCCAGTAAGGAGTAGAGAACTGGCTGTTGCTCAATAACCTTGGTTTTGTTCAAAAGTACAGAATTGAGGTCGATGTCGAAGAGAACAAAGTTTGATATTCCATCTTTGATAAGTCTCCAGTAAAGAGTGTCAAATCCTGCTCCGATATTTAATATTTGAAACCCCACGTGGACATAATGATTGAAAAAGTTATATGAGTGTTGTTTTATTACAGCATGACGGAGAAAATAGCCAATGTTAATCTCCGGAGCTGAAGGTGATCGTTGTTGGTGTGAAAAATACTGCAAGAATTCATCCTGGTAGAAGCCTGCCTTCACTGCGATAGTTTGGCAGAAACTGCGTGAGTATTTGTTAACCTCAGAGATTCTTCCCTGTCCCCACCAGACATCAAACTGATATCAATAAATTCAGTATATTTTAAATAATTAAAATTTATAACTAAAAAACCACATTTGCAATTTTTTCGCTCAACCGCCATAGTCATAAATATTTATTGTGGTTAGCATGTCATGTACCTTAGTAGACCAGGTAAACGACCTATGGGATGACCATCTTCCTCTTTGAAGTCAGGAAACCTCATGTTTGGGACGTCAACTGCACCAACACATTCGCACCTTGGACCTACATCAGAATGCTTCTGGAGCCTGCTCGAAAGCTGATAGATCAAAACGAGCAAAATACGCGTTTGTACCCGAGGATGTTTTTTTGTTCCATTCGCGGTTAAAGCGCCCGGTTTACCTTCGACGCTGGAATTTCTGGACATCCTCGGAAAATAGTGGATTGGTATCAAGGTCGCCCATTTTTGTCCCATATTACGTCAAACATGTTTTTAGACAAAAATTAAAAAAAAATTCGCTTTTCCTTTGAACTACACTCAGAGCAAAATATCTATAAGTGGGGATATCTGGTTTCTATTCATATCTTCCTAAAGAGTTTACAAACTTCAGAAAGTTTTCAACGACGATGACGGTAATGTTCGGTTCCACCTATGCGTGTGACCGGTTGTTCTTTATGAAATCAATAAATTCTCAAAGAACAAAACTAACTGAGTTTTTTGAGTTTGATATGACTGCTTTAGAGTATTATCCCATTAATATAATGACTTGAATTCAACATTATGATGTTTGTCAGTATAAAAAATTAAAATTATTCCAAAGACCAAGAGTAACCAAACTAACTAACTCCTTGATTTTGAGAGTAACCAAACTAACTACGAAACGAGTTCCAGCATTCCAGAACTTGTCTCCAGGTAACGACATTGTCCCCTGGGGAAGAATGATTAGATCCTCTTAATGCTGGCCAGGCATTGGGCGTCTCATCAGTAAGGTGGATCTATCGAAAGGAAAATAATTTATGACCAACTAGCCAGATAGCACCACATGGCGTCATGCGGCTAGACTTTCATAGAAAACGACATTAAGTCGTATCAGACGAATATTGACGTACTAAGAAAACAATATGGGAAAACGAACAAAAAATGTACTACTGGAAGAAAAAATCGACAAATCTTATTATTACTAGTCCCCACACATATATTTGGCTTACTCTTGCGATGGCAACGGAAATAACAAATAATAACTGAAATAATAAATTTAAGTTATAAAAAACCATCTTTCTTAGGTTTCTTCAGCAATTCTACTTTTGACGCCTTGAGGGATAATTTACCACCTTAGACATTTATTTAATGTATTTTTTTATTTTTTTAAATTAAATATAATTCGAAAGTCCTTTAAATTTACACGACGAAATAAATTGACAAATTACCAGAATTCTCAAATGTTAAGATCCTTCAAACTTATTCCTTTGTTAATAAAGGTAAGAATATTTATCATTTATATTTCTCAGCCAGGATTGCTCAGTCTTGGTGGCCCTGGATTCGAATCTAGCTGAGTCTAAACTCCCAAAATGTACATAACTTTTATGTGCCTTTGGCATATAGCCTAAGCCAACGATGACTCAAAATAATATCAGTGGTTGATCTAAAAACCACTTTGACTCGGTGATAAAAATTAGTTAACCAAACTCGATTTCAAAATTTCCACGCATCTATTATGCCTCGGTTTAACGATCATCAGTGAATGCTTCACTGCGGAACCGGATCATCTACTAAGACTTACAAAAAAGAAAAAATGAAGTTAAAGAACATTTATCAATTCCCTCCCTCCCTTATCGCGAATCTGATAAATTTTAAAAATTTTAAAGGCTCAAATGGATGGCTCAACCGTTTTAAAAAGCGTCATGAACTATTTTTTAAAGCAATTTCAGGTGAAAAAAATTCCATGGGCCTACTTCAAATTATTATTTTTAACTGTGTGGTTCTAGCATGACATATCATCAGCGAAGAATGATAGGTTAGTATAATTCGGGAAGAATTTAAGAAAAAGAATCTTACCTCTGTGGTCTGGAGTCTCCGCTGGTACCCCTTCACAGCTGTTACTATATCTCTATCACTAAAATCTACGCAGATTCTGAAACAGTAATTTTCGCTTCTACCCTTTCTTAATGTTTTGTCGTCCCCATTTGTTTTTCACTCAGATACCCTTTGGGGTCACTTTTTGAGCAAATTTAAAATGATGACTTTCTTACTCTTAATTATTTGATTTAAAGTATCTTGTGTTTAATTAGCATTCCAAGTAACGAAGAGCTTGTTTTTGCTAACACTGAGTCAACTCGAATGGCTGAACTTTTTGTTTTTAGAAATGCACGTAGCGTTCGTCCTCTTGTTAGATAAATTCAGACCCGTCATTTTTCACTACCCACCAATAGCCCATCTTCTCTAAAAATATTTTTTAAAAAAACTTTCCTAGACATGTCTGGGATGAGACATAATCGACATATAAGCATTAGAGTATTGCAGCCGTGGGAAGTCCCCCATATGAATGTTCAAAAAAAGTTAGTTCAATAAGAATATTCGAGAAACACCTATTTTCAAAAAAAACCGATATAAAGTCCGTGGTTCAAAAAAAATTTGTTACACAAAAAAAACTTTGATCCAATCTTGTATTCAACTCATGTGAAATAAATGTGATCAATTTTTAATTGTGTCATACTGAACATTTATTTTTAATGATTGTCCAAAATTATTTGTATATCTATTATGCCCCCACAGCCTCTCATCAGATTCCACATACAGCCAGTTGCCGTCGAGACGAGCGGAGTCTTTGGGCCCAAGACGGTCTCGTTTCTAAGATCGCTTGGGTCGATGATATTGAAAATTAGTTACGATGATATTGAAAAAAGGATTTCTTAGTAGTTCTCAGGAAATTAGCCATTTCAACCTATCAGCTGGATAATTTTGATTGTCTTGTTACGTAATAAATCAATTTATTTAGAAAAAAGTTAGCAAATGGTCAAATAGCCGGTGCCCTGACTGCGTGGCTATTCCCTCAGGTGACGAGCAAGATTCGCTCAAATAACCAGCAGCGCTCTCGAGGGTCTCCTGATCGTCTAGAAATCCGATTCCCTAGACGACTCAAGAATTCCAGCGTCGCAGGCGCAGGGGAACCAGACTGGTTAGATCATGGAGGGGTGTCCGGCGGCGTCCAAAGCTTTCCTAACGATTTCTTTCAAAGCCATGTGTCTGGAAATCTGCCTGCATTCTTCCTGCAGGAGAGAGGATGTAGACCAAAGCAGTCAATCTGGTCTCCGCATCGGCACGGATGTGGAACACAGACTTTTAATCCCGGTCGTATTGAAATCCCAATTTTTATTACTTTACGTCACAGTTTGATACGAAGTCTGGGATAATTTGAAAGTGTGTTTTTTCAATCAAAACGTTTTTTTGTCAACAAAACCATCGATTACTCCCATATTCTCGAGTGGTCCTAGAGATCGCTTTATTGCCGATCTCATCGTCTCAGGAGATTACTATTAAAAGCACTTTCACATAACCAAAAAACTTTATATTAACTAAAGTCCCGTTTGTGCCACACGTTTCGAAATCTCGGGAGATACTAGTCTATAAACGACTTCTTTCACAAACATCGTGAGGCTCTCAATCTCGAGCGAAGTCCCGACGGCAGGGATTGGGTAGGCATTTAACCGACAACAATTATCCTCTATGCATGAGGAATGAGAGCAAAGCTAAGCGGTGTTGGTTAAAGTCTTTGATGAGCTCCAGAGAATGTGAGGCGAGTGCTATTTCGTCCCAAGACTTTTTATACAAATAACTCCACCTGCAATGTATAAATGGAAATTATCTCATTAAATTCAATTTCACTGTCTCGTTTTATGGTTGATGGGATTCATGCTTGCAGATTAACCCGTTATTTCCGATAAGTTGAGATCAGTATGTCTCAAGTGGAGATCATGTGTCTTTTGAATGTAAAATAGCGAAAGGAAAGTCTGTGCCTAAGATAGAGTGGTTCATAAACTCTAAGAAATTGGGTCAAAGTCGGTATAATCCAGTAGACAAGTCTGAAAACCCATTTGTCTATACCAACGGAGATTTCCTCACGAATGTGCCGATGAATGTGAAATGCATGGCCTTGAACGCCTTTAGTACGCATGCGAAGTCTGTCTACCTTGAAATCACAAGCTAACTTGTTTAAAACACGTGTAGGAAATGCAGAGATTTATGTCAATTGTGGGATGTGATAATCTCTCAAAGTCATCCATAAGTTAAATCCAATGGAAAGGTTGATTCTCTGAGGAGTCTCAATATAACGTGGATGTATAATGGAAAACTGGATCAAGCGAATTCCATGTTCCAAGTCACTCAAAATAAGGACGACTTTATAAGTAACAAGGACTATCAAGAAATGGATAGAGTGATGGTGGATAGTCTCAAATGTGTCGTGTCAGATGGTTATGCCACTGGGGTGGGAGATCGGAGTCTGTTAGTATTTGGTTGACTCTATCCTACCTGAAGAAGGTGTCTCTATGGAAAATCATGTGGGTACCAGTCATGCTGTTCATAATATTCATAATATCGATCATAGCTGCTTATGTTTACAGGACAAGACCAATGGAAGTTACACTTCATTGGCGAATAAGGATTCCCCGTGTTTATTATGTTTTTCTTAAAGGCGGAGTCTCAATCAGTCTAAGTACCCAAAATCTAGTTTTTATAAAGTAAAGTACCCAGAATCTTTCTAACTTAGCAGTTAACTCGTTATACACCTTGGATACATCCGCTGGGGAAGATCCCCTGTTAATTTGAGAGAGCTTTCAAAGTACAGTTATTTTGCTAGAAATTTAATGGAACTATGTGAACGTTGGGGTATCATCAAATGTAAAATAGCTCAGCGTTCGTTATCAATTTTTGTTAAGAGGTCAAACTGGACCAACTAAGTGTAGGGACTCACAAGTTGTCGGAAATAGTATTAGAAGAGTCCTTCTTGAATTGGCTCTCATAGAAAGGAGTGGGTCACATCCATGCGGCGAAGATTTGACGTTATATCTAACATAGCGGCAAAAAACCTCATCTCATTCCCTACTAAGGATTCCCTTACTGGATGGCCCTTTGGTTGGCTTTGAAGCGACGTCAAGTCACAACAAGTCAATGAACAGCAAAAGATTGGCGAAATCAAAAAAATCCAACACATTGTAGACGAGTCAGGTTTACCTGGATGTCCCTCAGAAGGGAGGATTCTGATTGATAAATTGGAGGCAGGGGACACGTAGTGTTTTATAATCATCGATTTTTCGGGTGGTTCCTGCAAAAACAAATTCATGAATCTGTTTTAGACGAACCCGGTTATTGGGGTTGGAATGGATGGATGAGAGCATTCGAGACAGCCTCACTAATTTGTAAGAGGTCAATCAAATAAAAGTCAACAATAAAAATTAAAAATTTTAAATTAAATTTTTATTAAAATTTGGACACACTGAGGGATCTGACTAAGAACAGAAAAGCCTGGAACGAGAAAACTTTATTATATTTTTTGCTGAACATAAAGGGCTATAAATATTATGGCTCTCGTGAAAGTGCTAATAAAATTAATAACCCCACTTTATTTAACCAACAATAAAAATTAATATTTAATAATCAACGAACTTCCTCGCTTGCCTGTTCGCAGCCTCCTCAGGCTTGATCGATTCTGGTTGCTGAAACAACTCCGAGAGCGCCTTGTCCAATTGAAGCATCTGCCCATATGGCATCTCCGGGCTCTGCCTCCTATACTATAGTGTCAGGCTCTCTAGGGTCCGTTTTAATACAGTGGACTGTAGATAGGCCTGGAGCTTCCTATCTACCCCTAACTGTTTTAGATAAACCTTGTGGTACCTTATTGCAATTCCTTCCCACGTCATTACTATTGGAATATCGAGGACTTTACGACCAAGCATCTGCCCCTTTTGTTTGCAAGCAAGTCATACTTCCTTTTTTTCTCCACATCCACAGTCTGCAAACAATCTTGAGACATGCCAACCTCTATGATAAAGACTTTACCAAACTCCATATCGTGTACCACAATGTCCGTTTTATTGTGCTTGACTAGCACCGAGGTACGGATAACACTGTCTACCTTGATTTGGACCCTGGTGTTCTCTACTACAGATTTCACCTTATGAGTCCGCAATTTTCTGGTGTGGAGAATACCATACTTATTGCATAGTAGAAGATGAAGACTACTTACTACCTCTTTATTCTTCCAGACATAGTCGTGGCTAAATGATCAACCGACATGCTCATGTATTTGTTGATCGACCCAAAAAATATTGCGGTCTTGCATATACGTGTACAACGCCTCCGTAGGCGTCGGGGGGTCGGTTTTCGCGGCCCACTTGAGGAAAGTGTCCTGATGGCTGCGCGGATACCACCTTCAATTAACTTCGAAGGAAAACAGTTCTCTTGAGATGGAGCACTTCGACTTACTCGTTGGGACCACGGAATTGATTTTCTTTAAGTTAGTATAAGACAGCTCAGGTTGTCCAGTAAATTTTGTAAAAACTCATGCCGCACAGCAGTAGCTGATTGTCGATTTTATGTATTGCGTATAAAGGTGAGTGGAAACAACTTTTGTAATATCCAAGTAGTGTTTATACAAAATTTATTTTTCGTTGGGGAGGAAATGACGTTGCTGACGTGTTTCCTGAAAGTCATAAGTAGGGCGATTTTTTACTTTGACTTATTTTTTACTTGACTTAATAAATCGGTCATTGACAAATAATCTTGATTCCAGTACTTGGTGATTCCACATAAATCGTCCCCGAAATGTAATTTCTAAACGTGTTAACAGCGTTTTCGAGATCTATCGCAAAATCCCTTAGAACATCGTCAATTATCTGAAAGATAATCGAAGAGTTTGCCGCAGAAGACAATGACGACAAGATATTAAAAATATTTTCTTGGGATCAGAAATTCTTCCATAAACGTATTGACATATTTCTGTCCCCCAATATCAGTTTCGTCAGTTAAAACAAACTTTTTTTCAGATCTATAATAAATGACAATAAAACCTCAAAAATTGCTTAATTCCGTCAAGCTGCTTTGGCATAAATTTTCTACACTTTTTCGGCAAGCGCAAGTAGAAGGAAGATTATGTCCAATACCCTCAAATAAGTCTCGTACGCTTTTACTGTTCAACTTATGCAAGGAATATCGGATTCGACAATAGCCTTAGTGACTTATCGACCCATGTGTCGGCAGATGGGACGAGAAAATCAATTATATTATTGACACCTGTGAAATAAAAATAATAAATCTGCTAATTTGATGTGCTTCTTGGACGATCTATGTGATTCAATAAAAACTGTTTTTTGATCTCACGCCAGTAGTTTATTTAAAAACTCGAAAAATTAAAAAATCAAAATCAAAAATCAATAATAATTTTGACTTTATTGACCTAAAAAATTAAATTTTGACTTTATTGACCTAAAAAAATTAAACTTTGACCTTTTTTGACATTGCTCAAAATTTTGACTTTTTTGACTTTTTTTGGTTTATATAATTTTTTGACCAAAAACTACATTTTATAAGTTTTAAACAATTTTAAAAACATCAATTTTTGACTTTATTTACAAAAATTTCTAGTCATAAGTAGTCATATGTGATCCCCTGTATTTTGATAGAGATAACGGAAGGGATTGAAGTTCCATTAAGGGTCAAAAAACGTGCCGGTTGTAGTCTTCTATTGGAGGTAGAGTTTGACTTTTCAGGACTTGTGTGGAATAGGTTCATTGTAAGCCAACAGCTCAGGTTGTCCATAAATCTTGAAAACTGGTACCGGCTGTGTGAATACACTGGTCTCTTGTTGTTAGGATTATGTCGTTACCATAAGCGAGGATCAGAGGATTGTTGCTACTATAGGAAGCCATGTCGTTCATAAAGAGGTTGAAGAGAAGTTGTGACCTATATAGATCTTTTAATGTGAATTTTGAGGATTTCCAACGTGAACTTAAATAATAGCCTTTTATTGACAAATTTTCCTAGTCATGATGATTTAGATTTAATTCAAATTCGCCACGTGACGCCACGTGGTGCTATGTGGCTAATTGGTTGGAGATTTCTGTTTGCTTTATCTGTTTCTCCTATTCTTTTTCTTACTAGAGTGGCGTCATGCTATCCACCTGTCTCAGGTGGCGCCCAGTGGGAGACTGACACTAAAAAAGATCATTAGCTATCTCCCATTCCACTGGAGGGGTTTCCACAACTGGAAGGAATAGACTTCTTTTACCTTTTATGCTGTTACCGGATGGACTGGAGGACTCTGTTTATGTAACAGTGGAAACTGGCTAAATTTAATTAGTTGTTTACTTCTAACTTCTTTTTTGGTGTATCCGGGGTAATAATAATCACCGAATGATCATATCCCTAAGAGGAGAGATCGTATTGAAATATGAACCTCATTCAAAATATTACCCAAATTATTCTCAAATGCACTGTCATCATTACTAAGAGAACATTAGAGAATAATCTGATCCTCCTAGTTCTGCACAGCACCACATACACCAGACGGACCTCTGAGAGAGTCTGTGACTTTCTTATTAGCCACCGGTTTCTTTCACTCGAAGGGACTGGAAGTCAAAAATAATCTAACAATTCCTTACTCCGCATGTCAGACATCACGGTTTAACCTCCCCATAGTTTGGATCCGTGGATACGAATCCGGAACGTTAGTATATCCTAGATTTCTTTCAGGTGTATTAGATATCTCCTAGTACGTCATCTTGTCCATGTACTCGTCAAGAAGGAGATTATAAGTCAGATAAACCATGGAAGCTACGAAAGCGAGGAGTAACATAAAATGTATTTTTCCTTATTCTTTATGTGAAATTAAATTTAAATTGAAGATCGATATAACGAGATTTAATAATGGTGGGCAACAATCTAGTATTGATCAGCACTAATCGAATAATTGCCCAGAAACCGTATATTTTGTTTTGTGATTTAAAATTAGTAATCAGTAGGGCAACCAGAAAATTGCAATCTTTAAAATAAAAAAGTCTGCCGGCAGGTGGATCATGGCTATTGACACAGACAATGTCCACTCCCATGGGTTTTGAGAACCATCTCCGTTGGGGAGAGCATCTGAATCGTGCAGGAATCACATTTCCGATTTCGTGATACCATCTCCGTTGGGGAGAGCATCTGAATCGTGCAGGAATCACATTTCCGATTTCGTGACGATTCTTCTACCCATTCACTCAACCGCTTCAGAAATTTGAAGGTGATTGTGGAATATTATTAAATGCATTTATTATGACAAAAAGTGAACAAATGGTCGTACAGTGGCCACCCTGACTGCGTGGCTATTCTCCCTCAGAATGGCGACCGAGAAATCTGTCAAACAAACCACAATCTCAAAAACAACAAAAATACGAGTAAATTAATAAAATTAAAACCAAGAAAAGAATGTTATTACTTAATTAATCGTACCAATACTGGGAATAAGTCGAATACCATATCTGTCCAGAGTGCTCCAGAGACCTACAAGTACAAAAGACATCAAAACCTGATAATATCCGCAAAAGCCGTAAAAAGGGGTTTCACAATAAGCTTAATGTCATATTTGTCGCACATCTCCTTCACATCCTTAGTCGTTTTGTACAGATTATGACGAGGCATAAGAGGGAACAAACTACAGGTCACCAAACCATATACTGATGTTCCACTTGGTGGTTCAAATGTCCAGTAAACCAGTCATTGAAGGCAGACTTTGTGATGTTACAAGATGAGTAGATCTGTTGCACAAACCACGGTCGGTCAGCGTCGTGTTCAATAGGCATTGGGATATGGTTCGACTGGGTGACCCACACAAAGTTGTGACTTTCAAAGCACCTCACCAAAAAGTAGAACAGAATGACAGAGGTCACAGACTCTCCCAAAACCCAGTAAAAGGTCAGCCCAAACCTAATGAAGAAACTGCCCAGAATTAATAGGTCCTGCAATCCAAGGAAACCAACTAACCTTCCAGGCCTTCTGGTACACACAGTAGTACAGTATCATGATTTGGGAAATACAAAGGGAACAGCAGAGGAGGAAGAGCTAGAAATTAAGAACACGCGTACTTGCAAAGAAATATCTATGCTGATAGTTATACGGAAGTGAATTTTTTCTCGTTTTAGCGACCTCAATTGGCATGACTTGGCCCACGACCAACAGCATGTCCAACCGAACATCAGGGTCTTTCCCAATCTATGGATATTACGACAGTTTCCTACCACGTTGGGCTTCCCGTGATGTCTGTTGTGCATGTGCTTCCACCACGTCGAGGAAGCGCCCTGGAATTACAGATTAGAGAACCTTAAAGAATCCAACTAACAAATGGTGAGCCACTGTGTTAGCAAAGAGAGTCTTAAAGACGGAAAGATGCCCTAAATCGTGCTGAAGCCACCCAGCTTGCACTTGGGCGAATCCGGCGAGGATTACCGCTGCGATGTAGGCTAGCCAGGAAGTCGACTTGAAGTAGTAAAGGACATAAACGGCCGATACTTCCATCAGAATAATATGGATAATGTTCCACAAGTAAAAGAAAATGCTCGGTTTGAATAATCCCTGAAGTGAGAAAGCCGGGTACCTCTCTTTCAAACTTTTTCCGCAATTGGACAAAGTCCCTGCGGATGTCGTAGTCGACACTGTCAACGGTCTCCACATAACCGATGTGAAAGTTCTTCATTAGTTTGTAAACAGACTTGACATCTGGATGGAAGGCATAAAAAGCATCCTATCGATTATTAAGAAGAGAGAACTGTGCAGTCTTGTCCAGAGGAGTTTTCAATCACTTTATGCCCCCCGGGGTGTCTTCGAATCCAATTTGTCACATCATAGACACAGTTATCTATCACAAGCCACCTATGTGATCGAGTGTTATTAGTCCTTATTTCATCCCAGGAGTAATATGGGAGGGTCTTGTTCAACCCGGCTTGAGAAGTTTGATCTTCACCTTTCCTTAAGTCACCACCTCTTCCCATTTAAAAATTTTGCTGGATTTTAATTTTAAAATTATATTTTATTTTTATTAAATATAATTTTAATTAAAATGAATTGTAATCAAAATTCTTAAATATCGTTTTTTCTTATCTATAACTGCTATGGGAGAGTTTAATTGCTAGCATTTTTGAAGTTACGTGACACTTGGCCATAATTTTGTTGAAAAATGCCAAAACAAAACTCTTTTGTTTTTCGGTTTCCTTGGAGTTTGTCAAATATTTGTATACCGAATTTCAATATAAACGTTATTGTGCTAATTTTTACTGCTAACCGCAACCTATCCCTGATAAGTGATAAAAATTCTCTAAGGAGTTCTAGCTAATATAACTCTAACCATCGATCTCTGCTGGCATAATGGATAGGCGCCAAATTGAAATATTTATTTTTTTGAATGATTCTTACATTAGGGGATGCCTTTATACATTGATCATTTACTCCATAAATAAACTAATTTTAAAAATCAGGGTCAGTTATTACTCGATCCTTATTTGTCCGATAATGCAGTCAACAGTCCTTGAACTTCAATAGCTGTCCTCAAAACACCCGGTTTTGGATCCACGTCAGAATGAACTGGATCGACTCGATGACCGTTGAATTGGGATATCTTCATTATTTTGACACTCAATTAAAGAGGTCGCATATAGGTCACCCGCAAAGACAGAAGCCATCAATCAGCACATCACTGCTACCCACCAGGTCGAACGAGTCCTTTCTGCTCTGCTATTTTTAATTCCTAAAAAGTTTCTATCCAAGGAAAGGCCCATTGCCTGGTCGTCGTACGAAAAGGATCTCTTTTTTCCCTACTTCACTGAAGGAGTTCCCGCAATGGTGGATGTGGATTGGACATGATTTTAATTCTTGGATTATCGCATAAAATTTGATACAATTTGGCGATTATGCTTATAACTTAAGTTGGCAAGATGGTTATGGGCAGCTGCTCTACTGTGACTCCAATTACTATTACTTATGCTAGCATTTTGGAGTCATGTAGTGCTTCATGGCTCAAGGGGATTTCTCAAATAGTCTTCAGAATTGTGTTTAGCCAGAGTGGCAGATTCAACTGTTTGAAAGTTTCTCCGAATTTTCTTAGAGAACACAAGTTTTTTCTCTGGATATTTGTGATGCCATTAACTTGAATACTGAGAAGGTTTAAGTTAAAAAAAGAAATACGAGACCTTTGGTGGACAGTTCATCTTAACACCGTTTGAATCGAAACCTCGAGAGTTATTGAATTCAACTCAGAAGGGACAGTCTGGAAGAGGGATGATTGATTAAGCGCATTTCCATACAAATCGATCGAGGAGATTCGCTTAATCATGAGAGCTGTTACCTAGCAATTATAGTATTTGGTTACCCCGTCATCATTATGTAGGAAGTTCAAGTGAGATTGCTGGGTGCTCCAATGAGTCCCTTAGATCATTTTTAATTTATTAATCTCGGATCTACAAGAAAAAGGATGAGTTAGCGTTCAAAATAAGTCATCCCGATGTCCATACCAGACTTTCCTACTATTTGTTTTGAAATCTTGAATTAATCTCCAGAAAGGGGTAGGTTTCTTCTCGTATCTTAGGCGGACTTCCAGATATAATCTAACTTCCAGGCAAATGGGTTGTTTAAAAAACTGCCACGTCGAAGAAATCTTACTGCCGTTCAGTGAGGCATTCCATGATTGGTGAGACGTTTAGCGTTTTCTGAGCAGCGACGTGGGGGTCTGTTTCGAGAATCTCTAAAATATTCTAAGACTTTGGTTTTGTATCACCTCCAATTTGCTCTGCGTTGGAAGTGGGACAATCCATGCTGAACAAGCGTATTCTAAAATAAATTGCTTAAAAGCTCCAACAAAGGGATGAGAGATAACGGATATGGGAAAAAGCGTTAAGAATGCCCATTTTATTTTTACCCTCGAGGCAACCAGGTCGCTTGTATGTGAATGAACTGCGGGTTCAGGATGACTTCCAAAATGAAGGGGGAATTCTTAGTGATTCCGGGAATCATAAAAATTGATTGCTGGTGTTATCCGTGTCTTTTTCCGTGAAAAGGTGAACGCTGTTACATGTGATTTACCTGGTGGGACTTTTAGGCGGTTCTTCAAAAACCAAGAACCACCATGAACTGAGTTTGTGGTGAATAGACGTCATGAAGATTTTGCGGTTAGGATCTTCCGGAAGACTGAATCAAAAGAGCTTCCTTATAGATGGAGGAGCCTTTTCCAGATCGGCTTCCCAGCATTCTTTGTTATGTCTTGTGATGTTCACCATTCTTTCTCTTCTTTCCATGACACCGGAAGTCTCCATCGCAATTGGCACGAAATGATATTTTTCTTAATGTATTTACGGATTTTCCAGTTTCTTTAGTTTTGATATCTTCTCATTGACGTTTACTGACTTTCTGTGGATGTTCATTAGTTCAGACTCATTGGTGCTCCTGTTCCAGAAGGTGCCAATGTTCTTTGATACCCTTAGAGTCATTGCTCCTGTCAAGAAGGCAATAAGAGTTTTTGTTGATTAACTTAATTATTATTATTACCTCCAAGATCACTGGGTCAAAGAGAAAAAATAAAAGGTTCTCAACTAACTAAGTGATCCCAGACCGACAAGGGAGAGGACGAATCCGGTGGGGTCGAGAATCCTGAACAGTTCTTCTCATTGGACATGGCATCTGCTCAAAATTTCTGCATGATTGTAGATATTTCGATAGTGTATGGAATAGAGGGCAGCTCGGTAGACTAGCCTCTTTTAAGAGTTTCCGTTGTAATTCGATTAAGAGATTTTCAATGGGCTGGATTATGTGTTCCGGTCCAATTATCCTTATTAACTTAGTAAATTGATTATTACTTAATTTTAAGGCTTTTTTTATTGTAATTTGATTAAATTGCTCTTTGAGAATATATTTATTAGAATCTCTTCCCTTTGACTCCAAGGAGCTTGATTGTCAGCGTGCGACATGTGTTTCACCATCTCTGGTGGCTCCAAAAAGAACCATTAGGAAACAACATCCAGAGAAGTTCGCCCTGTACAGCACTTACTTCAAGTCAGAGCATGTTAAGACTGCTGAAGAAGGCCGGGATCACCTGAATTTTATCATTCTGGCTATGACGGTGTTTTGTGGTTCAATAAATTTAAAATTTATTAGAATAATATAGTGGTGACATTTCCTTATGCGAAAAAGCATCTACCAAAACCCAATAAAAGTTCCTCCCAGTTTATGGTGCAAAATCACCGTTTGAAATCAACTTATTTATCTGGACAAAAGCCTATTATTAAGAATGTTCTAGAATTATTTTTTCAACACAGATTAAGTTAATCCAATTTGGGCCAGAAGAAATTCGAACCCAGACATTAGCACATTCAATGCCTTTTTATTTGAAAACGACGTTTTATGAGTCCATTAACACAATAAAGTAAAGAGTGATCTTTTTTGGACGTCGACGTTGGACGGATCCAATGGCGCCTCTAAGAATTGAGGAAAACAAAGAGCAGAGTAAGAGACTCCACAACAAATCGAATGAAGCAATCGTATCCTTTTATGAGAAAGGACAAACATTAATTCCCACAATTGATCAAAAATCATTGTTCTCAAAAATCAATATTTAAAATAATTCAAACAGCCATTCTGCATCGAACAGGCCATAACAACCAGGGACTTTCAAAGTCATACAAATCCAAAGACTTTGTCATGTTTGGTATCAGTTACTGCCACAAACTTGAACAACTCCCCTATTTTATCCATCAGCATTCCGTATTGTCCAATAAGCACCTTCTCGTTTTCAGAGCTGCCTAACAAGACCTTCAGTCGGTCTTCAATTCCCATCTCTCGTAGAAACTCTGCCTGCGATTGAGACCCGTAGTACTTTACTAAAATGACTCACACATGCTAACCACGAGGACCGAAAGCTCTCTTCAAAGCAGCAAAGTCAACGTCCGCAGTGAGGTCACTCTCACCCACAAACTCCAGAGGATTCGACAGTTTATGCTGTCTATAAGCCTAAGACTGAGAAGTAAACAAACTCTGAACGTGCTACCACAGCATCCAACACGACCGTAGTCACAAATCAGAGCCAACCCCCCATTTTTAGAGATTTTCTCTGAAATCTCCGTTGCTATGGTGAAAGTCTTGGGGGAGATTTCGACCACACTGTTGAACTGCGCTTGTCGCAAAAATATATTTTCGTCAACATTTTCACGACTTAGAGCTGTTTTATGTGGAGACAAGACATATTCCAGTTTATCCCCCTTGAGACTTATCAAGAGCTCGTGCCAAGTGTGGTCTTTGCAGTACTGCATGCTAAGAACTCCAAATACCACGAAGTGACGAATTGGGAGAGCATCGAAGAATTCGTTGGCAATAAAAACACTATATTTGTCAGGAATTGTGTAAATATTGTCATGCCACGTGACATTGACTCCCATAATATTCTGTTTCTGACATCTTCGCAGAATAGGACTCACCTCTACAAGATGGACTTCGACATCAGAGAGGACCAGGAATTTGGCCATAACCTACATGTTTATAGGATCAAACTCTAATAATGTCCTGCATTAGAATCCCATTTCCAGGGCCTAATTCAACCAGTTGGATTTTGTCGAGATCTCTGGGTACCTTGGAGAGTTCATTAACTATCCAAACACCCACCATCTGCCTTAACACGCTTATTATACCTCGCCAAACATCTGACTCATTTCCGGAGCTGTGATGAAATCCCGTCCTATGGGAGAACGTTTACAATAGTATCCCTTTAGTGATTATTCTCACAGACCTCATTTCCCCCAATCAGTACCTCTTCCATAAATCTCGCTATACTTATTGGCCCAAAGGCCCTTATTAACCGAGATACCCTTTCCATTAATTATCCACCTGAACAGAATTCAAATTGACCTTTAATTTAATTGCCAATTAAATGGATATTGATTAATATTAATAATATAATAAATACTTCGTCAACGGCATTAAATTAATGAGTTTACTTATTATTTATTTGAGTTTCTTTTTATCACAATCCCATATCGCCTATTTACCCGAGGAAAATCAAAACAATGAGGATTTATGTGATGAACATCCCGAAAGATGTGCTGATGAAGCACAAAACTACGAGCAATTATATGATTCTGTCCAAAAAATCATGTACATGAGAGATAGAGGGAAATATATTCCGAAATATTCTTATTTCAAAGATGAACACATTGATAAAATTATGGACCTCATAGAACTGATTCACCTCAAAAATAGACTCAATCAACATAAGAATTCATATAGGTTAAACAGAACATATTAATTACCATTAACTCTAAAATACTTAATTCTATGTTTTTACAATTATTTCTTTCCTTTTGCTGCTACAAAGCCCCTAGTCTAGGACGTCACGTGTACGGAACATTTTTGCTTTAAACAGCCTGCTACCAATGCCTGTTCAGTCTCTGGAAAAGCCGAGATATTAAATATGGTAAGTAGTCTGACCTTCTCGGTTATGTAACGTTTGTTTCTCTCGCTGTGGAAACTTCGGGAACCTTCGGACATTCGTTCTACGGTTTTTTTGCAAAAAACACGGAAACCAAATCTCAGTTCGCTCAGAGAACCTTCGCACACGTTGTTAGCTTTTCTGGCGGACTCGCACAAAGTGCGTCATAAAAGCGCTCTCAAAAGTTCTCTCGAACACAGTTGCTTATATGTATGCGTGAATATTTCTACCAACTTCCAACTGTCTCAAGTACCTCCTGTGGAGTTTAGCAACGATAAATCACATGTCATGACGTAAGAGATAACATATACTTTGATCGATTTATTATCCCAAATTCGTTTGGGAGTAATGAATACTTCCACTTCTTCTATACCTCAGCTGTACGGAAATTCTTGTTTCTCCAAAATAAGTAGATAGTCCGTGATATACATGAAAGGGGTTTTATCCAGTTCCCCAGTCGGAGAGGGACACATCCTTTCCAAACATTACGTCCATTCATTTTCGCCATTGCAAAAACTCCACCACTGGAGTTGGGAAGAGAGACCCTGTTTGGATCTCGGCCAGGCATTTGGCGTCTCCTGAGTCAAGTAGAATCCATGACGCCCCAACTCATAACCTTTAAATTCGTAAATAATCATGGACATGGTCCAAGGTAATGGCCACTGTCTCTTGCGGTGGACCATGATTTGTTACTTGTTTAGTTATTTAGCTAAAAGCACTCCCGCGTTTACCACAAGTATATGCAGCCTTCCCCACTATCCTCGCTTGTGTCATACTCGCTATCGTACTCTCCACTAGTTTCTTCCACCATAGAGTAGACACCCTGGGAGTCCAATAAAGAAAATATATTAGTTAGTTAGTTCCCCCGACCTCACTAACATATAGGAGGCCTGCTGCTATCAAACGTCTAGCTGATAGTGTTAGAATCCCCCATATGTCCCTTAGTTTCATTGGAAGTCTTTTCCGGAAAGGATTTGATTTATAATATCCCTAAGCTGTTCAGGTGAGTGAAGTCAAGACTCTGATCCATTTCAGAAGTGAAAATGTCCAGAGAGGATTCTTCTGAAATCTCTATCAAAAGAAGTGTCAACCACTCAACGGCTAATATCGTCATTCTCTCCATAATTCAAGATATCTCACAAATAATTTTCAAATTCAATTATGTAGATCGACAATTTTCAAAATGATACAAAAATATGAACAATTTAAGCAATATTGCAATATCCCGATAAAGCAATTACTGGAGATATATAAACTAAGATTTATCGGACATTTAATGGAGAGTACAGTAGCAGTGCCACAACTAACAGATTCTACGGAAAAACCAAGAAATGTCAATAAAAAGAAAATCAGGACACTAAAAACGACAGAAGGACTGAATAATATACCCATGAGTCAATTTGAACTTGATAATAAGAAAAACAAAATTTCAAGATATCGAAGAATCAAAATGCAAATTAATAAACTTTCAAAAATCATTCCCAAATCACTCTCCGAGAGCGTAACCCGTTCTCCAAAAATAACGAAAGCTCTATAGGATTGCCTGAAAATAATGAAAAAACACAGGATTTTAAAGGATTGCCTGAAAATAATGAAAAAACACAGGATTTTAGAGGATTTCCTAAAAATAATGAAAAAACACAGGATTCTAAAGGATTTCCTAAAAATAATGAAAAAACACAGGATTCTAAAGGATTTCCTAAAAATAATGAAAAAACACAGGATTCTAAAGGATCGTCTGAAAATAATGAAAAAGCACAGGATTCTAAAGGATCGCCTGAGAATGATGAAAAAGCACAGGATTCTAAAGGATCGCCTGAGAATGATGAAAAAACACTGGATTCTAAAGGATCTCCACAGAGTAAAGCCAAAGGAAAGTTCAAAGTCAAAGTACAAGAAAGCCTAAAAAAAGCGATGTCCGCATTTGGGAAAAATATCAAAAGAAGAAAGCTCCAAAAGCCAGAGAAAGCTAAAGAGAAAGTTGAGGAGCCAACTGAGTGTTTACCAAACAATGAAGGTACAGTGCTACCTGCTACAGTCGACGAAAGCACTGTAGTGGTTCCTGACCTTGTGTCAGGTTAATCTTTTAAAGAACCTTAGATTGGTCCCAGGATAACAAATCTGACAATTCTATCAAATTTCAAATTAAGGCCCCATTAAATGCTGTCATCTGGCCGGAAGAAACTGATCCAATTAACGAGGGCATACCAACAGAGGAACCGATGAACTTTGGTAACAGAGAATTTAATACTGCAGATGTATTGACTAATGAGATCGAGGATTTCTCTTTAAAAAAAGTAGACGTGTTTACGAATGCCCTTACCGATGTGCAAACTGAGGGATCAATATCTAAACTGACAAATAGTGACATTTCTAAAAACACCAAATTTCCAAAAAAAGGAAAATCATTATATATGGGGATTTTAATGATGCTTTTTGGTGATTACTGTTGAAATAAACCTAGGTCTAATATTCATCTCTTCACTGGCCACGTTTGGAGCCTTGAAACTGAGGAAAGACAAGGTCTGCGAGGTATTTAATGTCAAATCAAACATACACGGATTCAATCGCGAAATCAGGTTTAATTCAGTCGTCAATAAAAAATGGATGTCCTATTTGGATACACTGACTAATAACCCCAAAATATTTTATGGAAATGACCATACAAGTATCGGCAACGTTGGAAATGGCTACTATATTGTCAGCGGACTGGACAATCGCAGAAATCATACGATGTACAACATCGGAGACATGGAAAACAAGTCGGTGGACGATAAAGTAGAGCTGTACTGCCTTAAGTATCGCTCGTCCTAATTAACTAATTGATTTAGTTGTTTTCAGGAAAATTATTTGGTTCGTTTAGTCGCAATCAATTTTGTTGATGAGGCGTATTATTGCCTTTGAAGGGATTTTCTGGGAAAATTCCCTTTGGGGAAGGGGAGGAGGGTCTTTTAGCTGCTAAGAGAATTGCATCCAAATTCTCCACGAGGAGGTAACCCACATCGAAATTTGCTAACGCTGAGTTTTGGCTCCTCTCGCCTGACCATCTTGGGGATATTATCAATCAAATCCTTTCCACACCAGAATCATCAATGATACTAAGGGACTTGTGGGAGCGCCCAATATTATCTGCTGGGCGCTTGGTAGCGGCTGACCTAGCTAATTAAAATTCTGAGGTCAGGGAACTAAGATCCTCTTACTACCGGGAGATTAAAGTAATTAGGAACAAACCTGCGTCTTCTTCTCTCGAGCATCAGTTGTCACTCTCCTTTCAGATAAGTCTACCAGTAACAATGGCTGGGGTTTCTTGTGTTTCCGCAAAACACCGGAAAATTTATTTGGGAAAATGGTTACTCATGCGGATGAATCCAAATCACTCCTAAAGACGGACCCTGGTAGAGTTCCCCCAAGAAATTCGAGGGTTTATTTCCGAAAGGAGGTGGGATCGCTGACTCGAGGAGAAGTTGGGATCACTTAATTAGCTGGTTTTGATACCTCCCTACTTGTCGGTTCTGAGGAAGTTATATATGAAGGGGGAGTCGAGTAAAGAGTTTAGACACAGCAAACGAATCACACGAATGGCCTTTCTCATAATGTTTCATCGTACACAACCTCGTTTCATCACAAACACTTAAGAAACGGCGAATTCTAGAGTTGAATTTGAAAAAATAAAAAATAAACTCAAAAATTAATTTACAAGGTATTTAAGCTCTTAACGTCATTAAATGAATGCCTTAGCACGTGGGACTTGAACATGGTATCATCAACAAAATATATATCGCATAGGGAACAGTAAGAAGAGGTAACTTCAGACGAGTCAATCACATTAGCACGATTCTTACTGGGGTCATTCTCACAAGGGTTGGGGTACATTGATCCAAAGTTCAATTCAGGGCTGGCTGAAACGTCGAAACTTCTATAAAATATATAAAACTAGAATATCACAGATTATAGGGCGTGGTTGTCGCGGAATTAACTCTTTGTGGTTGGGAATATAAATAACGGGGTACTTCCACTAAAATACATAAAAATAACAACGGCGGTTCTGTTTGGTGGGGGTATTTTTCTTTGGAGTCCTGTGCCGTCCTGAAGTCGAATTATTTCTACTATTTCGCTTTGAGGAGTGATTCCCTTCATCCTTCCCGATAGCTGATAAAACGTTGTGCTTAATAGAATCCATTATCCACGGGGGTATTTGTCCACAGCGATGTCTTTTATTAAAATATGGGTTACTGTCGAAATTTATTGTCTGGGTTGTTTTGTACTCAGCCAGTTTATGATCAAGCCAAATAGCAAAGTCAGAAAACTGGTTTTTGCTCATACACGTGTAAATGTTCTTAAAGACCTTTTTACTGTCATTGGCAATATTATCCATCGAAAAGTTCAGCGAATCAATAAATTTAAATTTTAGCCACGCGGCAGCAAAATAAAATTTAAATTATTTAATAAAATAATTTTATTTACATAACTTTTTAAGCTGAAACTTATAAGATGTTGCGTTCAATTTTGGGGACTATGGACTTTCTGCATAGGCACAAGGGTATACTCTTACAGAAGCGGTGGAGTCCTCTCGATGAGCCAAAGATGAAAATGACAGTGGCGATCAAGGGAACCGAGATCACCTAACTAGTTCGGTTACTATTAACATGTTTCCTGGGGGAAATAAATTTAAGGGACAGCAACTGTGACAGGGCCCTACTCATTTTTAGAAAATATCGTGGAATTAAGAGTTAAGGAAAGACATCAGTGGCAAACCAGATTTACCTACCAAGAGATAGTGGCCATTGCCAGGGACGATAGACATTTCCAGACGCTGTGAAAGCCAACATCATCCCTGAAGATCTGAGTTCATTGATGACTCCTTTACCCATTATCACAACCATTCCATAGGTTCTAATTCAATCACAATTTGATTTATGCTAAATTATGATAAATCGCTGAGTTTGTTTTTGATCTTAAATTTGTTAATTCACGAACAAAATTATTTTTGACAACTTGATTGCAACATTATTGTTTCAATGTATTTCTGGAAAGCGCTATGTCGTTAAATATTCCGATTAAACCTACTTATTTACTTTAGTGCCTACATGTGCCTTTTGAGTCCTTGAGAAACCGAAATGCTGAGCTGCAGACCGCCTGAGATCAGTCACTCAAAATCAATTAAGGACTGATGGATTTTGCCACGTGCCGCTATGTGGTGCTACGTGCCTAATTGGTTTAAATTTTCTGTTTGTTTTGTCTGTTTTTTACTAGAGTGACGTCATTTGGTCCACCTGTCTCAGGCGGCCCCCAGTGCCAGACTGGCACGAAAAAAGGATCATTTGCTCTCCCCACTATACAAAGGGGTTTCCAAAACTGCAAGAAATGGACGCCTTTTACCTTTATGCTGGCTCCGGGTGGACATGTGTGATGTTGAAGGACTATTTCCGTAAAAGTGGAAAATGGATACACTTAATTAGTTGTTTACTGTTAACTTCTTCTCGGTGTATCCGGGTGCTATCCACAACGTACCTTTTATTTTTTTTGCGATAATACCCAGTAACTTGAAGTTATTGAGACATATTCAGCTCTTGAGAAGGATAAGGACTTCCTAGTTGTCTCGACAGCAATTATACGAAACCGAACTGATCCAGTAGTACTCGAGAGGATTCTAACTTTAATCCGACCTCAATCCGATACTTTTTTTATTCAAAAGATTGAGTTTCCAATGTTCCGAGTCAACCATCTCGTCCTGCTAATGAGAAGAAGATAAGGACTTTCATAGATTATAAGCAAAGTGAACATTTCGTGCAATAGATGTCCATTACCTCCTCAACTTCAACTGGTCTCCACTGTCTGTTGTATTTATTATACTAACCCCCAAAGACGCAGACGATGATATGAGCCAAAATTATGTTCACTCATTTTGATTTCCACTATTAGACTATTTCCTAAAGATTCTCATCCTGAGCTGTCCAGGATTCTCCCCCATGTCGGTATGAGGTCACTTAGTTAGTTGGGAACTTTCTTTTCCTTTTAGCCCGATGACCATGGGGTAATAATAATTCGTAACCATTATATCTCAGAGTTAATCAGGAAAAGACTGAACACAAGAATCACAAGGGAATTAAAATATATTGATGAAAGGGAGAAAACAAGAAATGGGATCCTTACTGGTGAGACATATAGGAAAGTTCTAGCCACTGCATGTATAAGAAAATGCAGAAGATAAAAACAAAGTCGACGAAAACTAATAAAAACAAATCTAAGAATAAGACTGTAAACTCATATATAAATCCGGTGCTTGTGTACAACTCGGGTACATGGGAGGTCACAGAGCTAGAGCTCAAGAAAATGATATATTTCATCGAAAACAATTACGCAATTTAATGAGCCTAGGTTGGCCCAAGAAGATTTCAAATAAGAGATTATACTCTGTGGCACAATCGAGGCCAATAAGCATCGACATTATTGAATCAAGATGGAGACTGTTTAGGCACGTGTTTAGAATGGACATAAACACCCATGCAAAAATAATAGTGGACAATTACTTTAACAATGAGAACAAACCATCGTTCAGAGGAAGGCCCAGAGTCACCCTCCCTGTAGCTCTAAACAAAAATCTTAATGGAATTGGAAGAAAACTTAAATCTGCATACATTGAGTGTAAGACCTAGAAGATCTACGGACAGATAGACAAAGCAGAGGGCGATGGAGACGCCTAGTGAAGCAAATTTCGAAACGGTGGCACAAACGGGACGTTTGTTAATGAAACGTTCTTTGGTTCTGTGAAAGTGCTTTTAATAATAATGTACCTCAGATCAAGATCACCGAAAATAGTAAAGCAGATACGACTATGAGAAGGTCATATTTTGGATAAACCTTAAAGGTTCAACACCGAGGAGAGCGAAAAACACATTTCAATTCCCCATAGCTCAAGACCAAATCAAAAATTCCCGTAGCTCTTTGTCAAGGACCCGATGGTCTTGTATTTTCTACCTAAAACATTTGGACCAAACGGAGCCCAGGATCTCAAAGCTGTACGAATTCTCAGAAAGAATATGATTTAATCCAATGATATGGAAAAAATTGATCATCATCCTTGTCTCATAAAAATGAAGATTCCTCTGTCTTTCGTCCTACAGACCAATCTCAGTTATTTTGGTGGTTTCGAATTATCTGGAAAAAATAGCCCTGACCAAATTTCATGCCGGATAAGCCTTGACAAATCACAAAATGGTTTACATCCCTTCCAACAACAATCTCCCACCTTTCCATCACTTACTTCATTGCAGACGGTTTCATCAATTCTTTTCACTCAGAAGAACTGGTTGACTTCCATGTAACACAGGAATTTGACCGCAACTGCCATGTGGTCCTTTCCAACGAAACCAAATCATCAACTATCCCCATCTGGTTGGAAGTCTTAGCTCACTTTCCGGGGAGACTTGGTCTATCATATGTCCCGTCTTACCAGGCGCAGAGCTCTTGAAAGCAGCGCTTCAGAATCGCTGGTCTCAAAGGCCGGCATAATAAGATCTTGGTTCAACAAAAAGAAGACCGCACATTAAACTTGTTTCTTGACATGTATACTTTTAGTCACTACACAACAGACCACAAAAATCTCCAGGGAGTAGTTAGTAATCCCCATTATAAGAAAAGTTAAAAGGATCTACCTACCTTCTCCCTGACAAAATCCACTAATGAAGATTGCATTATGAAAACTATTCCGCTAAAGATGAAGTGATGTCCGCGACGGTAGGACAAAAGTGGAAGAGAAGGCGGACCTACTTCCCTACCTCTCTTCGGAAGCCTGTATTGGAAGAATGGATTTAGTCGGCACAAGCAGATGTTCTCCTTTGGTTTCTTCCTTGTATTAGTTAGTTATGACTGTTTGTGATGATTTTACAATGGTAACCCTGGGGTTAATGATAATAAATATTCAATTACCAAAAGTCGTGAGGAGTGCAGGAGCTCTGCCAAATCCTCTAAACCTCCAAAAGTCATTCGTCCACACAGGAAGTATGTCGGGAGGATCGCCGAGAAAAGATGAGGCTGCTCAAAGAGGCCGGGATCACCTGACAGCCCCCACTTTCTTTAGCTTTGTCGGTGATTCTTGGTTCTAAATAAATAAATTACCAAAGCGGCTAATTGGTCAAAAGGTGGTGACGCAACTCTATTTCACAAAATGTCTACCTAGCCTCACGATCAATGAAAAATCCTTATATCAACCTCCTCGTGAGCATAGAGAGCTGATAGACTAAGAGACATCGTTTTTGAACGAATGATATTGCAAAACCACGTAAGATCTGAGTTAGAATCGCTTCCACTCAAATTGAAAAAACATGGAGGATCATCTACCAGAAGCCTCACACATAAACCGGCAGTTAATGTAACTACGGATTTTCCTAATAATAAACAATCAATAACAATAAAAAATTAATCATCAGTCTCGTCTATTCAGCGTCAGTGAGTCTCCTTCAAGTCTGCTATGTTCTTATTATCAACATCCTCATCAGAGGAATCATCGGACCCCAAATCCAAGTCATCATTCATTCTTTTCCTGGAAGTCTTCGGAAGCTCCTTTTTCCTCTTTAGCCCCACTTCCACGGCGTTTTTTATCCCTTCTTTTATCTGATCGCGGTCGCGAAGTATTTTTCGTCATCCAATTTAGCAGGAAGCTTCTCTTGTTCCATTTTTTGCCGTTTTTCAAGCCTCTTCTTCTCCCGCTCTTCTTTTAATTGTTCCTGCTTCTCCAAGTAGTTGTTATATCTGAAAAATAGGAAAACGGAAAAAACCTTTTCTGGTTCACCAGATCTCGTAGTCTGTGTCCGTCCAGCGTCTTACATGCTTCCTGGTTGTTAGAATTAGGCATCTTGTGTCCCGCTGATATCAACATCTTCCCAAAGCCTCCTTTCCCACCAAAACAGCGAATCATTAACTGGTAACTCATGTTTTGCGTTGGAATGCTGTTTTTAGCTACAATTTTACTGCTGGAAAGTAAGTAATATTGGTTGCTTCTCAAACCCTAATAATTATAAGTTACCATAATACATGTGAACTGAATATATGTTCTTGTAAAGATTTAGTCGGAGATATTTTGAGTTGGGTAGTTCTATCAGATTTTATATAGAAATAAGCCATTCTACAAAGATACACCACAAAATCTAGTTTGAGAATAATTTAAATTTCTCAAAAATAATTGTATTAAAATTATTATTATTCATAAAATATATAAAGTAAATAAAAATGCAAATTGTTGATTACTTTTCTCAGTTTATTGTTGTAGGGAAGTGGATTAGCTTGGTTCATAAAGGACACATATTTCAAGTGCGCTCACTTTTAGGAAAAGCTCAGGACGGCAAAAATGACCATTACACACCTCCCACCGCATTTGATCTTTCATTGGGGGAAATGTTCTTGCGATTATTGCCTACTGGGTTTTTATATGATTGGTTGTATACTGATTCTTTAGGGACTAATGTGCTGTATCTGTATGGATATCGTTACTGTGGCGTTGTTTGTGAATGACTTCGATGGTGTCTACGGCAGATAATTTTTGTCGCAAATAAGAGGAAACAAGTACGTAATTTATTTGATGGAGAATATTGCCTCTCCAAAAACGATCTACTTTTTGAATTGTAATTGTATTGATTCTGCCCCTACTACATGTATAGTATCTGCTGAAATACGAGATCTTCAGCATTCTCGAGTTTCATTCCGATAATTTTTAAGTCCTGGTTCGGCACTGATGGTAGTGTTTCTCTTGGTCTCCCGTGGAATATCCCTCTACATTACGTAAAGTTTGTTTCCATGGCAATGTGGCAGGAGTGCGACTCTATCCGCAGAATATGACCAAAACTTTCCATCTCGATGTCAGAATTTCCACTAACAAAGTTTGATAATTTCATTTTTTGTAAAAATAATTGTTCGAGATCTTTAACGGATATCGTGAAAAATATTTGATGAAATTAAAAAAATATTTTAATTTGTAATTTTATTATTAATTTTAGAGTAGAGATTCGAAAATGAGGAAATTCCGTAGCATTAGAGATCGGATCCCCTTCCTGCCGATATCAGTTGAGACATCTGGCGAGTTTCGTTTTAACACAGCATTGTTTATCAGATCGATCGGGCACCTTGCAGGACTGAAAAAGAGAGAGCTTGATTATTTTCTCGAAAAATGTGTTATTGATTATTTTCTCGATGGTCCTTTCGGTTTTTTTCACGAGCTTGGCCATTTTTTGTGCGCTATGTGTTTTGGTTGGAGTAAAATGAACTTAGTCATCAAATAACTGTCAAAGGAATGGGATTTTCATCACTTTTAAAATTACCACGTGCTTTCGTTGATTTATGTGGTCTCTTACTTTATGTTCGCTTGTAATCATGACGTACAGGAATATCATTAACCTACAAGTCCATTTCGCAAGGATCTGGTATAACTTGGGTTATTGTAATATGAATTTTAGTACTGAATGTGCTATTCTACCTTTCATTATCGATTACGACTTAGATATGGTCACGTGTCTCCTACACTGGACTCGGTGTCACCGTTTTGTACAACACTGGAAGATTCAAAGGTAGTGAGGCTAAAGATGTTCTCGTGAGCATCAATAAATGGAACCTTTGGAAGTAAATCTGAACTGATGGATTGTCTTACGAAACTCTGACCTGATTCCCAGGGATTTTGCGTTCCCAGAATTATCGGTTAGCTTGAATGTCGCATGATTTTGTTGATTTGTTCTCCCACAGGCTGAATTCCTGCGGTTGTTCTCTATTCGGAAAGGATTTGTGCTTTTCTACCACGATGGAGATAGCTGAGGTTGTCAATTAGTAGGAGAGTAGAAATACTATTGCTTGTATCCAATAGAAGTCATTAGGAACAGGGCCACGTGCACAAACCACGTGGATTGTGACTATGACCATTGGTGTTTGCAGACGAAGACTGATTCCTTGAGGGGATTTTTGTTTGAGATAAAGATCAAGAGACGTGATTTTTTTTGTGGGGGAGTTGATCGAAGTTATTAATTTTAGTTGAATTGATTGATTTTGTCAGGGGAGAGATCGTATCTCCGTTTTTTGTTATTCTGTAGATCTTTTGTTCCATTATTAGCGTTGGGTGTCATTTAGATTGGTTTTTATTGGTCTTCTCCAACGTCGTCCCTTTTCCTTATTCGACGGAATAACCATTTTAAGTAAATACTTCAAAGTCGAATAAGGAAGGAAGACGTAGTTTACAGCTTCTATTCAATAACCCCGCTGTTGTTTAAGGAATTGGGATAAGTTGAACACCAAATCCGAGCCCACAATGCTTTAAATCACTGAGTAGACATATTAATCGATATTTTCCGTGATTCCCGTCACTAGTTAAGTCAGTTAAATGCACTCCCGCGTTACCCATAAGCATTGAATACTTAGGGTTCCACTTGTGTCGTGCTCTTCACTATCCGTTCTTCCAGTTTTCTTCATGTAACTTTCTTCCTCGAACATCTCTTCAGCTCATCAAGAAATCCATGGATAAGGTTTCCTGTTTAGTGTCCGAAGCAAGTCGTCTGACGTTGATATTAACAATATCTGATGCTTGTTAATATAATAAATTTTATAATTTAAAATTAAATAATAATTATTTATTTAAATAATAAATAGATTAAAATTGTCAAATTAAGAAAGTTCATAAAATGATGTTACTTGTGATATTATTTTGTGAATGCCAAAATTCATTATATGATAAATTTGAAGCCAAAATGGAAGAATTATTTGAATCAAAAGGAATGCATGACATAAATATGGAATCCCTACTATTCCATACAAAGAACACCAAAATGGAGATGAAGGCTGCCATGGAATTTGCCAAAAATAACAAAGAAGCAATAAAAAACGCCACAATAACAAAAAATCGAGGACATTTACTGGGTCTTTACAGAGAATATCAAAGAGAACGTTACATCAACTCATCCATGAATATTTCAAATGTATGGCGAAGATGAATGAGACCCCCATTATTATTGAAACTCTCCCCCAAAATACCAGTTTTGTTATGAGATGTGCTATCTGCGATCGAATCGATATTAAAAATCGCTTGGAGTGGGTGAGAACTCCCTATTTTGGACAGAAAGGATTCATTATTGACCCCTCAAAGGACAAGAAATATGCATGGAGGAGACATAACCTGCTCATCAACAATCTCCAACTCGAGGACTCAGGTCACTACCAACTTCTTGTAAATGATGACGTTGCCTGCATCCATATCGTAATTTGTGTTCTAAGCGGTAGATCAATGTAAGGAGGAACAAAAATATAAAGAGCATCCGATCGTGGTTGAATGAGTCAGTCAGTGAAGAATTCGAGGGATATGGCTGGACCATCAAAGTCGTGTGGGGTGAGTGGTCATACTGTGATAACTGCAATACAAGTGGCCATAAAAGAAGACTTGGAATGTGTCGAGTCACTAATAACAATCCTGAGATACCGGATTTGTACTCCTGTAGTGATGAGAATCTCCCAGCCTTCGTTAAACGGATAATATACGAGCACAGCTTTTCTGATGTAACAGAAATTGATAGGTGTTTTGAAATTTGCGATGATTTCCAACTAAAGTTCTATTATGACAGTTCAGTGGACGGTTTTCCAAAGTTACTGAAGATTATCAAGTCCTTCTTTGCTCTTCAAGTTCGTCGATTTGTCAAATTGGTGACAGAGGGGGATTCTATTAGCTTTAAATGCCCGAAAATATTTTTTGGGGAAAGTATTAAGGGGAATATTCGGTGGATGTACAGTATTAATGAGACAGAGAGCTCCCCCATTATACCCTTTACTGTACTTATTGTTTATTACTTTGTATGGGCATTCATTACTAGTGGATCTTGGAGATAAATTGAATATTCAACATGTTAAGGAGTCGGGATATTATTCCTGTCATTATGCACAGTTCCACATTGCTACATTTAGAGTGATTGTTATTTCTAAACATTTTACAACTCAGGCTTTGGAGTTTTATGCTTCTTTATGTGGAATAGCAATTTTCTTTGCTACTGTTCTTTATATTATTTGTTCTATTTATATTATTAAAATTTAATAAATATTTTTTATTATTTATTTATGTTTATGGCCACGTGGTTCCATGTGGTTACTTGATTGAATATTTTTTATCCTTCCTTCTTACTGCTTCATCGGATTCACCTCACTAAGGAGACTTCCAATACCTGGCCGGAATTCAAAAGGATGCATCTTCTCATTCCACTGGGAGAAAATTTAGCCCGCTGGCGACGAGTTCTGGCTTTGACTGAGCCTCGCAGACAATGATGATCACTGTGCTTAGATAAGGCTCAGGATCACGAGAATAGTTAGTTTGGTTTATCCTTGGTCTTTGAAATTTCATTCGCATAGCCTGGTTGATTCGAATCAACCATCTTTTGTTTTACAACAAAAACTAACCTTGTTGGATTGAAAGACGTCTAGAACAACTGTTTTAAGGGTATTGAGTGACCTTGTAGTTTATTCAGCATCCGAAAGATAAAAATAAATTTAAATTGTTAAAATCATAGACACCACATGAACTTAAAAAAATGGACGCAAAATGCCGCACTAATTTAAAAAAAGATGAGGCATTTAATTAACTTGGTTTATTTTCATTAGTAATTCGATTAATCCGGAATAATGAGGAAATAAAAAATCAGATCACTAAGAAAGAAACTGATAGATTAAGTAATCCTAACAGTTTGAGTATTAATTTTGGGCTAAAATTGAAAACTTAGATCTCTTGTATACTTCTTTTTATTATTTATTTATTAATCCGGAATCACCGAAAAAGAAAGACAAAGTAAAGTCAACTAGTTAGGTGATCCCAGTTCCCGCAACCAAACGTGCCATCCTAAACCTGTGCGTCTCCATTGTTTCCACTGTCGAACGGAAATGCATTCTTTGATCCTTGCAGAGTAAGCCGATTGGGGAAGGAAATTTCTTAGCCAACCGATTTTCTTTTGCGTGGAAAAGTGAGAGGCTTAGTGGGTGTCCACCTTCTTCGCAAATGCGGAAAAATCCGGAACCACATCAACGAGTTGTAGATTCCGTCAGCAAAAGAGGTATTTTTGTTTCACATTGTGGTCCCAGCATACGTATTGTTTCCTTTGCAGTAAATTTAGCTTTTAGAGTGACCTCTGATAACGCGAATCTCCACGCAGCAGAGGCATATTCCACAGCCGGCGCGATTGTCAGGCGGTATATGGTTCAATTACTTTATTCATATTCGCTGGGGTCTTCTGGATGAAGGCCCGTGTGACATTCAATTTCTGTAGTCCTTTGGTGAAGACTTGTTTGGCATGGTAGGTAAAATTAAGCAGCCTGTTGAATGTCACTCCCATGATTGAGGGGTTTCTTGTGACAGTATCCGAGTATGTCCGATGAAGTGTGTTGAAACTATCCGCAATGAACTATGAAAGCGTTGATAAGAAAGTCGTGGTTGATCTTCCAGAAGGGAATCCGTGTTGGAAATTCGGTTGACTTCTTTTTATAAATAAGATATATTAAAATTAATAATTTATTTAAATTTTAATAAAATCTATATATTAAAATTCTATTGAATGACTGATTTGACTGTGTTGCTATTTATTTTGCTAGGAATAGTAATTCTACTTCCATGGAATTTGGTAGTAACGATCGCTGACCAGGTTTATAGTGATAATAACTATTTAGTACTTTATTGACTATCAACTAGGCAATGTTACAGGCGAAAAGATATCCGAACTGAGGGAATCTTTAATTCTGATATGGTCGTAATAAATAATTTTTTTGCCCTCCTTGGAACGATTTTTGGAATTTTTCTGCGACCAAAAAAGTTATAAAATTAAATATTTTAGTAAATTTTTGAATTTTCATATAATTTTAAATTTATCTATTTCGGCCTTTTGTTTTTTAATTTTTATTATTCTGGTTTATATTCCGACCTCAAATTGTAGTATTGTGACTTAATTTAGGGAAAATATCCTTCATTTATTTAAATTATGGAATTTTTGCGATTTTGTCATGTTTTTATTGTTTTTTTATTTAAGTTATTTTGTCTTCCACTCAAAATTACATTTTTTCGTTGGCGACCCTCAATGACTCAAAGCTCACCTCATACGTCATAACTGGCTCAGTATTTCATAAATGTAAACTTTCAAGAACTCATGTGGGTTCTTTGTGGCTCTAGTCAACATCTTCTTTACATCACGTGGATTTTTGGTATATTTTAGTCCCCTGAAAGTTACCCACAGCACGGCAATTCAGTTCGGCATTTCCATGGTTTTGCTTCTGATTGCTGGCTTTTGGACCTTCGTTTGCGGTTTTGGGGATGTTTTAGTTTAATTACAACCACCCTGTGGATGACGATGATCACGTGCTTGGGCTTCTGGACCGATTGAAGAGAATGTGGGAAGCCTTTAAGCTTGTCGGGATATTTTTTATTTTAGTGTTTTGGCTTCCTCCTTCAAATATTCACTACGTTTTGCATCACCTTAGTCATATTTCCAACAATTCATGAGAGTGTGAGTCCACGTGGGATCGCTGAGCCCCAATATAGTTTATTTGATTTCGTTCTTCCTAGTAAAGTGGTATAAACTGATCTCTACTTACGGTTTCTTCAACGCCTGTGCCTTTTTGTGTTCCCCATTGCCAGTTTATTTCAGATTCGTAGGTTCTGCTGTTATTTGTAGCCATCCCCCAAATATATGTTTATCCCTGTATATTTGAGATTCATATTTATTCCCTTATTTTTGCTATGTAACTGTTACCCGGGACGAAGGAGTCTTCCTGTGGTCTTCCCAGACTGGGCTTATATCGTCATTTCCTTTCTGTTTGCCTCCTCGTTTGGTTACTATTCGAGTTTGGTGACTTCGGAAGTCTCCAGGTTTTGGGGAGTTTGAGGTCTAGATATACTTTGGAGTATGAAAGCGAGGTTGGACATTTGATTTCCCTCGTAATTTATGCGGGGCTCGTTGCTGGGAGTGGTTTTTCAAAATTATTGATATTTTGTTTTTTTAAGTAATATAATTGACTTTGTTCTCGAGTACCAAGGCTTCTTGACCGGTGCACGTGCGATTGTCGAGATAACTGGAGTGATAACCAGGGTTGTCAGTAGAAATGTGTCAGCGAGGAAATAATTAGGAAAAAACCCAGTGAATCTGCCACTGTGGTCGACTCTCCGTCTTCTAATAACATAATCGGGAGAGTGATAAATCTGTCTTAGAAAAAGTGGAATAGGCTGAAGCGAAAAAATCCGAAGGGTTCCAGGACAGTTTACGTTCTGTGTGATTGCTGGAGCATTGAGCAGGAAGTCTTTGTCCTTCCTTAAAAGCTTAGGATGTTTGGGAACACCCAGAAGCTAAGACGTTCAAAAACCTAGTGGCTACTCCAGCTGATAGCTATTTTGGGAGACGATTAGGTCGGCGGGGATGGCTATTTTTATTTTTTTCTAAGCAGCCACAAGACCACAATAAAGAAGGTGTCAAAGCCAATTAATTTAGTGATCCTAGTTTCTAGTAACTTCTGAATTCTTTTGAGTGATCAAGCAGGGATCTCACCGACTTTCGGAAATGTCTTCTCGAATTTCTGCAAGTGAACTCGATAGATATGTCCTTCATCAGGACTGATCGGGATTCTTTCGCATAAGTAACCTTTAGTTAGAATTTTTAATAAAATTACGATTTAAAAAAAATTATTTAATGAAATCGATTATCTTCAAGTATCATTCATGAAAAATCTCGTTACACAAGCGTTATTTAAAATAATGTGCCAATAAAAATTATTTTAATGAGTCATTATTTTAATAGGATTTTTCGGCCACGTAGCGCTATGTGGCTAAATGGTTGAAGATTTCAGTTTGTTTTGTCTGTTCCTCCTCTTCCCTTTCCTACGCCCAGTGTTAGGGTGTCACGAAAAATGATAATTTGCTCCCCCACTCGACTGGAGGGGTTTCCACAACTGCAAGAATGGTCATCTTTTATTTATTATGATGGTTCCGGAGTGACATTGAAAGACTCAGTTTCTGTGACAATGGAAACTTAATACACTTAATTAGTTTTTACATACAACTTCTGGAATGATCCTCCTTCTTTTAATTCCGAGATTCAAAACCGGATACTCCGTGGGCCGACTTTCTGTTATCTCCTGAGTTCTTCATACTCACGAGAAAAAAAACTTTCACCCAAAATTCAAAAAGATTAGATCTTGATTTTTTATCTACAAGTGTTCAAGAAGTGTCTCCTCTAATTTCTGAGAGGAACTCAATCAGAACGTGCTTCTTCAGGAATGATCTGGATTCCTTCACAGTGATAACTAGGGCAACATAAGTCAATAAAGTCAATTTCTAATTATAGTTAGACTTTTATCTAATTATAATAATAAAATTAATAAATAGTTAAAAAATGTTTAGATAAAAAGTTTTTTAGGTCAACTTGGTCAATTTTTTGAAGGAGATTCTTTACTCATTAAAAGAGCAAAAGAATGTTTATTAAATGATAAACTGCATGAAGATTTAACAAACATAATATCGCAATATTATCCTTTATTGCATGTGCTTGATGACATAGAATCAACTGATTTTACTATAAATAAAGCATATTGCAGTCAAACAACAATGGATTTTAAAGAAGACATTTGTGGCAATACAAAATTATATTGAAAAAAAAATTAATTCCAATGATATCAAAAAATAATAAATTTGGAAATCAATTGATTTCACCTGTGGACTATTCTTTACTGCTAGAATGTCAGGCAACATCGTGTGCAGTGTAAAGATCATTTTCGATTCTTAATAAGATCTTAACAAAGGATAGGAATTTTAAGGCAGATAATGTAAAATATTACTTAATTGTAAATAACTCATTATAACAATTTTTAATTTTTATTGATTTATTGATTTAAAAAAATCGATTTTTAGTTTTTAGGTCAATTTTTTAGTCAATTATAAATTTTAAAGTCAATTAAATTGACTTTTTTAAGGTCAATAATTATGTTGCCCTAGTGATAACCCTTTCCTCAAATAAGTTTACTGGTTTTTTGGGGAAACGCAGGAAGCCTTTGCCATCTTTTCTAATCGACTTCTCTGAAAGGAGAATATCAATTGGTGCTCTTTCGTGAGGGAAGAAGACGTGGAGTATGGGCGCAATTCCCAAGGAAAAAAGTCAAATCTCCTGACGGAACAAGCATAGTCGATGATTGGAACAACGATCTAATAATAAAACCAGCTAATGCAATTTATAAAAGGGATGGAAGTTGTTTGTAAAATAGTCTTCAAAACTTTTGAAGCCACTTACTCATAACTTCCTCAACTTGACGAGTAAATGTCATTAACGTGTTAAAAGTGACGCCGAGAATCTTCTGGAATGAGGATGTCGACAAGGTTCACTTTTGATTCTCCCATCGATAGTAAATAAGATGAGCTGGAATTTTGATAAAGATAAGACAATATATTGGGGATAGCCAGGTATACATCTAGTTAAGGAGTGACTGACCTCCGCGGCAGCCATGGAGATGGATTTATTCAATGCCTCACATGTAGGGAATGAGAGACGTTTTTGTGACTGATCACGACATAGCGTTTTGTTATTTTGCCACGTGTCGTTATGTGAAATGTGGGGGATTGCGTGATGTACTTCTGTCATTCTCGTTAATAAGATTGTTTAAAATCCTTAGCGTCTTCAAAAAAGGGACATACAAATGTTTACTGTACAGTTCCACTTATGCCTGTAATAACTCGAATTAGTTTCGATATTCTTGAATTTTAATGTGTGTCACGTCGTGTGAGAATAGCCTCTGGTTGAACCTCGTGTAGGACGATAAAAAAAGGAGATCCTATCGGCTTTCAATTTACTGGCGACAATATCTTTGCTTTCCACAGCGAACCACCTCGATTTATATGACAAATAATTCGAGAGCGATCTCAATAGCTATCGTCAGAAAAAACAACATGACCATTCAAGATCCATAACTTTTAATTACTTAATTTTGAATAAATAATTAATTATAAATAATTATCAAATTCCAAAAAAACCACAAATAAAAAGACAGAACTAAATAACTATGTGATCTCCTACGTCCCATCAGAATCCTCAAGTTGGATCATTGTGTCTCTCCTGTGACCACATAAACCCGTGATAGACGGAGAACTGCATGGTTACTGTGTAATGGACAGCCTGCACCGTCTAGACGAAATAAGGTGTCGCGAGCGCTGAGAGTGATCCATCACTGTCAATCATCGTCAAAAATAAAAATAATCTATTACATCAAAGTTAACTAAGGCCAATTATTAGCGATTAACAAGTGATAATTAACTATTATTTCAAGTCGTCTTGAATTTTTTTAATCGTCGTGAATGAATTTTCTTAATAGACCCAGCACTATCTTCGACCTTGACAAAATTATTAGACAATTTCTCGACAATATTTACTGGATCCTCATACGGATGTTCATATTTTTTTAATCGAAGAGAAGGATTCGTCTCATAATCTTTTTGAATACGAACCTTTAAGTAATTAAAAATAGAATACAATATCTCCCACATTTAACTCATATTTTTATCGATCCACTCCCATCTTCTTATTCATTCTTCTATAATATGAAGACTGCAAATTCACCTTCTCAAAGTTAAACTGGTACTCATCATCTTTACTAATAAATAACAATAAAAACCTTTATTAAAATGTCGGAATTTTCTACAACTTCCAATTCTTCCATATTAAAACTTTTTGGATTTTCCTGAAAATCAGATTCTACAACTGTATGGAATCCGAAATACCACGATACTCTTTGGAATCCAATTCTTCTACATTAAAACTTTCAGGATTATCGTGAACATGATTCCTAATAATTGGCCTTAGTTAACTTTGATGTAATAGATTATTTTTATTCTTGACGATGATTGACAGTGATGGATCACTCAGCGCTCGCGACATATTATGTTTATATCCGTCACTGGTTCGGGTTGTTTGTAGCATATTTATTCTGTTATGAAAAATCCTCTGTGGATTTCGAATTGTGGCAATTTGCTACATCTTGTTTGACGATAACTTCATATATCCTCAGCCTTTCACGTAATATCTGATGATATTCCAATGGATCAATGTTCTTCACCAGCAGGATATGCTTTCTTCTACTATTCGAAGCAATCGCCTCCCATATTACCGTGGAAGGAAAAATAACTATTTGTGTCACGAGATTTTTGGGTCTCCCGCATAGTGGCGAACGTTTAAAAATACTATAATTTGGCATTCGTCCATAGAGACCGCATTTTCCCGATCACGGTGATTGCCAAGATTTTTTGTAAGACAAAGTTTTTTTGAAGTGATCCGTTTGCGTGAGAGCTTTGTAACATAAGACAAGAGATCTTGGATAGCAAATATTCCTTATCAATAAATTTCATAATCTTTATCGGCAACAACATCAACCGATATATCCCTTCCAAGATTAATGTCAGTTTCTAGGCGAGATCTTTCTAAGGGTTTATCAAGATATCCCTTAAATTTTGATGCCTCAAGTAATCCTGAAATCTTGTTCATCGAATGGTTTTCTTTGAAGTGAGTAACAATTTGAAAAAGTGTGTCGGTGCAGGTGACGTCCCAGACAAAAGACTTCCTGAATTCAAAAGGGAAAATGGTCATCTCACTTGGTCGTTCCCCGCCACGCCTGTAAAGATCGACTCGTTCGATCATGGAGTGGTGTTCGGCGGCGTCCAAAGCTCGCCTAACGACTTTGTTCAAAGTCATGTGTTTGGGAAATCTGACTTTACTCTTCCTGCAGGAAAGAGGATGTAGGCGAAAACAGTCGATCTGGTCCCTCATCCAGCTGATAGGATGGAATGGCTATTTCCCCTGACAACTGTCAGAGAAATCCCTTGGAACAGGCATTCGGTTTCCCGACGCTCATTAATAACTTCCGAAATCATTGACCCAAGCAATCTTAGAAAAGAGACCGCCTTAGATCGAAGACTCCACTCTTCTGACAACAACAAGCTGTACATGGAATCTTGCGGAGAGGCTGTCGTATCTTTTTATCTTGAAATTCTGAAAGTCCGAAAAAATTATAAATTAATTAGAAGTAATTTAATTAAATGTTTAGAAAATATCGTTATAACACAAAAATCAAAAAATAAAACTATTCTTTCCACAGGGGACAATGTCGTTACCTGGACAAAAGTTCTAGAAAGCTGAAACGAGTCAGGATCAAGGAGTTAGTTAGTTTTGTTACCCTTGGTCCTTGGAATAATTTAAATTTAATTTAATGAATATAATTTTTCTTTTTTTAAATGAACATAAAATGAGTATAAATAAAATTAAAAATTTTAAAATTTGTTCTACCGAGTATCGATTATCAAAACTGAATAAAGAAATCACGCGATAACAATTTTCTCTACATATAGAAGATCATTATACCCTCCCAAAATCAAATTGTTTGGATATGAAATTCCTATGAATAAGTCTCCAACAATACTAGGATTAAAGTTGGATACTCTCCTGACATGTTAATGACGTTATTACCAAAGTCAGGAGGAGGACCAACATATTGAAAATTTTGTCCCGATCACCAATCGGGCACAACACCTTCTTACTACAGAAAATTTACAGACAATACATACTGCCAGTAATCGAATATGCTCGTCCCTCCTGGAGCTCGATGATTTCTGAATCGTCGTCTCAAAAATTAGAAGCCGCACAACTTGCTGCCTTGAAAATAATAAATAAGAAAACTGTGGATAACGTATTGAATGTTAAAGACACCTAAGGTGGAGAGTGAAGTCATTTCTACAGTGGGCAATATATCTAGAAAATGCGGGAAATCTATGGAGAATAAGACCGTCCCCGTTTCTACCAATTCTGTTGGATTTCGAGGACCCCGAACGAGAGCCAGAACCCGGAAAACCGGGATCATTTAGTTAGTAGTTAACTTTTAACTTTTTCTAATCAGGTGATCTTGGGGTAAAAAAAAAATCACGCGAACATCAAACACAACAAAGAACGTTGGGAAGCCTTGCTCAGAAAGCTACGAATAATAGTTCCTCCACTGTATTATGGAAATCGATAAGAAGGCTCAAGAAGTGCTCTCCGCATTTAATTGGACATCGAGAGCCATGTCCAAATCCCAATGACATTAAGAAGTATCATGTAAATATTAGTCATAAGCCATATTTAAAAGACCTGGATGTTCGTTCAGGCCATGGTCGAAGGAATAACTGTCCTTTTTCTACACGGATTCCGCGAAGGACACTCAACAACAACTTATCTAACAAAACTGGTTCAATTCATTTCGGACAGCCTGAATACCATAAATCCACACAAGAGAACCGTGCTCGTCTCAGTGGATGTAGAGAAAACTTTTGACTCATTATCCCGGAAGATCCTTACAGCAAAAATTTTTAAGACGTCAATCCACCCTAAATTCAAGTCATGGTTGGCTATCTTCATCAGCGGTCAAATGGGCCAAGTTGGTGGCAAACAACCAAAAATCAAATCCGCGATACTTTCCAATCGGAGTTCTGAAAGAATCACCGTTATTACCATTTCTCTTCAACATGTTCCTCAGTGATCTCCCATCCCTAACCACCAAAAATACAATTCTTTTATCTATGCGGATGATCTAGTGGTCGCAGTGAAACATCGAAGAATCGAGGAGGTGATACGGTCCGTGCAAGATCTACTAAACCTGATGGGTCTTTCCTGAAGAACCGTCTGAATATATCACCAGGAAAGTCACATGTAATGACGCTTGCTTCAGCACTAAAAGAATTACGTGCAACACCACGAATAAAAATATATGACTCCCCTCTTCCCATTAAGAAGGCCCTTTCAATCTTGGAGTTATCCTGGATCCCTTACTCACATTCAATCATCAAGTGGACCTAATAACCGCGAGGTTCAACAGAAAATTGGAATTCTCAAGGCTTTCACTCACTCTCCAATATCTTCCCACCCATCGTTAGAACTTCTATACAAACAATTTGTTGTACCGAGTATCGAGTACGCCTGTGCTGCATAACAGCACGGAAACAATCGTCAATTTTGAACATTTGTGCATTCAATGCTTTTTTATTATAAACATCGGATTTCCGATTCTTTTCAGTCCATTAAAAAGGGTGACATGAATGTGTATCAGAGCATTGCCAGAGCACGTGGTCTCAATCAAGGACACTACAAAGGTTCTTCACCTCGCTGTTAAGGCAACTTCTTTCAAGGCACTTGAGGCGAACGGAGCCCTAATGGCACTTTCAAAGATTCCACAACTAGCACGTGCTTACAGAAATGCGTCGATTCTTAGGAGGAACACCAGCAAAAGTGAATTGGCTTCTTAAGGAGGCCGGGATCACCTGACTTCTGGATACCCGAGTCGAACACTAACAGACCTAACAAAAGAACAAAAGATTTCAAAAAACTTTATTGAGATCAACTAGAAAAGCAACTGGGTTTCGCGGACCTCATGGATTATGAGAGTGGTCAGACTCCTCAGGCTCTTGAGGAAAGGCAAAAACTTCCTACTTACTCAATTTGATCTCTAATGGAATACCGAGGGAAGATGAGAAGATCACTGAGAGAGGACAAGGTCACTTAATAGCCGCGAGTTTCTCGTAAGATCTGAGATTTAAGCGATTTATCATCCAAAAATTAAAATTAGACGAAATTCAGATTATTTATATCATTCACTTTTCTCAGTTTCTTCTATTTCCTCGTTCTTCTAGCGCAGTGTTTCTCAAACTGGGTCCGCGGTCCAAAAAGGACCGCGGAACAATCTTTAGTAATTTATATTAGTCTACTTTTATATTATATTTTTTTAAATTATTTTGAATTAAATTTTAAAAAGAACGTGCTCAATTTTATCCTTGTAGGAATGTCCTGTTCAAATAATTCAATGAATAAATTACAGTAAACTCTCTTAAATGTGCCAGTTCTCAAATTTGCCATTTTTTAAAGAAATATTCTAATTTTAGTGGAAATTTGCCATAATTTTTTAAAATTTAAAAAAAAAATTACTGAAAATTAAAACAATAATACTTTATTCGAGTAGCATGCCTCGTTGAGATTCTAGTGGTCGATATACAAGACTCGCTATTCAACAAAAAGTACAAATATTTCGTTATAAGGACGACTACAACTTATTATGATACTGTTAGTAGAAGAATAAATGATCTCGCCGAGAATATTTAGATTCTTGTTTTGTGAAACTCTCAGTACTAATACTACCGCCAGGGATATATTTGATAAACTTGACAGATTTTTTGAAGTGCATGGCATCAATTGAAATAATTTAATTGGTGTGCACAGACGGTGATGCATCAGTAATGTTTGGTTGCCGTTCCGGATTTCAAACTTTAGTTAAGGAAAAATCCCCAAATGCTATTGGTATACATTGCATGATCCACCTGCATTGATAATGAAAACCATGCCTGACGATTTGAAAAAATGTCATGAATGTGAAAATTAAAACGATAAACTATATTAAAGCCAAAGCACTCAATTCTCGTCTATTTGCTGAGTTATGCAAAGAAAATGACTCTGAATTTGAGACTCTTTTGTGAGATGGCTTTCAAAAGGAAAAGTATCGAAGAGAGCATTTATACTACGAAAAGAAATACATCAATTTCTTAAAGATGTCAAACTATTTTCCTGATATTTCTGAATTTGATAAGTCTTCTCAGCAACCCATTTGCAATTTCGGTTAAGGATCTCCCTTCTGAAAACCATATAATTCATATAATCGAATTGTTTAATGATGGATATACAAAACACGTTTTCAGCGAAGTTTCCCAAAGCGATTTTTGGATTCAAAGGCTGATTCCTATTCAGAATTGCCAAAAATGGCACTTAAAGTGCTTATTCCATTTGCAACTATATATGAGTGTGAGACAGCGTTTTCAGCACTACTTACCATCAAATCAAAATTCCGCAATAAATTGGATGTGTCAAATGACATGAGGGTTGCATTGTCCAAAACACAACCCGACAGAAAAAATGGTGATGGCCAAACAAGTGCATCAATCTCATTAATTATCATTCTTTAATTTTGCACTAATTTTTGTTTTTGTTAAAATGTTAATTCACTAATTCAATGAAGGACCAATTAAAAAAATACGTCTTTTTTTTAAAGTTTGAGAACCACTGTTCTAGCGTCATGTGATCCACCTGTCTCAGGCGGCGTTCAACGGCGGGATGTGACGAAACAAAAATCATTTCCTCCCCCACTCAAACGAAGGGGTTCCTATATCTGCAATAATCTGACGTGGAAGGATTCTGATTTTTCATTGTGGGAATTTGATACGTTTAATTATTTGTTAACTATTAACTTCTCTCGGGAGGAACCTAAGGAAGAACGTCTTTCTGTTCCAACCAAATACATCCTCCGATAGTCCATTACAGGCTTCTGCTTCAGAAAAGAGGTGGAGAAGTAGATCCACCCTCTCCATTTTCTTCAAACGTCCTATCGTTGCGGACATCACTTCATTCTTTGGTAGAAAAGTTTTCATAATGAATCTTCACCAGTGGATTTAGGTAGGGAAACATGACAGCCTCCTAACCACTAAGTTCATAAACCAATGATTTCAAGGCCAATGTTTTGAAAGAGCTATTGTGACATTCTGGGGTCACTCTTCTGTTTTCTGAGATTCGACAGATTGTTTGGACATAGTTACAATCATATATAAAATTTTAATGTCATAAAATTGAACGATGTTTCCAAACGAATAATCGGACGCCAGGACCTGAATGGTTACAGTCCCGCTATGGATGCTTTCAAGAAACGAAAGTCACGTGTGGACTATATGAGTTTTACAGTGATTACCGAATCATCCTCCTCCATTAGAATCTCACCACTGTTGGAATTCAGTCTACAAATGTCATCATGTGAACGACCGGATGATCGTCTCGTATGTGACACACGTGGGAACTTAATTGGACATTTTGTTCCTATGAGAGTGCTAATAATAATATCGGTTAATTAATCGGAGGTTGAGTTGACGACGTACCTCTATTGCACTAGATGTATTCTTTGTTCCTGGTGGATGAAAACCGGTGTATTCCTTTTCTTGAGGTGATGGGACTTGGTGAACATAAAAAACCCGAAATTATGGGCAAAGAAAGTCTCAGATACACGAAAGATCTTGTTTCGAATCTTTTCTGGGATGAGATTGAAAAAAATGAGGAAATCTTTGGTATAGGATAACAGTGTTAACAAGGGGTTAGTTGAGGGAGACCGTATTAATATAAGTCCTACCTTGTGGTTTGACTCTTCACCAGAATCCATCTTTATCATTGGCTCTATCAGGTCGCTTTGTTCGGCTCTGATTCATCTCTATTTTAGCGCAAGCTTGATAGCTGTTTTCTTGTTTTTTCTAACTATTTTTAGGGGAGTAGTACCAGCTCTCAAATCCATAATGACTCGCTTTTTTGCGCGAGTCCCTTGCAGATGATCCGGTTCCATAGTGAAGCATTCATTAATGACGCCATCACTCGTCATAGCGTAGATGCGTTATTGAGTATTATTTTGGATATTTATTGAAATTACTGGATATCACTCTGCCTCTTTTAAAGTAACTGATTTTCCCTCTTCATGTTAGAATTGATTCTAAAGATGTCCCCCCAGTGATCAAGGCCAGTTTTTCAAATTGATTGGGAACAAAATTTTTTCATCCAACATTTAACTCGCCAGGAAACTTGACAAAACAAATAATTAAAACGGCTAACTAAGATATGCCCTTTAAATCAAGTTAACGGTACACCTCGCACCCCATTGGTCCACTCCTCAGGATTTCTTCATAGTCCAAGGGCCCAATCTATAATCTTTTTTTTTAAAAAACAATTATTTCCCTTTTTATCTTAAAATGTTAATTCTAATTAAATTGTTACACATCCAATTCGTTTTCTCTTCGAGCAACTATGGGAGTAAACCCAATGTCACAGTCCTTTTCATTTTCCTCAATATATATTTTCATAACTTCGCTCACACTCTTCTCTTGAATTTCTTCATAATCAGACTGAGAGTAAACATCCTTTATCATTAAGTTTATCATAACGTCGCGAAACGTCGACTTGGTTCTTATATGACACAATCATTACTCTCCAAAGTCAAAGTCTTCTTGATTACCAGCGATTGAACATACGTTCTTTCACTATATTCAAAGATCTGGCATACTTCCACGAATGTGAAGTCACTAGGTCATCACAAGTGAGTACAATCGGGACAATCTTGAACTCTGCGTGGTGTGTCAACTCCAACTCTTTTGAAAGAAGGTCATACTTCCTCAGCTTTTCGCATTCCACCTGCTGTAGATTTTGGGAAGATTTTATTCCCACTTCGACCAAGATAATTTTATTTCTCCTTTTATCAAAAAACGAACAGGTCTGGCTTGTTATACTCAATAATTATGTCCGTTTTGATAAAGGATCAACTCTAATTCAACTGAATCATTCATTTTTTATATCAAATTAGTTATTAATTTAAACAATAGAAGTCAGGTAGTTGCCGCCCTCACTGCGTGGCTGTTCCCTCTCAAAATTGCGAGCGAAATTCGCTCAAATAGCCAGCGGCGTTCACGGAGATCTCCAGTGCATGAGGTGATCCGGTTTCCAAGACGTCCGAAAAACTCAAATGTAGAGGGGGAGTAGGATCCAGAAGTCTCCATAGCAAGGGGAACAAATTTGACATCATCGGGAAGGTCGGCGTATTTAACGAATCATTCATTACAGTGGATTACACTGAATGAGTCTTCAGTTTCTTCGCCTTTTTTAAACCAAATTATCTGCAAAAGTCGTTATAATCTTTAATAAATCGATTAAAATTTTTCATTCCAAAAAATGTTAATTTATTTTTCTTTTGCCTCAGGATCACTGATTTAAAGAGAAAATGAATATCTTCAGCTAACTAAATGATCCCAGACCTACATGGGGGAGGCCGACGCCAACGAGGGCGGACATAGCGCAAAGAATAATTCTTTCTCTAAATTGCGGTTTTAATTTCAACATTTGAGGTTTTTAAGAATTTAAATTTTAATCAGTAAATTTCACAGAAATCATAATTTAAACTAATTTTAATTAAGTTTATTTCATGAAACGCCCTGAACACCTTTTTAGGGAATACTCAGCACACGAAAGGAACATGAATTGTATCCACGTTAAGTTCGCTTGTTAGTGAGTATTTAAAAATACAAAAACAATTTACTGTTAAAAAATCGATAGATTGGGAAAATAAACAAAGACTGTTGACAAGACATTTTTAGAAGAAGCGAACAGTCTTATCGTTTAAGGTAGCAAATGGTGATTTGCTATGAAAAATCTTTCTGGGGGAATCTTTTTGGATTAGTAGCATCACTAAAGTTGTAGTCGGAAACAGAAACAAAGATTTTAGTGACAAATCATGCTAAACCTACAAGAGACAGTGGCCATTCCCTGACGATGTGAAAACTAATTCCGTTCACAAATGTCTTTGAGTCGTAGTCGTACTGTAATTGCTAATCTCCCAACTGCTCCATAAGTTTCCAAGGAGACTGGGACGGTGAAAAAAAGAGTCAAAGGCCAAGTATTTCTTCAGTTTCCAACTCCAGAATTTGACTTATTCTCAGAATTCAATCATTTATTAGAAAACAAGAACATTTATTCTAACTATTGATCCGTAGATGGTAGTAATAGAGATCAACTGGAAAAACCACTGAGTGGGCCAAATGTCCTAGACTCTTCCACTTGAGATAGCCCATCACATAATTTAAGCAAATATGACAGATCAGTTAAATTTAGTATGAAATTAGTTGAAATGCGGTTTGAAAGTAAATGGTTTTAATCAATCAAAATATTGGATCAAATTTAAGTCGTTTATTTGGAAATAATAATAGATTCCAGTGAAGATAACAGAAATAATCATTGCTTATCTACCTAAGCTAATTTGTGTTTTATGATAAAAATCGAAAAATAATATTACGACAAATATATCCAAAAATCCCATTTTAATTCCGTTATTTATTTTTATGGCCAATATTTATTTGATTTGTTCAACGCAAACTTGAAATGAGCCCCCGTCGAAGCCCTAGCGCAGTTCATCTCACGTGGACGTCTTCCAGTAGCGTGAGCCAGAGATCCCGTGAGGAACACTGAGAAAAAATGAGGTGGCTGCTGAGAGTGGCCGAGATAGCGTAATGGCCGTGTTCTTAATTTAATTGTAATTTTTGGTTTTTAAATAAATAAATAAAAAAAGCTCAGAAATAGCTATTTAATCAGGTTTAATAAAAATAATTTTGCTATAACGAGATAAAGCGGTTAATATAAATAGATACCGCTCCCATTTATTTTAATCGCTTATGCAACCATTTAACAATTTTTCGAATAATTTTAATTTTATCAACTTTCCAAACAATCAGAATGACTCCGACAAATCAGGTATTTTGAACTGATTTTTTACTCACTCATTTAATTTTATTTAAAATACCATTTAAACTAGCATCAGTGAAGTTCAAACCCCCAATATCTTATTCAGTCCCTCGACCATCACTTCGAGACTTTATGGTTTGAAGATTTTGTTTAAATTCAAGATTTCCCCTATTTTGAATCCTAGTTCATTCTTTATGCAGAAAAAATCAGGTACGAATATATCCATAATTAATTTGGAAAAATATTATTGCTAATTTTTTTAATTTTTATTCTTTTTTGCAATTTCATTAACGGCTGATATTTAAAATAAATTTTAATGAGACTAGGGACTTTCCTTTATTTGAACAAGCAGATCACGGATAGCAGATATTTTCCATTTCAAAGTAGCAACATTTAAATTAAATTTAAAAGATATTTCCTTGTATTCGCCTGAGCAAATTCAGTACATTGTCGACTGCTACAATAACTCCCAACTTGCAAACTTCCAAAATTATTGGTCCTACAATCCAGGCATTTAAAATTATTAATTTAAAGTGATTTTTAATGGGCAGATAAACAGCAGTAAATCAAGTTTTATGATGAATAATATTCTATCTTCTCACGTGCCTAATTCGGATGTGTTGGGGACCAATTCTGAATGTGAAGTCAAAGTAGCTAATCCTCCATTAAATCAAAATACTTGGAATGAAAAAATTTCATCAGAAACCACAAACATAATCGAATCCATAGAAACAAATCAAATAGAAGATAAAAGTCCGATAGGAGAAATTCCACACCCTGATGAAGCAAGTGTCCTCGAGTTTGTTGAAGCAACCTCTGAATCCAGCAAAAAAATTGGTTTTAAATTTCGTGAATGTTAGATGCTCTTGAAAACTGGACTTGGGTCGGACCTGGATATGTCACAAAAGGGGTACGGGGGCGGGGAAAGAGAACAGTCTACAAAAAAGTAAAAAAGAATCACAAGATCTATCAGGTAAAATTTGAAATATCAACTTAGGTGGGGTCCTACGTAAAATTATATCAACCATGCAGAAAAAACGTGAACTACGTATATTGCCAAATAAAGTCCTTATATGAAACAGTTCTCAACAATAAGCGAATGAGCGTACAGCTTTTGACAAGATCAACTGATTCTTCAAAAGAGGTGGAGACATTTGTTTATGGTTTAGAATGTCTTAATAAGAAAGAAAGGAGGCATAAAAACTTGCATAATTCTCTCCAATATTGTGGACACTATTGACGTCATGAATTATGAAGAATTCGAAAAGGTCAGAAAATCGGAGGACATTGTTAAGAAACTAAGAAGCTTCCACATAGAAGGGGAATATATTGAGTAATTTATATATTGAATAATATGAACTTTTCACTTTTCTATAATAAAATTTCTAATTTTATTTAAAAAAAAACGTGGTAATTTATTTATTAACCCCAGGCTTACTATCTTTGGTAAGCCCAGTACAAACAGTCACAACTAATTAATCCAAGGAAGAACGTCTGCTTGTGGAGACCAAATCCACCCTCCAATGGTTCATTACGGATTCCGCTTCAGAAGAGAAGCAGGTATGCCGTCTTCCATTTTCATCACACTCCAACCGTCGCGGACATCACTTTATTCTTAGTTCCCATTATATTGACAATTATATTGGGGATACTCTATTATTGCACAGTGAACTTAAATATTAATGTTAGCAAGAACAAACAAATTATTGATAAACTTTTGAGTTGATAAGAAAATGGCCAAAAGTGATAAAATTGCCAAATATCTGTTAATATTTGATTTAATAAATGGTTTAATGAAAGAATCTAGGAACCTCATATATATATGGTTGAGAGTGGCAGATAATGGGGGATAGGTTAATTACTCCATTTTTTGTGACATTAATCATCCAATAACTTTGAATATATCGGAAAGAGGTTAAGAGTTAATTAACGTCTAATTAGGCTGTACCCTGCTCCCACGGTAAAAGACGCGTTCTTTCAAAGTATCACATCCATCAAAAGTTGCACGAACCCCTCGAATGGAGTAGGGGGTGAACTTGATGAGCAATTTATGAGAAAGTAAGACAGATTGATAAACCGACAAGGATTCCACACTTAGACAGTTTATTGATGATTTTGGGAACTTATTGTGTTTAGTGAGTGTTAACTGTCAAATATCTTTATTTATTTAAATACTCAAAGAAAACGGTCAAAAATCGTAACTAAATATCACGTGATCCCGATATGTTCGAATAAAGTCCTCATCTTTGCCCGATGTTCCTCTCTCGATCCAACACATGTACGTATCGGGCGACTGTTTGCATAGGTGCTTTGAGTCATCCCGGAATCTAGCCGCATAAACATTTCCAGAGAAGTCGGTCCGGATCCATGTTCTCCACGAGTCCATCGCTCCGTAATTCTGAACGCCATCTTCTGAATTTCTTCCACTTTTCTTTTATTTGTATATGAGATGGAGGGTCCCCACGAAGCGCATGGATATGAGATACATGGCTCGATGTACTACTTGTATATGTTCTTGAGTACTGGGTGGGTACCGATCTTCCATATTCCAGATGAAGTCTTTAGAATATTAATTTTCCTTTCACATTTTGTGAGAATGTTTTCAATATGGGGTGGTGAACAAAGGTGCATATCAAATGTCACTCCCAATATCCTCTGACATATGTTGAAATGGATATCGTCCTTGTCTACCTTCAAGGTGACTGTCCTCCTTCCTAATCTTCTGTCCGAGGTGAAAAAGGAAGTGATTGACTTTTCTGCACTCTCCTAAGCCGGTTTTCTATTATCCAAACGTTTAGACTATCCAAGTTATTTTGGATCTTCTTTGTGGCATTCTGAATATCCCGGTCTCTTGAAGCCAAAGCAATATCATCTGCATAAGAGAGAAAAACATCGTTGCGGATTCCGGAGTAAGTTAAATAAGGCTGGAGATAACGGGGATCCTTGTGGAATTCCGTTAGGAAGTAGACGTGAAACACGTCCTCTCGTCAAATATATCTTGAGTGCATGAAAATAAAAATCAAGGGATTTTCTACTTGAATCATTGAAGATGTGTCAGTCAACTATTTTGTAAACAAAGTACTAAGTTGCAGATCGCTTGAAATAAGCGCTTCTTAATCAATGCTCTCAAGTGAACTTGCCTTTCTTGGGTGTGAATATCCCCCATTTCTGAGTACAAGAGAGATTCGTGATCTTTTTTCTTACCTTGGATCGGTAGGACCCTACGTGGAGGTGTAGAATTTTTGGAAGCGACCGTACACCCACAGGTAATAATTTAGTTTAACTTGACTTTTAATGTACCTCTCACATGCTTCAAGGATAACTTTGTAACCAGGTTGTCCTGGAAGCTGAGGTAGATTCCAGAACTCGTCGCCAGGGAGCAAATTGTTTCTCAGTGGAATGAATAAATGAATCTTTTTGAATTCCGCCCGGGCATTAGGTGTCTCCCGAGTAATGTGGATCCAATGACGCCACCAGAGGGAAGGAAGAGAAATCTTCAATCAGATACCCACTAGGTACCACGTGAACATAATTCTCACAATCAACATAATATTCTTGGATGAGCTTTTTAAAGTAATCAAATGTTTCGTTGTATATCTTTCGGATCTAAACGGCGTTGAAATCCCGGGATATAGGATTCTCAATAAACATGTCAGAATATTTGGTAGCTATGTGAATTCTTTAAGCTGCACTTATACGCAGAGCCATATTAGCTATAGCTCCGCTCAGACAGGACACACACTTTATTTAAGTAAAGAACAGTTGTGATAACTAAACGATGAGGGAGAATGAAGGAATGCTCTTGACTTTTTTTGTTTTTTTTGTTGGGGGTATGTCCTATATAGACGATCCGGTTCCGCAGTGAGATTTTTCACTGATACGGCGTCACTCGTCAATCGAATGCCTTCAACCGAAATGTACATCATCGGGATTCGAACTAGGGACCTCAGGCCTCTTGTCTGGCAATGTGAATTCTTTCATGGAGTGAAAGATGAAATGTCTATAGGAATGTTAAAATACTCAAGTTCTTAATTACAACACATATGACCTCTTCGTGGATCTAATCTGATTCTAACAATAACATCGACAATTTCATCAAAAACTTCTAAGGCCCAACCAAAACCAGTAAAAAGTATCCAGCAAATAGCATGTTTGGGGAAACCTTAAAGAATACTCCACTGGAGGAAGAATGTCAAACCGTCCCTTCGAAACATGACAGAATATCACATTAACCTTCTAACTGAACGTAACACCTGATGATATAGACAATCTGTAACAGTCAAGCGTTCGAATTTGGATTATAGACTTTTCAGCGAAAGTCAATTCTCATAAAAAATTCCACCCTTGAGGCGACGAGTCCTTCTGGCATGATACAGTTGTTGAAAAGAATTTTCCTACCTTTTCTTGACCAAATCCTCTGGCGAAGACTACCATTACGAATACTCTTCTCCAGAAGAATAAAATGATTTCCGCGATGGTATAACGTGTGATGAAAATGGAAGAGGCGGACCTACTTCTCCACCTTTCTTTGGAAGAGGAAGTTTGTAATGGATTATTAGAGGATGGATTTGATCGACACAAGCAGACGTTCTCCTTTAGGATTCTTCCTTGGATTAATTAGTAGTGACTGTTTGTGCTTGGCTTACCAAGGATTGCAAGCCTGGGGTTAATAAATAATTATTACGTTAAACTCATTACCTTAACTACCTTAGCTCAAAGCAATTTGCTCTTAAACCCTTCGATTTATTCCAATTACAAATTGAGTTATTCCAATTACAAACAAATCTAAAACTTCAGTACGTGCTTAGCGTACTCCCACACATATTTTCGAAATGGTTCTTAACCGTAAATCCCGACAAAACGGGTTCCTTTTCGACGTCACCTTCAGAGCCTTTTGAGATAAGATGATTAGTCACTCTTGTAACCTCATCATCATAGTTATCAACTTTCAGCCCATGTCTATTCTCGATTATCATGCTCTCTAAAGTTTATTTTAATCGTCATTGATTGGATGTACGCCCTTGTAGAGACATCCACGTTGAGTCTTTCCATATAGGACTTGTAGTACTTTGTTACTACTCCATCCCATGTCAAAACAACCAGAATTATTGGCACCTTGGCCTTGTGAGTTTGTGCTAGTTCTCCTGCAAGAAGGTCGCATTTGTGGAGTTTACCACTTCAACATGTTTTAGCAATCTTGGAAGTGATCCCTACTTCTATTAATATCATTTCGTTCTTGGATTTATCATACGAAAATATCAGGTTTGTTATTTTTAACTTGTATATCCGTTTGTAGTGTTGTATCGACTCATATTTCAACTTTATTGTTTGACACAATCGATTGGACTGTATGCGTTTTTATCCTCTTGGTTCTTTTTATTCCAAATTGATAACATAGTTGTAGGTTTATACATCTTACAACTTCGTTATGTCGCCGCATATACGCACCGCTAAGTATCCTGGTACATCGTGTAGCCAGGTGATCCACACTCTTTTTGGCCATACTACAATGACTGCAATATGCTTTCATCTTTTCAAAGAACAGATTCCGATCCTGTATCATGCAGTACATTGCTTCCGACCTTGGACTATTGTTTCCCCCAGTAAGCCATTCTGTTGATTCATTGATATCGACATTCGTATTTTCAAAACACCTAAATATAGTTGAATGAAACAATTTCTGATTAGTCAAATAATTCTTCTTTTGATATTCCTTTATAATGTCAGTATTCAAGTTAGATAGGTCATCCACACTGTATATGAGTGCAATAAATCTTGCGATAGTGAACTATTTTTAGTTTTCCTGGTGTGGCTATGAGACAAGCGCCAAGTTTACGTTCCCAGTTCCTCCTATTGATCATACTGTAGCGGCTAAAAGATTTTAATGGAAAATAAAAAAAATAATTTATTATTAATTTTTTTATTTGTTAATATATTTTTTTCTATATTTTAAAAGAATTCCATAGTCGTCATTACCAAATTTTTGCATAATTGATTGTTATTGCCAAACTCAGTGAGGATAAACCCATATGTCTTTCCATTCCAAGATCTGCTCTGTTCGGTTAATAATTTATTATTAATGGTCATTTTGGATACACATTTCGTGTACATGTTATGTGATAATTCCTTTAAAATTCTTAAATCATTTTTGAATTTTTCTTGATCAAGAGAATTAATTTTCATATTTAATAAAGTTAAAGCGGCAGAATATAGTGCAGAATCAACATCATTCCATTCGAGGATTTTAGCTCTCAGGTGTTCGAATGAGTGACTTTTCTGTTGTTGGTTTAATTTAAATGATATAAAATCAGTCAGGTCCCATCCCGTAATATCACGTAGAACTAGAAATGACTCATCAAAATATTCGTTAATAATGATCAAGTCGAAGGATTTGATGATTCGTTTCACAAACAAGGAAATGTCTAGTTTAGAATAATTTCTCTTGGAATTAAATCCCAAATCAAAGGACATTGGATTACGCAGTAATTGGTGGGGATATTTTTTGTAGTAAAACTTTGGGTTTTGGAAGAAAACTTGGTATTTAGTTATCTTTTCTGGGAATTCAAAATAATTATAAACAGAATAAAACTGAGAAATTGGATCTCTCAAAATTGTGATGAAAATTGCGTCCTGTTTGACTGCTTAATGATTTGACTTTTGTCGAATCTTGTGTGAAAAAACAAAACATCAAATGGTGCAGATTTTCTATCATGAATTTTTGAAATATTAAAAAATGAATATTTTTCTCCAAAATAAGTAGTTTTAAGTCCAATGGGTAAAACTATGGACAAATTATGTCTGATAGCATGCCTTTCCATAATATTGGCAACAGTCGAACTCCCACATTTGTGTGTTTTAGATAAAACTATGCTTTTTCTTATTATTGTTATATCAAATGGTTTTTCCAATTTTATTATGCAGTATAATATAAATATTATTATTAATAATTTAATTAATTTTATTAAATATTTCATTACTTACTATTCTTGTTGTTTAAACAATTATTGTCATATGTAGCCGGGATCACCTGATGGCGTTTTCCTTTTGATTACCTGGCGATTTTTGGCTTATTAATAATAATAATAATTTTCACATATGTTCGTTGTCGACAGATGCTCATTATTGATCAGACACCAAAGTTACTGGTCCTGTGGCCTGAGTCACGCTTAGCTCTGGGTTCGATTCCCACACCACTACCTACATAGTCGAATGATTCCGTTCTGTTATTTACATTTTTAAATATTCTGTGATCCACCTGTCTTAGTAGACGGGTGGCCTGAATCTATTTCTTCCCTACCCCACTGGAGTGTCACCCACAATGTCGGATATGAGCAGACGTAAGGCTCGGAAAGAATTTGTCTCACTCGAAGAATTAAAAAAATTCCCCTATCACCGCGTTCTCTAACCTTAATGAAGTCGAACTGGATGATGGCGGTTATTGAGTAGTTGAAAAGCTTTTGCTCCCAAAGATAGATCTGATACACGACCCAAAAAAAGGCGGCCACAACTCACAATAGGAATCTATCCCCATTTGATTTAGCCACAAGATATCATAATGGACCATTAAGCAAAAGTGAGTCAAATCAACATGAACAAATGTTCCCGACCTTGTAAACTGGAAAACGCTTGTATTCTCAAAATTTTATTGTAACGTGTACATGTAGAAAATCTCATCAAAAAACTCAAGCCAAAGGGTTAGTCGGACTTTTCATTTTCCAGTTGATACACATGGGTTCGCATTGCCTTGCTGAATCATCCCAATCCTGAAGCCCAATAAAGATCCTTCAGAACAGGATCTTGCCTACCGATTTCACCGTTATCTGTAACCCTAAAATTCTCCAAAGAGTCGTTCTTAAGTTTATACACAAGTATCTTCTTTTCTCCAATTTACAAGACGATTTTCGTCCCCAATATTCGACATCTACGGATCTCTCCACCATCAGTTAATATACCACTAACGATTTCAACAATTCCAATCCTCTCCAAGTCAATCGCCTGAGTAAGCCATCAAAGGGTTCTCAGTAACCAATCATGTCCAGCACCACGTGAACTCTCTCGAAGACTGGTTTGGTGCAAACCATCTCTCTATCACGTTTGGAATCTACCATCAATCTTTTTACGTCTGACCGTCCCCAACTAAATTTTTATTGCTTGGAGAAACGCTTCCCGTCATGAAACATCCCAAAATACTTTGAGTTTAATTCTACCAAATACTAACCTTCTCGAAACACGTGGAGGAACAATGTAAAGAGACCTCCCTCAAAATCAACATACAAAAGCTGTATTATGGCATTCTTTTAGCCAAAGCAAGAAGGGTCGGCCATCATATATGAACAATTTATTCAAACCGCAATTAACAACGACACCCTGTGATCTGTTTCGAATTCTATCCTCCATCCAAACTTATCTCCAAGACCAATGTTGTTTGAAACAGATATTTTGTTTTTACAGGGGCTTTCCGATGACTCGATTATAACAAAATACTACTAATCACTAATCAGAATTTTCTCACGCTGTGATCACCACTCCTTTTTAGTTACATACGGATACAAACTGGATGGTGCGCAAGGTCTCCTCTGTTCATTATGCAATCTATCAGAGTTGACAGTAAATCGCCTTTTCAAATTTCCCTGTCATATTAAAGCAATTAATAAACAAAATTAAGAATTAATTTAAATCCAAAAAATAAAAATATCGAAAAATCCTCAAACCTGCCTGACTAGCATTTAACGTCAAATTGGACCAAAATTTCATTTTAACAAATATATAAAAAATCAAAAGTTCGACTTCTTGTAACGTGTACATACATAGGAGGGTCTCAAACTCATATTAACCCCAGGATAAACAAAAGTTAATTAGCGGAACGAGGTTTCGATCCTCGGACCTCTGGGTTATGGGCCCAGCGCGCTCCCACTGCGCCATTCCGCTGCCTTATAATTAGCTTTTTAATTCTTAATTTTTCTTCACCCATACAGGCATCGTCTTATAATATCATTTATATCGTAATTTGTCCTAATATCGATATCAGTTTATCGTGACCGTCCTGTGTGACCATCCATACTTATTTTTACCAGCATACTTTCAGGAAGCTCACTAAGAGAGTTCAGGGCCCTTGTTGGGTAACAAGTTTAATTGATAATTTATGCGGACGATATGGACTTTGTTCCTGAGGATACTCAAACAGTTCAGCACATGCTCAACGTACTCCCACACATATTTTCGAAATTGTTTTTATCTGTAAATCCCGAAACGGAGTTTGCAACGCATATACGTAATGATCGGAGATCGGACGAGTCAGGGAGAAGGCAATAGAAGGTTGGCTCGCTTCTAAGAGACTCTGAAGATGTTACTCGCAGGAAGATCCTTGCTATGAGTGCACTGAAAAAAATATCGTCAATATGGAGCCACAAGAAGAGGATAGGACTAGACACCAGGCTTAGAATATACAAAGCTTTTGTCATCCCGGTGCTAACCTACAACTCTGGGATTTGGGGAATCTCTAAACGGGAAATGGACCGTCTTGACTCTTTCCACGGAGCTCAGCTTAAATCGGTAATCAAGATCAACTGTTGGATATTAATAAATCAAATTTAAATATTTGATTTTATATTTATAGTAATTCATACATAAATTTAGTGGTTGGGATCTTTCCTGTTCTCCACCTCACTTCGTAAGTGGAAGCCTGTAGTGTACTATTGGGGGATGGAACTCAAATATTGATGTTAGCAATAACAAACTATTAATTGACAAACTTTTGATAAGAAGTTCTCCTATGGGTTCCTTAAATTAATTTATTGAGCCAGAAATACACCGCCATAGCTAGAATAAAAAAATTCAGGTTATCCTGGCCTCCCTCAGCAGTTCTGCATGCTCGGACTTGAAGAAAGTGACGTTCATGGGAACTCCTCTGGATGGTTGTTGACTAGTGGTCCTTTTTGGGTATAATTTAGGATTATACAGAGGTGAACCACATGACCCACGCTAACAATTCAAGCTCCCTGGAGCCAAAAAGGGAATAGGAGGAACAGAAGAAACAAACAAAAATTTTCAATTCAAGTAGCCGCATAACACCACACTTATGTTGGCGCCACATGGCATAGTAAATAAACAAATAAATCCTTGATGGCTGCTTAAGGAGGCCAGGATCACCTGACGGACACATTCCATTTTTATTTTGTCGGTGATTCTTGGTTTTAAATAAATGAATTAACAAACATAAAATATTGTTAAATAAAGTAAAGTTGTGTGATAGGTCTCCATTATGGCCTGCAGGCATTATATAATCCCAGGCTTACCATTGTAAGCCAGCACAAGCAGTCATAACTAACTAATCCAAGGAAGAAACCAAAGGAAGAACATCTGCTTGTGCCGACTAAATCCATCTTCCAATACTTAACTACAGGCTTCCGAAGAGAGGTGGGGAAGTAGGTCCGCCCTCTTCCATTTTTGTCCCACGTCCTACCGTCGCGGACATCACTTCATTCTTTAGCGGAATTTTTTTCTTAATGGAATCTTCATCAGTGGATTTGGTCAGGGAGAAAAATAGGAAGATCTTTTTAACAACTGTGTTGTGCCAGAAGACTCGTCGCCTCACGGGTGGGATCAGCCAGAAGGCCTACAGGCATTGAGCAAGCAATGTGATTTAACTCTCATAATCGAGAACTTATGTTCTGGAAAAGCCATCGCGTCACTCATAACTATTCTATTTGTTGGCTGGGTGATTGACACCTTTCTAATAATGTCTAAAATGGAAGAGGGCGGATCTACTTCTCTTCCTTTCTTCGGAAATGGAAGTCTGTAATGGACTATTTGGAAGATGAATTTGGTCGGCACTTCCTTGGATTAATTAGTTGTGACTGTTTGTGCTGGGCTTACCAAAAATTGTAAGCCTGGGGTTAATCAGTAAGGTAGTACCTATCAATACAGAACGCTTCCTCATTGGCACACGTATCAAAAATACCCAATACTTGTGTCCCATTACAAGACATATGCTTTGACCTTGGTTACTCTATGTCTCCCGTCCTAAAGTCCAGGTTTTTTTCCTTTTTGAACATTTACTAACATTAGAACTATTATGAGGCTATAGAGGTGGTGGATGAGAGAAATAGGAATTATGGAAAAGATAGAAGTTTCAATGATGACGCTTCGTCCTAAGTGATGTGATTTACCGATCAAAGAATGATCATTTGAAGACTATTAGACAATTAGGGCATGAAAATACGACTTTTTTTTAAAAAGAAAAAGAAGTCACACGAGGTGAAAAACTACCAAATGGATGATAATTACAACGTTTTTGGTCCCAATCTGAATTTTCTAAGGAAGTAGTTCTCCCGCCGAAGAAAAAAGGTAATAATTCACTCCTTGGATAGCGAAGAAGCCGAATTAACCATTTCTCCTATACAACAGCACGACTGAGTGATATGTATGGGAGAGTGTTGATAATTTCAAAGATAGCGGGGGCTTAGACTGTTAGATTGAAAACTCGTCAAAATTTTGGTGCAGATATCATGCAGACTGACGGTCCCCTTCTCTACTAGAGTGGAGTTATGTGATCCACCTGTCTCAGACGGAGCCCAGTGCCAGAGTGGGACGAAAAAGAATCATTTGTTTTCTCCCACTCCACTAAAGGGGGCCCCACAACTGCAAGGAATGGACGTCTACTTCCTTTTGTGCTGATTCCGGATGGTCTTGTGTGATGTTGAAGGACTTTGTTTTTGTAACAGTGGAAACTGGATGAACTTTTAGTTGTTAACTGTTAACTTCTTGCCTGGTGTATGGTTAACAATAATAATAAATGTGACAGGTCGAATACGAGCCGTTAAACAAACCGTTAACGCAAAAATCGATTTTTCCGTTGCTATGTAAAACCGCAAAAATAACATCTAAAAAGTAAAAAGGAATTTCTCTCAAATAATTCACCTAGTCATTCTGATAGTCATACAAGTGAGATGAATAGTTAGAGTTCCGCTTGTTCCGTGCTCTCTTCACTATCCGTTCTACCGGTTTTCTCCATGTAACTTTCCTCCTCGCACGTTTCCACAGTTCATTGAGGTCGTCCACAAAGTAAAATAGACAGAGAGTACGATAAAGACATAGACATTATTAGAAAGGTGTCAACCACTCAACCACACCTAAAAGTAAAATTTTTTTAAATTTTCAACCGTCAGAAGATCCGTCGAACCGACCGACTTTATATGTTCCCCAACTAGTACCAAAAAAATCTAGTAAACTCACACTACAATTGGTTCTTATTAGGTTTATCATAGAAAGGAATCGTTTGATCTGTTCCATTCCACTGGACCATTCCTCGATGGAGTTCCCACTATAGTGCCTACTGAACGTTTCACGCAATGGATGCAATAAGATTCAATGACTTCATTCGAATTTAATTTTCTAGGCATTCTAGAGTAGACGGATTATAATCTGCATGAAATTTGTTGGCAATAATAGCTTCACTATTAACAGCATATTGTAAATCCTGTGCTCCCAAAATGCATACACCTTGAACAAAGAAGCCATAGCACCCAGTATACTATGGTTTGTAGCGATTTCCTATTTGTGGTTCAAGCATTAAAGGATCGATGTTGGCTATAATATATGTTACCTGACAATGATCCTGGAACCTTCAAAATTTTGGAATTATAGTTTAATGTGGACAAAATGTTTCATCAGGAAAATCTGTGCCTTCCAACAATTTGAGTAATTCAGAGGAAGTTTCATTTTCAATATAAAGTCGACAAACCCCGACAGAAGACACCATGTAAACCTGCCTTGTATAGTTTAATTCCACGTCTAAACTTTTTTCTATATCTGTATTTTCTGAAATAATCCCAAATCAAAATATACGGTAATATTTTGGGATTCTCCATCCAATTAGACCCGTTGAGAGCTTCCGTTATTCTTACAAACTGATCCGTCTGTTGTCTTTTAAAATTTCCTTTTGGGCCAAATTGTTTAATTTCTCTCCATGTCGTCTGAGCAGATTTCGGAAATGGAAGTGAAGATACTAGTTTGTCCCATTTGTTGGCTTCAGCTTTTTTAATTTTCTTAGATATTTCGTCATTGAGAGTTTTTGTTTGATTTTTCTGTCCGGGAAAAGAAGGTACATGTCTTTTCAGGCGATTCCTTTTTTTAATTAATGATTTGGTGTTCTGATCGAGTTTTTCATTGTAGAATTTAAATGATTCACGCGGAATGGATACTGAAAAAGGCGGATAGACGAAAAATTGATGCTTTTGAACTGTGGTTCCGGAGGAGGTTACTAAGAATCCCTTGGACTTCCAAAATAACAAACACCGATGTACTCAAACGGGTGGAGACGGACATTTCGCTAGAAGGAAGAATCGTAAAACACAGATTGGCGTTCTTTGGGCATGTTGTCCGCTCTGACTCCCTGGAAAGAACCATTATGCTGAGCAATATTACTAGGAAGAGAAGACCTGGTCGACCGAGGACTCGGTGGCTATCCACGGTGGAACACGTCACGGGAATTCCTATATCAAGGCTACTCCAAATTGTAATGGATCGGGGAGAGTGGAGGAAACTTGTTTATGAGATCTCCAAGGGTCGGACACGACTTAATTAGATAACACTACATAACGCGGAATGAATGTCTCCGCGCCATGAGAATATTTTTGTTTAAAAAGTCGATAGCTTCATCTATCTAGAGTGGAATATCATCATGTCAAAGTTTTGTGGACCTTGATCGATGTATTCTGAATAGCCATTTTAATTTGATTTCTTATTATTGAAAAATAAGACAGTTTTTTACCTGTGGTAAATAACTTTTTTGATTCGAATAATGATTGGATTGTGGTCGGAAGATAATCCATAATGCACCGTCCAAGATGTGTCCGGTGCAAGCTTTGGGGAACAGAAGGTAATGTATGGTGACGTTGATGCTTCGTTTTCCTTGTAAGAAATCCTAGTATGCTTCCTGGGGTTGTTGAGGATTGTCAGAGAAATGAGTTGGTCTAATAAGGATAATCCTCTTGAGTCTGCTGGATGTGATTTTAACCAGGCTGGATGTTTAGCATTAAAATCTCCACACAATATCAGGTTTCCGAGCTTGTTTAACTTGGTTAGGTTTAGAGAGAATCCTTTTGGGCAAGAAGATGGAGGGGGGACGTAGATGTTTGTAATGTTGAGAGTTCCGAATCCACTTGATATCCCAGATATTTCCGTGGTCCCATCGTTTATTAGTGATTGTAGTTTGCTGAGATGTCCGTAAATCGATGTTATCTCTTATAATGATGAGGAGACCCCTACCGCGACGGTTTGAGCGGTCCAGGCGGATGCAGTGGTATCCTGGAAAATGCGGAGTAGCTGATGATGGAGTAAGTCTGCTTTCTTGAAGTAAAATCAAATCAATGTTCTGTTCTTTAATGAAAGACCGAGTGCGAGAATTTTGCTTTTGATTCCGTTGATGTTTATCTGCAGAATTGAGAGTGGAGAGCCTGAACTTTAATAACAGGTAGACCACATGACGCCACGTTTTTCTCTCATTATTTTAGTTTTTTTTTTAGATTTGTGAATATTTATTCTAGTTTTGTGAATAGTGTGAATAATAAATTTTATATAAATAAAATTAAAAATATTTAATCTAATTAATTAATATAAAATTATATTAATTTAAAATTACCAAGTTTATTTTGCTTCTTGTGGTATGTTTGTCATCTAAATGCTTAAATGCTATATTAAATATTATTAACGTATATTATTTTATGACCGAAACTTATATTTTTAGATTTCATAGTATGCAGCCCAGTAAAATCCCCAGAAATAGAATTGTATACTTTTTTCTTAACAAACCGTCGTTTTTTTTCTTATATTACCAATAGATTTTTAACAAACCGACCAAAATCATTGTGGACTCCAAAATGAACGAGAATAAGGAACAGAGACAGTTCTTTCCTTCAAAAAATAGCACTTGTCCTTCCAGAACCCTTCCAATGTGTTAATCCGTGAAAACTATGACCCAAATCGTTTGTATTTTCTTGACACTCTAGAAAACAGATCAAACCAGAACTCTGAAGTTTCCCTGATCTCTCCGTTGACAAACAAAAAGATCACGGAAGTTTCCCACCATCTGAAAATCAACCTGTTGACACACACATGGAAGGAGGAGAAGGAGAAGCAGATCAAAGAGCGGAAGAAGGGAAGTAATGTTTATGCCACGGGGGATGACATTCACCATGTGCTGCAATTCATTGCCGAGCGTCGATCCGACATTTTCGGGAGTGGGAGTGAAGAAGCGATAATCGGGAAGAAGGTATGTGTGATCTGTGAGCTTTAGTTGGCTGAGGCTGGGTCATCAATGGAACTGAAGAAAAGTGCTGCGGACATGTTAGAGTTTGTATAATTGGTAGAATGAGTGCTGTTAACAAGAGGGAGAAGATTGGTCCCGTTCATCAGGCGAAGAAACAGAGATATGGAGATGATTATTGACGTTTGTTTTAATATATTTTGGATTTCAAGTTTTGTGGTTTAATTAGGTAAATGAATAAAAATTATTAAATTAAGGCATCTGAATGACCATGCTATTTCCCCTAACAATAGCCAACGAGATACGTTCTCGGAACCAACCAGTCTCTCGCGGATCCTTGGTCACAGCTTGAATCATGGAGCCGATCTTACGAACCAACTCATCTGCTTGGGGGCCAAGGATTCCTGACGTTTCCACCGCGAATGGAACAAAAATACTCCTCCGAAATTCTCTGGTACTTCCTCCTCTTTCGTTCCTCGGCCTGCTTTGAAGCATGTCCTGGGTCTGAAGCAGAAGCAACCAAATTAGACGGGGAATAAGTATCAACACACGTCGCGTCCCAGATCAGGTTTCGTCCGTTGGCGAATGGAAAAGTCGTCATCCCATCAGGGCGTTTTCCATCGTTTCGGGAAAGACCAGCAGGTTCTAACAGGCAATGGTGTCCAGCAGAGGCAAGGGAATTCTTTAATGTCATGTTAAGACAGGAGTGCCTGGGGAAACGACCCGCACTCATCTTGCATGACAAGGGATGATAACCAAAAGGATCGATCCAACGTCCACAGCGGCATTTTCTTTCGGCACACAATTTAAGACCAAGACGAAGCGAGGTAGCTATTCTCACAGCCTCATCATCCAACAGGTTTCCAATTTCGGCAGATGGATAAGCGTTCATCCAGGCCCCCGTCGAGTGACAACTGGCTGTTTTGAGGCAGGCAAGCCTTCTTACATCTTCCGTCTTTTCAAGGGACTCTTTCTTCTTTTCGAAGACACAAAACAAATAGGACTTTTGCTTATCACAATTGACCGGAGCATTCAGGTACAAATTCATCCATTCATCCCAGGCTCCCGACGGCGTCAGCGGTACGTTTAGTCCGGAAGTAGAGTGAAGGACCGTATCCACTAAACGCCTTGACGAGCCGAACGAAGATAAATAGGCGCCCAAAGCAACGTCCGAAGGAAGAGAAAGACCCAAACCACGCAGGCTACAGGGAGTGAGGCCTGTAACCATCCGAAATCATCAAAACAAACATTAAGAATGGACCCCATCGTTGACCGGATATCCATATCAATTAACGATAGAAGGTCTTTTTCGGCGTAGCATGGGGATCCCCGTAGAATAAAAAGGAGTTTTGGGAGAAGGAGACAATTCTTCAGCATAAAAAAGGCGACATGACGGTCCAAAAAACTCATCCTGTCGGCATACTGACGTAAATTAGTCCTCTTGCCTTCCAATAACTCCCTCACCCGGTTTACCAAAATCCCACACCCAAGGAAGTCGAGAGAATCAATATGAGTCTCCCTAACCCCTGGGATGATTCGCAGAGTTTTCTATGAAAAAGGTAGAATGAATCGGAACTCAAATTCAGATTAATTGCTTCGCACTTTTCATTGTTAAATTCCAGACCGATTTTTCCACACAAACTCTGATCGAGCAACTTTGGAGAGAATATCATCGGGACTTCCACCGAGAATACAATCGTCCAGATACCAGACGTTCAGTGGAGTGCAACGGTCCTGGGCAATATGGTCGATAGACAAGGAAAATAGAAGAGGACCGAGTGGGTCCCCCTGTTGAACTCCGGATCCGGACGAAATAATTCCACTGCCAAAAACAAGAGGGGATGGATCCGAATACGCGAGATATACAAAGGGATAAATCTGAGGAATCCTCCTCCTACAGGTATCAAGGACGGTGTCCCTTCTGACTGAATTGAAGGCATTCCGGAGGTCCAATTTGAATAAAACTCTGTCCTCAACATTCAATTCAGCTGATTGTGAGCAAATTCTCTCACTGCGTGGATCCCAGCTTCACAGCCGCCATTGATTCCGACACCAAGCTGCGAAGGACAAAATTCGGCTGAAATTCGGGAGATAACAAAACGACAAGCCATTTTTGCGGATAAACGTCGAAATACGTTTCCAATTGCAATGGGGCGAATACCACCATCTTTCTTTCCAAGGCCCGTTAGATTCGCCGAAAAGAGGAGATTCCGACCAAAATCGGAAACGTTTCCGGAAAGCATGCGAGCTACGAGATCCCGGGTTCGCTCCAAGAGTAGCGATCCAGGCCTGCCGACAGAATGGGACACCAAGTCTGACAGATGGCCAGGTTTGAGACCGTCAACTCCTCCACTGCTACTTCTTCGGAAAGAACAAAGAGCGTTGTAAATGGCTGAAGTGGAAATATCATGCATAGATTGTTCTGGACGAACAGGTTTACAAAAGTCTTCTGGTTCAGGAGGATGTTTCTGTCCCAATATACAGAGTGTCTTCTGGTTCAGGAGGATGTTTCTGTCCCAATATACAGAGTGTCTCCTGAGTGGCTTTCACTGGGTCAGAATCCGTACAAACAGTTCGAACTGCAGCAGTAAGATCGCCTCCATCAATTTCCTCCTGACACGAGAGCTAAGCCTCTCAGGAGCCATACTGGATTGTTTGGAATTGGACTTTGGGAAGTAATCAACTGGGGAAACAAATAATTCTTCAGCCAGGGACTCCCATGAATACAAAAAGGCACTCACGCGCTTCTTCAGGACATGGGATAGAGAGGGTTTCCGAGAAGATGGGGCAGGCTTACGCTCTAACCCCATAGCCAGGACAGGGAAAGGGAAAAGAACCAACCAATCCTTTTTCGAGCCATTGGACACAGCTTTCTCAATGCAAGAAGAAAGGGCAGAAGCAATTGAGATCCGGGAAGCCTTGGGGATCCTGACAGGGATAATCTTCCTTTGTCGCGTGTTTGATAATAAAACCAGAAAATCCTCCGGAGACATGGCTTCCAGAAGATCTGATACAGATGATGATGACACAAAATGATCATGAGGTTCAATTTTAGTGAGTTCCAGACGCACGACCACGAGGGAAGTGATCGAGCAATTTTCTTGGATAGTTTTTCATAACCTATGTGGTAGTAACCAACACATACAGAACATTGAATCCCGACTTGCGAGAATTGGATACTCTGCACCCTTATATGAGGTGTCTTCGTGTAGTACATCATAAAAACAGACATGAATAGATAATAGGAGAGAGAACTGTATATATTAACGACGACAACTCACGACAACAACTCAGCATTTGGTAATAAAATTTGTTTCATCAGGTAAATTCTCAGATGTATTAAGTTCTAATTGTTTATCCTCGTCGACATAATCAACGTGTTTGTCTCTGATAGCTATCGAGATCAACTCTCTATGGTGGAGAATCTGATTGCTTCTTCCAATCAGTGGTAGAAACCACTAAGCTCGAGAAATCGACATCTTTTTAAATTCTTTTGAGAGGGAGAAACGTCTTGGGTACAGAAATCAGTAGGAACCATGGGGTAACATGGAAAAAATCTCACATTTTGAAATACAGGGATCATTTAATTGGTTATTTTAGCCATTTCTTTATTGGTGTCCCTTTTTGATGGTTAGATGATGTGAATAGCCACAAGGTTGTGAATGTTGTACTTCTGAATGTTGCCAGACGTCGCAGGCTCTCGAGAAAGGACAAAGAATTCCTTCCTATCGTTCAGAGTAAGTTTACATATAATTGTGTTACTAATAACTAGGGTGACCGAAAGTCACTTAAGCGGTAGCTACCTTTTCTGGGACGCAACCTGTGTGGAGAGCCTCTCTCCCTCCAACCTTTTTGTGACAATAACTAGCCCAGGATCTTCTTCGGAGAAGGCTGAGTACCTAAAAATGAAGAAATATGCATGTCTAAATGGACAGTCTATTTTTTAACAATTCGTCGTGGAAAACATCAGGAATCATAGGAAGTAGGTCACTGACCCTGCTAAATAAAATCGGATCGCGAAGAAGAAAAATGATAGGAGAGAAAGGAACTGGATCATTGAGCGCATTTCTTTTCAAATCGTCAGGGGAAATGCGTTCTCAATAATGAGGGCACCAGAAGTTGTAACTGTTAGTTTTAAATCGTATTTATATTAAAAAATGTTATAAAGTCAATTTTTATTTTTTATTTAAAGTTTTATTTTTGGGAAAAAACAAGACGTGAATTTCGTTCCCCATGGCATACACGTTATTTCCCTTCTTCCGCTTTTTGATCTGCTGCTCCTCTTCCTTCCACGTGTGTGTCAACAGGTTGATTTTTTTTAATGGCTACTCTTGTTTTGCTATTGACCTTGAGAGGCATTTTTATCTGAAAATATACCGATCCAAAAAAATTCTCCAATCATAAACTTTTTAGACAAGTATGGTCATTCTGTTTTTTCTGAAACTAAATGGCGTGACATTGTAAGGTTTCTCCGCTGAACGGATGTTTCAAAATTTGTCGAAACAATTTCAAATGACATCGCGTGTTACACTTCCAGAAACACTTAACGGAGATCTAAAGCTTGTAAACAAAAGTCTAAGAAGTGGTGACGATCTAGACGACTTGAGGAAACTCTCTTATGATCGAGGACGTTGGAAGAGGTTTGTTAGGAGGATTGTTTTGAATGCTGAACGAGTAAAATTATAACTATTATGGTTTTACGTATGTTGCCTATAATAATTTTAAATGAGAACATTTTTTAATGATCGCGAAACTGACGAGGTAACATAGATTATCAATAAAAACCGAAAACCGAAAAAACTTTATTACAAAACCGGATAAGGAGTTAGGTATAGGGGGTTTTAACTAGTCCGCCTTGGCAGCCTGGACACTTCTGACGTCTCCTATCTCCATAATTATTATGCGTTCTTATATAAGAATCCAAAAATTCTGTTTTCTACTATTTGCTTCATTGGGGCAAAGATCCCGTCTTCCTCAGTGCTCAAGACGTCGCATAGTCTCATCTCCAGGCTAAATTTATGACAGATCTTCTAGACTTCTCCAGCAGTGATAATATCCTTTTTTTCTTCGTAGATAGATACCATGATTCACACCCATACAATAGCTTTGGTAGGATTATCCTCGTAAAATTGAAGAGGAAGGTCTCCATACTGACGGCCATCTTGCGTGTGCAAAGGAGCGCCTACAGCGCCTTTTTCCTCTTCAGCTTGATGTCCTCCAGAAATGAGCCTTTTTGGTCGACTGCTGCACCTAAGTAACGAGGCGAACGAACTCTTGGAATTCCTAGCGTATAAGGCTGTCCGTGATGGCTTCGTAAACGGCTGATTCTCATAAAGTTTGACTTTCTTGTTGAGAGTTTCATCCCTCTCCGGACACATCAGTTTTGCATTCAGTCAATAAATATCCTAAGTCTTCTCTCAGGGAGCGTCGACTTCCCAGACATATCCATGACTAGGATGTCATCCGCGTATATTTATTATTATTATTATTTAATAACATCCGCGTATATTAATAGTTTAGAGTTAGGGTCCGACGGAGTTGGGAAGTCTGATAAGATGTTGAACAGTAGGGGGCTCAAGACAGAGCCCTGCGGAACACCCTTATTTAGTAAAACGTCTCCGGATCCATTTCCTCCAATGCGCATTCGAGAAATCTGTCCAGTTAGGTAGTCCCTTAACCATATGAGAAGTTGTTTTGGAAAATCTGCAGCCACAAGCCTTGACTGGAGGGCTCCATGGCACATCCTATCGAAGGCCTTGGATAGTTCCAGGTATACCATGTTTACTTGTCTCTTGAATCTCGATCCTTTCAGTACTTCCAAATGTATTATGCATGTGGTATATGGGGCCCATTCATCTCTTGGACAAATGTCTTGAAGATCGAGGCTAGCCGAAAAAGAGCCTCCAAAATCACGGAACGCTTGATTTCTGAAGAGTTTCAGTAATCAATGCTTCATGAGGCCATGATACGAATAGACCATAGAACACGCCGTCGTTACTGCGTATGTCCAATCACTCGACCGATACGTGCTTGTGTGGGGTCGAGAGAAGAGCATTGGGCCAAGATTAGGTCCCTGTTAGAGCGTGCTGGGATCACGTGATTAGTTAGTTTGTGTAACCGTGGTCTCTAGTGTTATTATTATTATGGAAGATTCCTGTAAAGAATGAAAATAAACGACATTTCAGCAATTATGAGAACAACTGCGATATTAATTTCTCTTTTTGATAATTCATTGTTAATAGAATACCAGGAAGCATCCTGTAGAGTGAAGTCATTTTCGATACTTCACAGAATTTGAACGAAAGATAGAAATTTCTTGCCCGAAAATGTAGAAGATTATCTAACTTTGTGTTTTAACAAATAAAAATTTAATCAACTTTTTTTTTAGGTTAACTTTTTAACAATTTAATTTTTAGGGAAATTTAATTGACTTTTTGTCAATTTTTTTGTTTTTAAGGGCAGCTTTTTGGAAGATTACTACTCCTCCAATGTAAAACGCTTTCGTGGAAGACCGAGAACTACCATCCCGGTCGTTCTACAAAACGATCTGAAAGCCGTGAAGAAAACATTGGCATCTGGTGACGATCTGGACTCACTGAAGGACCTAACAAAGAACAGAAGAGCTTGGAGCAACCTAACTAATTCTCTTACTTTTTTGCTGCACATGCGGGGTCGCTGGCTGTTTGAGAGAATTTCTCTTACAATTCTGAGAGGGAACAGCCACGCAGTGAGAGCGGCAGCTAACTAATGTTTTGTTCTTTTTTGCTTATAAATAAATTTTCTTGACTTTTAGGTTGGTCTACTAATAACACAAAAATATGACTTTCACAATTGGGAAAAATTTAGTTCGTTTCCATTTGTCCTAGCACGTGTTGAGTAGCCTGTCCTTTTACTGGATATCAGGAGTGACTACATAACCAAAGCATGAATCTGGAAGGCAAAGGAACGACTGAAGTTTCCATGGGTTTCGACATTAGACAAATGGACTATGATCACTATAAGATGTTCATCCTACATCAATGACAAATTTCTAATAACAGAGAAAACATGACCGACGATCCAAGCATACTTCTGAATGGAGCCCAGGGAGATCAGATGCTGAAAGAGTTGCAGGGACATCAGTTTCCGTCAGGTCCCCGTTAGTAATAGACATTATCATTCCACTGTGTAAAATAACTCCAAACGAGAAAACTCAGAGGTCAAATTAAAGGCTACATTTCTAGAAAATATCTGAGAGAACCTTGAAAAGATCAATTCCGAAGGTCAGCTGTTGATTTAAGTATCAGACACGTGCATATTCTTTAAGTATTTGCAGAGTCATAAATACCAAACATACTAGTGAGCATTTTCACAGTTTTTTATGCTTGACGGTCTCTTTACACGAGGCCGATAATTAGATGAGGATCAAGGAAGGATTACAAGGTATCCGTGATGAATCTACTGGAGATCCAAAAGAGCGCGATGAAGGAACCGAAGACTTAAGGTGAAACCTAAGATGATTTGAATGACGCACTTTATCCCGCCATATAGGCACTGCTTCAGCGAGTTCTCGAATTCCTGAATATCAGGTTCGCCAATACGTCTCAATTCCAACGTAAAGAAAGAAGAGGTCATTAAGAATGGAGACATTTAGTGAATGTAGGTACGGTACCACCTTAACCTTCCGGCCAATTAACCACTTGACAAGTTGAATGGAAATTCCAAAGACCTCGATATCACCATACTAGCTATTACGTGATCCAGGCGCACTCCAAAGAGACCTCACCTTGGCACCATGTTACTCCTTCGAGCCTACACTAGCACGTATCGACCGTACAACTGGATGCTCGTAGTCGCAAGGTCGGCTCCTCGGTTCATGCCGATTAGGAAATCCAGAGGTATTAGAGAGGGAACCTTCCAGAAGTGATGCCAGATCAATGACTGGTGTCTGTACATTTTTTAATAAAAAAGCAAAAATAAAATTAATTAATATAAAATTAGGTCAAAATACTATGATTAATAACATCAACTATGTAATCTAAAAATATAGCAAATAACCAACCTGCCAACGTGATCCACAAACGTTACAGTAACACATTATGGTCATTGGTTCATCAGAGCGTAGTATTTGTAATTCAGTGTACAGCACGTCGTGTCCTTTACACTTCCCACACTTAATCTGCGTGGATCGAGTCCCAGTCGTCATGCTCAGTTGGGAAGCATCTATTGCTTCCTTCGACAGTTTCCTCCTAAGAGATTTCAACTCTCCGTTAGCCATGTCCTAAAATATCTCAAACTCTACAACAGTGGTGCTCATTGTGGAGAATTCCGCGGGAGAAATTTCACCGGAAAGGACTTTCTGGCGAAGTAGGGGGTTATTTTGATCCTTTAGGTTCATTATTCGACTTCTTATGCGATTCTTGTAACTCCCGTCAGTCGTGGACTTCATATTCAGAAATATTTGGTCTTCGATAAGCGCCGCTGTGTTCTCCGTTGAAACTCCCAACTCTGGACTCATTCCAGTTCGCAGAGCCTCAGCCAGCATTGACCTACATTTCACTCTTACTAAGTCATCAGTATGAGATGCTTGTTTCATGCAAGGTCTCGTCTTGTTTTTCCCAGAACCCCTCCCAGAATCACCTAAATGTTAAATTTAGAGTACCTGAGCTGACGTCCTTCTTCCATTTCAAGATAAGGGACTTAGCCAAACAGGCCAATGGATGACTAGACGTTTTCTTACGAATGGAGTTAATGGTCATACCAATTCTAGTTTTCTAAAGCTAAGCCACCAAATGACAACATAAAGAGCATCTATATCGATTTGCATTACTTCAAGTTCACGCAGATGGTCAAACACGACGTCCTCCTCCATGGAATCTTCCTCTAGTTGCTTCTCAAGCTCATTTTTAATTTTATTTACTGCTAAAAGCAAATTAGATGACGAATCTGACGACATCTACAAAGCGGTGAACTTTAGACGACTACTTATTAAAGAATTTTTTGATAGTACTGTCTTATTTAGTTTTAAAGATTAAAAATAATGCACACAAGAAAATGCCTAACAAATGATTTTCTATCTAAGTTAATATTTTTTGTTTAATATATTTTAATTATTTTAATATAATTTATTGTTGTTTGTAATGATGACGTTAATTTTGTAGTGGAAATATTTGGAGTGGTATCAACAAGCTTCTGGGACGTATTCCACCAATTATTGACGGAAGCAAAGCTTCTCTACCGCTGGAAGTTTGTGTCCACTTGGTGTGCCTACGCTGTGATCACCCATGTATCTACGTTCGTATCCGTGGAAAATTGGACAATAGTCCTCTCCCTTATGCCATCATGCTTTCTTGACGACCACAAGATGGTCACCTTTTCTCTTGTCCGGGTCCACCTCCAATTTCTGGTCAGAACAAAATACACGTGTATGGTCTCTGGGAGCGTCCGTTCTTGTTAACCACTGGTTTCTTTCACTTGAAGGGATCATGGGTAAATAAATATTGGTAGTCACTTTCAGTTTCCTCATGACTCATGTAAAGCAAATGATCAGAATTATCTTCTCCTACAAAAGCTGACCTTCGAAAAAATACTTGTTGGAAAATATAGAAGTAATTTATCTCGATTTTAGGCTTTCTATATAAACAGTACTTCGAAACGACCATCGGCTACGACTGCATGCGAAACCAACATGGTATAATCGAATCTAAAGTTGATCGAAGACCTATTTCACATCTATCAACCCTACATGAGTTTTATGGCTCTGTGACGTGCTCAAGTTACTTGAATCGGATGGTTGAGGTGGTGACATCTTTATTCACTAAATGCCTTCTCCTAAAGATGAATTTAACCTCTTTTACCCATCTTGTGGACATTAACAAATGAAAATCTTAGTGGCATTAGATGCACTAGGTAAGGAAACGTATAAACCAATGTTAGGGATTAAATCTCATCTGGCTAGGTAGTTGGGGAACTTCGACGAGTGGCCCAGATTTTTTTCCATTAGTTAAGTATACAGTGACCATTATATTATTAGCACTGTTGTAGGGACTAATTAATTTCCCACGTGTATTGCACATGAAACTATCATTTCCACTCTTTCTTCCGTAACCTCGGTTACAGACCATATTTCTAATCAAATCGATATCGTATGCAGTTTATTGGCAAGAATTGACAAGGCTGTTCGCCGTTGGTTATGGAATACTGATTCCCAGTCTTTGGGATAATAGGATTATATCACGCAGTTTGTAGAGGCTGTTGGGTCGAGTCTCAGGATGTGTTTGAATAGACTTCACCATACTTCAGTGATAACCAAGCTGACGGGTTCTTAAATGCCAATGCTTGTTAAGCCAATGGAAACGAATCACGCACCAGTTGCCAAGAAACAGTGAGCATTGCTGCAAAAGATGACGATTTTAAAGGGCTGAGGGAACCATCTTCGTTAACAGGGATCTTTGGGTCGAGGCGCGATTGCACTCCCAATTTCAGTGATGGCTTCTTTAAAAATTTTTCCGACCGCTCCAAGGGTTTTGAAACGATTGAGACAAACGGAAGCAACCTTAGAGGGCTGAGTAAAATCAGCTGACTCCAGCCCATGTTTGATGATTTCACTGATGGCGGTGTGTCTGAGACAACATCCAGCGCTTCTTGCCATAAATGATGTATTCACTGTCGCCCAGGAGTGTTCCAACTTTTTAAATTGTCAACATTTCTCGTCTGTTCGGTTCACCTCTCTACCGATTGTTACAGAGTTAGTTCTTTCCGAGTTAACTCCCAGAAATTACTTTTCATGGGGACAAGGTGATATATTAACTGTTCTTTGGGAGTTGATTTAACATGGGAGATTCAGTCTACGTCATCTGCTTTTATTAGTTTCCTTAAATCTTTCAGTGCCGCTTTAAGATAGACGATGAATGGAGCAGGGGACATTGATCCGCCTTGAGGTGCTTCAGTGGTTGTTCCGAAGGTCCTGGGTTGCGCGGATCCAATCTTCACAGCCAACTCATTGTCCGTAAGCAGTACACGAATAGCCCTAAGAAAGTTGTCGTTTAGAATAGTCTTGAAGATTTTCGTTAGTTGATCTCTTCAGATCGGTTCACATGCGGGACTCATGTCAATGCCAATGTGGTGGTCGTCGTTTTGAATTTCTGAGATATTTGGGGTTCTCGTGCACAGTGTTCATTATAGCAGGAGATTATCATTCTTAATTGGCGAATATTCAGAGTTACAGACCGTTTGTTGAGGGTTTGTGAAACCTTTGGAGCTGTTTGAACAATAATAAATACACTCGTCGAGATTAAAGCGCTATCACGACACGCCTCAAATATTTTGTTTGGTTTGATAGCACCTTGGATTATTTATGTTAAAACCCCAAGACCACCAAGAAAGAAAGAATTACTCGCTAAATTAAGTGATCCCAGCCTCCAACATCTCTCGAATTCTCTTCGAATGCTCCGCCAATTAACCAACAGCGTTTCTGAAGTGTCTTCTTTTATTCTACCAGAGTGCACTTTTTTTAATGCCGATCTGAATTCCTCCGCATGAACCACCCTCTTTCTGAATGGGTTTCCTAACTTGATCTGATTTACATGTCACTAACGGATACCGTCTCTGATCTTAAAGCCTCGTTTATGACCTTTTTGTGTGGAGATGGAATTCAAAAGTGTGCCACTGTCCTTGGAAAAAACCCTGTATGGGTAGGCATGCCAAGGGAAAAGAAATATGTCAGGAGAGTCGCTTGTACAATTCTGGAATTTATTTTCAATTTTAAAACAAATTTTGAAACGTGTGGCACATACGGGACCTTAGTTAATATAACGTTCTTTGGTTCTGTGAAAGTAATTTTTATTTCTATCTGGTGCAATGTCGCTAGTTGGTTTGAAATTTTTCTTCTTCCCTCTGATGGCGTCATTGGATCCACCTTACTCAAAAGACGCCCAATACCTGGCCGGCATTCAAAAGGATCTGACTATTCATTCCACTGGTAGAAAATTTCGTTCCCTGGCGACGAGCCCCAGGACAACGTCCTCTGAATCACTTTTCTTGGATGAATGTCATGATGGAATGCGTCAGGATCAAGGAATTACAGTACGACCTCGCCCCAATAAAACCCCGACCTTGGGGCACCCTGTGTTTTGGGGCGATTTATTTAATAAATATTATTTTGAATGATTTTTACATTTTTTTACATTTTTTGACCAATAGAAGCCTAAATTTAAAATACAAAATCCCGCTTATTGGGGCACTTTTTCAATCGATAATGTTAAAATTTATTATTTCATTTTTATCTTTATTTAATTAATTTTAAAATATTTTTAAGCATGCTGCGAGCTTAGCCACCACTTGAAACAGAAGATTTCCGATTCTTTAATGAAAGAAAATACGTCAGAAAGAAAAATTTGTCAATTATACAATATTGGAAAGGAACTGTCTCACGAATTAAAAAAATCGGAAAGGGGTTTCAAAAACACAAATATGCTCCGATGAACTTTCATCTAACAAGTTCGAATCAGATCTTTCTATTCGAATTGATCGATTAGTATTCGAAGTTTTTAAAAATTTGAGAGAGGATGGTATTTCAGTTTCAGGATTTCTCCTCAAAACTATTGCAAAAAATTGCAGCTAATCTTGACTTCAATGATTTCAAAGCATCAAATGGATGGTTGGATCGATGCGCAATGAATTATTGTTCAAAGTAATTTCGGATTAAAAGAACTCATGTGACAAAATAAAGTCAAAGATTTTTTAACGATTACGACAATTTATTTGATGAATACGAGAAAAATGAAATTTTTAACTGCGACGAAACATCTTTTTTTGTTAAAAAATTCATGTAAATCATTTATCTCTTCAAATGATGATTGTTCTGGTAAAACGAAAAGCAAAGGACGAGTTTCAGTTCTTTTATGCTGAAGTCTTGAAGGTGAGAAATTAAAGCCCCTTGTTATCGGGAAATTTGAATCGCCAAGATGCTTAAAAAATATATAAACTGAGGATTATGCGCTATATTTATTAGGTTATTTTTAGGTTTTGTACACAGCGTCAAAAATGCTTGGATGACGACTGATATTTTTGATAAATGGTTACAAAAAATAAACTTTGAAATGGTCAAAAAACAGAAAATTTTTGATTCTTATGGATAATGCACCGTGCCACAAATTTCAAGAATATTCAAACTTATCATTTCTTAAATTTCCTAAAAATACAACAGCACTTCTTCAACCTTTAGATATGGGGATCATAAACTCTTTCAAGACATTATAACAACGTTCTTTATGAAAGATATGCTTGACGATGTAAAGGAATACTATTCGACCTTATTGAAAATTAATATGGGGCAAATAATTGCATTTGTAGGAGAAGCCTGGAGTCGAGTAATAACAACAACGATTGTCAATGTCGGATGAAAATAAACGAACAGAGAACATGTGTTCGTGAAATTAATTCAAAAAAGCATCTGAATTAATTGATAAACATGTTTCAGGGTTAATAGAACTTGAAATAAACGGAATTGAAGATAATGGGACTTTGTATAATGAAAATGATGAGATTGAAGGGTTATGTTTAAAAGATTCAATAAGAATAATGAATAATCTCGAAACTTCTTTATTCAATACTTGCCCTGAAGGGCTCAAAGAATACTATGAATTCGGATTAAAATTTCAAAAATTCTAAGAAATAAGTATAATACTGGTTCAAAATAACTGATTATTTCTCATAAAATAAATTTTCTTTATATCGAAACGACATATTTTGTTATTAAAAAATATAAATAATTTTTTAAAATGTAAGAATTATATATACCCTCTATATTTGGGGCACCTTTCTATTGGGGCGGGGTCGTACTGTAGTTAGTTTGGTTTTACTCTTGGTCTTTGGAGTGAGTTTATTAATTAACACGGTGTATGTCAGTGAATCTTTTTTTCCTTGTGATATTCGGGTAAACTTGGCGCGCCTTCGCTGCGGTCACCACGTGGGTCTCAACGCCTACCTTTACAAGATCGGTCAGGGAAAGTTGCCACTCTGACCTTCATGTAACCTTGTTGACCATGGGACAGATCACCTTTTTCGCCTTCTATGTCTTTCCCTCACGGGATCATCCTTTTGGATCTCTTGGAACGTCTGTCATTGGTAGTAACGTTTTTGTTAGCCACCGGTTTCCTTCGCTTGAAGGGACGGGAGGTTGTGTCTGGACATCAGCTGGAAGAAGCAATGGGTTTCACAGACAACTTCTGAGTATAGCCAGACGTCATAGTCTCTTGAAGAAAGACAAAGACTTCCTGCTTATCGTCCTGCTGTTTCGGCGACTATAATTATTTGTAAAAATTATAGATTTTTATCGGCGATTGATAAATTAATGAATACTCAAATTGAAAAAATTCAGTTCCAATAAAAAAACAAATGATCCTTTTCCGTACCGCCCTGGCACTAGGACCACCTGAAACAGGTAAATCACATGACACTACTATATTTGAAAGGGGGAAAAGTGGAATAGAACTAAGGATAAGAAATCTTCAATCAAGTAGCCCAGAATTGGATTTGGTTGGAGGTTGAATAATAATAATTTCAAAAATGATAATCTAGACCGAATATGTGGTATGCAAGCTAGTCAAATAATTTATCCTAATTGGGCTAAAATTCGAACAGATTGAAGTTCTGAACAAAGGAAGTAGGTGAAGGATGCACGTAGGATCCGAGTTCGAATCCTATTCGGTCAAAATGAAGCGTGTCAGAAGCTGAATGTAGATAATAATAGTTAATGATTCGATGTATGTTCATAATAATTATATGCATTTGTGGTTATCAGACAAATCATGCTATGAATGAATTTATCCAAAAAACCACAAGTAAGGACCGAACTAAATAACTATGTGATCCCGACATGTCCAAGAAGAGCCCTCAACTTGACTCGGTGTTCCTTCCTTGAGTCCACACAAGTCAGTGATGGACAGAAAACTCTATGATACGGTTTAACGACCACTTTGAACTGTATAGAAGAATCCGGAGTGTTTAGTAGCAGTCGTTTCTTTCCAGTGATCGACTTGTGTCACTTTACTTAAAATTAAATTTATTATTTTTAAAAATAATTTAAATAAATTATTTATTCGATTCAAGTATTAATCTTGAAATATAAGATGGCTATGATTCCAAGTGAGATCACAGTTTGGGGTTGATTTTATTTATTAATTATAAGTCAAGGGAGGTTTTGGACTTTCTGGAAGGAAAACAGGTTGAATTGCTTGTAAAGAAATTTACCAGGAACAAGGAAGTTAAGCTGTTCGTTCGGAGTTGGGTCGAAGGAATTTAAGACGAATGAAATATTAGGTGAGAATAAAGTTCAATGGAATGAACAGAATTCGATGTAATGCAAAAAATATTAATTAACAGACATATAAAGGGCACCAAGAAACCGTTGGTCATCTCAGTCTTGGATGACGGAAAAAAATTCGGAAAGATAAAGATTCCAATTGAAGAAATACAAAAGGCAATCCCAATTGAGTAAGATTTATGCCTGATTACCCTCATGAATGTTTTTATCGATTAGATTCAGTAATTCGCCTATTAAACCCTCAAAGAAGTATCCACTAGCCTACGGATATATTGAATACAAGTGTTGGGTGACCCAATTCGCTGCGGAATCATCAGGAGGTTCAAAATTGTCACTCAGGGAATCCATATCTTCCCTCAGCTCTGGGTTCGTTGGCCTCAAGAAACAACAGTCAATGATGGTAAAGAAACAAAAACCCAGCACATTGGGGGAAGCGCCTGAGGTGGTTGATCGCAATTATCATTCAGACTCGGAGTACGACCATCTTGAGACCAAGAATTACGATCATTAAGCCTAGAGAGGTCTTCCCCGGGGAGAAAATTACTGTAAGAGGAAGGTGTTTCGGCAACAGTGAAGAAGACATTGAATCAATTTACGTTTTTGACAAACTTTGTCAGCAATACGTCCTGGAGTCCCCTTCTCTCATCCACCTGGTTCTACCAGAGGGTTTGGTAAGTTGTGGCATCATTTCAGCAAGCTGGAAAAACCGAGATCATAATCACCACAAAAGAAGGAGGCCGTGGTGTCTGCCTGGCAACCATGATAATAAAAGAGAAGGTAGTATTACTTCAATTAATAGACACCCCCACAGGTGGATGTAAGTTCATCATCTTCATCCTTAAATTTGGAGACACCGTCGTATACTTCTCCAATTACCATGGAATCGGCTTCGGTTCCTGTTCTTTCTTCACAAATTGTTCTTATTTGCGGAATTATCTTCAGAACACTGATTTTCTACTAGAAGAAAATCAACCCCCGAAGAGTAACGTTGAATCAGTTGCTTTCGATCAAAATTTGGCGGAGACAACTGGCGCAGACCAAATCACTCAATATTCTGTGCCTAAACCACAGACAAAACCTGAGCCCATTGTGACAAAAATACCCGAATTTGAAATTTCCAATCCTTTTGTCGAGAAGTCCCCTGAACCACTCTTCATCGAGTCAAAAAACGAGGAGATCGAAAAACCATCGGTCCAGGTGCGTTCACTATTTTATCCCCCTAGAATAAGTCTCCACACTGTGAACCAGAGAGTCCCACCATGAAACTCAATCGGAGCTATACGATGTGGGGTTATTTTTTAAATGATAGGAAAGTCAAGTGAATTACGACGAAATTGAGGTTTTTTTTAAGTTCGAATCCGCAGAACTTCGAACTGGACGCGTTTCAGCCGAGCCAGGTTTCTTGTTTTGGTGACTCATAGTTCTCGTATCCTTCAAGGACATCAAGAATTGTAAATAACTCATAAAATTATAGGAAAACGTCTTCTCCCAGCATTTGCATCAAACTCAGGAAGGTGAGTCTTCATTATTACTTTCAGTGACATTCCATGGTGTTAACGAGGAAGCTCAGAACTTTGGCAGTAAGAGAATAACCTTTGAAGCAGACTCCAATAAAACTGAAGTCTCGGATAATGTGGTGTCTTGATTTATTCATTAGGCTTTTCCCAATTTGAGAGACTCACAGAGTTCGACTAATAGAAGTTCGGGGGAATATAACCCCGGTAATGTTAATTTTGAGTCGAAAAAAGCAGCTGATGTGGAAGGTACTCATTTTATGACACGTTGGTAGATAGCTCTGAAGTTAGGGAAACCCTTAGTTCAATCTCTAAGTCGAATACTGAGGACTACGTTAATCGAAGTTCTGGGAAGTATAACTACAGTAATGCTAATTTTGAGTTGAAAAAAGCAACCGATGGGAAAGGTACTCATTCTGTGACATATTGACAGATAATTTTGGAGTTAATGAAACCCTTAGTTCATTCTCTAAGTCGAATACTGAGGAGTACGTTAAATGCACTTCAAAGGCGGATTACTTTGATGTGGCCACTAAAGATGACACAAAATTTGATCCACCAGTCGAATCCATTGTAAATAGACTGCTTATTTTAGCCAAAGAATCACTCGAATACGAATAAAATTGAGCAGATTCCGTCGACTCACATAAAAGTGATCTCGGGGGAGGAAGAAAAGCTAAAAAGTGAGCTGATGCTAATCAAAGCTGAGTTTGATAACCAAAAAGCCAACTCAGGTTAGTGTTGTGTTTGATGGTAGAACTGGAATTGAATCGTGCCTTGAGTGAAATTAAAAGTGACCCCTGGTTTATTATTTTAAGGTTTGGAGGAAAAGAATAAACTGTTGAATGATCAGCTTACTAAATTAACTGAGAAATATTCACGTTTGTTAGCGAATGTCATCATGGAATGTCCTCATCTTTTGGAAGTCTGAGTAATTTATTTTAATTATTTTTGTCATGGTTAACATGTGTTTATACCAAAATTATTGATTCTTAGTGGGCCGGTCCCCGAGTGAGATGAGATATCTTTGCTAATTTATTTTTTTCTATGTGAGGGTTAATTATGGTAGATTAAGTCTCTCTGTTTTTTACGGGGTTTTTTTGACTTTAATCGACAATCCCAAGGTTAAATAAAGTATGGTTGATGTCAAACTGGGAAAACAAGCAATCCTTAGTAGCTGCAACTCGATCAGTCGATTTGGTAGATTAAGTCCATCTTATTTTTTTATTAAGAGGGTGGCTTTATAGAGGTGTACGTTTAATGCAGTAAAATTTACTGTAGTAACTTTATTCAAAAAAAATTCGGACTTATTTATTTATTAATCTCGGATACACAGAGCAGACCTATCGGAGAACGACACTTCCGACTATCTTGAACAAAGACCTATCAGCGGTTGGTATGAGAGGGAAACTTAACAAATTTTTTGTTTTCTCGGGAGTGCTTTTTAACAATAATACACAGAGCAAGAGGGTAATAATTTACACAGAAGCAGACCTTGCAATTTCCCATTCAGAAGAACACATTCAGTCCTTACAGATATGGGAACCCCTCCACCAGAGTCGGAGAAATTAAAAAATCTAGTAGACAATTTATAAATCTGTCAGGTACCAATGGATAATAATTAATTTACTTATTTACCCCTGGTCCTTTCAAGTTAAGGAAAACTGACTAACAGGAAAGTAGCTACCAAAAGGAATCAGTGGTTCCCAAACTTTTTTGAGGTGAGGCATTTTTTCTGAGTTTCTAAAAATTTGAGGCACCCTAATTGTTTATTATTTTAAATAATATCTTATATTTCTGATTTTATTTATTAAGGCAACAGAATTAATGTGAAAGGTGTAATTGTTTTTTTGCTTGCAGAGACCTTTAATATCTTCAAGCTTATTCTGTAATTTGTTTTCGTTGAGGAATATAAAGAAAAACCAAACTCGCAGAGGTAGGTTTTTCCCAACATAATTCCCCAGAAATCATATAATCATCGATTGCGTTGATAATTTCTTGACCAGTTGTGTTTTTTCTCAAGAGATTTACAAAATAAAAAATTTTGTTGCAGTGTAGAATCAAACAAATAACGAACAAAACTAATAATATTGATAATCTTTCAACATCAGTTGATTCGTCAAACTGAATAGAAAAATAATCAGATGTTTTTAAGCGGGAAACTAATTGATTTTCAATATTATTGGAAAGATCATCAATGCGTCGTTTTACAGTGCTGCTAGAAAACTGAATCGAATTAATTTTTGAGAATTATCATCCCCATATAAGCGAGATAAAGCTTCTTCATTTTTTAACTTAACTTATCTAAGATAAATAAAAATTATAATCAACTTCATAGGAAGCTTCAGTGGCTTTTAAATTTTCATTTTTTGTGAAGTTTCAGGCAATCAGTTTGGATGCAAAAATGAGTAAGGGTCTTTATTGAATTAATAGGGGAGTTCCCCATATGGTGGCAGAAGTAAAATCTTATGGCGCAGACGTTTCCAAGAAAAGATGAAATAGCAGATTGTGTATCAACTTCCTTCCTTTACCACACAACTAACAAACAGTTTGCTTGGTGGTGACTACGAAGCGAAGGACAAGCTACCGTTACAGAATTTCTTTAATCACATGATGGTAAAACTAATTTACTCACCACAAATAAAAGTGGTATAATATATTATTCCATGATCAACTACTTTAAAAAGGCAAAAAATGAAAACTATAAAACAATATCACTTAATTAGCTACAAATTATAAATTTCACTTCCTCGGTGGTGGAGGCGGTGGGCAATAAGTAGTATACCCAGAATTCAAAGGCCTTTTAGGAGGAGGAGGTGGAACAAAGAAATTGTCATCATTCTGGTGTCCGAACTGATAATCATTATTAGAACTGTAATTTCTGGACGAATAACTGTTTTGATAATCAGCTTTATAACTCTGCTTCGAATAGCTATTAGAATAGTCAGTCTTATATGTCTGTTTGTTTGGATAGTCACTGTTGTAATTCATCCTCGAGTGATTATTGTAATTATTGGTTTGATGGCTACTATTCGAATTATACTTTGAATATGGCGCAATGTCGTAATTATTTGAATAATAATTATCTACATCTTCATTGTATTTTCGTTTCCCAAAAGTCTCAAATGACCTTGACTGTCGACGTTTATTCCCGTTCCTATTATCACCCCAACGAGAATCTACAAATAAACGAGATAAATACAGTTATTATTGCCGCGATAAGTCGTATGTTCTAGTGACAACAAATCTCTTGGCACTTCCTGGTTGGCCTCCCTCAAAATCTAACAGTAATGAGCCATAAAACCTTTATAAGATCTCCAGCCTGTCTAAAGTGCTTTGGAGTAAGCAAAGTGTAAGAAGTCCCACTTCTCTGAGCTCTTCCAGTCCGACCAATTCTGTGAATGTAATCCTCGGTGCAATTGGGGAAGTCGTAATTGACCACAAACTTGATATCGTGGACATCTAAAGAATCATTAGTTGTATTCAAAAAATAGTGGACCAAAACCATCATAAAGGCATACACTGAGTGATGGCATCTTCACACAATCACTAACAGAGGAACCCCTAATGTGGAAAGGCCGAGATAACCAACAACTACAAACCGAGACCACGTGAGGCGACATCAGTCGCCACCAATATACAAAGTTTTCCAGCTTTAAAATCTACAGTAAATACTACTGCTACCGCGCAGAATCCGTTCTCTCTCCGATTGCGATTTGTCTCCGTGAATTGCAGACGACTTGTACCCAATTCTGTTGATTCTCCATGACACTTCGTCCGTTTTCTTTTTTGTTTCACAAAAAACCAAAGTTTTGTTGCTTCGTTTGTCCATAATTTCTGCCAAAATGTTCTCAAATCTACAAATAAATGATCGAATACATCTCATCCCTCGATTGTTCGTCCACAACTTCGACAACCTGCTTTATATTGTGATTTGAACAAATGTCAGGGTTCCCAATAGTCACGTGATGGTAATCTCTCATAAAATCGTCCACTAATCTGTGCACAGCCTTTGGCCACGTGGCTGAAAACATAAGCAAGTGTCTATCAGGCTACAAATAAACACCACTGGAACCCTAATCTGTTGAAGAATAATTCTTATTTGTGGCTCAAATCCCAAATCAAGCATTCTGTCAGCCTCATCCATCACAAGAAGAGAGCACCGAGATGCCAAATTGACCACATTTTGCTCCATAAAATCAATCAGCCTTCCGGGAGTAGCCACAATAATGTGGACTCCCTGACTCACACTATGCATCTGTTTCCTCCTCTCTGCTCCCCCATACACACAAGCAGTTTTATAGTTGTAAGACAAATCATTAGCTACTGACTGGACTTGTTGAGCTAATTCCCGAGTGGGGACCAGTACAAGAACCTTAAATAGACAGAAAATGCTACAATTGGGCCGTCTCCCCTCCTGATTGGCTCCATTCTTGAAATGTGATCAAATGCGGGAATTAAATACTAATTTAGGACAAAACTTACTGCTAATGTCTTTCCAGATCCTGTTTGGGCGATTCCCACAATGTTGAAACCAGAGAGAGCCACAGGGATGGTCACAGATTGGATTGGAGTTGGTTTAGTAAATTTCATGGCCACAAGACGCTTGGATATCCCAGCTAAGAATGATTAAATCACATTACAGTTAATGGAAAGCTCAGAGAAGTAAAAAATCGGCTTTATATTCTCACGTCCTTTGACTGTTACTTCGTTTTCATCATAAAAATGCCTAATTTCCCGCTATTTATTAGTCAACTGGCATACTGATGCTCTTTCCGCGACTTCACGCGATTCTGAATAATGGAACTTGTCAATTTTCTCAAGGGGCAAATGATTCCAATTTGGTTTACTCAAACGACTTCCAAGACTATTTTTAAATTGGTTGTTATCTCTGCTAATCATAATTTTAGCTTTTACTTTTTAAACGAGTTTTTGTCTCTAAAACCAGAATGATACATAAGGTTAAACGTGGATGAAAATTGATTTAATAATTATTTTTATTATTATTATTATATAATTATATAATAATTTAATCAATTATAGTTTTGTATACAATTTGGCTTCATATAATCCACCTACAATGTCTCAGCTCAACTCCTGTTGATCATCTACATTGGGAGTCAAAGATCTTTCCAATTGGAGACCATCTGGAAATGAGAGCCCTGCAGTTCCTCTCCCAAGCCTACAGCCTAGAACATCACTTCCACTCTATGCAAACCGCAAAACAAAAGGAAAATTATTATGACAACCAGTGACGTGTCTCGAATGTTATCATTCATCCCTTCCATCCCCAATGACAGGAGTCGTCTGAAACAGATACACGATTTTGCTTCTACGAGAAGCATCCGATGACTCAATGAATTATTACAGCGACCCCCTCCTCCAATAGACCAATCAGAATCCTCTTTTCCAAGGGACGCCCGAGTTAACATGGCTCGTCTACGATGTGGGCACCACCCATATCTACCAACATGTTATATACTCTGTCCTTTTGCAACCTCCACGTGTTGACAACAAATTTGAATGTCATGAATTGGCACAACGTTACTCAACAATGCCGGAACTGACCGATTTTTGTGAGCTACCTACATCTGCTGCGTCCTACTTAATAGCTGCTGGCCTCTTACAAGTTAGTGAGGCTGGGGTTACTTAACTAACTACAATGTCAAGTCAAGAATACAGTCAATAGCACGGCAAACATCCTGGAGTCCTGTTTTACAAGGGAGTTTTTTCACCAAACATGCGTAAAATTGGGTGACAGCAGCGACGCGGAGAATGACTATCCAATAAATCGTAACAAAAGCTTTTTGAAGAAATGCCTGCTCTCTCTACTATCCACAGACAATTTATCCCACCAGTCTTGTCCTATGCGAGTGCAGTCTGGTTAATTGCCATTTCCATTGTTCGATGAATAAATTGATTAAAATCCAGGAAGCTGTCATCGGCCCTAATTTCGAGTCTATGACTTTTGAAGCACTCCTACTTGAACGACATCGAAAATTCATGAGGGTGGGCAACTTACTAAATAGCCTCTTCTATGACTCCTTTATCAAATACAGTCCGACCCCGTTTCGGAGCATACCCCGGCGGTGGGGCACCCCGCATTTCGGGGCATTTTTCATTTGGAGTCTAATTTCCAAATTTGGAAATTAATGCTGGAGCCGCAAACCTGGGAACAAAGTATTTGAAATATTCCAGAAACTCAGAGAACATAATTTTCCAATATCAGGGCCAATCATTAAAAAATAGGCTTTATTGTTGCATCAAAAATTGGATTACAGTACATCTATGTTGATACATACTATGTTGATTACAGCACTTCTATGTTGCAATTATGAACGTGAAAAACTTGAACCATTGATTATTGGGAAATATAATAAACCTCGTCGTTTCAAAAATTTAGATTTTTTAATCGAAATTTTATGTCTTCAGGACATCGAAAGTGATCTTAAATAACGTCTTTCAAAACTAAACCTTCGTCAGGTTGTAATGCTGGTTTCAAAAAGTTGGAATGAAGTAACAGAAATTTCAATCACAGATTGTTGGAAACAAATCGAAAAAATCTTGATGTCTTAAATATTGATGATCGCCTAACTGATGAAATAATGACCGAAGCTGTAAATGAAATATTAACCGAGGCTGATGATAAGAAACTATTGAATGCGACACTTTTATCTATAATAAAGATATAGCTGAAAACGAGGACGTGACAGAGATCAAATTCTGGAAACTTTGAATACTCTGAACAGAACATTTCCTGCATAACATCAAAGTCATTAAAAATTATACGAATTCCGAATGACAGTAATGAGAAACATCCGAAATGGTTACAAAATTGGAGGAAAAATAACCGATTACTTCGTTAAAGAGCGACTTGATAGATATTATTAATCATAAAATAAAATTTCTTACCTTTTTTACATTTATATGGTTTAAAATAAAAGATTTTAGAATGGAAAAAAACAATTAGTTACAAAAAGACTCCGAAATCTTTGTGGAGAGAGGTTAAGATGCTTTCCCTGTCGGTTCCGGACTCCCCCTTGTTGGTCTAATTCGAATTGGAGCATTACTAAGACCTGATGGGGACTATTTGGTCACATATTACGGATGAAGTCCCTGTTAACGATATCATGAAATCATACTTCCTCTCCTCAGGTCATAACTAATTAATCCAAGGAAAGAACCCAAGGGAGAACTTCTGCTGACCAAATCCATCGTACAATAGTTCACATTACATGCTTCCGAAGAGAGGTGGATAAGTAGCTCTACCCCTTCCATTTTCGTCACACGTCCTACCGTCGCGGACATCACTTCATTTTTTATCGGGAGAGTTTACATAATGGAAAATCTTCATAAGTGGATTTGGCCAGGGAGAAGGTAAGATGGATTAAATTAGTTCATCTCCACATGACTACCCCCTTGGATGTTTTTGCTATCAGCAGAAATTATACTGGAATTTAAGCATTTCAAGGCGGACTTAATTGAATTAAATTTTCCAGAAAAATCGTTTATTTGGATTCCGTTTTTTTCGAAATTCAGCCCATCTTTCTCGTTTGCAATTGGTAAAATTCTACTTTTTGTAGTCTCGAGTGGGATATTCTCACAGACAAAAGGATAAGGTTGTGATCTGACGGGAGATCATATATGGCACATTATGAAGCCAGGGAAGTGGAAGTGCAGAAGAACATAGAGTGAGGTAAAGCAGTTCTCGCGTGTGAATGTAGATCATTCCGGGCTACAAAGTCCTCCGATTCCGTCGATATGTAGAGACCTCTATCGGGGTTATCACCGGAAAGCTACATAAGATTCTCTGCATCGAAGTCTCCAAGAAACAGTTTAATTCATCATGGAAGGAAGTCATGAAAGATTTGGTTCGGATTCTTTGGGACAATTAAGGGGGAATGAATAAATTGACGACGGTGTATGCAGAGCTATTTATGACAATTAATATGGATGGAAGCTCCACGTGGGTATCATTCAATAATGTTACACGTATAACGCGCAAATTTGGCTGAATTATCGAAAATCTTATTCGATGTTTCAAAACCGCAAAAAGTATCTGGGACTTATTTTCAAAGATGAATCTGTAGTTGAGTGATTTCTTGGGGAGACTTTCTGGGTAGAAGTCGGTTGGAAAGCACTACCGTTTCATATTACTTCCCCTTATCTATATTATATATTTTCTATATACTAATTAAAGCTCAATGTTGTATGTGCCACAATACCTCGCGGATGAAAGGACGGATTTTAATTTTAAAAAAAGTTTTGAACAAATAAAGACATGTATATTGGTCGAGGTGGTGACGACACCTCTATTGCATTATCTTATTCGTCTTCCTTACCGACTTCTCCGTTTACTCTGTGATCTTTCAATTGCAGAGGACTTAAACAACCTTACAAGAAACACCAACTGGTCTAACCAAATATGACGTCTCTGCCTGCTGTCTACAAGAGACAAAAACGACCTTAAAATGTACAGAACTGTTTGGAAAATTCCACCTTTTTATCCTCCCGTCGGCCTGCCGACATTATGGTCTCGGATTTACAGTCTATCAAGACCTGATTCACCACGTTACAAGAGTGTGGACATCATCTGATATTATAATGGAATTGGCGGACGACCTGGACTACCTAAGAGAACTAGTGCGCAACAGAAGATAATGGTCGAAGCTGACGGAGAGGATGATTCGGAATATGGCACAAGGGAAACTTAACTAATTTTATGTTTTCTCGAGAGTGCTTTTTAATAACAATAAAGATATTTTCAAAAGAGTGAGGAAACCAAATATGAAGAATTTGAGTTTCTGAAAATTTCGATCAATATCATCCTTTCAAGTGGCGTAACCTTCAACACTAAGTTCAAAAACTTTCCACTTTAATTATTTCTGGGCACTAATGCAAGATCCCAGAGATCCTGGAGATAGGTGACAATGGGAGACAACCAATGTGTGTAAAACAATTAAATCTTGATTTTTTAAACTGCTTATTTAAACACTCTTCTTACAAATGCAATAATAAAATACTTATTTCAAGTCTCCTAAGACTTTATATAAAAACTAGACACTTGAGTTATCGTGCCACATAAATACATATAACATTGAGCTTTAATAAGTATATAAGTCTGGACTGTGTAGGTCCCAGAAGAGACTAACGTTGTTTGTCAAATAATCAAAGCTTGCGACTAGCCCTCCGCAGGTGTCTAGTTATCAATATTGTCTTTAATGAAGTATTTCATGTTTGAGTTAATAAAATAATGTCCTGGAACAGGTCCACCACACCTCCAACGATTTAAAAATTTTTCGGTCCTTACGTATACTCGATAATCTATTAAATCTCATGGTCGATTTTGAAGTGTGAGACGAGTCTTTTGAAAAAGATCAAAGTCTACGTCGTTGGGAGTCAAAAAAGCATTAGTTTATCCCATTTGAGGGAGATTTCATTGATATTCAGTAGTCGATATTAATGTCTTTATCTGGTCCTGGGTTCTTTACTACGTCTTCGGGGAGCGATAGGGGCTTGTAGGAACGGCTGAGCGCCAGCTCGATGCAGCCAGAAGGATTTCTTGAGAGGAAAGGAAGAGAAGATGGTCTTTAGTTGCTATGAAAGAGATTATTATTTAACCATGAAAAAGGGTCATTAGTAGGTTAAAGTTAGCATAGAATTATTAGTCGGATTATTTTTATTTATTTACCCCCGGTCCCTTCGAGTGAAAGAAACCAGTAGCTAACAAAAACGTTACAGGCAAGAGCGGACGCTCCAAGAGATCCGATACGTATTTTTGGCTCTGTGCAGAACTATGTGGTGGACCCGGAGTCTGATTATTAATTCTCTTTGATTTTTTAAGAAAAATCAAAAATACATTAAATTTAATTTCTTAACCTCGGGAACCAAAAGAAAAAGGATAAGAGCAGAGCCGTGCCTAAAGGGGGTTATAGGGGCAGCCACCCGGGCAGTAAATCCAAGCCATAGAGTTCATGTCATTAAGCTATATTCACTTTTTTCTCGATGTTTTTTCCATAGACAAGATCGACTGCTAGTATCACTGTGTTCTACTGACAGCGCTGAAGACTAAGAGCTCACGGGTGACAGGTGCGTGTTCGCTGTGAATTCCCTTGTAGGACAACATCTAGGTGCATCATTATCATACACTCGCCTTGGGCAGCAGAAAGCTTTGCCACGCCAAGGTATAAGAATAATCGCCTAATTAAATGATTCCGGTGTTACTGCCTAGCTTCCTCGTATGGTTTGTGTTGGAATCATGGATTAAAGAAGGTTTCTTTTTGACCATTTTAAGGAAATCTCTAAGGCGCTCCAGTAGGTAATCCATAATTGGCCCTATGTTTAGCGATTTCAGGAACTGTTAAATTGATTTCAGGTTAGGGTATCAGGATAAGACTGTGAGGTATCAGTTCTGAATCAAGTCTAATTAGGTCTGTAACGATAACGAGGTGATCCACGCCATTCGATGGCTCTAGGAAAATCCATTTTCCAAAAATCCTACAAAAACATTATGTACCAAAACACTGGATCTAACGTTGTCGTGTGGTAAAACTTGGTGGAGGACTTTCCACGAAACAAAATTTTCAGACCGTTTTCCAAAACCTGTTTAACCAGTTCCATGTGGTGCCATCAACCCCCAGATATAATTTTCAGAGTTTTGACCACGGACCCTCTTGTAAGTTAAGAAGAACAGCCAAATTCTTTTAATTTACCTTATGAGGAAGTGACATATATGAAATGCAGCTCCCAGTTTCAATCATAAAAGAATGAAATTTTTTAGAGTGCCCTATAAACGTTTAGGTCCTCCAAAGGTTTTTTGACGCTAGTCTAAGATTCAGATATATCAAAAGTAAAAATCTCTTCATTCAACCGGGAGACAATTTCGTCCTTGGAGACGAATTCTGGAATCAACCTCAGCTTCTCAGACAACGCTCTCTGGATTGCTGTGTTTGAGTGAAGGTTCTACTGGAACGCGTCAGGATCAAGGAATTAGTTAGTTTGGTTCTACCCTTGTGAAAAGATCTCTGTGGGACCCATTATAAAGTAAGCGTGATGGTTTAATTTATTAAAATATTCTTTAATTTTTTTTAAATAGCAATTTAAATAAATTAATTGATTATTGAAATTTGGTTTTATTGTGTTCTATGGCTTCCCAAGGTTTTAGTCCTGAAATAAAGAATCTCATGAAAAAAATCCAAGTAATCTAAAATCCGTTTTTCATTATTTATTCAGGCTAAACGTGCGCAAATTGTGGATAAAACACTTTCGACAGTGGTAGCCAACGTACCGCCAATCAGCAACCTCGTATTCAATTCTAGAGGAAAACTAACCGGCCACTTTGGAGAGATAAGCTCCTGCGTCTGGTCTCCGATTTATAAGTATATCAAATAGTAGACTTCTAGACGTGTTCTGAGCTCATCTCATGACGGGAAATTAATCGTGTGGGATGCGATTACTAAAAATAAGCTCTCAGCAACCACCAATTTATGTTCCTTGATTCTCACCTGTGCCTTTTCTCCGTTTAACGAAAAACTGATTGCTTGTGGTGGAATGGACAACGAAGTCACTGTCTACCAGTTGTATTAAATATTTAATTAGATCAATTGATATGCACAAGTATTCTCAGCTATGCAAACTGAGATGCCACACCGGGTACTTGTCAAGTCCATTTTTATTGGTGAAAACATTCTCTCTTGCTCTGGTGACAGGACATGGTTTTCAATGTTTTTACTAAAATAGCATTTTATGGGATCTTGAAAAACAGGATCCGATTCGTACCTTTAAAGGACACTCGAATGATGTTCTTGATGCCTCTGTTCATCCAAATCTCTCGACTTTCATGACCTCCTCTTCTGATTGTACTGCTAAGGTTGTGCTAGATTCCTACTAGATGTGGGATATTCGGATAGAACGACCTGTGAGGAGTTTTCACGATCATAATGCTGACGTAACCAAAGTCAAAGTAACTGAATTTTTATTTTAGTATTTCCCTGATGGATCGGCCTTTGCGACCATTTCGGACGACAAAAAGGCGAGATTATTCAGCATACATTCTGATGTCATGGTGAGTGTTTATCCTATGGAAACAATGCCTACCTCAATGGATTTTTCGAAATCTGGAAGTCTGTTGTTCGTGGGGGATGAAAATTCTACCGTTCATATCTTCGATGTCTTGAAACAAGAAGAGATTTGTTTGCTTTTGTATGTATTAATAGCTTCTTTTAATACGGAGGAAGGTAAAATAAAATGTGTGAGCACGTCTCCAGATGGGGATGCTTTTCTTACGGCATCTGGTTGTATGATCAGACTATGGAATTAATAATTGAATTAATTATCACATTTAATAACATTAATTTAAATTTCATTTTGCTTTTGTTATTATTAACTCAGGACCAGTGTAACGAGTAACGGACAAGAGGTATAGTGGTCCCTAGTTTGAATCCTGCTGCCGTACATTTCGGTTGAAGGTTCCACGCATCTACAACGCTTTGGCTTGACGAGTGACGCCGTCATCAGTGAACTCTACCAGGGTGCACAAGAAAGATGTTGACAATTAATTAAATATGTATCCCACGTCACAGAAGCAGTTCTTCCAATGTCACGTGAGTCCATTCAGAATCAACATAAAAAGTAGAAGACTTCCATTCCTTGCAGTTGTGGGAACTCGTCAAGTGGAATGGGGAGGAGCAAATGATTATTTTACGCGACACCTTAGACAGGTGGATCACATTGCGCCATTTATTTATTAACCCCGGATACGCCATTCAATTAGGAAAGAGAAGAGGAGGAAAAAAAGAAAAAAGCAGAAATCTTCAATCAAGTAGCCATATGGCATCACGCAAAATGGCACAACATGATCCAAATTCAAAATATTCAAAAAATTTGCTTTTTATTTACATTGGTCATGAATGTTATTAAATTATTTAAAATTTAAATAAAAATTAAACAACATAAAGAAATTTAATAACTGAGTCTTGCTGGATACTGTTCACACACATCTTGAGGATGGACTTGATTTACTCAGCAAAGTAATGCTATTATGCTCTTTCCTTTCTTTGATGGTGTCATTGGATCCACCTTATTAAGGAGATGCCCATTGCCTGGCCGGTATTCGAAAACCCAACAAATCACAAATCTGCATATGACCTAGACTCATTGAGGTCCATAGCTAGCAATCACGGCTCGTGGGAGTAATTGATATCTAAAATCGTGTCTTTTGATGCACATTCGAGGTTACTGGATGGGATTCGAACCCAGATCCTAAGTGAATCGACAATTTCCTTGTTAAGAGCTAAAGTTTTCCGATGTCTCCTGAGTCTGTTACCTTTTCCATGGCCAAAAAAAAGGAAGCTTCATCCATCCTGAAGCCAAGTATACATTTGCACGCCAACTCAACCTTCTGACCAATTAACTACTTGCCTAGCTGGTGAATTAACCAATTGTACGCTCCATTGAACTTAAAACGGAGAATGTTAGACAGACTGGATAACCGGATATTTAATCTCAACTTGTGATAATCTAAATGCTTCCCAGTCACTACCACCCAAGTAATTGATGATTTTAGTGCTACTCTATATGCTGCATAGTCATCAAGACCACAAAGAGGTGCATGCTACCTTAACAGTTACTAACTCTAGCAAATTAAGTATCGTTAAGGCTATAAGACAAGGGATTGATGGAAACGAACTTGTCGGCAAAAGGTGATCAAATAAAGCCTGATAATTAGGGCTATTTTTGTCAATAAAGTCAAAAATTATTTTTTTTATTTATTTAACCCAAGACCACGGTAAAACCAAACTAATTATCACGTGATTCCGATGCATTTTAACAGACCTCATATTTTCCCGGTGTTCTTCCTTCATGCCCGCGTATGAACGTACAGGACGGCTGCCTGAATTTTCAGGGCCTCTTTCCTGTGATCTGAAGTCTAGTCTCATAAGGGCTTCCAGAGGGGTAAATCCAGTTCGGTGATCTTCACAAATCCAACGCTCCGTTACTCTGTAAGCCCTCTTTTGCATTTCCTCAATTTTCCTCATATTTGTTAAGATATGGACGGTCCCCATGAGGCGCATGCATATAAGAAACATGGCTCGATGTACTGTTTGTACACGTTCATCAAGACTGGGTGAGTACCACTCTTCCATATACCCAATAAACTTTTCAATACGTTCAGTTTCTTCTCACATTTCAATAGAATGTTTTCTAAGTGTGGTGTCAAACAGAGATGCATATCAATTGTCACACCCAAGATCCTTTGACATCATTCAGAAATTGCATTTCGGAGACCGCGGAGACGGGAAAATGCCTAATGGGCTAACAATTTTCTGTTCTCTGACGGAAAATCGCTAGTATGGGAGTCCACTGTGTGGATTCTTTTTGTAACTCAATGATGCTTACTTCGTCGTCGCGGTTTGCTGGAAATTGACCCATCATAAGAAACACATGCGGGAAGCGGTCTGGCTGAGCCAACGAATGGAGATTGCAGTTGTCCGCGGAAATGAATGTGAAAGAATTTAAAAAATTGGATCGCAGTGAGACTTCTGTATCAAAATTGGAAGCTGTTGTTATTGTGGGTAAACTAGGTATTGAGTAGGCACATCCCTGAAAGTGTCAGTGTCGAGAGATGACATCCTCACCTAAATAACAGATCATAGCATATTGTAGGTTTCTTTGAGGGGAAACCATCGGCCTTAGTACGATCTATGCTAAAACATCACTGGGAAAATAAAAGGGACGTTAAGAGCTTATTAGAGTCAAGTCACAGGTAAAGACTCCATCTTGGTATACACGAAATGTCCACTTATGAATCCCAATGCTCCTTCGGGAGACAAAGTAATCGTAGATTCTTTGGGGGCGATACAAAATTGTGCGGACATCAGGGGTAAGATATGATCGCCACGTGGATGATCGTAAAAAATTTTAAGGCGATGCTTTATTGATTTTAAACAAGGAATTTATCTCCCCGACCTAATTGACTTACACAAGGAACCACTGGGTTTCACGGACGTCACGGCTTCTAAGTGTATCTCAAAAGTATTGAGACATCGGTTTTGTAAGACATCCTTGTTTTTTTAGAAAAAACAAAGACTTTTTCCTTATACCTCCAGTTATATCGACAACAACGTGAACCGGTTCAGTACTCATTAGACTTCGCCTTTTATTCCGCGGATAATGTCACCGCTCTTGATAATGTTGTTTTGAGAAAGGGATACACGTGACGTTCCATACTAATGGCTTCCTCTAGAATGAACATTCCAATACTTTGCGCTATTGGGTTCGGGATATGCTTCGATAGTTATGAATTTGTTCCATCTCTTGTGTTCTTAATTTTTTACATTTTGTACTCCCTGGGACTTAGTAGATCTATCGAGTAATTACAGAGTCATCGCGGAATACCGCCGTTGCTCCTTCAGCGTCCGTTATGTGCCTTTCTTCTTCATTCTTTATAGTTAGTTTGTTTCTCTTGTTTCGATAAATGGATTACCCTAAACATCCAGATTCTCAAGTTCCTTAACAATATATCTGGGGGGTTGTCTATTCTCCCCTTGGTTTTCAGTGATCTTATTTTGATGTCAGTCTCAAATTCTTTTTGTCTACTCGATAGAGATCTTGTGTTTGTTTATCATGATTGTCCGTGTCCATGCTGTCGAAGTCAATTGTCCCCACTGCCTTCTTGACCCACAATGTTCTTTTTACAAAATTTGAAAATGTGTGGGTTTCTTTTGGTATTTGCAAGTTCGGCGTCCTTTCAGCGATCGAACAGAACAATCAGATTTGACGCCACTAAAGGAGGAACCCAGACTCAATATTCCGAATTAAAAAAATATTTTAATTTATTAACCACAAGAAAGAAAATTAAGTGATTTTTTATCCTGCGGTTAGTTTTGGAATCTAAAGGGAAGATTTCTTGTATATTGAGCAGGCTTCCATATATAGTTTGACTTAAGGAACCCGCGCCTATTTCAACAAATAAATGAAAGATTTTACATTTTATTTATAAAATTAAATTTTTCATAGTCCTCATAGTTTGCCGTCGTGTCGTCAGGAAGGAACTCGCATTAGCGGAGAACATACTCGCCAAGTAGTACAAACTCGATTTTTTCCCGCCCGTCCGCGAGATGGAGACGACATGTCGACATTTCACTTGGGCCAGCCACACATTTTGGCAACTTTAATTTTAAGAACAAGAGAGAGAACAAGTTATCCAAAACTAATTAATCCAAATGGAGACGAGAATCTCAAAGTGGGCGATCAATACGTACTGAAGTTCTATAACATTCCATCTGAATCCTTTCATGTTTGGAAATTCCTGTTGATAGAACGTCCATGACGGCGTAACTCGTCAAACCCGATCGGAGCTTCGGGCACAGGTAGCACTGGGTATCAAACCCGCAACCAACAAGTTAGCTACAGATACTCAACCACTAGGCCACCCGGCCAAACTCGATTTCCATTATGATTTTCCTCAAACATTTCTAATAGATTTTAAATTTATGCAGAATTATTTCAACATTTAAATAATTAATTATTCCAATATCAGAATAGCAATTAATTTGATGAAAACCACACTTAATTGGAAATAAGTTCAAGTGATTAATTGGTGAAATGGCCCGTGTCTTGCTCTCAATCAAGCGCCTTTATACTATGAAATTACGTGACGTCTCAGATAAGGGGCGTTCCAACAGCAAACTGAAGGATGGTCAATTTATCCTGACGTTTTCCATCTCGTCTGCACATCTCAATGTGTTCAAACACCAAGGGGAAACCAGCTGACCCGAAAACACGTAGAACGACTTCTTTTAATTACTCATCCTGGAGACCCTGCTGACAGTCAAAAACTCTTAAGGAATGTTTCCTTGGAAATATTAATGAAGATAATAATGAAGCCTTTTCACGAGAACCATAATATTTATAGCTCCGCATAGGCAAGACAAACACTTTATTTTAGTAAAAAACAGTTATACTAACTAATCGTTGAAGGGGAGGAAGGAACCAAAAAGTGTTCTTTAAGTTCTTTTTGAAGCATTCACTGATGACGGCGTCACTCGTCACATCAAAAGCATCATAGATGCGTGGAACCTTCAGTAGGAATATACTTCACAAAAAATTGCACCCACCAGAAATATTATTTCAAATGATAATTTAAACTATTTCCGACTGATTCCAACCACAAAAAATGGCCATTCCATATTCAGAGTTATAGCACGTGACACATTTTTGGTATTTATCTTATAATATCAAGAATAATGGACATTTCACTGAGAATAAAACTGGTTTTGTTAAAGTTTCAAAGAGACGTGGTTTTAATAATCAGCACTTGACCACACAAAACGTGTCTGACACTGGATTTTATGTGAGAACACCTTGTTTATAATATTAGAAATAATTCCTATACAGGTATTTGAAATGGATGGCAGAGACACCATAAGGACCACATTGGTAATTAAGACGAAGAAGGTATCTGCCGCTTACTTCATGTTGGTTTGATTTGTAATGCTTAGCGTGCAGGGAACAAACTTAAGTCAATATTTTTGCTGTCTTGTCGATAAGAAAAACATTCCACTGGGAAATCAAATGATCGGTCATCCGAAAAACAGTAAGATTGCAAGACACCCCATCAACGTTATCAGTGGAGTATAGAAAATCTAATGATTTTGTTTGCGCTCAGTTGAGAACCACCACAGCAGATTAACCACATGACCATTTGCTCCCGGATCACCTAGTTAAGAAAAGAGTCCTTAACCAACTAAGTGATCCCAGTTCTCACCGTCAGAATGATGCACATGACGCAGCACTACGTACATCCAAATCCGCCATTGTAGGTACCTGTCCACTGAAGTAGGTTCGAGTGAAACCTTTTATATGCCGACCAACCAGTGGGAGCCTCCTTAAACAAGTGGACCACATGACGCCTCTTGGAAATTGAATAAAGCAAAGAGCAGAAAGTAATCCCCCAACTTGGTTTGTAGCGGTACAGGACTGACGTGTTCCGCCTTCACCCAAGGACAGTGATCCAAAGGATGTTGTCAACGGAATTGAGGCAGATTCCAGAACTAGTCGCCAGGAAACGAAATTGTCTCCCTATGGAAAGAATATTTAAATCCTTCTGAATACCGGCCAGGTAATGGGCATCTCCTTAGTAAGGCGGATCCAATGACACCATCAAATAAAGGAAAATAAATTTTCATCCAATTAGCCACATAACGCCACACATCATGCACGATATAATAATTTAACTAATAAAAGTAAATCGAAGGGAAAATAGCTAAGAAGAATAATTTAACTAATAAAAGTAAATCCATTAATTAATAAGTGAATTGTGAATATTCATTAAATCTAAATAAATAAAATAAGTACCCTCAAAGTATCTGATAGTACTGCACTCTAACTTACTGGTCGCATCTTTGTCCACTATATATATCACACGTGGGTGATACTGAAACGCTGAACATGTCCACATATGATTAACCCCACATTCGATCACTCTGTGTAAGGCCTCAGCCTTTTTCATCCCACTCACCAATATTACGACCTGTCTTTTATATAATTATTGACTTCTCGAGCTTCCATTATCGTCTTTATCCCCACCGTTAACGCTTGCCTGGGTGTGTCCTCCATTGACTCAAAGTTGGCAGAATTGTCTATTATTGTTGACTTACATAACGTCTTCACACGAGTCAGTGAATTTAAGGATGACCCTGGCTCATTAAAGGCTACGTGACCGTCTGACCCGAGTCCCCCAACAAACATTTCTATCCCACCCGATTCTCTTATCTTTTTTTCGTAGTCTTCACATTCCTTTTCCAAATCCTCTGCATTTCCGTTGGGAATGTTAGTATTTTTAGGATCAATGTCAACATGAGAAAATAAATTATTCCACATGTATGTTCGATAACTTTCCTTGTGTTCCATAGAGAGACCCACGTTGAGCATTAATGTTACCTACATACTCGTCCATGTTGAATGTTTTTACATATTTAAAGATAATTCTCCATTTTTGTGATAATCTGTTAATTTTTTGTACATCCCAATGGGTGTGTTCCCTGTGGTAATATTTGTATGACCAAACCTGTGGGAAGACCGAGCACAAAATACTTATCCTCGTGTGGAAGGAAATCGTTTATCCGTTTTTTTAAATACTTTGCTGCCCATGTAGTCACGTCATCGGGAGTATCCACTAAAATCAACCTCATTGTGATTTGATCTATTATTTATTTTGTTATTAAAATTTTTTTTTATAAAAAATATTTTATTTCGTATTCTTTGTAAAGTAGTGGTGTATGGTCACAAATGCCGGACAAAGACGTAACGTCTGATGACATCAGATCACAGTCGTCTGTTTGAATCCGAATGATGGTCTTTTCAGCGAAGGTCAATTCTCGTCAAACAGGTCCCATCCTTGAGGCGACGAGTAATTCTAGCACAACATATTTGTTGAAAGGGATCCTCCTAGCGTCCCCCCACTAAATCCACTGGTGAAGATTACTATTATGAAAACTCTTCTGCCGAAGAATGAAGTGATCTCCGCGATGGTAGAACGTGTGATAAAAATGGAAGAGGGTGGACCTACTATCCAACTTTCTCCTTAAGCAGAAATCTGTAATGGACTACGTTTCGGGATCATATAGTCTACACCTCTGGTCTTTAGGAATAAATTCATTCAAATAGTTTTGTACTATTTGGCACAGCACACTACCACATATAGGTAGTGTTGATCATCTTTTCAAGTGAAGAGTGATTTAGTGAATATGATAAAAACTGATCATTGTCAAAAAATAAAATCAATTATTTCAAAGCAAACATTAACTAATTATTGATAATTTTCTTTTTAAAGCGTTTAGAATGCACCTTCTTCACAATTCCCTCACTATCTTTAACATTGACCAAATTGTGGACAATAGTCCTTCTGAATACGAACCTCTTAAGTAATTATAAATTGAATACACTATCTCCAATGTTAAATTCATATTTCGATCGATGCACTCCTATCGTTTTATTCATCCTTTTATAATAAAGAATTCAAGTCTACCTGAGGAAATCAAATTTGTAATCACCTTTTGTAACATTATAGACAAAAAACCTTTACTATATGTTTTGGGGATGTCTTTACCGTCTGGCTCTGTTAATTCAGCAATATTATTCACACTTTCCAGGTTGTCTTCACCGTCTGCCTCCGTTACAGTATTTTTCACAATGGTGCTGTAGCTCGAATCCCTCGATATCTCTGAAACGGAATAACACCTATAAATAAATAAAAGCACAAATCTTCCTGTGGATGAGTAAGGCGTTTTATTGTATAAAAGCACAGCCTTTCGAATGTGATTTATCCAGTCTTTCTTGTACCCGAAGCAAACATTTTCTATAAACTCCGTGAGATCGTCTGATTGAATCTTTCAACAATCCCTTCACTCTGGAGATTGTTGGGTCGTCCATGAATTTGAATAATTATGTGAATGCATATTTTGAATATATTTCTACTACAGACAATAACCAAGAAAAATGATCATTTTGATTCTCAAATCTACAATGATAACTATTGAACTTTGAACCTTTTAAGATCAATAAGATCAATTTGAAATTTCTCATTAGGCAAATCAGCAACAATATGACTAAAATATTCATATTGTTTGAGAGGCATTGTAAACTTGCAAACATTGCAGTTTTTTACAACTTGACGAATAACAGTTTTTTGATAGCGCAAAATTTTTACGACAAAGCGCATCCAGAGCGTTATTTTCACAGTGATTTGTCTGGTGAATCTCCTGAGCAATAGTCCTCATTTCGACTTTACTAGTTAAGGGTATCACAAGTTTGTGAAGTCAGTTAACAACTTTCAAATAAAGCTTTTTATGAATAACAATAAAATTTTCAGCTTTCTTTTTTATTCGGTACCTCATTTGTTTTGCAGTATTTACATCCTCATCATTAAGGATGGATTTTAGAAGTTGGTACTCTTCATTATCCTTGACAACAGTCTTGCTACTAGGCATCAGGTCAAATTTGATTTGATTGGATAAGGAAGGGAGAACTGCATATTTCGAAGACAGGTTTGTCTACTATTGGAGTATCTAATGCATTCTTAGTTTCAGGTTGACCGCACAACACCGCCACTTGGGAGATACTCAGGAATGAACTTACCAAAATTAACGGGTTTCATTAAGACGACGGACAAGAAGGACCTCAAGTGAAAGATTGTATTTCTCTACAAGATTATCGGAGATAATTATCGAAGATTGAAGGAAACTCTTGGTAAACTCCTCTAAGAGAAAAGCGACGGTCAGCGATTCGTATTAAATTAAATTATCCCAAAGCCGAATGTTCGGATAGTTATCAAAAATAATATAAAAAACAATGTTCTGATTAATTAATAAAATTTGAATTATTTTAATAAAAAGATTAGCAAATAATTTTAATGTTATGGATTTTACTGGTATATTTTTTTATTCGAAAATCAGTGAAATCTCTTTCTCTGGAGAATGAAACCCAACAAGTGTATCGTACTCACTGTAAGATTGGCATTGAGCAGCCTATCGAGGATATTATTGCAATTCTCGAGAAAAGATATTCTAAGTCCTTCAATGGTTACTCAATTTATTTAAAAAATTCGCAAATTGTATTATTTTTTTGATAATTTTAGACGGATTTAACTAAAAATGTCTCTTCATTGTGCCTAAACAACACTGGGAATGTCCACGTGTTCCTAGAAATTCTCAGAGGTTTAGTCTCTCGAAATTATTGCAGAGCCTTTGATTTTAAATATTTTAGATATTCAGCTTCCACGTGGGCAAAGGTCTGGCCAGCTGTGGCAGTTCTTATTGGAGTTGTTGTCGGATTATAGATGTGTGGATCTCATCTGCTGGGTCGGGGACAACGGAGAGTTTAAGATTAAAAACCCGCAGATGGTGGCTCACTTATGGGGAGTCAGAAAGAACAGAGTGAGGATGACTTACAGCAAACTAAGCAGAGCTCTGAGATATTACTACGAGTCAGAGTTAATTACGAAGGTTGAGCAGTCAATCTCTTTATAGGTGGGTGGGAAAAACTTTGTCTACAGATTTACGTGTGATTTGAAGTCTTTGGTTGGTTATTCTTCGGTTGAACTCAAGGCTCTTGTAGAGTCGCGCCGAATTGTTCAGTTTTGATTTTTTTATTGCCTGAGTTGTGCTTAATGAAGTATTGATTCTGTTTTCGTGATTTCTTAGAGAATGCATAGAAACCTGAGAATGATATGATTTCAATGGATAGGGGGTCGTGCGATTTATTTTTCCAGATTTCCCACGGTGTGGGTCTCACTGGAAAACTCCCCATGGCAATCTACCTCATAGGAAGACGCTTCTCAGGAGAAGAATATCCGTAATCGTAACAGGAGAACTGATATAAGATATTGATAAATATAATCACATGATCTCAATCTTCGTGAATTATTTTGGCAGAAGCACCACATGAAATTCTTTACTCAAGACATATCCTGGGGCACATCAGCCTCTGTTGTCTATGTTAAAATAGGGGAAAATCCTGATAGTGAGCTCACTTTAAGTAGCTTAGCTATGGATTCGTTAATTTTGGAAACAAGAAGGCCGTAAATTAGGTCATCATGGTAGATGATCAAAAGTGTGACTGAAAATGGTCAGATCACCACTAAGAAGAAAACGGTGATTATATCAATCAACCCACTCGGAGTGAACAAACTAATTAACAAGTTACTTCTGAAAATAAGTGAGTCCGAATCAAAACTCCCGCGTAGTGTGCGAGTTGATCTCGCAAGGTTAAGATGCGACATCCCTGAATCTACACCCATAGTCGTATAAATTGGGTCCACAAAAACCCAATCCTCTCAAGAGATGACAGAACATTTATTCGTCTGAAAGGGTAACATTTCTATCTTGACTCTCAGCATCTGAAGTACCTATGAGAATTGTCTTTCTAACTCAAAATATTGGTCCTCAATAATAGAGGATCGGGTTGATATGACTGAAGGAGATTGAAAGGTCAGTTGATTGGAACGTTGAGGTGGTGTCTACTATTACTGAGTTATTTCATCCTCTACTCTTCTAAAAAACATTGGATAAAGGAAATGGACATAGTGTCAATATCAATCATCGGAAAAGCTTAGGGAAGGATAAACTCATTAAGTCTAGTGAAAAGGAACAGTAAACTGAAGTGTATCCATTCCCATGGATCCAGTTGCAGATAGACGAATCCTCTAAACACACAAGTCCACAGAGCAACGATCCATTTTGATTCTATACTGGCATGGACGCATAAAGAAATTTTGAGCCGATGCCATGTCCAATGAGAAGAGCTGTTCAGGATTCTCGACCCCGCCGGACTCGTCCTCCCCTTTGGGATCACTTAGTTAGATGAGAACTTTTATTTCTTTCTCTTTGACCCAGTGATCCTGGGGGTAATAATAATAATAATGGGACGCCTCCTGAGAAAGGTAGATCACATGACAGCATCAGGAAAATCAAACCACAGATCAATGCCATAGAAATTGAGTGAAGAACAAGAATTCCTTCACCAAATGAAAATCAAACCCACTGATCATTTCATATGCATACTGTTTAGAATAATTAATAGGCAACGAATTGGGATCGCAGTTGTCTGCGGAAATGCTTACTCCATAATGTCAGCAGCCGCTCTCTCCATAGTTAATAAATAATATTTTATTGTTAAAAATAAATTAATTAATAATAATTTAATTAAAAAATATTTAAAATTATTCACGTGGAAATTATATTTGAAACAAGAATTATAACTAAACTAATGACTAGAAAAGATAATTTTAAATCCCTTGGAATTTGTTCGTGGATTGCTAATCACTGCGACACAGTTGGAATTCGAAAACCTACCCCAGTTCAATCATCTTGCATCCCTCCTATTTTGGCTGGTAGGGATGTATCAGCATGTGCAAAGACAGGAAGTGGGAAAACAGCTGCATTCGCGCTGCCAATAATCCAAATACTAGAAAAAGACCCATATGGAATCTTCGCCCTTGTTTTGACTGCCTCACGTGAACTGGCTGCTCAGATTGCGGACCAGTTCTCCCTCATCGGTCGTCCAATGCATCTGCGGACCGTTTGTGTAACGGGAGGAAGAGGTTTGCCGTTAAACAGCATTTTAGATTATGTGGAGCAGCTACGGGTCCTTTCTGAAATCCCCACGTGGTTGTTGCCACTCCTGGAAGGCTGGCTGATTTGCTGGAATATCACAGTGGAGATTTGGCAGCATCTTTGTCCAAACTACAGTTCCTTGTTTTGGACGAAGCTGATCGACTTCTGGAAGGGGATTTTGAGGCTCAGTTGAGTTCGATTATCAGTTTTTTGCCGTCGAAGAACCGCCAGACATTAATGTTCAGTGCCACCGATAGTCCCCAGCTGAGAAAAGCTATCGAATCTTCTCAAATTGTCCCATTTGAATACCACGAGGTTGATTCAACCAATTCTGTGGCGACTGTGGATCTCCTTGATCAACGATTCGTCGTGATGGAGGCTGACAAAAAGGACTCTTACTTGGTCGTACTCCTGGACTCTTATCTCAAAGCTAATCCGTCCAGTTCTGTGATCATTTTCACGAATCAGTGCAAGTTTGTCGTTGTTCTAAGTCCAGATACTGTCAAGTCCTCGGGATGCTATGCGAGAAAGTGGGAATTTGCGTACAAGTCCTCCATTCTTTTTTGCCTCAGAGAAAGAGACTCGCTTCTCTGAATTCTTTTCGCTCGACGAGTTGCAGAGTCCTTTTGGCTACGGACGTGGCTGCTAGGTTACACGTGACATTATTTTTAGAGGTTTGGATTTGCCTGCTGTGGATCTTTGTGTCTGCCACAATGTCCCGAATGCAGCAAGAACTTATGTTCATCGTGTTGGGAGGACAGCCAGGGCAGGGAGATCTGGGGTTGCCGTTTCTATGGTGTCACAGTTTGATATCTCCTTGTTGAAGGCTATTGAGGCTCACACTGTTTTTTTCTGGATTAAATTTATGCAGGGGTCAAAATGAGGGAGTATTCCATTGATGCCGGAGAAGTAGCACGTGTTCATGCTGAGATTCTCTTTATAAATTACAGGCAGAGAGAGTATTGAGTGAAGTTTGAGCTTTAGATTTTGTTGGAGAAACAGTTTGGTGCTCAAAAGAGTGGTATAAGAAGAAACGGCTTCTCTTTGAGGTAGTCATGGGTTTTGATTGTTGTAGAAACAAGAAAATCCACAACCCATTTCGAAGAAACAAAAACAATCTTAATTTTTTGATATATTAATTTTTTATTATTTGTTATTGCCACTTTATAATTACGCGCTTTTTTTGTCAGCGATTGTGTACTTAGTTACTTATATGGGTGGGGCACAAGGTAGTTAGTTTTGTTTCTATTAACTGTGTGTTCAATTCCCGTAAGGCTACATCTACCTCATCATATGTCTCAGGAGATATTCAAGGTATGGCTGGCATACAAAAAGGCGTGAGGGACATATTTTTTTCATAGGCGAGTTGTTTCTATTTTTATAGTTAAATTCGGGGGTAGGCGAGTTGCCTTTTAGCCTCAAAAATGATCTACCTCCCTACTCTATTGGTTAACCCTTAAGCATATCCTCGAGCGTATTTTGCTTGCTCAAAGTAGTTGTTATCATTGTCTAACACCCTCCTGTCTCTTACTGACATTATTTGTGATCTCCTTCAGAAGCATGAGTTTCTACCTTATAGTTCTTGAGTCATTTGAAAACAACTACACCTCGCAGTCATAACTAGCGGAAAAATCTTAACCTCGGAGTTGTTAGAAGCTTTCTAAAAGAAATGTTAATGTCGGATAGTTATAAAAAATAATGTTTTGATTAATTAATAAAATTCGAATTATTTTAATAAAAAGATTAGCAAAAAAAATGTTATGGATTTTACTGGTATATTTATTTTATTTGAAAATCTAGTGAAATCTCTTACTCTGGAGAATGAGACCAGCAAGTGTATCGTACTCACTGTAAGATTGGAATTATGCAGCCTATCGAGGATATTATTGCAATTCTTGAAAAGAGATATTCTAGGACATTCAATGGATACTCAATTTATTTAAAAAATTCGCAAATTGTATTATTTAAGTGAAACAAGAGTTTATAAATCGAAAAAGGCTGGATTAAAAAAGTTTTGTTTTTCATAATTCAAACAATTTATTAGACAAAGGAACAAATCTGGTTCCAGCTCCAAGAGGCTTTGAGCATTGTCGCAAATGATGATGATTCCAAGGCGTCGAAAAAGTCGTCTTTGGTCATAGGGATCTCTGAATGGCGTCGCGATTGCCATTTCCAATTTCATTGATAATTTTCGTGTCAATTCTTTCATCCCTTTAGAGGTTTCGAAGGTGATTGGGACGTAACGGAAGGGATCTCAGCGTGCTGAGTGAGCACTTCTAAAATTTTGTCTGTTATGCAGAGTCGACATTTGGGGAGTTAGAATGAACAGAAAATGCAAAATGTGAAGTAGTAAATAAGTTGACACAAGAAAAAGGCAAAAATTAATTTTGTGGTATATAAGGTCAGTCAGGGCAGCCGAGGGATGATCTTTTAATTTTATTTTGTGTGGAAAATAAAGATCACTGATCCTGCTAAACAGAATCGGATCACTAAGAGGAAAAAATGATAAAAGAGAAAGGAGCTGACTAATTGAGCCACTTCCTTGCAAATCGTCAGGGGAAATGCTTTCTCAATTATGAGAGCAGCCAGTGATTGTTAACTGTTAGTTTTTGTCTTTATTTGGCTTAATAAATTTAAAAAAGGAAAAAAATATCATTTGAACGAGGTCAGTGTCAAGTACTTCAACGTTTATTTTAGTGCATCAACTACTGTAACGATATTACTCCATCGGGTTTCTTCCCATATGCTGGTAAAAATATATATGGATGGTCACACAGGACAGTCACGATAAACTGATATCGATATTGGGACAATTTACAAAATAAATGATATTAGAAGACAATGCTGTATGGGTTCGAGGAAATATTAAGAATTAAACTTATTTTATATTAAAAAGCTAATAAAGTAAACAGTGGAATGGCGCAGTGGGATCAGGTTGGGTCCATAACCCAGAGGTCCGAGGATCTAAATCTCGTCCCGCTAATTAATTTCTGTTTATCCTGGGGTTAATAGCAGGTTTGAAACCTCCTCTGTAGGTACACATCACAAGAGGTCGAACTTTTGATTTTATTATATTTATGTTAAAATGAAATTTTGGTCCAATTTGACGTTAAATGCTAGTAAGGCAGGTTTGAAAATTTTTCGATATTTTGATTTTTTGGATTTAAATTAATCTTAATTTTGTTTATTAATTGCTTTAATATGGCAGGGCAAGGAGGAACAGGTATTGAGGGAGGGATAATTTGTAAGGAAAGTTTTCAATCGGACTGGTTTATTTTTTTCTGAATTATTATTAATAATTTTTTCATATTTTTTTAAACAAAATAATTTTTTTAACAATTAAACAAATGTCAGTTGAGGAAGCCTGCTGCGTGGATTGCGAACTAGTTCCCTCGGAGTATGGCCATTCCAATCTTTTGTCTTGGCCATAACCCTTCTCGTTGATCCCTTTTCTTTCTGGCAAGCAATCCTCCGAGTTCTCGCAAGAACTCAGCCGTCATTGGACCAACGGCTCCCGATGATTCGGTCGCAACAAGAGTAAATCGGTAGCGATCCCCGAGGCAAGAATATTTCTTGATTTTTAGGTTATCCGCAGTCGAAGAAGCTGCTCCAGGTGTCTGAACCGATTTGAAAATATTCGTTCTTGAGAACGTGTCTACACAAGTTGCGTAGATATGCCGGGTACGCAACCACCAGCGTCGACCTTAGGCCGACACCCACAAATCCAGAGGGAAGCTTACATTGCTTCCAACCAAGTTCGTCGAAGAGGACGTTAATTAGTGACTCAACAGTTTGTTTGAGAGATTTGTCTGTCGAAAGTAGACTGTCGTATTGTTCGTAGCAAGGTGAACATCGGAGTAGATATAAAAGCTTGGGTAGTTCGATGTTATTTCTCATCAGGAAAGAAGGATATGTGAGAGTCGAGACATGACAATCTTTTCGCAAGGCGTGTTAATTCTTCATTTTTGGAAATTAGATGGTTCTTGAGTTCTTCTTCGCTTAGTGGGCATCCGAGGAAATACAATTTATTATATGTTAAAAAAATTTTCATACTAACCGAATAGTCATTATTTTATATCATGCCATTCAGAAGCACTGCTAGTTTTTCTGAAAGTTCCACTAGATTATATTTTAGTCTCTTCTAGCTACAATTGTTTAGCGGTTTATCAGGCCCCGGAAAACGTCTATCTTTTACCTTCTTTGCTGCTCTGGATACCTCCTTTATGAAATTTTATGTATAAGTATATAGGTTTCTTTAAAACGTATGGTCTGAGTCAGAAAGACTCCGTATGCGGAATTAACATCGGGACTTTGACAAGAACGAGGTTGTGTGTGGTGATGCCTGTCGTTAAAAAAGCTCCTACAAAGAAGATTACTAAAATCAAAAAGGCTACCTCTGGAGAGGTTTTAAAGAAGAGTTGTATTGAAAGCATTAAGGATCTGTCTCTGGAACCGTTAACTGGGAAAGACAAACCCAAATCAGTAACCAGAGTGGAGTCGACAGATCATTTGTTGACAGTTGAACTCTCGGCTATAAACAAGAGCATGGGAGTATTAAACTTGCAAACCTGTTATGTGGATTGAAATCACTGATAAACACCAGAGTGAGTGGAAAAAGCTCCGGGATTTTCCGATTTGAGTTTAAAGAAGAGTCAAATGAAATCTCATTCATTGAAGAGACTAATCTATATTTTTCCTTTCGGGAGGGAAACCACAAGGTGATCGAACTCCAAGAGAGGCTTTCGGAAATTGTTCTAAAGAATATGCTAATATGTATTGAGGAAGACGAACTTATGGCTTACATGAAAGAAATTGCTCCACCACTGAGTCGGTGAAACGTATTATGAGGAATGGAAGAAAACACCCTGTTGTGAAGATGAGCTGAAAGTCAAGGGCAGAAGCTACGTCCTTGATACGCCTGGATCTTGTCATTGGATGGATGGAAATAGATTGTGAGTGGGCCAGAAGACCACCCCCAAGATGCTTTAATTGCCAATATTTCGGACACATTGCAAGGCATTGCAATGGGGCAAAGAGATGTTTCTTCTGTGGAGGACCACATAGTTCCTTGAGTGCCCAGAACCAAAAATAGAAGATCCTTCATCAACTGCGGGTCTGGTGATCACGGAACGAGTTATGGTGGTTGTTCGGTGGCCAGGAAAGCCGTGTCCTCTACAGGAAGAGGAATCGAATGTCATGGGTTAGGAACATGGAGGATAGGAGAAAATCCTCTTCCGCCACGTTACCTAAATACGAAGTCTAGTGAAAACAAGCAGGACGCAATAATCAAAAATCGACCTCTAAAATACGATGTTATAAATCCAACACAGAAAAAACCAATTGTGGATAAAGAATACCTGGAGGATAAGCTAAAAGGTCCTGCTGGGAATCTATTCCGGGGACATCTGAAAGACAATCAAGAGAACTTACATATGTGATTAACCGTCTAAACGAATAGTGTGATAAGTAGGGCGAATTTTTTTTAACCTAAAAAATAAAAATTTTAACCTAAAAAATTAACTTTATTAACCTAAAAACAAAAAAATTAACCCAAAAATTTAACTTTATAACTAAACAATAAAAACACTAAAACTTTTTGTTACACATACAAATTACATAATTTTCTAAATTTCCTGGTAGAAAATGTTGTTGGATCTTAGAAAATTCTTTAATCTCAAGAAACATCGTTCAACCGAGCACTAAGTTGGCTGACAATTCAGGAGTAATGAATACTCGGCAGGAGATATGTTGAATTAGTTATTTTAATTATGTTTGAAATATCATTTTTTGAAGCCTTTTATTTATGTATTCTTTAATAAATTTGTTGTCATTTCCAAATTCCAACGATTCTAAACAATCATATGCCTGTTCGATTGTGAAGCGCGTACTTTCGTAATAATATCTGCAATAGCGACATCACTTCGAAACCTGGAATATTTGAATAGCTTCGGATAAGGTCACATAGACTGCTCACTAACACATGGTTTTGAAGACTTTCTTTGGCTCTTCAAACTAAATATCCATCATCCGCGAATGATTCGAAAATATTTTGAACTCCGATCAGAATTTCTGAGTAGTATGTAGCGGCCTTTAGCCAGGTCCCCCATTTTGTCAAATGCGCATGAGGTAGAATGACGATGTTTCTGGTTTTGAATATTAGTTTTCTTCTATTGTTCTTGTTAATTGCTGCTTGTACAGTAGCTATCATCAAATCAATTTCCGGATAAGAGTCTCTTATTTTCTCACAACAATTGTGTAATAGATGAACGTGGAATAACTTGGGATAAAGATTTTTAAGTATTTTGCCAGCTAAAACATAAAATTTTACCTGATTTCATATAATTTGCAGCATCCGAAATTAACAAAAGGAAATTTTCCCTTTGAACCAAATTATTTCCAAGTGCATCGTCGACTATCTGAGTAATGATGTTCTTGTTAGGAGCAGATTCTATCGCCTTAAACGATATCAGATATGTTGTTTCAGGAGAATTTAACGATTTAATCATCACAGCAACGTATCTTTGACCCCGCATTTTTGTTTCATCCGTATTAGCAAAAACTTTTGATTGTTACAAAATAAAGTAAATTTTTTATACACAAGTTTTTGATCCATTATGATTTGATCCACACAGCTTCTAGCTTTTGATGGTGAAAGAACTCGTACAAAGCCTCCGTAAAACAATTCTCTAAACCACGGCATAGATAGTTTGTTTAGTAGAATATCAGATTTTATAAATGCTCTGGTTACTTGTAGAGCCCGATCATCATTTTGGAATATTGGTCAATGTGTGTTTGGTGCGATTTGGTCAGAAATCTAAAAAAATAATTGTTATTTTGCAAAACTCAATGAATTTTTATGTTTTTGTGAGGCTCCATGGGAATTTACAAAATGCCTTTTCTCGCATTTTATATTACACAAACAGAGTCGACATTAGGTTAAAATAATTTTAACCCTATAATTTTAAATTTTAACTATTTAACCTAATAATTTTGTTTAATATACATTTATTTTTAATAAAATATAGTTAAAAATCATTTTAATGATTATTTATTTACTTCTCATATCTGTATTAGTTGATACCATAATAGGGAAATTAAAATATAGATTTACTTGTGTATTATATATATAACTTGGACATCATTTATGGGAATTGGGTCATCATTTATGGGATGAGTGTACTATTATGAAATTTTAACTTTTTTATTTTATTTACTATTATGAAATTTTTAACTTAGTTCGCCTAGTGATAAGGTAAACTTGGATTTACTGCAAGTAGTGGCTCTGGTCCTGAAAAGATCAGACCGCCAAGACCAGTGATCCAAAACATAAGGATCATGCTTGTGAATGCCCGATCAATTCTGAGGAGGCATCACGAGCTAGCTTTCCTGGCGAATGCCTAGGAAGCTGATATAATAATTGTCAACGAAACGAAGATGAAGTCAAACGAGAATACGGTACTCCCGGTTTCGAATCGATGTCTTTATACTGGAAAGAAAGGACTGGAACATCAATTTTTTATCGGTGTCATCTAAAGACAAGAAACCGAGAATTGTTTCATCAATTTGTTGTGAGTTTGTCGCAATTGATGTTCGTTGTCTTGACGGTTGGCTCGCAATTGGCGGTATGTATTCCAATTCCTTGAGGGATATCTCATAGTTCTTCAGTGAAAACCCGATGGCCATACTGGGAGGTGATCTCAACTCCAAGAGGACAACCTTTGGCTGCAAGAAGAGTAACAGGGATGGCAAGCTCCTGGTAACGCTATCTAAAGGCCTAGGAGTAAAAGTCCTACATCGAAAGAGCATAACCATTTCTCTCCCTACGGAAGTGACAAGCTTGGTGTCTTCTTGATTTACCCTGTTGTTTCAAAATACGCCGACGTATCAATTACTCTTTCAATGTAGAAACCATCAATTTCCGCAGGATTCTTATCAACCCATAAACTGTGGGGGACATACACATTTATAATTCTTAGGTAGCTCATAGTGGGGAAAGAATCATTCATTTAAGTTGAAGAACACCAATTCTATCGTCAGTACTTAAGTATCGGGATATACTTGGACAGCAAATCACTTATAGCAAACCCCAGACCATAGTGCTTTGACTCATTGAGAGGAAGATTAAGTGATAGTCTCCACGACGCTTATCCAATCCATTGTTCATTATAGTCTTCTAAAGATATCCGATACCTATCTTGTATTTCTCTAGGTCTTCGCACAAGATTTCTTTTCCAGACTTTGGATAGCTCCATGACTAGCCATCTTGGGTTTTACAGAAATATTATTCAAGAACCACGTCAGCAGCTCAACCAGAATAAAATTCAATTTATTTTTTACAGCAATTATTATTATAACCCCGGGAACACAGAAAAGAGAAAAAAGTTATCGTCTAATTAAGTGATCCCGGTGTCAGTGCGTCCTCCTTTGTTTTGACTTTGTCTGCAATCGTTTATGATCGTCCAAAAGGGGGAAGGTTTGATCTCAAATTTGCGAGCATACTTCTGGTAGGCAAGAAACTCATCTTCAAGGGAGCTACCAGAAGATCGTACTATTTTCAAGAATTTTTGTTGTTTGTCACCGAGATGTTCCATAACTTTTTTGAGATCTAATGTGTTCTTCATTTCTGATGTAGGCGTCATTTTGTCACATTTAAGGAGGATCCGGAGGCATTGGCTTTGTATGACCTCTAATTTGTTTTGCGTGGATATTGACAAGGGTGTAATCCATGCCGTACATGCATGTTCCATTGTATGTAGAATAAACTGTTTGTATAATAATTTGAGATGAGAAAGTGAAGATTTTGGAGATCTAGCAAAGGTCTTGAGGATCCCCATCTTTTTTTGAACTCTTGAAATTATTGTGTCCACATGATGTGTGAACGTTATTTGTATTTTATTTATTAACCCCGGATACACCGAGAAAGAAGTTATAGTAAACAAATAAGTGTATCCAGTTTCCACTTCTACAGAAACAGAGCCCATACGGAATCAGCATAAAAGGTAAAACGTCCATTACATGCAGTTGTGGAAACCCCTCCACTAAAGTGGGGAAGAGCAAATGATCCTTTTTCGTGCCGGCCTGGCACTGGGCGTCACCTAGACAGGTGGATCACATGACGCCACTCTATTTAGAAGAGAGAGGAGGAACAGACAAGCAAGCGGAAAACTTCAACCAATTAACCACGCAGCACCACGTTATCAATGGGTCATATGTAACTCCAAGGATTGATGGGTTCTTAATAACTGGGATAAGCTCTTCATTCCAAGTTAATTTAGGATCGAAGGATGTAGGTTTCCTGTATGAGGAGATAATCGCAGTGTTCGACTTTTAGGGGATATTTTCATGTGGTTTTTGAGGAACCATGGGTTCATAATGTCGAGGGTCTCCTGAACTCTTCACGCAGCTTCTTTATGGTCTTCATGTCTTGCTGCAACAATGAGATCGTCGGCATAAGATAGAAGAATGGTATTTTGGATGTTTGGATTTGGAAGGTCTCTTGTAAATAAATTTAACAAGGTTGCTGATAAAGGGGATCCTTGAGGGACTCCGTTGGGAAAGTATCGTTGTCTTGATTTTTTATTATTCATAACAACTTGGCCTTTTCTACCATTAATGATTTGGCCAGCCACATCGGGATTTTCGGATGGATATCGGTGTCAAAATTTTTTGTTGTTAGAGTCTTCCTCGGTACCGAATCAAACGCCTTCTCGATATCCAGATCGACAAATACCGTTCTTTTATGTGGTTTTGAGTAGTTCAGTTCATCCGATATGAACTGAATTAGTTTTGTTAGATGTGTTGAAATTGAGTATCCCGATCTGAAGCCATGTTAAACTTGCAAGATCAAGCGAATGAGTAATCTTATGGAGGATTAATTTTTCCAATGTCCTTGAAATAACAAAGAATCGATATTGGACGATAACTCCGGGGGTCGTCTAAAGCTTTGTTCTTTTTACAGCAATTATATAGCACCAATTTTTTAAATAAGTTTTTTAATCAAATAAAAAAATAATTAAAATAAATTTATATTTTAAATTATTAATTATAAATTTATTCAAAGTTTTTCCTTGTTGTAGATTATCAAATGGAAATAAAAACAGAATCTCAGGAGACCTTAGCTGACATAAGACAGAAACATCTCAACAAAATGAGAGATCTTCAACTAAAACGAGTAGTACTTATTCTTACTAACAGAACGAAGCTCGTAAAATAAATCTTGCAGAAGTAGCGGAGGAGAACAGACAGGCTAAGCTTCCTACAAACTGGGAGGCCAAGCAAAAACGTCACGAATGGCTTGTGAATGATGAAAAGCTAAGACAGGTAAACCTTTAATTTATGCTGGAATGTGAAGAAATTGGGGTGGAAATGGAAAGGGTAAAGTTCATGGAGACCTCAGTTGAGGACGTGGAACGAATGGACCGTAAAAAGAAGAGAAAGTTCACGAATATAGACTACGTGGACTTTGATAAGGCCTCGGGACGGAAGTACAGCAAGTTGGTGTCTCAAATGTGGAAGGACGAGTCAGCATACAACAAGCAGAAGGAGGCACTGTGAGTGTGTGGATGTTATTGTAGTGGGGACTCTTTTTATGCTGATGGTGGGACTTTGGGTCTGACAGATGTTGTGGACTCTGAAGAGGCGAAGGACGGGTTGGTGTCTGACTTACAAAACCAGTAAGAGGGTTATTGATAGCAGAATTCGTGTTCGTGAGAGACACAGCAGAAGGCGGGAGAATAATACGAATATAGATTATATTAATAAGAAGAATATGAGGTTTAACAAAAAGTTGGAATACTTTTATGGTAAGTATACGGCTGAAATTAAACAAAATTTGGAAAGGGGTACTGCTCTTTGATTACTTTCTTTTACTAATTAATTTGTGTTTTAATGCTTGTTTGATAATTGTGGACGTATTGTGTCAATATTTTATGACTCTTTATTTCAATCCAAATTGCTGATAATTACTTTCCTTTTCTTAGAAGAGGGGTTTGCAGCCAACTCACTCTTATTCTCATCTCGACAGCAGTGTCAGTAATTATATCTCTAGCTCTGTGTAAAAGTTCCGTTGATGCAACTTACTAAAGTCAAACAATGGGACTGAATTCAAGAACAGTGCAAACTTTGTCAAGAGTTTAACATTGGGAAAATTCATACAACACCAAATAATCATTGTACACAGGGGACTATTGAGCTTTTTAATCAGACAATAACCCGGAAACTATTAAATAATAATAATAACACCAGAGACCACGGTTACACAAACTAACTAATCACGTGATCCCAGCACGCTCTAGAATGGACCTTATCTTGGTCCGATGCTCGTCCCCACACAAGCACGTATCGGTCGAGTGACTGGACGTTCCGTGGTTCATTCTTATCAAGGCTTTAAGAAGCTAAATGCTAGATAAGAATAAAACCAGGCAGGACACACTTTATTTATAGATTTTTGCGACCATTAGCGTCATTTTCCATGTCAATAGCGTTACTAAACAAACTTATAAAAAATTTTCTCATTTTCAACACCTCCTATGGAAACATAGTTTTTCACGTGCGGAATAAATTCTCAATTGAATTGGGAATGACGATTAAAAGGCAATGGAACACGGAGATTGTCCGTAAATGATGAATACAGACATTATCAAAGATATCGGGTCTTCAATTCCCTCTTCATAATAGAGACTTTTAGGGATTTTTGAAAAATTAGTCATTGACGCAATTTCTGGTTCTGATGGCCCATACAGGAAAATAGGTAGAAGATCCTGAAATAGCTCTTCCTCATCTTGTCTTTAGGATACTGAAAATTCGACCTCATTATGAGTTTTAAGATGTTCTCTTATCCAAAAATATATTTACCCTTTTCCCGATGTTAATAATTAGAAAGTGATGCTATTGATCGGGAAAGCGATGCTTAAAAGACTTTGGAACAAATCCTTAATTGTGACTAGTTCGAGTACCATCCAGCTGCAGAATTAATATTACGCACATAAGATCTCCTTGAGCGCTGCTAGCTATTTGAGCGAATCTTGCACCCCGTCTTGAGAGGGAATAGCCACACGGTCAGGACGGCTACTCTATGACCCTTGGTTGATTGTTTCTTTTAAATAAATTGAGAATATTTTTTTATTAACACGTAATAATTAATTAACACAGCCATCCATCCAAAGTGGTCGTCTAAAAAAAGACTCATACCCAACAAAGAGAAAAAAAGAAATGAATAACATTTCTCATTCTCCTTCATCGATTAGTTATGATAACTTTCTTTACTTAAAATAAACTTTGTGTCCTGTCTGGCTCCTCATAAAGTGCATTATTTATTTACAATGGCTACTTGTGACTAATTATTTAAAATTTCTTCAGACGACTAGCATCAACTTGTATGTAACCATCTGAGTGAGGAGATATCTCCAACTCAGATGGGCATTGGTGTCCCTCATGGACGTGAGGCCACCATTCATTCAACACGCATGTTTGCCTCCTTATGTAATCCCAGATAACTCAAACTATCTGTGAAGCTAGATATCTCGAGTGCATTCAATTCCCTCAGGCGTGACCGCATGTGTGAGTTCTGCGTTTCTAGGACGTGTGAAATAGCCAAATTTGTATATCTTTCTTACGGATTTGAGAATTCGCTTGTCTTCATTAATCACAATGTCGACTTTTTGTCTGGTGTCCAGCGAGATGATCCCCTTGGACCTGTCCATTTCTCCATTACTATTGACCTAGTTATTCAACTCTCGGCCCCCCTTAATAATTGGTAGGGACGCTTTGGAAATCTCTATTCCTGTTCTTTTAGACCTTGGCCTGCAAGTGAATATGTGGAAGACATAGATCATAAATGTTAGCTTTCCATCGTACGAGTATTCCATTGTCCAAACCCGCCTTGAGGCCTTGTTCACTGAAACGATGATAGTCGAGTTTCTGGTACGGTCCTCCTTGGATGCCCTCTATTCTTGTCAGAAATGGAAAAGTTTATGAGAAAGGTAGACTCGTTCCAGAGGCTAAATCTCTTGAAGCAGATACCGCCTTCTTAATGAAAAATAACATTTTTTGTTCCCAAGATGATCTTCTCATTACAGAGTTCCCATGTTACCATGAGTTTGAAAGACGACTGAGGAAATCCTCAATATCATATTGGACAGCACCGGCTGGTCATAAGGAAAGCTCCCGATATGGTTTGGGGGAATTAATTTGAGGTCTCCTGCCAATTTGGCTATTCCATACTACCTTTCGTCCCTCACAAGTTGCCGTGCCTTGACCAAGTAAATTTTATGTTCCTGTCACGGATTAAGTCTGAACCTTTTGCTTGACGCGGTTGTGCAGCAGTGGACAGTGAACGGGCTTAGTGTTCCGAAGAACTTTACCTCTAAAGGACTGGGATAAAATCTTTTGTGAAAAAAGCTAAATTAACTTGGAATGTCCAAGGATATTCATCGTCACACATGTCTAAATGGAGCGTCTGCTGAGCATTCGGGGTCCTGGCTCAATGACTTTTCGGTACGGGAAGTAGGTACTCTGCTTAACGGAAATACAATCCGCGTTGGAGTTACTCTTAGGCTAGGCCTTAGCGTCTGCTGGAACACCGATGCCGATGTGGTGGGATTGTTGACAGAAAAGGACTACACCCGCTGTCATGCAGACGGAGCTCCGGGAGATTTCCTCGTCACACCATGTTAAACTAGAAGCAATATTGACATTTTTTGCATCAATTTTGCGATATTCAATTTTAACATTTTTTAAATTTATTTTAACAGTGCAAATTACATCTTTGACAGTGGAACTAACAATGTTAATTAACAACTTAATCAGATAATGGAATCCCAAGCGTACAATTACCATTTATTTTTTCAACATTCCTGTAAAAATGTCGTATTTTCTCCCGCGTTAGATGTGCTAAAGAATAGTCCAAAGCATTTTGTAGTAATTGAGCTCAAAATTCGGTCAAGGTTCCATTTTCTGCTGCAATATAATCATTATGGGAATTGTTGTGATAAATACGTCTTTATCCCAGCCTTAAAATAGAAAAACAGCCTTCGCATTGATTAAGTTGAGGAGAATATGGTGCATCAAATCTTCGAATAATATGTTCTACTCGTATACCTTTAAAATTTCCTTGATTTTTATGGATTGGAGCATTATCCATATAAATAATAAGTTCCTCTCCAGCTAAACTGTCAGATAATGCCGTCATAAAATTTATAAATTTCGATTTTATAGATCCAATGTGTGATTCAATTCTCACAATTGTTCCGTTGTCATCAATTGCTAAAATAACGTAGAGATTCACCCTTTTGCTTGCCCTTACTGGAACTATCGCACGTGATCCTATATGGGATCGGCTGAATTTTTTTAAAGTGAAGAATTTGAAATTTGATCGTCCAAATGTATTTTTCTATTTGTATTACGTTGATAATCCAATGCAAATATTTTTTTTTCTATATTTTCCAGACTATACCTGGAAATTGGTTCTCTTCGCAGCATTTTGTAGGTAATCAATCGGCCATCAAGTCGGTTATATATTGTCGCAATACAAACTTTATTATTTATCAATGTTCCTATTTCCTTCAATGTTATCGCTGGATTATTCTCAATTTTTTTCAATTATCAAATTCATATCATATCCGTAAGTTTAATCGTAGCATCCTTCTACCTCCATGTTTACAAACATACGGATTTCCACTTTTTACGATGGCTATAGCTGTTGTCCTCTTGACTCCAAGATCTCGAGCAAGCTGTATATAATCGCCACCCTCTTCATCCTTATTTATATGTGCTCTTCTCGTAGCTTCTGATATTTTTGAATTTTTTCTTGACATAAAATCGGTACAAGAACAACGAATCAAGAAATATAAAATAAATCACAAATCGTATTTGGATCAACTATGATAAACGAAGTCAAAATTGATATAAAAAATGTCATAATAGAATATCTCATTGTCAATATTGAATATCACATTGTCAAAATTGATATAAAAATGTCATAATAGAATATCGCATTGTCAATATTGTATATCACATTGTCAAAATTGATATAAAAATGTCATAATAGAATATCGCATTGTCATTGTATATCACATTGTCAAAATTGATATAAAAAATGTCATAATAGAATATCGCATTGTCAATATTATATATCACATTGTCAAAATAAAAATAAAAAATGTCAAAATCGAACTGAAAATGGTATAGACAGTCATCAGAGCAATCAAAGACACCGGGTTTACTTGCCTTCTGAAACCTTTTGCTCTTGACAGAAGTGATGCAAGAGGCCGGTTAGCTATCAACCATGTCATGGAGCCAGGGGAGGTGTTTTGCTTGCACGTACACTAATAAGAATTTGCTTAAGTCATCTTTGCACGTGGGTTCCGATTTGAATAGGTGGAAGTATCACGAAATCGTGGACCGGTTTCCAGCCGATCTTCGTTTAGACGTCTATCGTTATTGGCCCGAATACGTCTTAGTATATCAGGTTTATCGAACGGCTTTCAGGGAAGCGGAGGGAAAACAGAATGACGCGATGGTTTTTCCAGAACATTGGGCTCGCAATTATGGGAAATAACTTCCTGGCTATGTGATATATTTTTATTGGCCACAAATTGATAACTTGGCTTACAAACTTTATCAGTGTTCAAAATTGGTTCGCGAACTTTATCAGTAGCCGAGGAGACAAGATAAGAAATCGAAAGTCAAAGTCTCGGTAACTCCTGAATGGGGTTTCTAAAAAATCTCCATTATCCCCAACATTATTCAATCTCTTTCTCAAATATCCTCCTACTCCAAATGCCGCTAACACTCTCCTGTCGTATGCCGCCGATATTATAGTTGCAGCAAGAAGCAACACTAAGAATGCAAGAGACTTTGAACCAAATGAATCTTTATTCCTTTAAGAACAGATAGCATATCACTCCAGAAAAATTGAGTACTACGATTGTGACCCAATACAGAAAAGATAAGTCACATTCAACTAAAGAAGACCCCTTTCATCATTGGAATCACATTAGACCCACTACACATCACGTGGATTTAACAGTTTTGTGAGTTCAAAAGAAGATGAGAATTCTAAAACATTTGCCAGATCTCCAATTTCTTCCACCCCTTACTCAAATACAGGCAATATATCTTGCCAACAATCTAACACCAGCATGGATTGCACCGCTGTTCATATCCGCACAAAAAAAAACTTGAAGTTATACAAAATCAATGTCTGAAATGATCAAACGAATACTTACCTTATCATTGAGGAAAGCGGTTGATGTCAAAACAGTTTGTGACATCAGACGGACAGACAAAGCAATTTTCTAAAAACTACAGGAAGCTCACTCAAAAAGATTTTAACTGAAATATGAACTTAGGTATGAAAATAAAGATTTTAAGAAATTTTAGTTGCCAAATTTTGTCTTAGTGATGACATATTTAGCGTTAAATAGTTCAATGGCTACTTTTCTTGCGATTAAATAAATCTATTAACGTTAGAAAGGACGATCTTAAGAGATGTCGAAAACTGACAGCTTTGAAATGAGGAAACTTAGATGCACCGAGTTCCTAGTTCGAATCCTGTTATGACAAAAAATAATCCATCTTAAGAACCTACGCATATAGTAGATAGTTAATATGTTTAAAGTATTTCCCCTATGCTCCTCAAGCGATTCTTCTATAAAGTCCTTTAGGATTCTCTTTACAGAACTGAGTGATCTTCCACTAATAAGTGTTGACATGACATGGTCCACTACTTATATTACAGATTGAGTCGTAGGACAATGAAGCCTGTGTAAGTTTCCACGTTCTCCTCTAGTGTTAATTTCTCTACTTTCTTGAAATAAAAAAATCCATTATCTTAATTTATTAATTTATTTAATAAATAAATAATAAAATATTATATTAATTTAAATACTAAACGTGTTTTAGATTCTCTTCTTTGCTGTTAGATGTGTTCAGCTATATATGCACAAGAATTGTGGAAGAACAAGCAATCGGATACTATGAAATACCTGCTTCGAGTGAGATGTTGGAGTGCTCGTCAGCTTCCTAATGTGTCCAGGATTTCCCGTCCGAGCCGTCCAGAAAAGCACACCGTTTGGGTTACAAAGCTAAACAAGGATTTGTGATATATCAGGTCAGAGTAAAAAGAGGATCTAGAAAACGTCCTGTGAAGAAAGGGATAACATACGGAAAACCCGTCACCCATGGGGTAAAGGAACGGAAGACTAAACAGAATCTCCAAGCCATTGCCGAGGGCCGTGCTGGTCGTCGCTGCAACGCCCTGCGAGTGTTGAATTCTTATTGGGTCTGTCAAGATGGAATTTACAAGATCTATGAAGTGATCATGGTGGATCCTGCTCACAAGGTGATTAGAGATGACCCCGCCATAAACTGGATTTGCAACCCCAATAAGAAACACAGAGAACTCCATGGTCTCACTTCAGCCTCTAGAAAGTCACGTGGTATTGGAAGGGACATTATTACCATCAAACAATTGGTGGGTCTTCTCATGCTGCTTGGAGGAGACGAAACACCGTCAGGTTCGCCAGAGTGCGTTGATTTTTTCCTTTTAATAAATTCTGATTTTGTTGTTTTCTATTTGTAATTTTTGCAATTTGTGTTATTCTTAAATTCTCCCCCAATGTCGAGCAAGCAGTCATGATTACCCGACTAGTCATAACATCTATCAGAGCGTATAGTGATAAAAGGTATTACTTTTTAGTCTAGTATTAGATATAATTTTTATCTAGTTGATTTGTGCTATTTTGCGCTCGAAAATGATAATTATACCAGGTTTTTAGTTGGAATTTGTTCATTCTCCAAGTTTTGTGGGACGAAACCAAATCTGCTGTCGTAGTATCTAGTTCCATTAAAAATCGCTGAGGAACATAATCACTTACTACATTTGTAACATCGTTAAGAATTTCACGTGGTCCATAATATTATGATACGCGTATTAGAAGTTATATCTGTCTCCGTCCCATCACTAGCTATGAAGGTGGACAAATTCTCCACAAGAATAAAGTGCAAAAAGCTACCAGACGATTGAAAGATCTCAATATCCTAGCACAGTTTTTTTCGAACGGGGGGGGGGGAATTTTTTAATTATGATTTTTTTAATTCATGAAATTCAGCTTTATTTAACCAACAAAGAAGTAAACAATTCATTCGAACAACTATTAACTGTGCAAGTCCTTGCTGGTCAACTTCTGCCTCTCTTACTTCCATTGACAAACTACAAAAAGTACAAAGAATCGCGCTCAAGACAATTACTGGATGTCTCAGATCAACTCATGTTTATCATCTACATTGGGAGTCAAAGATCCTCCCAATTGGAGACCTTATCGAAATGAAAACCATGCAGTTCCTCTCCCAAGCCTACAGCCTAGAACATCCCTGCCACTCTCTATGCAAACCGCAAAACAAAAAAATTATTATGACAACCAGTGACCTGTCTCGAATGTTATCATCCATCCCTTCCACCCCCATTGACAGGAGTCGTCTAAAACAGATACATAATTTTGTTTCTACGAGAAGCATCCGAAGACTCGGAGACAATAAAATACTACAGCGACCCCCTCTCTAATAGACCAATCAGAATCCTCTCTTCCGAGGGACGTCCGAGTAAACCTGGCTCGTCTACGATGTGGGCACCACCTATATCTACCAACATACAATATACTCTGTCCCTTTTGCAACCTACACATGTTGACAACAAATCACCTATTTGAATGTTATGATTCCCGAACTGATCGATCTATGGGAGCGACCAACTGCTGCGTCCTACTTAATAGCTGCTGGCCTCCTACAAGTTAGTGAGGCTGGGGTTAATTGACTAACTAACAAAAAAAGCTAATATTTAGCAATCGTGACCTTCCTTGCCTGCCTGCTCTCCAATCTTAAGGCAGATTCGGTTCTGGTTGCTAAAACAGCTCTGAGAGCGCTTTGTCCAATTGAAACATCTGCCCATATGGCATCTCCAGCCAGTCTGCTTTCTTAGTAGAAGTTCCATGAAATTATCGGGGCAATCCTTGAGAAAGAAATAGACTGGTCGGATGAAGTTGGATTATCATTTCTTTTGACTAATGTCGTTGTGCGGATGTTCGGGTGATTTAGAATCACCATTTTTTCTAAAGAATCAGCAATTATATTACCTCTTTTGTCGGCCAATTAAGTAGTCAGCCATTAGGGGTGTTTGGCGTTGAAGTCACCACATAAAATAATGTTTCCCAGTTCATGGAGTTTATCAAGTCACTTAATTAGCGGGTTTAACTCTTTTTTTGGTGTTCCCTTTTTCGGGGTTAGTTAATAATAATAAAATCAGATTTAATATTCAAAAAATTCATTTTAAAGAATCATATACCAGTGGAGTAACAAGGGAATTATTCTTAATTCGTAAATGTTCCTAATAATGTCTAATTATTGCCTATTTTTGAATTGTACATTAAGACTCCTCATAACCGCCAATTTTGGGAATTCGAAAAAACTGGTGGTTAAGAGGAGTTAGCATTATAGGGGCTAATAAAGAAAAATTTTATTTTTTGCAACTTGAGAGGGCTAAAGCTCTCTGCTGAAAAATCTTGCGCACTCCGAATAAGCAATGTGAAAAAGCACCTGAAACAAGAATACACACTAAGAGTAAACAATGCACACAATCTGCGCTACCTGAGGGTCGACTATGGACACGCAGGAGATTATATGGACGACATAAATGGGAGGAGAAAGAGAGCACTTCAGTCGCTCCTATGTACACGGAAGTTACACATTAGCCGCGACACCTACCTGTTTATCTTCAAGGGAGTTATTCTTCCTAGCCTACTTTATGGGTGCGAGTGGTGGTTCTTCTCTCTGAAAAGGGAGAAGATCTTATCTCTCCTAGAGAAGACTAAAAGAGCTGCAATTAAGCTCTCCTTAAATAAGAAACTGAATTACTGTCTAAGCGAGGACGAAAACAAGCTCTTAGAACCGATTAGCAGAATTGTGGAGTTCGGATCAATGGTTTCAGAAGGAGATCAAAGATCCAGGACACTTATATAAAGCTGGTAGAAACGTCCTGAAAAAAAATTAATAAAAAAAGGAGGAAGGGTCCAGTTGTGAAGTCCAAGCCTTATGGTAGGACTCAGATGTAATACTCTCCAGAAAAATCCTTAACTCTTTTGTTAATAAATATTTTTCTTAAATTCAATATTAAAATCCTCTTCTACCATAGGATACCCCGTTGGGAAACCCTGATCTAGGCTTTGCAAATTTGCCAATAATCCATTTATAACATTTTTACAGCTGCTTTTCGGTGAAATAAGTTTGTAAAAAATTCCTGTTTCATCAGCATTATAAACATTTTCGTGCCCATACTGTTTCAATTTTAAAAAAGATTTCTCAATTAGCACTATTAATTCCTAAAGACTCCCCCAAAAAATTCTAGATTTAAATGAGTTTCTTTTTAAAGCTATCCAAGCCAACCATTCGAATTTTTAAAGTCCTGCTTAATGCAGAAACGTTATTTGACAAAATTCTAAATTTGTCTTCAAATGTTATCGTCAAAAATAGATATAAAAATTAATAAATAATACAACACGTTTTTTGCTTGAAATGTACAAAGATGATGATTTTGAAATCGACAGTATATCCAGTGAATCATCTGACTCTTATACTGAATCATCCAGCAGTCTTCAGGATGTAAACTCTGAAGAAACGATAAATACACTTCCAATAGTCACAACTCATTTTTACGTCTCCTAACTAAACTCTGCCTAAGAATTATCCTCCACAGGATTTTCGAACTTTGTTTTAACGACCGAGTCGAGATTAGAGTGATAGGTCGAATCAATCCAAAGTATCTACACCCAATCCAGCCTTTCCAGTTAAACAAAAATCGTTTGGGGAAACTCAACAGACCAATTCCTTCCCCAAACCCATAATCTTCAAAAACAGAAATCACGAACTTAAATTGTTTTACAGAAAGGAGGAGTTTATGATGACTGGTATTCTGATTATTTTATATATCCTGGGTTTTCTTGATTTTAACGAATTTGAACGTCTTTACTTTTTGGAGTGAATTTTGGTCAATCAAAAATGATTTGTGATATAATGCACGTGAGTTCGGTTAATTATGACTTTTACCTTAAATATGATTTCCACCAATTTTCACATTGGAAAATATACAGCCTTGTTGGAGTTGATGGACTATAAAACTAAAATTCCAAATGGAAGAATTCAATGTTTTTTGTTGGCACTAACCACCGTGAAATTGGTGCTTTTGGTGGAGGTGTTTGATGTGGATATAATGCATGATGTGGACACATCATATTTATTTTACTATGATGGTGCATCGTGGGAAAATCCTCAAAAAAAGAGAGTTACAATCACTTGTGAGTTGGCAAAAAAGGCAGGTCATTTTTGACATTTTTTAATATAAAAGAGCGTATTTGTTAAGATACTGTTATTTTGATAAAATATTAATTTTGTAATTTTTAGCCATAAATTTTAATTTAGTGTTTTGTGTAGTTTAAATTTAAAATTTTTTTAAGCACTCCCGGGAAATAAAAAATTAATTAGATTAATTAAGTTCCCCTTGTGCCACGTCCAGTATCCTCCCCACACATCCTCTTCCATGTTCCCCTGTTCCAGGCCATTGCTCGTAGTGAGTCAAGATCTTCACCATACGTATGCTCTTTTTAGAACGCCAGATATTTAAGAATTTTTTATATGCAGCAGTGGAAAGGATTTTTCTGTGGGTAACATCTTCTGAGTCTCCAAGTAGTGAACCAACTTTTTTATGCCTTCTCCATGATTCATCGTAATTGCGTACAACTCGTACAAGTTTTGTATATTCAGTTTTGTCTTGGTTGACAACTAAGAACCATTTAGAAAAGGCATTTGGTAAGTTCTTGAGAACGTGATGAAGAATTTCAACATCTTTAGGAACAAAGTCAAGATCGTCTGCATATATTAACTCGATTATTTTGTTTTCTCAATTAAAGGCCTGAAATCTCTCAGTGCAGCCTCCAGGTAGATTATAAATAGAACTGGTGACAAAGAGTCTCCTTGCGGAATTCCACGTGAAGTATAAAAGAATTCTGAAGTAGTTTTTCCGAGTTTGGTTGCTAGTTGCTTATTCTGCAGTAGTTTTTGTATAATTTTGACATCATCCGTTGTTAGGAAGCTTGTGAGTACTTCAAGAAGTTTGCCTCTATGAACGAGTCAAACGCTCTGGACATGTCTATTCCGAGAACATCTATGCACTTTTTATATTTTTGGCATAGAGCACTTGACCATCTGTGTGTCCAAATGACATCGGCAGTGGATCTGCCTGACCGGAAACCACTTTGTCCTGGTGACAGAAAATACTCCACCTTGTCTTTGATTCTTTCCAATGTAATGATTGACAAGATTTTTCGCAGCGTAGTTAGTAGGATGATTGGTCTTAGGTTGGAAAGGGGCCCTTTGGGTTTTCCCGGTTTTTGCAGTGGAATTAACCAACCCTTGCCAATGTCTAACGTAGTGTTTTCTTCAAATATTTTGTTGAGTATATTGGTAATGATTGTTACCAACTTCACTGGGGCATACTTTATAAGTTCGGCTGGGATATTCTCTGGTCCTGCCGATCTGTCATTTTTCAATTTTTTAATTGCATCCAGTGTTTCTTGTGTGTTTATTGGGATGTCCAAACCATGCTTGACTTGTGCACCAAATTTATAGCCTATTTCGTTGTCCCAGTTGAGCACATGATAGTAATAAGCAGATATAGTAGCTGCTTTGTCCTTTTCATCGATAATTATTCTGCCAAAAATGTCATTGATTATTATGGGGCTTGCACTCTTTTTCTTATTAATTAATTGAATAGCTTTGAACATTTTCACTCCATCTTTATATTTTTCAATGTCTTCAATTTGTTTTTCTATTTCTTTAGCCGTTAGGGATTTCTGAGTTTGCTTGATTTTTAATAATGTTCAGTTTTGTTGTTGCCGAAGTTCCTTGGCCTTTTCTGGAGACCTTGAGTTTTCTATCTTCAATCTCAAGGCTTTCTGGTTTTCTGATAGGACGCAAATATCATGATTGTAAAATTTACGGGGTTTTGTAATACTTCCCAACACATCACAAGCTGTACCTTTCATCGACTTTGTGACTTTGTCCCAAATAATATGAACAGGTTTAGTTTCGTCGATATCATTAAGTTCAAGATATAGTTGATACTCATATTTCTGTTGAGTTGACTTGTCATGTAATAATTGGATATCATATTGCTCCTGCTTTTTATTGGAAGGTGTTTTCATTTGGTTATGGACTTTGTATAGTCCAATGCGAGTAACCACAATTTGATTTGGGGGTTTATTACTATTAAAATAATAAAATCTCCCCAAAATCGAGATTTTCGATACAAAATTAGAATCAAAAAATTAATATTGCAGCTTATAAAAAGTCAAAGTCGCCAAGAGCATTAAGAAGAGTCAATCTAAAATCCATTACCATGGAATATGATGATTCATACAAAATTTTAAAATTGGATATCCCGCATTAATTAAGAAATGACGGAAGAAGAAAAATAGCATTAATGATGGATAATGCGACTTGTGTATCTGCATTCAATATTCAAACATAGACATAATATTTTTTTCCGAAATACGACTTGTTTAATACATAACCAAGGGATAAGCGTTTAAAAACATTTATTAGATCAGTGTATCTCAACATTTTTTTTCGTATCGCTCTTATGAAAAAATTTTCGCCCGTCAATAATTTATCGCCCCCATAATAATTATAGTAATGTTACAAGGGCTTCACACGCTCTCTTGCCATCTCGCAGTAGCCGGTTCCATAGGGATGCCGCCATCAAGGGGTTGTGAAGGACTCTCTTGAGGCGGTTGGGTCCTCGTCATCTCTGGAACAGGTGGGTCTGGATCGCAGAGACGGAAAACGCTGAAGTAACTTTTTTCCCCATATCTCTGGGAAAATGCTTGATTTGAGATGGGGCCGACACGTTTTCCCAAACGAGACTTTAAGGGTGCTTCTCAGCAAGATTCTCAACAAGATTCCATATACAGCCCGTAATCGTCGAGACGACCGGAGTCTTCGGTCTCTTCTAAGATTTTACTTTTGATTACATCAAGAAATTCTTATACTGCAGAATTATCATAATTCTGAATTATGAGTCACATGAGGCTTGCTGATTTAAATCCATTATTTTAAACTTCTAACCCATGCTTTACATTCAGGATTCTTATCAGAAGCATTTTGACTTAGATATTTCGATTATGAAACACGGGGCAGCTCAGTAGACTGGCCGCCTTTAAGAATTTTTGTTGTAATTCAATTAGAAGATTTTCAATAGGTTGGATCTTGTGTTCTGGTTAAATCAACTTTACTGCAGTCTCCTCGATTGTCTCCATAGGAGAGGATTAGACAGTTTTCATTACAAGTTTGTTGTATGTCGTTTATGTAGAGATTGAAGAGTTGGGGTGACAGTAGGGAGCCTTGAGAAAATCCATTTGGAAAGTAGCGAAATCTTGATTTTATTTGTTGCTGAGTGATTGCTCGTCTTTTATTTAAGAAGTTTCCAAGCCAAAGTTTCAAGTTTGGGTGGATGTTGGTTTCAAATATCTTTTTTGTAACGGGTTTCTTGGGGGCTAGTCGAAGATATACTACCGACCCGTCACTTTACCAGCCAAAAATTTGAGTTGATGCCATGTCTAATGAGAAGAGCTGTACAGGATTCTCGACCCCTCCGGACTTGTGTTCATTCTTGTCGTCTGGGATAACATTCTAGATAAATAATTTCACATTATAATGGAGGAGTTGAGTAATCTACGGTAAATAAAATAATCAGTAAACCTGATGTTGAGTTATCATCATTTGTTATAGCTACGGTTAATACTCGAACATTAACCTGGTGTCATAATCACCTGAGAAAGTTATTTGATATAAAACTCAATAGAAATATGGATTTTTGTGACGGCGGAAAACAGGCGATTTGGGTGGTAGCCACCAGGATCTTCAGCGATTTTTTCTGGTTTCCTTACAAAACCAGTTCTACTACGTCCAACTCTGGGAATACAATCCAACATGAGGCTACCGCCATATAATCTTACAAATACGTCCATTAGGTTGTCCGTTTCCTTCGTAAAGAGGACCATTAATATTCTGTCAGACCAAGTAGTAAGGGACTCTGGCTATCACCTGGATAACAATGCTTGAGATTATAACGGTTTTTCATTCGCATCGGTCTTTTTATAAGTATTATTTTACTTAAAACCTGATGCAGGTACTTTCCCTCATGGTCCCTGATGACGATTTGATCACAAAAATCTCATTTTAATGAATAACAAAATTTAGACTTCCTCTAACTGAGGGACCTTCCACGTGGTCCATATTTTATGTATTTTTGTTGACTTATTTAGATTATAATTCCTGGACTGGTCGTCTGTTTCTCGTCCAGAGCCTTCTGAGTTTCCACCGTCCACTAGTTTTTCAGAAACAATACGAGATGGATTTTTTTCTTATTTTTGCAATAGGCATCCACCGTAGAAATGCCATGGTTGATGTAGACTCTACATCGACTATACTCTGCACCAAGATAAGCGCAACGAAAATATCTCTCTGTTCACTTTGGTAGAAGCGTATCACGTGTCAGAAGCGTTGGCAGTTATAGCACCTGGCTTTTGACTTCAGAGCCTATTCACAGTGTATCTTCTCAAATTCAAACAAAAATCTACTCCCACAAACGACTTTACAGTCTAGCGATGCGGAGTCTTTTCCCTTCCTTGCTCATCCGAGATATTGGGTTAGTAGAAGGAGCCAAGCATCTTATTAGGTTAGAAAGCCATGGTTCCTTAAAACACGTGGGCTTTTCTGAGTCCATCTGGCATATTGTCTTTATGTAAAGATAAAAGTCATCCCCCGATAAGAATTCCAAATGGATTTAGTGGATTAAAGTAAATGGTTCACATAAAATGATGTATTCTAATATATCTTCAATATAATTGACGATATTCCTTTTTTTGTTTTAAAGCTCTCTTCTCAAAAATACAGTGAATGTTCCACAAGTTTATTTGTCCGTGGAAGAGATGTAACAAAACGTTGACTCGATGGTTGCAAAAAACTTATGAAAAAAATCTCAAATACATCTCTTATTTGGATGAAAAAATCTACAATTATAATAAAGTGTTCAGGTTTCTTTAGATTTTTCTAATACCGGATATTTTTCGGTTTTCCTATCCTCGGCTCGGAAATGGCTGTTTGAAGTATCCTTCTTGCAGTCTTTAAAGGAAAGTGCCACGCAGCCAGCTATTCAACTCTCCAAATTTGTCTGTTAATACAATGTTTAATCCCGGATGTACCTTTATACTAATATTAAGTTTTGAATTAAGATAAATCTTCATAAATGTTATAAATAGTCATAGTTGGGGTTTTGTTAAATAGACAAGTGGGAGACTGATTTAGCACATTCTCATACAAATAAGAGGGAAAGCTCAAGTTAGTAAATCTAGTTAGTTGTTATGACGATGTATCACTATCCAGAAAACCTCAGCACGTAATGTAAGTTGCCTCTCATATCGCGAGCCCTATGTTCTGTAAGACTCATCGCTCACTTTTCCGCTGTCCTACAAGCCGCCCGATTAGCCTGTTAAACTCAGATATTTATTATTATTAAGGCACTTTCACGAAAGCCATAATGTTTATAGCCCCACATGTGCAACACTCAAAGAAACAATATTTATAGTTAGTCTTTTCCATTTTCCTCTGTCGAATGCGAGTGATCTCAATTTGTCCAGGTCGTTTCCTGTCTTTAGATTTTTTCTCACACGATTTAAGTTTTTGTTTAAGGCAGTTGGAAGTGTCAATCTAGGTCGTCCGCGGAAGGGTTTGTTGCAACTGTCAAAGTAATCTTCCATCGCTTTATTAGCGGGTGCTTCCGGGTTCATTCTTAGTACATGCCCAAATAGCCTCCACCGGGCATCTATCACATCTTTGCTGATGTATGAACACATACACTTGTTGTAGATACCAGTGGTTGATATTCTACGTGGCCACTCCATTCCGAGTAAGCTTCTTAGTTGCATTCTATGGAACGAATCCAGTTTCAATAGTTCGTTGAAGGAACTTCCACAGGTCCCAGCTTCCCCATGTCCCAAACTCAGAAATGCTAATTTTAATTGACTATTTGAAGGTCAGATCTCAATTTCAAAATGAGTTCAAATCATAACAAGTATGGCGATGTATAGATCTCCTCAATAAACCCAGAGGACGAATCTTATTTTCTTACAAAAACACCTCTGCAACTATAATGAAGTGTAAATTAACTAGGAAACTTGACAAGAAATTAACAATTCCAAAGACCACGGTAACACCAAACCAAATGCTCACTTGATTCGATACGCTCAATCTGAAACCTCATTTGGTCCGATGGTCATCCCTCAAGCTTATACAACCAGGTATCTGCCGAATAACTTGATGCTCGCAGTCGCATGGACACACCCCACGGTTTTTACAGAATATGGATTCCAAAGGCATTGAAAAGAAGACTTTACCAGATAAAATTTAAAGTAAAGTCATAGCACGTTGCTGCTGATGATCGGATCAGTATTGATATGCGGAAGAGGTCATCAGACAGGCTAATGATATATTTCTTGATCCGTGTTTCGGAGTAATTTTTGGTTTGGTTTCTTCATAAATGTATTGCACACTATAATTATTTTTCACCTCAAACAATTATGGAAATTATTATGAATTAATTTGCAATGCTAGAGTAAGTTGCGTAATCTCCAAAAATCAAATCCACCCATATCCGCCATTGTGGGAATACCCCAGTGGAGTAGGGAGGAGAGATTCATTTTGGATGCTACGCACCGGGCAGCTCCTGAGACAAGTGGCACACAGTTTTCGAGATTTCTCACGTTCCAGGATTATAAGTAAGGATCAGTTTCACGAAAGCCTCATACAATCTGAATCGGAGTGATGCGCAGACTGTATTTCTTTGGATCCATCCTTTCAAAAGCTTCTGCATGGTCACCATGGATAACAATTGCCTTCTGGTAATGTCTTCGAATCCTGATCCAGGAAACTTTCCGACACTCCAATGAATTTTCTGGTTCCAAATTCCAAGAATAATCCTTGAACTTTGGAATCTTTGATGAATAGCACAATGCCACAAATATCACCATACTAAATCAGCTGGTGATCTCCCAGTTCTGAACCCGCTCTGGCTTTGAGCCAAGTACCCTTCCACTTGTTCTTGAATCTGAGTAGGTACGATCAGGGAAAGGATCTTCCGCAGGGTATTTAGAAGGATGACTGGACGCAAGTTTTCAACAGGTTTGGCGGGTTTATTTCCTTTCATGGATTGGTATTAGCACCTTTTTTCCAAGCTCTGAAAAGTCCTTGTTAGATATCATACCATTCAGCAAACTAGAGAGTTTCTCTGCAAGTTCTGCTAGGCCAAATTTAAAAAACTCTGAAGATATGTTGTCTGGTCCCGGTTTTTTGGTGAAGTGGTGACGTACCACTCTTGCAGTATATGTTGTCTGGTCCCGATTTTTTGGTTGAAGTAGTTACGTCCCTCTCTTGCACTCATGTCAAATACGAGATTTGAAAAAATGTGCTTAACGTGTGTCTTGTGCCTTACTCGAATACGAGATTTGAGAAAAATGTGCTTAACATGGTGTCTTGTGCCTCACTCGGACATAAGGTAATAAAATATTTAAAATAAAGTTAATTTGATAAAATAAAGAATATAATAATTAAACAACCATTTAAACATTGATTTCGTGATGAATGTTTGTGTGTTATATTGTTATCGCAGTTAAGTTTAGTAATTGGAGACATGTTCATTCCTTTCAGATCAGGTGAGGTCCCTGGTCCCTTCAAAAAGCTTATAGGAACAGGACAAATAAAAAATGTGTATTGCACGGGAAATCTATGTTCGCAAACCACATTGGAGTACCTCAGAAGCATAAGTAATGAGCTTTACATTTCACGGGGTGATTTTGACGACAATCAGAGTCTTCCTGACCACGTGGTCAGTACAGTCTCAAACTTTAGGATTGGAATGTGGCATGGACATCAGGTAGATATAATAGTTTTATCCATAGCTAGCTTCCTCCATGGGGGGATAAGGGAAATTTACTTCTCATGCAACGAAAATTAGGAGTTGATATCCTAATAAGTGGTCATACCCATAGTCCCCAGATTGATCAAATTGATGGGAAACTATTCATTAATCCTGGGACCTTTACTGGAGCCTTTAGTCCTCTCAATATGTAATTATGGTATTTATTAGATATCCGATTCCTACATTTCTTTTATTGGACATTCAGCATTCGGTTGTTACCATTTATAAGTATTCGTTGGTGAACGGAGATGTCAAAGTGGAAGAGTTCACTTATCAAAAGAATTAGTTAAGATTTTACTTTTTGGTTTTACTGAGATTAATAAAAGAATTTACAAATGAATGTGGTTATAGGGTTAACCAATTGGTCACAAAATTTTTTTAAGGGTGTTGTTTTTTATGTGAAATATTAAATTAACAACTAAGATGCCAGGATTGTGTAAGTGTTCCCTCTGATCACTGCCATTTCGAGTCTCAGTCGAAGTCTTACGCGGGGATCTCTTTGAGCGATCCTTCGTCGAATATCATAAAGAACTCCGTCCGTTATCTCTCCCATGACGTAGTTTTTCCGGATAGGATGATTGTTGGGTAAGAAATACTAGAGACCTTGTTCGTGTATTGAAGGATATACTTGTGGGTAAGAAATCCTAAAGACTCTGTTCGTGTGTTGAAGACGTTTGTTTGCATTCATAGGGGTTTATTATTAATGAACCGAGATCACTGTTAAACCGTGACTAAGTGATTTCAACTCAAACCGGTAATGGCCGCAGCTTAGCACGGTGCTTTTCCCTCGATCTCAACAAAGTTCGTAATGACCGGGAACTGTCCTATTTAAAGTTAATAATTAGGGAAATTTAAGTGCTAAAATGCTATTTTTATTTTTATACTTATTTTAATATAAAATTGAATTTGGAATAATTATTTTTTAATTTTATTTAAAATAAACATACATTATAAATGCTATAAGTGCTATTTTTAAATTTAAATGCTAATTTTTTAAAATGATAATTTAAATTGCATTTAAAAAATCATTTTAATATCGTTAGATATTGTCCACCGAACATCACGCTGCGTAGAAACAACTGACTTATTTTTGTAATAATGACTTTTTTCGCTAAGGGAAATGATTATAAGCATCTATATGAAGTCCATAACGGTCTTTTCTTAGGCAGGGGGTCGTTAATAGCTCAGCTTTGACTTTGTCGGTATCGTTTTAACACCACTAAGTCGTTGAGATTTAGCAATTTATTTAAAAAAAATTTATAATAACATTTACAAATTCGGCATTCTTCATTTTTTTAATTTTAGATCTAATATTCAAAAAAATTTCATTAATTCATTTTAGAGCCTTATTTCTTGAAGCATGTATTGCAAAAGAACCGATTTTACAATTTTAAATGCTAGATTTTGTAATTTTTAGCGCTAAAAAATTTTTTTAAGTGCTAGAAACAACTTGCCCCATTAATAATCAATTAAACATTATCATAAATCTTATCATTCTCCCATGAAACTAAAGGGCCACATCAACCTCATTGATAGATTGCCGGGGTACAAAAGTCTCACTTAGAATATTTGAGGTTAGGCAAGTCTGCATTTGCTATGTATCCCCAGAAAAGGGATTAAATTGAAGCGTTACTTATGTAGGTGGATTAATGTAGTGCAGGTACTCAGTATTTCTGACAGACTCCATTCTATCAGATTAAGACTTTTAGAGGAAAGTTACGAACAACTTGTGTGATAGCCTCTCTTCCTTTAACCTTGCTATGGTTGCAACTAACCCATGTTCTGCTTGGAACCCTAAAAATGAAAAAATACGAATATCTCGGTGTGGAAACGTCAGGAATCAAAGAAGCAGGTCACTGACCATGCTAAATAGAATCGGATCGCGAAAAGGATAAATGATAGGAGCGAAAGGAGCTGGCTCATTTGATATCTCAATTATGAGAGTAGCAAGTAGTTGTTCAAAACTAATTACATGTATCCAGTTCACACCGTCACAGAAAAAGAGTCCTTTAACGTCATACGAGTCTACCCAGAATCTTCATAAAAGGTGGAAGACGTCTATTGCTTGCAGTTGCGGGAACCCCTCCAGGGGAGCCACCTGACACTGGACGCCATTATATTAAAAAAGGAAGAGGAGGAACAGAAGAAACAAACAAAATCTCTTCAATTAAGTAGGCATAAAGCACCACATGGCTTAAGATTCCCTCATGTAACGTCAAGTCAGAACACGTGCCGAATTCATAATTTAGAGTTTTCAGAGAGTCATGTTTTATCATGGATTGACCTTATGGAATCCAAAGATTTGAGAATATGCAGTATTACAGAAGCTACGTTGCTCCTAAGCTTTGGCGATCGACGACGTCGTACAAAATATTTCATTTGTGATACCTAGACGATCTACAATTTGTAGCACCACTGAAGTACTGCTGGACGACCTCCACGTTGCTTTACTCTTTCTACGTGAACTCGGATTTTACGTGAATTGTACCAAAGCCGAACTCATCAGCATTTCGATGGCTGAAAATCACTTCGTCATTACGGAGAATTTGGAGAATTGCTGCCTGACCCAACGTTGACCAATGTGTTGGATTTGACCTTTTTCAGTGATTATAAACAAAGAATACTCTCTCCTTAAAGAAAAAGATCTCGGTTCCATGTCCAGAAGACAATTTAGGAGTCGAAGACAGCCACTGGTAAGATTCCACGGTAATAAAAACTTTAATGAAATAAATAGATCGATATGCCGAATTTTCTGAATTCCAATTCGACAACTTTGAGGAATTTACGAAAGTCTTTTAAAGATCTGCTGGTGTCATCTAACCAACATCGCCATGCCTTTTTGTTGGCAGGGGCGTCTTCCAAGAGCGGTGCATGGCTCAAAGCCATTCCTAATGGAGTTTTTGGTACCTTTCTGGATGATGAATGCATACGTATTGGGAATCTCATGATGACTCAGATTAAAAGTCTGTGTCCGTGTCGATGGGGAGATCAGATCGACTATTTTGGCCTATACCCTCTTTCCTGCAGGGGGAGAACAGGAAGATCTCCCAGACACATGGCTTTGAACGAAATCGTTAGGCGAGCTTCGGTCATTCCGATTGCATCATCAGGAATTGCAGTCACATTTAAATGGCTGTTCTATAATATCGAATGTTTTTCTTCATATAATCTCCATGTGATCGCTCGGATTGTAAATTCTTCTGATATTCTATTAAAAAACCCGATTAAAGACTGCTATTCCTGATAATGCAATCTGAAGGACCAATTTTCTCTGAATTCTAATTTTTACTAATACAATAAACCCTCATTAATCCGAAAAAATTGGATGCCTTTCGGATTGTGAAGTGAATAAATATACTAATTTTATTGTAATTAATATTAATATTTTTATATATAATAATAATCTGTCCATTTCAGCATTAATGGTTTACTCGTCGACATTATAATCTTCACAAGGAATGACGATTTCGTTCTCGTCGAGCATTTCTGTTTGAGTTATTTTTCCTTCATTAGGAAGTTCTTCTGTTCTTTTCGGTAGTCTTTCTAAACAGAATCTTGCATGACTGTCTCTGCACCATAATGATGGCCTTCCTTAAATTCCAAAAAATTCTTTATCCAAATCAAGGACTTCCATATAATACAAAAAAACCTTTTTCTATGCTTAAAGTTCTTGATTATCCCTGCGTTCAGCGGTTGAAGACGAACAGTTTTGTTTTTTTTGAAGGATTAAAATTTCAATGTTTCAAAAAATTTTGTTTAGCATTATCAACCAGAAAAAAAACTTTTTCATAAACATTTTGAATCATCACAAAGATGACATTTATTCAACAAGTGAATTATCAACTTGTTAATCATAGTTTCACAATTTTCCCATTTTCCACATTTTTTAAGAATTTCTGAAGGTGTCGAAATTCCAAAATATAGGTTCATTTTTATTTCAAAAATCTCTCTCTATATATAAAGCCTTTTCACGAGAGCTATAGTATTTATAGCTCCGCATAGGCAGGACACACACTTTATTTAAGTAAAGAACAGTTAATTTTAACTAATCGTAGAACCAAGGAATGATCTTCATTTCTTTTTTTCTTTTTCTTGTGTGAGTGTCCTTTCTAGACAATCCAGTTCCGCAGTGAGTATTCACTGATGACGTCGTCACTCGTCAAACCCTTTCTGCATCGTAGATGCGTGGAACTTTCCACCAGGTGAACAGCAGCGAGAATCGAACCCGTAGCCTAAGCCACTTAAGCCCGACACCTAACCACTAAGCCACAAAAATCTCTTTATGCAATAGAAATTTCGACCCTCTTTCTAACCATGTGGCACTGTAGGAATAAATCTTCGTCATGTCATAATAATTGTTGAAAACATGGAAAAATTTAAATCCTGAAACAATAACGAATTGTTGGGAAACAATTAATAACTGTCGGCAACTGATTCCTAATTCAAATTTTTTAGTTAATATGAGAAAGAAAATTTGGACACCGTAATTGCAGATGTAATTACTGAAATAAAGAAGAAAATGATGATAAGTATGACCAAACTGAATAACAGTTCACACTTGGACACAGTAACAGCAATGAATAACCTTGAAAAGAATATTCACCGTTTGTTTCCAGGTGCGATAAAAGACTATCACAATTTTAGAATATGAAGAAATCTGCAACAGGAAACAATATAATAGATTTTTTTAAAACAAAATATTTTTTTAACAATTAAACAAATGTCAGTTGAGGAAGCCTGCTGCGTGGATTGCGAACGAGTTCCCTCGGAGTATGGCCATTCCAATCTTTTGTCTTAGCCATAACCCTTCTCGTTGATCCTTTTTCTTTCTGGGAAGCAATCCTCCGAGTTCTCGCAAGAACTCAGCCGTCATTGGACCAACGGCTTATTTTCGTGTACTAGAATAAAAAATCTTTTTCTGTTAAAAAATACATTAGTTATCAATAATATTAATGAAGACATGCTTAAATGTTCATAAAAATACTTTACTTATTAATAAAATTTTGGAAAAAAACATGCAACGTGCTTTCGATTCGGTGGCGTTAAAACTCTCTCGAGTTGGCAAAAATTTTGAAAGGAAAAAAGGAGATGGGTCACTTGCGTTACCTGATGGTATGAATGTAATTCTTGCCATATCCGAGAGCGTTGTGGCAGCTGACCCAAAAGAATGGGCGAGGCAGGTAGTCCTGCAGGTACGTAGCAGGCTATCTCGAATGCCCTGGAATGGTTGGCCATACTTGGCGAAGCTCTGCAGTAACAGATTCAGTACTGCTATATCTGTGAGTGAAGTCAAGAAAATGGCTGTAGGCAAAGAGGGTACTGGTCTAAAGGGGCGGGGACCAGGTGACCACAACTGTCAAAGAGAGCACGAGCACCAGAGCTGTGATACGTTGCAGCTCAAGCATGTTTATGAGGTTTTTGCGCGGAATCTCGCTGCAGCGGCAGATGTCCCACTTGAGGACCGTAGATTTACCAGCAAGATCCCTTATTGTAAGGTTAACGGAGTAGTTTTAACCTGTATCAATAAGGCTGTGGCTTATGCGGTGGAGGCTAAGCCAGTAGGGTCACTGGGTGACATCTCCCTAGTGCTGTATGCAGCACAGATCACCTATGAGGAATTGACGGACAAGCCCAGACCACCCAGTAAATGGAGGGAGCAGATCTGTGCCAATTGCTTGGAGACAGACTGAGCTGGAAGCACTGGAGGTGCACATAAGTAGTGTGGCGAGAGGGGTTAGAGGAAAAGCACCGCCTATAGTAAAGGGACCAATTAGTAAACTCCGTGTTCCCAAATGGGACCTCAAAGAGCTGAGGAGCAAAGGTGGAGTTAGAGGGAGCAATAATGGTGTATAAGAGGAAACTCTATACACATGAAAGTCGGTGTAAGAGAAGGATAGAAAATAATCTGTTTGAGTTTAATCGCAGATTGCTTTACCGTCGCCTCACGAAAATGGCCATAGTGTATGTTCCCAGCAGGACGCGGAAATGCTTTCCACATGGGGTAGTATGTGGGAGGCTAAACCACGCAGAGGAAATGCGTGAAATGTCCCGTACAGCGCCGCTCCTTTCTTGGTGGAATCTTGCGGAATTTTCGATTCCGCAAGAAATTTGAGGCGGTAGTGAGACATCTCCCTGATTGGAAAACGACCGGGGTCGATAAAGTTTATAATTTCTTTATCAAAAGATGCACTTCATTGCACGAGTCTGTGTCGTGTATTACAGAAAAGCATCACTAACCCGGAAAAGATTCCTGATTGGGCCTGCACAGGGACAACTTATTTGATCCCAAAGCTGGACAACCCTCAGTCTAATATTCGATGAACTAATTGTTAATAAGAAACAAGGTTAACAAAAAATATGAAGAATAGAAAAGAATCAAAAAAGTTATCAATTTCCATTATGTCTAAGATAAAATAGACACACAAACTCAATCAGATTTAAGCAATTTGTCAACACAAAACGGACCTTCATTGCCTTTTCAATTAGATCATCAGGAAGTCTCTTTACAGAAGCGCCTCGATCCTACCGCTTACAAGAAAGGAAATCACCTTGACCTCTTGACTGGACTTTGTAGTAAATAGGTTGCTCAGCGTGGCCTGAAGTGATATTGTATCGGATTTCTGTAACGATTGGCATATTTCTGATAATATGGAGTCCCGGTTTTCAGGTTCTATGGAATATGACCGACAGCACAGGAAGAAGACTGTCAATAATCGTTCCAGTTGTGTGAGGGGATTTTTGTCGTTCAAAATCTGTTCGATTATTTCCCGGAGATTTTCCCCAGAGTCCACACCCATAAGTACGGATTTGAAAAAATTCAATGTGTTGTTAGGGACTGATTTGTAGGGCTGATTTAACTTTTCATTTGTAACTTCTAGTTGACTGAGAATATTGTCATATTTGCAATCCATAGAAGCATTTAGCTCATTGAGAACTTGTTTTAAATTAAATTCATCCTTCACATCACTCAATGCACATGAATCCATCTCCATTCTTAAATTAAAATCTAAAATATTATATATTTTTAATTACAAAAATGTAATTAAATTAAAATGACCATTCCGTGAAATTATATAATAATAATTATTATTAATAATTTCTGGTTGATGGTTATATGGTCACGAACACAGAAAGCCCATTTTATGCGAGTAATATTAAGAATTTGTAGTCAATTCAGATGAGGAATTTTTTTCGAAATATTTTTCCGAAATAGTTTGGATTGTTTACAAAATTTAGTGGAGACAAAATTAATGTAAAAGGTGAAGATTTAGCATTTATTTTAGTCAAAAAACTCTTTACTATGCTCGACACTGTTTGAAAGTTTACTATTGCAGCTAATTATTTGGGGCTGATAGACTTAATTCTAAAAACAAGATTATTTAATGAACGAAGCATTTGCACCTAAAACATATTCGCTTCAAAACAAATTAATGTATTTCTATAAACTTCAAATAACTGTGATTTTAGAAATACTACAATATTCGAATAAAAGTCCCCACCATATATGTCTATGCAATTCTTAGAAGTAGAACTGCAAGCTGCTGAACTACCTCTGTTGAAAGAGCTATTTCGCTAATATCAAAAATTTTCAAAAAAGATCGAAATTTTAAAATCTAAAATATTAATGACTATTTTTATTACATGAACACTTATTATTTTTTAATTTTACTATTTTTTAGTTTTTTTGCTATTTTTTTGCTATTTTACGGTACGTTTGCCCTAGTAATTATCATTGAGATAATAAATTCAAGGTCGTTCAACTTCATACTTAAAGAATTATTGATTAGCATAATTTAATTATTATTTTTTATTATGAAAACAATTTATTACGTAACATGACAATCAAAATAATCCAGGTCATAGGATGGAATAGTTGATGTAGAAAACCTTACGAATTCATTTTAATCCGTGATTTGATCCATAAAAAATTATTTTGTAAATTGAATTTTTCTAACACGATGATCAGTCATGTGTGCTAACAAACCTCGATTTAATTACAAGAATATCATTTATTTTTCATTTTAAATATTTGATTTTTTCAATGTCTCCTAAACATTGCTTACAATGAGTACAACCAATGAAGTAGAGAGATATGTTCAAGATTTTCCCTATAGAAGATCTCAGTGACTCGTCGATAGTTTTCAAGAGGTCCATGTTAATATAACACTGGACCATCTAAGAGGAGCTACGACTTGATATGAAAGTACCCCAAAAGTAAATTTGCAGTATATGGGTTGAGAAGAATATGATTGCTTGAAGTGCGAAGTCATTCTTAAGAGTTGAAATTTCCTGTGGGATGAGGGAAGTCAAAGAAGATAGTGTCCTCTGCATTAATGGTGGATATTTAATTGTATAAATTTCACTCACATTCCGTTAGCTGATGTGGATAGTTTAATCTATTTATTCGTCGCACTCAAACTGCTATCTCCTGTGGGAGACCACAAGCCTATTCTCCAAACTTCACGCTGCTTAGCTACCCGATCAAGGGTAATTTGCTCTAAAAATTCCTTAAACTTGTAATTGATATTTAATTTATTCCAATTATAAAGAAATTTATCATTATTTAATGATTTTATCGTTTTTTTAAATTATTGATTTTGTCTAACTCTTTTTGAGATGCTGATTTTTTTTTTAATTAAAAAGTTTTTACTACAAATATTTTTTTCGTACTCGATTTTTTCAATTTCTTGATTTAATTTTCTATTAAGATGAGGCATGAGTTGGATTAGGCGATTGTTAGTGGAGCAACTATCCACCTGCTTAGAGCGAATTATACTTAAACTAAAATTACTAAAATTATTATTTACCGGTTTTTTAATGGCTTTTTGTAAAAAATTGTTTTTCGATTATCCATGAACCTCTAAACAAACGCAATTGTAGAAACTTTCAGTTCAATCGGCTTGTGTCGATAACAAATTTTATTTATGTTAATTTTGATTTCGCTAATTTGCACGGTTGAATGTACTAATTTTTAATTAAATGATTCTTTAAGAAGAATGATTCTGTAATTTTATGATTCGTTTTAATTGATCAATGATCATATAATTTGGTAAAATACAGTAGACTAATCTGCCACGATACAATTGTTGAAAGAGATCTTCCTACTTTCTCCCTGACCAAATCCACTGGTGAAGATTACCATTATGAAAACTCTTCCACCAAGAATGAAGTCATGTCCGCGACATTAGGACGTGTGATGAAAGTGGAAGAAGGCGAACCTAATTCTTCACCTATTTTCGGTAGTCCTTATTGGACTATTGGAGAGTGGATTTGGTCCAAATATGCAGATGTTCTCCCTTGGGTTCCTTCCTTGGATTAATCAGTTATGACTGTTTGTGCTGGGCTTAGATTGTAAGCTTGGATTTAATAAATAAAACTAATAATGACTCTTAAAACACAAAACATGATTTCTGAACTTTAACGTGGTATTTGAGTTCCAATCAACTAACTTGGATTTGGGCTCACTCAGGATTTTACATTTGATTGCAATTCAGATTTAATCAACTTTAATCAACGGGAATATTACTTTGGCATACCTTTGATTCCACTCACATTTGTAAAGAATGCAGTCAATAAGTAAGAACTAGAACAGGTTTATTGATGAACAGAAATTAGGAGCTAGTCGGAAAGTAAAGTATTTATAGACCTCCACAAAGATTGGTTAATAAATCAGCTCCTCTCTCGCTTATTTTTTTCCTCTTCGTGATAAAATGCATTTAGTAGGGTTATTTGATCTATCTCCAATGACTGGTTCAAAAGTGAACTGTCCATCGAGACTTTCGTATTTATTTTTCTTAATTGTCTTGACCCTTTCCGAAGCTGAAACTGGGTATGGTTAGACGAGAATAGTTGGTCTGATACATATTACTCTTGTAGGAAATTTTTCATTTTCTTGTGATAAAACGAAACCAAAGAACATCGCTTTTTCAGTTTCGTTACCTGAGACATTTAGGAGGTATGTCGAAATTATTGGCGGTGCGTTCTAAAGTAATCCTCTGTACAGGCAACGCTAGTGATTTCGTCTCGTATGATTGCAGTCGAAATAAGTGGATTAAAAACAGTAAGTTTTTGTCTTTTTCAAAACGCTGGGATGTCTGGTCACACTCAGAAACCATGACGTCTCGATTATCTTTCTCTCATTTATGTTGAGTTGAATGATGGAGTGAGGTTCGCTGATCCAGATTAGGTTTGATTTTTCCCGAGATGATTAAGAGCGTTCCTAACAGGTCAGATGAGTATTACAGAGAAAGACTTCTTGGATTGGGGTGGGGAACTGATCTTTCTTTTTTTTAGTTTAAAGTCCTCAAGAAATGAGTCTTCATGACCAATCTTAACACGTAACTGAGTAAACGGACTCTCAGCTATCCTGACCATGGTGTCGTTTGATATGACTAATTCTCAAGGAGTTCGACTTTCCGGTGAGGAGCTTAACTCCCCTCCGGCCACATCAGCCTTGAACATTCGAATGTATTCCACGAGTTTCTTTTCGGATAGAGTTGACTTGCCAGACACGTCCATTATTCAGATATAATCTGCGTAGATAAGTAGTTTTGAGTTCTGTCAAATGGGGTTGGAAAATCCCATATAAAGATATAAAAAAGGATCGGACTCAAGAGAAAGCCCTATGGTACGCCTCTTGCAAATGAGATCTCTTCTTGAATACACCTGGGATATCCTCCAAAGAGTACATGCTCCCATCAGGATTATCCAGGACAATCTTCCTCAAGTCTATTCCACAGACAGTTAGCCTATTGTAGATCATCAGATGGACGGGTTTTTGATGTCCACTTTTGATGCTTCATTTCTCCATCTATGTTCCATAACCATCTTCCACTTTTTTTCTATGACTTTTTAATTAATTTAATTCTGCCTATGGGGGCCATCCAGCCCACCCAATCCATACAGCGTCTTAGCTTCACTCTTAAGCGATTCCTCTCTCGAATTAGATTCATGATTATAAGTGGAGTGCTGCTCCTCTTTTTAGGAATTCCTTTCGAAAATATCCTCTATCCATACAGCCTTAAGTACGTAAGTATCATATTTGATGACTCTCTGTTCATGGTTTCTATTTCATATTGACGATAATCTTACCAGTCCACATATAATATGTCGTATTTCAGGAAGACATCCTCGACAATATCTGGTTCCAGGTTTATAACAAGTTCTTGTGGTAGATGATCGCTCCGGATGTCCCACAAAGGCGTGAAGTTGTAGTGACACAAGGAAAACTCTAAGCATGTCTCCACCATGGCGAGAGAAGTGAATTGGCCCTTCCGATGTCAGGACCTTAATGCCAGCATGTTAAGTGTTCCAGTTGTCGTCCATCTCCGTTATTTTTGTAGCAGCCGTAGATCATTCTTGGCTTTTAGGTCACCTAACAGTATTTACATCGCATCCTGTTCAAAGAATTTGTAATCTCTGTAGAACAGTTCCTTATGTCCTTCGAATATATGTCCCGATGCTGATCCGTGAAGTAACGAACTTCAATGGATACGAATTCGCACTTCGAAACCGAGATGATGTTAGGGTTAGTAATTGTAAGTCATCACGTTCATAATGTGAGTATCAGCCTTCTTGCTTTTGTTTTGTTAACCACCAAAACGTTGACCTTGGTGGTCGTCGCAAGTAGTACCAGATCATGATGCCCCTTCTCTATGGATCAGCATTCACCAGTAGTATCTTCAAACTTCTCTTTGATTGGTTATTAGGTAGCCTGGGCTGTCCATTTCCAGGTCCACCATCTCCTTTAAATCTACTCCCATAATTAAGCTAAGCTCCTTTAGTATTGAGATTGTATCTTTCAATTGTTGGGAGATCTCCTCAGATATATTACTTTGATTCTCCCAAAACAGCTAATTACTTTTGGGGAGGCCATTCGTCTACCCCTCTCAGCCAGATTCTTCAACTCTGTAATGCCTTCAATGCCTCCGTGATATCTTCATTTAGCTTCCGTGATATATCTAACTTCGGTTTTTCAATCGGTTTAGCTTCCAGTTTCGTAATACGTGTATCCATTTTCTGCCTTGCCGCGATTACAACTGAGCGTCCCGAATACCTGGCCCCGTACTTAGAAGAACCGCAGTTGACACAGTTCATTTTCGGACCAGATTTCACCTTCAATCCGCTTCTCCGGCACAGCGGACATCCATTCAAAAGTCCATATTCCTTCCTATGAAGAAACCGCAGCGGATTATCAAATTAGCCTCCGCCTTATATCCGATGGAAGCCTTTGCCAATGATAGCACCTGTCTTCATCAATACATGCGTGAGACTTTTGTGGTAGATGGGCCATCTCTTGGAGATAATCCAGGAGATCGCTATCCTCCACCCACAAGGGTATATTTCTCATGACGATCTATGATGGCCTTTATAACATGGCTTACCATTAATTAACATGAATACCAAAGTATGTAAACTTTTTTTTAAATTACTTAATTATTATAAATTATAATTGTTTCAAATATAATTATAATGGAAAACATGTCTTGTGGTGCTTGTCCTCGAAATGTAACAAATTTAATTAAGTCGTTATCTCACACACTTACCAAGACTATCTCCAACTCATTTGACTCCACTTTTCAGAGGAATTGTCTGTCATTGCTAGATGTTAGTACTGTCTTAGCAAATAACTTAGATTAAGTGCAATTGTCAGTTAAATTCAGCCTTAAATAATAAACTGAATGAACAATGCAATATCCCACATAGAGAATTACTCAACTGTAAACACGTGGTATCATTAATTACAACATTGCAGGCTAATTCTTACGTTTTCGATTTCTTTGAGGACTCGGAGTAATGTTTTTTATGAAAAGTTATGTTATATTATTAAACTTTTTTATTACGAACCTTAAATGAAACCGATAAAGGCAGTTATTATGACAAGGCCTCAATTATGGCTCTCAGGCATTGAGAAGGAAATGGGAGTTCCCCTCATGATCGCGAGCCCTTTGTTCTGGAAGAGTCATCGCGTCATTCTAGGTTCTCCCTTCCGCAGTCCTGCAAGCTTCCCGATTAATCTAATGCTCGGACCAAGATCGTAAGATGTCTCTACGGGGACCGACTGGAATATTTATTAACCCCGGATACATCAAGAAAAAAGTTAAAGTAAACAACTAGTTAAGTGTATCCAGTTTCCACTTCTACAGAAAGAGCCCACCCGGAATCAGCATAAAGGGTAAAAGATGTTTATTACTTGCAGTAATGGAAACCCCTCCAGTGGAGTGGGGGCGCAAATGATCCTTTTTTGTGCCAGCCTGACTCTGGGCACCACCTAGACAGGTAGATCACATGACGCCACTCTAATAGTACGGGAAAGCAGAGAAACAGGTTAAACTAAATTAATTAAGTAAATTAGTTAGCTATTTCACTGTATGTTTCATCTGCCTTAACCGATTTCCATTTCATAACCTCTTTGTTTTTATACTTAGCTTGAATAAGGTACTCATACACATACTTATTTATTTATTTGATAACCTCGAAAAGGGAACACCAAGAAAGGAGTAAACCAATTAATTAAGTGATCCCGGTACGCCTCAACAGGATCGAGAGGTTTTTTCTGTGTTCCTCCAGAGTACCCACAGCTTTCCTGAATAGACGACGATCATCTTTCATTAGAGTTTGAAGAGGAGTGGGTTTTTTCCCCAAATTTCGTGTATTTGAGGCCTTTAGCCTTGAATGGAAGAAACGACTTGTTTCTTGGCCACACAGACAGATGAAGCCGGAGCCATTATTTTTGATTGCGGCGTGGTCAAGCATTGGAGGGAAAAGATAGGGGGTAGATTCGTTTGACGTGCTAGTTTGCCAATTAGGGTATTGATCTTGAGTGAATTTGATATCGAAGCTCCATAGGCCCACGAGGCACAAGCGTACTCAATCGTCGGTTTTAGAAGTTGATTGAACACGACGAGGGCGCATTCCTGTGAAGGTTTGGACTTCAAGAGCGGTTTGATTATATTAAGTTTCCTGAGACCCTTTGTCATAACGTTATTCACATGTTGAGAAAATGTCATCAAAGGGTCAAATGTCACTCCCAGGATAGTTGGACGAGTCTGTAGTGGTAAGGAGTCTCCAAAAATGTTCAAATCCAGTGTATGTTTTTCTTTTCTGTCCGTGGTAAAGATTGTATACGTTGATACACATGCTTTATAATTTTTTCTAATTTTTTAAAGATAATTTATTATATAACACAATAATTAAAATAATCCAACTGAATGAATTAAATGGCTGTTTCCCCTAACTACTTCCAGAGAAATTTTTTAGAACAGCCATTCGGCTTCCTGACGCCCGTTGCTCACTTTCGATTTCATTGATCCGAGCGATTTAAAAAAGTGATCGTCTTGGGCCCAAAGACTCCGCTAGTCTCGACGACAATGGTCTGTCATGGAATTTTGTAGAGAGACTGTTGTATTTTCTTATTGTGGAATTCTCGAAAGCTCGTGCTGCTTCCCCAGCTTTCAACGCGGAGTCTGAAAATCTTGGCTGGGAAATGGTGTATGTGCATGCCCCATCCAAAATCAAACATTTCCCCGAAAGAAAAAAAAGACTGCGATCTCTTTCCATCACCACGATATCTTCGGTGTCAGAGATTTTTGTCTAATTATTTTTAAACAAATTTTAGATCCATTCTTAGAGAAGATCAAATTTCTTTCACTGATTTCTTGCAAGTTAGTAGTACGGGAGGATTCGATCTTTAGGCATAAAGGTTCTCGATCACCATTGGATAGTGATCCCTAGTAGATTCCATAGTTTTTTTCGTAGAATAGAAAAATAAATGAGTTACAACAATTTATATTATCTTAAACGAAATATGTTAGTTAGTTTCTTATTAGAGTGAGTAACGCTCTTTGATAGTCCCCGCTTGTTTCCGCCTATAGATAAATCTTCACCAAAAAGACCTTTACTCTCAAAGTGAGACTCTCATCTGTTAATATACCGAAGCGTTCCTTGATTTGAACCATATCCACCTCGCATCTCGATATTATAATTCTCGACAGTGTATCGTCGTTAGTACCGATTCCTTTCATTGCATCTGATAATTTTCTAGCAAAGAACCCAGGCTTATCATCAACACATTGGACTATAAATTAAAATATCTCCAATACCTATGGCCAAATATGTTTTGAGAAGATTGCCACTCATTTCTTTCTTAAGTACATTCTCAAATTGATCCCCCGTTCGTTTGAGGTATTCTTCAAAAAGTGCTCGGAGATGTGGAAATGACCGATTTGCCATTATTCTGTTGAACACCGACTCATCAGTCCCCCATTTTTCAGTCCCTGCATTTTGAAGGGCGTAAACATCTTCTATAACTTTATCTCTAAATACTAATTAATTAAATTAACTGGTCGCAAGTGTCCCCCATTTCTCGCTTATTCTGTAAAAGTGATACGATTATTCTTCTAAAGTCTCCACTAATATCATCACAGATATCTTTTTCCAATGCTCGATCATACACTGAGGAAGTTAACAGACTGAATACTTTTTTCATAATTCATTTTTATGGCTTCAAGCTGTTGGCTGGTCCTCGTGCAAATAATTTCAATCAAAGCCTCTTCATCACTTCCCAAACCCTACAATGTGAAAAAAATGAATCGACTTTGATTGCTTTATTAAGCTGTCTTGTGTCGTAATCAACTTCCTCTTCTAAAAGACCGAGGAGCACTTTTCTAAAATTTCCATTTGTTTCTCCGTGAATGTCTCCTTTTAAGTCCTTTAAGGTCAATTTGATTGAAGTACCCGCCCGTAGTTTGATTTGTACTGTTCAGCTATTACCTGCCTTTGAAAATTCGTCCTTGTACACAAAATATTTATTAGCGCCTTCTCGTTGGTTCCTATATCTATGATCTTCCAATACCTATTCCTTTCATTGCCTTCCGCAAAATTGAGGCATCCAATTCTGGATTCAAATCTTTGACTTCCATGACAGTTCCTGATTGCTAAGAATAAATGATTAAAGTTTCCTCATAGTTCCTGCTCATATAATGGGTAATTCAATATCGTACTTTTAACAATAAGACAATCAAATTGCGCTCACAAACCGCAATTAAATTTTCCGATTGCATTCTGACGTTATCAACCACTAACACATTTAAATTTCGAATTATGAGAGCTGCTTTTGGCTTGCTCTTGGCTTCTACCAAATCATGATAGAGTGTCTTCGAAAGGTTTAATTTGAGGAAATTTTTAAAATAGTGTACTTACTATTACGATCATCATGGAATTAATCACTAACCCTTGTCCCACTACAACTAGAGTGCATTTGTCAAAATCCACTAAGGAATAATCCAGTGACGTGGGGAAAGTGGACAAGATTTTATTTTATTTTTAGAATGAGAAAAAACATCGGAGAGCTTTAATGGCGAACTTAGCAATGCAGAATTTAGTTTTTTAATAATCATGAATATAACCGAAAGATGTGTTTTCCAGTCCCCTCAGTTGGAGTAGGATGTATATTTTTCAAGAATCTGCCGTTGTGAGGACTCCTCCACTGGAGTATGGAAGAGAAGGATCTTTTTTGGATTCCGGACAGGCATTATGCGTCTCCTGATTTCGGTGGATCTAATGACGCCTTAGGAATTAACCTTAACGAAGAGATTTATTCGATTTTACTACGAAATTACTCACGAACACTAGGTGAGTGACGCACATCGTTATCCTTAAGATTATTAGGAAAACATGAGAATAAGATTTATCGTTTAATTAAGCGATCCTGGTGCTTACGGTTCACTTCTTCCTACGGTTTGTCATGGAATTTAACAGTAATCACCATGAAGGGAATAACTGATAAAAAACTTAAGTTCTCCAGATAATCGACCAGGCAGCTTAGTGGTTAGAATGTCACTTTATAAAAATTCTTCTGAATTAGATTGTCTATACTAGTTACTCCAACTAAAATCTTTTTCATTTTCTCAGTTCCTTATCTTCCTTCATTCCACTAAATAGTAGATATGTTATCCACCTGTCTCCTTATTTTGGCATGAGCTATTTCTTATTACTCAGAGACCAATCCTAAACCAAGATTTGATCTCCAAAATGTTATTTTTGTCTCATTTTGTAAACTTTAATTTAGACTTCTTTAAAGTCAGGGATCAGTCTCATATGAATCCGAACCTCGATTTGATTCCAAAAATATCATTAGTCATTTTAAACTAATGACTTTATCGACTTATTGTAATTCGAGGACCAGTCCCTTATCATCCAAAGATTACTTTGATATTAGAAGGATCAAGTTACCCAATTTCTGGATTGCCTGTTTATAAAATTGACTTTTTGCATTGTTTCCTTTTTATAACTGTGGTAGAAGAACCATAGCTCATTGTAGCGTCTCGTTCTAATGCTTTGCCACAGGAGCTATCTCATTTTAAAGGTGGGTTAAAGAAACAAAATTATCTCATTCACCTCCAGCAGATTAAGCAAAGCCGGTGGGTAACGGGAAAGTTACTACTAAAGCTGATGTTTTCAGGAGTTACAGTGACAAATATACATACTGTCGAGTCTATTTATCTATTAATCTTTACCAAGGTTAGAAACTTGAGTTATCAAAAAATTAGTATTAATGGACTTTTGGTATGCCATGGTCACATTAAAGCACGTCCAATTCAAGAAACTAACAACAATTTCATTTTCTTCCACTTGTTCCTGTCGCAAGCAAATATCTGTAGTCCACTGGGTGCATGAAGGCAACGTTGCTGATGAATAAATTATTCACCTGGCTGAAGATTCCTGTTCTTCCCCATGAAGGTTTTCTTCACACGACTTCGAGTTCAAAGTTGTCATTCAGATCCGCAGCAATCAATAATAATAAGGGATTTTCATTTCACATTACACCATTGACAAATCCTAAGCCATAATTTTTCAAAACAATAGACAGGAAAACAAGATGATAGTCTCCATCCAACTTTCTTCGAGTCCATTGACCAGTTTAGTCTCCTAAAGGCATCCGAACGCTACTTTGATTCCTCTATATCAGTGGTTCTCAACCTTTTTTGGTCGCGGACTCCTAACATATTTATACAACTTTTTTGTCAAAAAATTATTACTTTTCTAAAAACACAATTTATTATTAAAAAAGGAAATAAAATTCATCAGATGATGTATAATATTCTTGCTTCCAAGAACAGAAGCATTCAATCAGCGACTCAGTTGGCTCAACAAATGCTCGACAACTTGGAACTATGGCTCTCGAAGCGGAGACTTGACACATCAGCAGCAAAGTCCTTTGTCACACTGTTTACCACCTACAAGAGACAGCTCTGTATCGAACCAAAAGTCTTTATGAAGAACGAAGCTATCTCTATTAACAAAACACCGAAGATTCTGGGAGTAACCTTTGATCAGGGACTCACCTTTATCCGGCATGTTGAAAACAAAGTAACTTCTGCTCTGAAAAAAATGAGAATTTTAAAAGTGCTCTCAAAAACACTTAGAGATCAAACAGGGATCCTTGCCACGATTTACAAACAATATATCAGACCAACGATGACATATGCAAGTCCTTCATGGGCAATGCAAATGTCACGATCTTCCACATTGAAACTATCTGCAATCGAGGAGACTGCAATAAAGTTAATTGGACCAGATCACAATATCCAACCCATTGAAAACTTTTTAATCGAACTAAAACGGAAACTATTGAAGGAAGCTATTCTACCGAGCTGCCCTCTATTCCAAATACAATCGAATTATCTACAATAATACAAAAATTTTGAACCGATGCCATGTCCAATGAGAAGAGCTGTTCAGGATTCTCGACCTCGCAGGACTCGTCCTCACCTTTGTCGGTCTGGGATCACTTAGTTAGATGAGAACTTTTATTTCTTTCTCTTTGACCCAGTGATCTTGGGGTAATAATAATAATGTGTAATAAAATTAGATACTTTGCCCTAATGAGCCCCGAGTGACATAAGGACGAATTGAAAACTTAAAGTTTCACAGTTTTGGTTCCAACGTATCGGCCTTTGCGGTACGGATACAAGGCAAGTGACTTTCTGCATTAGGTTTGATGGAGATAAACCTAAAGCCCGGTACTTTTCACTTTGCTGAGGAACGAACACTAAATACCCACCATGACGTTTAAACTCTTATTTTATTCGCTAGGGATAAGTTAGTAAATTAAACTTCTCAAGTGATGCAAATTAGTAAGCAGTTCTCATGATTGAGAGCGCATTTTCTCTTACAATTTGTATGGAAATGAGTTCAATCAGCAATCCATCTTCTGAACTATCTCTCCTTCCTAATGCACTCAATAATTTAATGGAAACTATAAAATAGAGTGATTTGGGTATTAAAAACCTAAAGGTTTAGAATGCAACTGGTTTGAAACTAACTGTTTTTCCTAAAATCGACTATTTTTTACTTAAGGCTTTGACTCCCACTTAAAAATCCTCAAAAACCCTTCTATTATTAAAAGAAGAGCTAGTAGCTCCACCCCTCTAATTCTCTACTCATTCAGATCAATCGCCCTAACTTTTCAAAAAATAGTGGAATTGGAGACTCAGCTACAGAACACCAAAGGCATTCAAATTTGCTTCGGTAAACAAGGTACCAAATAGCATGTCTTAGAATTCGTATGCCAACGGTTCTGATCGAAAAACGGATATTCTATGTACCTAGTCACTAATTGCCCTACTCGAAAGTGTAAAAAAAACTTTGAAGATCATCTTTCAGAAAGTACACACGATAGGTAGTAGTCAATGTGATTCTATGCATGTTCCTAACAAAATGAAAAAATTGATTCTTTAATTCGTCAAAAGGTCTACTAGCCATCAGAACTGAAGCGAATAAAAAGCCCAAATCTGCCATCTGCCGAGTTGCCAAACACTACAATGCCTCGAGAATCAGTCTTTTTGGCAGCAATCAAAAACATCTCTTTCCACCGGCAATTATCACTTTAACAGTTTTAATATACCGTATTTGCCGGTCTATAAGTCGACCTTTTTCTTTCAAAAATTGACCTCGACTTCTACACCGAGTCATGAAATTCAACTTCATATTCATCGCATCAAATGTGATGGTAATTACTACACTCTTCACAAAAAATTCTTGCAAAGATCAATCCAATTATTGAAGTGAATGGCATAAAATGATATCTACGTAAACATTCAGTAATTATACTTACCATATCTCAACGAATGAAATACTCTGCGAAGTTCAAACTGCAAGTTGTAAACTTTGCCGAAGAAACTAACAACTGTGCTGCCTCAAGAAAGTTTGCCGTAAATGAGAAACTAGTAAGAGATTAAAAACGCAATGCAACAAGCTAGCAGTGATGCCAAGAAACTAATGTGATAACAGAGGGAAAAGCTGCCAGCACTTGAACAAGAACTTGTATGGTGGGTCGAAGAGCAACAAAGTGTGAATTCGTCGTAACAAAAAATATGATTCGTCTGCGAGCTTTTACTTGTGCCAAACAAAGCAAGACTACCGATTTCAAAAAAACTATAAGTTGGTATTAACGATTTTTAAAAATAAATGACCTTGTGCTACGTCAAAGAACTAAACTTGCTCAGAAACTGCCTGAATATTTGGAGAATTTATTGTTTTTTAACTAAAAATAAATCACTTTCTAAGAGTTTTCAGTGTTGTTAGTCTCTCTCGGCGCGTAATATCAGGGGGTACAAAGTAAATAGTAGGGGGTCGACTTATACACCGGCAAATATGGTAACTCCCAACATAAAACGCAATAAAATTATAACCACACGTGGGAAGAGTAAACAAGAACCAATACTAATACAAAGTCCTCAAAATATTACTAAAAAAGTAACTCAAACACCTCAAGAATAAAAATTGAATTAAACTAGAAATTTGATTACAGACGACGTCCTCGGCGTCCGCCCTTTCTTCTGGTGGAATCAGTTGGAATGGGGGTCACGTCTTGTATTCTGCCAATGTTAAGGCCACTACGTGCCAGAGCTCTAATAGCAGCCTGTCCTCCCTGGCCAATCATTCGCTTTCTACCACAAATCAACTAAAAAAAAACTTGATCCCTCCAGGTCCCCTAATTCTGATATGGACGGCATTTATATTCCTCTTCTTAGCCTTTTCGGCAGCATCCTGGGCAGCCAACATAGCTGCGTAAGGAGTGGCCTCATCTCTGTCGCTGGTTACCTTCATTCCCCCAGTAATGCGACAGATGGTTTGACTAGTTAAATAAATTGAGGACAATACCTACACGAGATGTCGGTTATGTGAATAAATGTGTCGTTCTTGCTGGAGTATATATGAGCCACTCCAAAAACAATGTCGGATCCAGGCAGTTGAGCAGTCTCAGCTGCTTCTACATTTTTCAGGCGAACTTTTTTGGGAGCCATAATTCTATTAAATTAAATTTTCCCGATCGATACAAAAGGACACACTGAACAAAAATAATAAACGTGTATTTTTAAATTAATATTCAATATAAATTATGATTAATTAATATTTTATATAATTATGATATTTTCAGCTGCACTAAAAGTTTAAAAACTTAAGCAATCAAAGTCTTTGTTTACATTAATAAATAAATAAAATTGAATAATGAAATAAAGGGGAACCAGCTCAGGGCCCAGAAGTTGAAGTCGAATCGTATGCTTAATCGTACTACGGGAGAAGTGTAGAAAGCTATTCCAAACATGTATATTTCTTCTGAGAAGGTTTATGTTCAAAGAGATGTGAACAACTTGATAAAATTCTGCACGAAAATTTCATATAGGAGCACAGGAAGTCGGATACACTATTATTACGCAGAATATTGTCAAATACGCTCTTAGTCTCGTAGAGTGAAGGATACATTACATTTCTCAAAAACAACGTACTTTTACGGACCAGACAACATTCCAGTTATTCTATTGAAAAATCTTGGAGACGAGGAGTTACCTTTCTAATGTCGATTTTCAACCATTCGATTAACCAAAATGTGGTACCGTTATTATAGACACAGGCACTAATACAGCCAATACTGAAACCTAGAAGACCAAGAGATGATTCAGCGTCTTTTAAACCTGTGTCACTACTATGTTCCATGTCAAAAATCCTGGAGAGGCTTGTGCTCAGGAGAATCAAAGAATTTTTACCAGAGAAACCTTTTCAACACGGATTCAAAAATGAAAGATCCAAATCTACATACAAACATTGACCGACTTCATTCGATTCGGATTTGCAAACAAGCCGAGACACTTTCAATCAGAGATCCCAAAGAAGCTAAACTTTGGATCATTAAATTCATAAGTGGACGAAGGGGAAGTGTATGCCTCGGAAGACTAAAATCCATTTCCGGTTGTAGGAAAAAAAGTCAAGTGGGAAAAAAGGTCAAGCGGAAAAAAAGTCAAGCTGAAAAAAAGTCAAGTTGTCTTTTTTTAGTTTATATCGCATTTTTGTGATACTACTAGCATCTTTTAATTTTTAAAATTTTTTCAATACTTGACTTTTTTCCGCTTGACTTTTTTTCCCCTTACGTACTTGACTTTTTTTCCGCACTCCTCCATTTCACGTCTCCTCTCCAACGGAGTACCTCAAGGATCTCCTTTATCCCTGGTATGTTTAACCTCTTTCTGGCCGATCTCATGACTCTGGAATCTGACAATGATGTTCTACTCTCTTATGCGGATGATATTGTTCTGGCTTCTCGAAATCGGGCATTCAGAAGGCCACAGAAAGGATACAAATTTACCTGGACCAGCTTAACGCCTGGATAGTGGAAACCCGGCTCATTGTGAATGCAGAGAAGTCGTCCACGTCCTTTTTTACTTCGGACAAAAGATTGGAAGGAAGACAGTCACCTTGAAGTTAAACAAGGTCGACATTCCTTTCAACAAATGTCAACGATCTTGGATATGATACTCGAAATGCATCACCACACTTAAAAATATTCTTGTGAAATGTGAAAAGAAAGCGAATGTACCAAAAAGTTTATCGGAATGTGGAATATTGGTACTCACCCGATCCTGATAAACGTTCACAGACAATGCACCGATCAATGTTTTATTACATGCATACGGCTCGTGGGGACCGAGCATACCTTGCATATATAAGGAAGATCGAAGAAATGCAAAAGAGGGCTTTCAGAGTAACGGAGCATTGGAGTTGTAGATATCACCGAATCAGACCAACGCCTCTGGAGGCCCTTATGAAACTAGACTACAGATTACGGGTATGCGGCCCCGTAAATTCAGTCAGTCGTCCTGAAACGATCATTCGCAGATATGAAGAAAAACAAAGTTGACGTCCGTCGCTTTTGGATTGCATCCGGGTCACGTAATAATTAGTTAAGATTTACCTGTAGAAACAACATGTCTTTAATTCTTGTTTCAGTTAGGTCATTGAAGGATGCTTAGGATTTGCTAAGTCATTGAAGTGATCTTGAATGTAGGTTTTTTTTACCCCAAGATCACCGGATTAGTAAAGTTAAAAGTTAACTACTAACTAAGTGATCCGTTTTCCGGGTTCTGCTCTCGTTCGGGTCCTCGAAGATCCAACAGAATTGGTAGAAACGGGGATTTCCCGCATTTTCTAGATAGTCAGATATAGAGAGTGAAAGCGGACAGCCGTTTTTATTGCCCACTGTAGAAATGACTTCACTCTCCACCTTAGGTGTTCTTTAACATTCAATACGTTATCCACAGTTATCTTATTTATTATTTTCAAGGCAGCAAGTTGTGCGGCTTCTAATTTTTGAAACGACGATTCAGAAATCATCGAGCTCCAGAGGGACATGCATATTTGATTACTGGCAGTATGTATTATCTGTAAATTTTCTGTAGTAAGAAGTGTTGTGCCCGATTGGTGATCGTAGATTACAACGGTTATTAATCGGAAGCTCACATTTTGAGTTTTTTGAAGCTATTGTAGATTTGATATAAAAGCTTGACTAAGTAGTTTTGACGAGGTGTTTAAATATAAGTTAAAGGTGTTTTTTGTCCTAATTTGACTCAAGAAATAACACATAGAGTAAATGGAATATAACCCTAAGTAATCATTATAAGCAAAATTAATTTTAAAAATTTCGTCATTTTCGCCCAATTAGTCTATTTATTTGATTAAAAATATTTTGTTAATTTTTCATTTTTTGTTCAAAATCACTTGAATACAGCATCAGACAACAGCTAACTAAATGTTTTTTCAGTCATAAGTAGTTGCTCTTAGAATTGAAAGCGCATCTTTGACGCAGTCTAAATTAATCGCAGACTTCTCACATTTTCTTTTAAAACCAACAACATTAAAATATTCATCAATATCCTCCATCATTTTAAAAATAAAATTCACGTTGCTCTTTGGCTAGCCATTGATGTCTGTTTAGAACACCGATTCCGATAAGGTGATATGGTTAAAAAGAAAGACTACATCGATGGTCATGCAGACGGAGGCCGAGAGATTCCCTCATCACGCCGTGTTAAACTCGAATCTGCTCATGTTCCGCAGCGAGTACTACTGAAGATTCGAAAAAAAGAATTAAGCCGGATAACAAAACTATTCTGTTGGAGTTTTTCGGCTAGGTTTTGATGTCTGGAAAGGACTACATTTACTCTCATGCAGATTCCTTGCCGCCATGCTAAACTTGAGTCTGCTCATGTTCCGCAGCGAGTACTACTGAAGATTCGAAAAGAAGGATGTAACGCAGCATTGGGGATCGGTTCGCATTCCATCAGGTCTCCGTTGAGACGTAGCGTTCTTGGAAAGTTGGTTTAATACCATTTTGACGTTGACGTATTAAGGATTCTGGATTCAAAGCTTGGTGTTCTAACGTAATCAGTAGAACAATTATTATTAAGCACTCTCGCCCTGCGATGGTACAAAGCATGTGGAACTTGAGAAACTAGTACAAAGTCATCTTCTTCTACTTGCCCTTGTCATACAAAAACTCTCATAGTCAACTCTCTAACAAGACCAAGAACATAAGACAAGCCAGCTGATTCATATATCATAAACACTTTTTTAATTCTAAAATAAAATAGAATGTATTATTCTAAGAATATTTGGTGTATTAAAGTCAGCCTGCCTAACTTGAAATTAATCAAAGACTCCCGAAAAAATATATTTACTTGAACATTTTTTGATATTTTTTTTTGTTAAATTTTAAAGTTAATTGAGATCGAATTCAGTCCCTGCAAATATAATAATGGAAAATTACTTTAACAATGAGAACAAACCATCGTTCAGAGGAAGGCCTAGAGTCACCCTTCCTGTGGCTCTAAACAAGGATCTTAATGGAATTGGAAGAAAACTTGAATCTGCAGAAGATCTAGAAGATCAACGAACAGATGCGCAAAGCAGAGGGCGATGGAGACGCCCAGTGAAGCAAATTTCGAAACACACAAACGGGACCTTATTTTATTATGATAATCCGGATAAATTGAAAAAGAAGTTAATATCGATTAATTAAGTGTATCCAGTCCATTGTCATAGAAACAGAATCCTTTCAATATCATACAAGTCCATCCGATTCAAAGGAAAAGGTAGAATTCTTCTATTTCTTGCAGCTATGAGAACCCTTATAATGAATTAGGGATAAAAATGATCCTTTTTCATGCCAACATCAAGATCATCTGAGACAGGTGGATCACAAGATTCCACCACATTAAAAAGAAACGAGGAAAAACAGAATAAACAAAAAGAAATAATTCAGCGACGGCCCTAACTACGTGTATTCCCTTTCAGGTTTTCTAGCGAGATTCGCACATATAGCTAGTAGCGCTTGCGGAGATCTCCAATGCGTGTCAAAATCCAATTTTCTAGTCGACCCGCGAATTCAAACTTCAAGGGCGCTATGGAACTATAAGTTCTTACTGCAAGTTGGACAAACATAACATTGTCTTGTAGGACAGCAAAAAATGTGTTCACAAAAGTTAAAAATTTGAATGAGAAAATATTCCAAATTTGCCAGGAGATTGATAGACCATCCAAGAGTTTACTAATGAATCCCATTCTTAACAATAAACCTGGGGTAATTAGTATCCCATTCTTAATAAATGCATGAAAATGTTCCAAATATAACTTATGATATATCTAGGTTACTGGACTCAAAAAGTTGTTGAAAGAATAAACAGGGTTCCATTAAGCACTCGAAACCTCAGGTAGTAAATAATGAGTGTTGAAAAGGAAGGTATTCTTGATGTTTACTTGAAATGATTTGGGCCAAAAGGGAAATTAAAACTTTTATCTGATTATTTTTAAATCAAAAGGCTTAAAACCACAATTATGCTAATATTTGCTGGTTTCTATTATTTAATAATACTTATCAACATAACTACACATCAATCAGTCAGCTTAGTCGTAGCCTACTGATTGGTAGTGTTTAGTCCCTAACTGACTACTTGGTCGAAGGTTTCTCTTCCTCTGTTTCTTATCTGTTCTCATCGTACTAGAGTTACGCTATTTGATCCAGCTGTCTCGAATGATACTCAAAATCGAGATTGAGAAAAAGGCTTTTCTCCAGTGTATTGGACGGGTTTCTAAAACAATAAAAGACTGATGTGTTCTTTTCCATTAGTTCTAGATGAACTTGTATGTGACATTGACTCTGCTTCTCTGACCATGAGAACTAAATACGTTTAATTAGTCGTTTTTTATTAACATCTTTTTAAGTGTATCAATGCTAACAAATAGATTGTACCACGGGTATTCTAGTGTGGAGATCTGCGAGAGACCGATAGAAAGGAACTGACGGAAATCTTCACTATGGGTGATTGTATTTGACTGTCCGGGTAACTTTTTCGGGAACAACTCATCGGTTAAAATTAAAATAACAACGATTAGGAAAGGAACATTAACATGAGGGTTTGTTATATTCAAAATTAGTAAATTATCAACTTCTCCCAGACTCATCAATTTTGACGGAGTTGATAACTTTGACGAACATGTCATATCTACACTTAAATTTGGATTTACAAGTTGTCTTCGTTGGTTCTAAAATAATTCATATTCCTACATTTTGAATTTATCCTGAGCTTGGACGAAGCTGAAATTCACAGAAAGCTAATTTACCTGTCAATGTTGACTCCACATGTGAAGTTACTTTGAGCTTCAATTTCTTCCAACATTTTATCCTAAATTTATCCAAAAGTCTACAATTTGGTATCTATTCATTAATTCGTTCCACATTTTCAAATATTTATATCAATAAAACCGCAAATTGCATAATTGAACACTTTTGAGTGATCTCAACAATCTGAGTTAAATATTATCACGGATTGGTCTTGTAAATATTTTTTCACTGTTTTTAGCGGTAGAGGCATATTTATTCACTTATTATAATTGTGAGAGAAATCATTGCCAATAATTGGCTAATTTGTCTTATTTGTAAAGTATATAGATTCCACAGTAAAACCTGCTGAGCCTTTAGGTAATACTAGTTAATCACAGAACTAATTAGTCAAAGTAGTAAAGCCTCTAAACTTTATTTGTCAGCTAGTTGAGCCTGTAGAGTTTATTTGTCAAGATAGTAAATCCTGTAGTGTTTATGGGTCAAATTGATAGAGCCTGTAGAAAAATAGATCAAGCTACTAGAATCGGTAGAGGTTATTGGTCAAGATAGTAGATCCTATAGTGTTTATGGGTCAAATTGATAGAGCCTGTAGAACTATAGGTCAAGCTACTAGAGTTGGTAGAGTTTATAGGTCAAATCGGTAGAGCCTTTATAGCTTATTGGCCAAGATAGTAGAGTCTGTAGTGTTTATGAGTCAAATTGGTAGAGCCTGTAGAACTATAGGTCAAGCTACTAGAATCGGTAGAGGTTATTGGTCAGATAGTACATCCTGTAGTGTTTATGGGTCAAATTAGCAAAGACGGTAATCGGTAGAGCCATGATTCTTATAAATTAAATTAGTAGGGACTGTTCACTGAAAACGTTATATGGATAATTCTTAAAGCCAAACTAAAATCTTTAAATGAAAAATTTATTTATCAAGACTTTTGACTGGTCATGTAAATGTGGTTAATTTCAAAAAATAAATGACAATTATTATTTATAATTGTCATTCTATCCACAAATTGCATGTTAATTAATATTTTTATCAATTTATAACGTTTTTCTGCTAATTTATGCCAACTGGTTTGTTGAGGTCGAGAAATACAATTTAGAAATGTAGTTTGCATATTTGTGATCAGCTTTTAAAGCTCTTTAGCTCAGTATGAACTTTTTGTCATAAGATTAGTCATGCGCCTTGTATGCTTAGTCACTAGTGTTATAAGTGTATTCGTGACCCGTGTTGTGATTGCTCGGAATGACCTTGACAATGAGTCACGTTTCGCTTAAATATGTGAACTTGTCTAACGCTTACAGGTCCATGACAACAAAAAAGGTTGGGGACACTGATTTAAACTTTAATCTTACATCGCTGTTCATAGCGACTGAAGGCAACACCGATCTACAATTTTTCTTGGATTAGCGTATGACGCCTTCATCAGTGATTCATTACCGCGGAAACAGATTTTCTTCAGGGACTCACATGCAACCAAAAAAGAAAGTTAAGAACACTCTCGATCTATTGGACTCATACCTCGATTAATTAGCATAAATGTTTTTTTCCTTCTTAAAGTATATGCGATTAACGAGAGTGAGCATAGACAACATCTGGGAGTTGAACACTTTAGCTCAAGTATCTAAGTTGACTAAAACCCCAATCATTGCACAACCAGCTTCACAATTTGAACGGTGTGCTCCAACCTGCATCCACTTCTCAGGTCTGAAACCTCCGCTATCGCATACATGATTTCTGACATCCTTAGGCACACAACATCTGGTGTACACAAGTTATCTTAGAGTAAGATATCGTCAGCTTAAACAGCAATTTCAGTTTTCATATTAGTTTGTTGTATGGGAGAATACAAAGATGTTGAACGGAGTTGGATTTAAAACCGAATCCTACTGAACTTCATGTTTAGACCTAGACCGTCAATATCTATACAATATGTACTTCATCCGTCCCTCTAAAAAGCTGAAGATCTACCTCCTTAGTTCCACAGAGATTCCCGAGGCGATCCTGCCAGACTGAGTCGAACGCTTTCTCCACATCCAAAACAACGCCACAATGTACTGTTTCATGTTGTCTTAAAAAATCTCCAGAGGCAGTTACCAAAGGATCGCCTTTTACGGATCCCATCTGAAGGTCCTTAATCTGCTAGCCTTAGGTGTATCACTCTTTCTAAGATTTCCCGACAACAGGCTAATTTGACGGTAGCTACCAAGATCTTCAAGGAGTTTTCTTGATTTCCTTACAAAAACCAGCTCCACTTCCTTCCAACATCTGAAACGCAATTAGACCAGGTGCTACCTTAAATATCCTCACCAGGACATCAATTAGACTTTGAGGTGTCTTCATGAAAGGGCCATAGGTATTTGTTAAATCGAAGGGCATTACTTTTTGATCCTAATTGCCCAAGGATCTCTTCATATCCTAGAAAGGGCACCCGAAAGTTATCCATTTTGCATTTCCAAAAACCCGAAATATATGCAATTTTGAAGATTTGCCACAACTGTCGGAGGTCACACGTATAGAGTAATAGTTAATATACGGCTGTGTGGTGATGCCTAAAAAACGTCGTTAAAAAACTCCTACAAAGAGATTACTAAAATCAAAAAGGCTACCTCTGGAGAGGTTTTAAAGAAGAGTTGTATTGAAAGCATTAAGGATCTGTCTCTGGAACCGTCAACTGGGAAAGACAAACCAGAGTGGAGTCGACAGATTATTGACAGTTGAACTCTCGGCTGTAGACAAGAGCATGGGGAGTATTAAACTTGCAAATTTTTTATGTGGATTGAAATCACTGAAAAACGCCAGAGTGACTGGAAAAGGCCCCGGAATTTTCCGATTGGAGTTTAAAGAAGAGTCCGATAAAATCTCAGTCATTGAAGAGACTAATCTATTTTCTCCTTTCGAGAATGGAAACCACAAGGTGATCGAACTCCAAGAGAGGCTTTCGAAAATTGTTCTAAAGAATGTTCCAATATTGATTGAGGAAGACAAACTTATGGCTTACATGAAAGAAATTGCTCCAACCACTGAGTCGGTGAAACGTATTGTAAGAATGGAAGTAAACTCTCTGTTGTGAAGATGAGCTTAAAGTCAAGGGCAGAAGCTACTTCCTTGATACGCCTGGGTCTTGTCATTGGATGGATGGAAATTGATTGTGAGTGGGCCAGAAGACCATTCCAAGATGCTTTAATTGTCAATATTTCGGACACATTGCAAGACATTGCAATGGCAAAGAGATGTTTCTTCTGTGGAGGACCACATAGTTCCCCGGAGTGCCCAGAACCGAACAATAGAAGATACTGTATAAACTGCGGGTCTGGTGATCACGGAACGAGTTATGGTTGCTGTCCGGTTGGCGAAGGAAGCCATGCCTCCACAGGAAGAGGAACCAAATGTCATGGGTTAGGAACATGGAGGAGAGGAGAAAATCCTTTCCGTCCCGTTATCTAAATACAAAGTCTAGTGAAAACAAGCAGGACGCAATAATCAAAAATTGATCTCTAAAATATGATATTATGAATCCAACACAGAAAAAGCCAATTGTGGATAAAGAATACCTGGAGGAGAAGCTAAAAAGGTCTGTTGGAGGCATCTGAAAAACAATCGAGAAACTTACATATGTGATTAACCGTCTAAACGAAGAGTGTGATAAGGTAAACTTGGATTTACTGCAAGTGGTGGCTCTGATCAGGACGCCAAGACCAGTGATCCAAAACATAAGGATCATGCTCGTGAATGCCCGATCAATCCTGAGGAGGCATCACGAGCTAGCTTCCCTGGCGAATGCCGAGGAAACTGATATAATAATTGTCAACGAAACGAAGATGAAGTCAAATGAGAATACAGTACTCCCGGGTTTTGAATCGATGTCTTTATACTGGAAAAAAGGCTATACCAGGGACTGGAACATCCAATTTTTATCAGTGTCATCTAAAGACAAGGTATCCGAGAATTGTTTCATCAATTTGTTGTGAGTTTGTGGCCATTGATGTTCGTTGTGTCGAATTGTCTTCTGGAGGCATACAAATCAGATGAAAAAAAGACTACTTCAGAAATGATTAATTTGGTTTTCGCCCAGGACAGTCATGCGATGATTGCTCATTTCATCTCAACTCCGAGTTATGCAAAGCCAGAGAATCCAAATGTCTCCTGAATGTCATATGTCTCGACATATCAAAAGTATTTGATACTGTTAACCACAGAGCCATAATCGGTCAGTTATCTCGACGGGACGCCCAAAAAACTAGTGAATTTGGTGAAAGTGTACATAGAAAGAAGAAAATCCTATGTTAGATGCGGACGCTATTTTTCAAATATGATATTATTGAAGAGAGGAGTCCCACAAGGATCAATTTTGAGTTTTCTATTGTTTAATGTTCTAATGGCCGGTTTCCCGTCTCTGTCTACACTAAGTACGAGATCTCTGGTATACGCAGACGACGTGCTATGTCTGATGTGTCGAGATCGAGCATGATCTCAGAGAGGAGACTCAATGTGTACATGTAAGAGATAAAAGACTGGTGCGGTCTTCATGGGTTAAAACTATCCGAAGAAAAATCTAGTGCAATGAGGTTTTCGGTCGGAATGGTAAAGGAAATCAGAAAAGACTCCTATGCGGAATCAACATTGTGAGCTCCCTGAAGTATCTCGGAACAGCTTTTGGAAAATCTGGGATCACATTGCTCGATTTTAAACTCAAAAGGAAGAAAGCCCACCATGCGATATTGTGTATGAGAAATTGAGATTTGAAACGGATATGTTTTTATTTATTTTTTCACGTACGATCATTCCATTACTCCTTTATGGACTGGAAGGATGGTATTACACTGCATACAAAGAGCGTTTTATTTTCTTCTTGAAAAATCAAGGAGAGCAGGGATCAAGATTGCCCTACACAAAAGGCTCGACGAGAAGCTAGATGAAGATGAAAATTTGCTAGTAATGTCGATAAGAGATGTATCTGAAAAAAGGATGGAAAACTTCCTATAAAGAGATGCCATCATTGACTTGTATGTTGCAGCACAGAATAAACGATAAGAGGGGTCTGAGAGCGCAGAGAAGAGTCCAAGCGTTTGTAGGACTTGCCCCATGCGGCCAAATAACTCCCTCTTTAATATTCCTTGCTAATAAAATTGTTAAAATTAAAGTTAAATGAGGATTTTGCGAAAGTTCCCACACTTTCCCGTACATATGTCACACTTCCTTTAGAAAAATTTGAATTTGTAGAAATTGTGTGGCCTCTACAATGGAATCGACTAATTCTGTCGCCATAAATTCGAAGGAAACTGGTTTCACTCTTTTTGATTGCAGAGCGATTGAAAAAAGGACTTCTCAGTGCCTTACACGAACCTATTTAAAAATCAAATTAACAGAAAATAATAAACTCTCCATATTGGATTATGTCATTTGGCAAAGCAAGAGCCCTATATTTTAGAATGTTTGTTCACATACAGTCATTGTCACTGGCCACGTAGTGTGTTTAGCGTTACATTCCATATAAGCCAGATTCACCACCGAAGCTTCGTACTCACCATGCTATCCATATTTAAATCCTAAATTTGAGTAAATCCTAAATTTGACTTAAAACACTGTTTTTGCGTATTATGCAAATTTTTCAATATAAATGGCTGCCGTAAAGTGAACTAAAATGTTCACTCAGTTGATTTTGCTAGGTGTGTTTCTCAGACAGATTTATGGAAAGCCCTTTAATAAGAATTTGGAGAAAGTATTTCATTTAAATCAATCAAGAAATTTGTTGAGAAGAGAGCTGATCGTATGAGTTTGAATCTGGGAATAGGTAACATGTCAGTTTAAATTATAGAAGAACTAAGTAGGTTGATTAAAGTAAAGTTTTTAATTATTTTAAAGGAAAACTCAAACGAATCATCAGAAAGTATAATTTAAATAATTCATTTTAGCTGTCAGTTGGAATTTTTACAGAGGTAAATTATGTGTGTTTATTCAAGTAACGGCAGAGGTAAACCCTTAATCTTCGGTAAATTTAATTATTTATTGGTTCATTTGAATTAAATTGTTATTTTATTATTTATTTGGCATTTCCCTTCGTTCACATTTACGGAATTCGTGTTCTAATTTTTATTACTACGTGGCGCCATGTGGTGCTTTGCGGATAGTTGTCAAAAATTATTTTCCTTCCCTCCGATGGCGTCATTGGATCCACCTTAGACGCTCAATGCTTGGCCGGCATCAAGAGGATCCAACCATTCTTTCCCCGGGACAAATTAGTTACCTGGAGACAAGTTCTGGAACGCTGGATCAGGAGATAGTTAGTTTGGTTACTTTTGGAATAAATTTAATTTTTTTAATTAACTTATATTGGGCAGTTCGTTTCGCTCATAACCACCTAGCTTCTGTGGAAGGTTTACGATGTACAATTCACTTCCCCCACTGCCAACTAATTAAAGGGGAGAAAACAAAGGGTCACCAATGATCCACATAAGGCTGGATCGTATCTCGATGCCTATCCTCTGAGGAAACAGCATGGCAATTCAAGTTCCCTAACTTTTGACTTAAGCATACGTAGATGTGTATGATTAATTCAATTATTAGAATGTGAAATTTAGACACAAAAAATCGTTAATTATGTTAAATTGTGAATTTATCATTTTATTTATGAATTTCAAATGCATTAAGGTTTTTTTATTTTAAAACCTAAAGGAACACCAAGAAAGTAGTAACTCGCTAGTCAAGTGATCCCAGCCTCTAACATGCTCACCAGCGATCCAACTGTATTCCTGAATTCTCTTCTTTTATGTGCACTTTTTAAAGACTTATACACACTTTGTGAATCAAAGCACTTGGATACATTTATTTGGGCACATAGTAAGGATGAATCATGCCGTTCTTGCTAACGATATTATGGAATCATACTTCCTTTAAAAAAGCCACGAACAACTTTGCCATCAATAATAAACATCGATCTAAAACATGTTAGAATGGTATTAGACGACGCAGATAGAGAAGTCTAACAGACCGGATTATCCGGGGGTGGAACAAGCGACGGGAAGGATACAATTTTCTTATTGCGAATGTGCATTATAATAATTGCATAATTGTTTTCCCTCTACTGTCATCTTGACTTTGTATCTCACAATAACTCTCGAGATCAATTTGACGGATCACTGACTTTCGCGGACATCATGGTTTCTGAATGTAGCCAGACGTCCCAAGTTCTTGAAGAACAAATACTTCCTATTTATCGCTCCAGTTGTCTTGACAGCTATTACGCGGAACGTGAATTGGCCGAAGAACCCTTAGTATTTCTTTCATTTGACCTTCTCGGCCTTTACTTCGCTTCCGATGATGTCAATAGAAGATATGGGTCGACACATGTAGCGTCTCATACTGTTAGCTTCCTCGAACGGAAAGATTGTAATTTCATCATACAAATAGTTGTTCGATGAAGTGAGAGAGTCTGTGGAGAATAGGATCAGATAGCGCAAATCTCCAGGCGGTTGACTATCAACCAATCTTAAAAATATCGACTTTTAGTCGGCCATTGGAAATTGCGACTAACGTGCAACGATGATTATATTATTTGCGTAGGATAAAAACAAGAATAGTCTGTTTTTATATTTATTAAAAAACTCTGGGGCACTCCGTTTGGTAGTAATTGTGATCTTGATCTGAGATGGCCACAGTTAAATTTTCCAATTTTTCTGAGAAAAAGTTGGTCAATCACAGTTTCAAGTTTGGGCGTATCTTTGAAACAAAAATCTTTCTCAATCTTCCTAACGCTTAAATCTCTTGTGTGAAATCTGAAATGCGATGATTTATTCACTCTTGCTTTGGTAGTTCATTCTGACTACCGAAATTCTGATTCCGATGAACGGAGGACGCTGAAGAGATACTCGGGTTTTTGGGATCGTTTCCGTTTAGTTCCAATCACTTTTGAAATCTCCGGAAAGGTTTATAGAATGAGTAAAGAAGTCGTCAACGAAATCGGTAATAAAGTTGCGGCACGACTCAGAGACCTTAGCGAACAGAAATGATTTTCACATCGCCTTTGAATACTTTACTATTGAGAAAGAAACAAAGAGTCTCTGATAACTGGAGCGAAGATTTCTTTGTACAAAAAAGGAATTGGTCTGGAAAATTAACAAGAAGAATTAGAATTTCGGTATCTTTCTGGGATCAATCTCCTCACAACCCTTAGTTAGTATACAGTTTTTTTCCTAATAACGTTGTGGCTTGTGACTGCACATGATGGGCCATGATCTTTGGTCCTTCGAAAGTGCGGTATTATTATTTCTGCGTATAATATGGGTATTGAAGAATTCCTCGATCTTTAACAAAATTTGGAGATCAGATAATTGCTTTCCTAAATAATTTTTAATGGTTATTATTTTTTTGAGATTAACAAAATATGTTCCTATTTAGTGTCCTTTATCCTTTTTGCAGCGTCTTTTCGTCTATCATCTGTATTTCGACGTCTAGTCTCTCAATTGTGCTGCGTGAAGCAGAGGAATTCTCATCCCTCTGCCTCTCTTGTTTCACACGACAATCATCTGGTCTTTTTACAGAGGCCTCTGCTTTCATAGCAACCGGGCTCGCTCCGTGACTGTCGACCCGCAGTGGATACATGATTTTCCGTCGGTTTGCACCGGGAAACTACGGAAGACTATATGGTACTCCGTAGGGAAGGCATTTTCTTGTTCCATTGCAATGCCTTGTGAAGTGGCCGAGTTGTTGACAGTTATAGCATCTTGGTGGCCTCCTGGCCCATTTGTGGGTTATATAGGCACGTCCTATTGAGAATCTCAAACGTAAGGGAAATAACTTCTGCGTTAGAGTCAATCGCAAATCTCGTCAATGGTAGTCTCACCTATCTCTGAGGAACCTGAAGAACCTGTCAGGTGGTTTTGAAGTTGCCTCACTAATTTCGCGGTTTCCAATCCAGAATGACTATATCGTGTTTAGTTCCACAAGGAATTTGTTCTTATCTCCAATTTCCTTAAATTCCACACGAAAGGACCCCGGTCCCTTACACGTGAGGAGAGTGTCCTTTATCGAACTAAGTTGACATAGCCATTTGATAAACTAATCGCTCCTCTTCACACATCGCAGGCTGAAACGTTGATAAGGAGGTTCAATTTGTTGCCAACTAAGTTTCATTTAAACCCTCGACTTGAGTACAGCAAGAAAATTGCGGGCTAGTTCGAATAGGCTTGCTAGGATGATCCTGGTTACCGATCTTTTCAATCCTCCTCTGTTCGACGCCAGACATCTCAAAACTCCATGGTCTTCACAGTTATTCAGAGAGAGAAGTTGTCTTCCATGATGACATTTGCTGGCGTGCTTGAGTGCACCCTTAGAATGTGGCTAAACAGATTCCAGTGTGACTAACATATTATGGGTCCGTGAAGAATGTGATTAACATATTTATAGGTCCGTGAAGAATCTTTCATATAACGCTTTCTAGGAGAGACCGAAGTTTTTTTCTGTGAAATAAATCAAGCCTCTTCTCGAGTTTTTGGGATTCCTCATGTGCCCGAATTATAAGTAAGAATAAACTTCACAAAGGCGGCATACAGTCTGAGATGAGAGGAAAACAGAACGTCTTCCTGTCCATTCATTAATTAACTTAGTCATAGTTACTGTCGAAAGAAATTTTTTCCTGGTGATATCTTCGAAATCTCCATGAAAGGAACCGAGTTTTTAGACTTGGCCATCTTTCGGTTCTACGTGACTCCATCTATTTGATCTTGACAATCACTATCTTTTATGTGTTCACAGATAGGAACCATTTGCTCAGATGACCCAACGCTTCAAGAGTGCTTCCCAGTCATTTGAGACAAAGTTCATGTCGTCAGCGTACCCAATTTCCGCAACATTATTTCCGTAGAACTTTCCGAAGTCGAGAAGAGCCGATTCCAAATAAACGAAAAATAGTTACGGAGATAGAGAATCTCTGCGAGGTGTGCCCAATGTTGGTATGATTTTCCGAGACAGGATTTTTCTGAAGGGTGTCTTGTTCCAGAAGGGAACCAATTGAAGATGATGGAAACACGTTTAGCCAAGCACTGCTGTGAGGGGAAGAGGCTGCCAGAATGCAAGCCTACTGTGCAAGTCTTCCGGTTCCATAAGGGTCGAATGAGTATTTCTGTACAAAATGTTGGTCCATTGCTAATTGTTAACTTCTTTCCCGGTGTGTCCGATGTTAACAATTAAAGAATCATAAAAATTTTGTGGAGATAAGTATAAAATGATAATAAAAGTTTAACAAAAAACGAGTCTGGAATCTCATTCTAGTTTTGATGCTTCGAGGATTCGTCCTCAAGGCAGCAATTGAGGCGTGGTGCTGTACGGGAAACGATATTGTCCTGAATAATTAATTTTACTAATTATTCCAATTGTGGGTGAATTTATCAACTATTATTTCTTATTAATCTATTTTATCCCCCAACATGATTGACGCGGCGTTACCTCTCACGATAGTTATTGAGATAAATGGAGGAGCCACTGGGTTGTGAGGAAGTCACGAGCTTTGAATGCGGCCAGACGTCCCAGGTTCTTTAGGAAAGACAAATAATCATGCTTATTGTTCCAGTTGTCTCGACATTTTTGAGCCATGCTTCGGCTGGAAGGAGATACTTTTTATTTTCCTGACACATGTAGACACAGACTTTTGAAACTGTTCCCGTAGTATTGGCGATGAGTACCGACGTTTCGTATGGTATCTTTTCTGAAAATCCTTTCACTCCTTTGCTCCAACATGGGGTGTATCAAGCCAAATCTAGCTTAGACAATTTTGTGGTTACTGTCCGCTGTAAGTAAAGTACCAAACCCTAAAGTCCACGTGGACCGTAAACTCCTGTCCATAATGTTTACAGTTAGAAGGAAGTAAAATTAATCTTTAGTCTTTGTGACTACGTTAAAGACTTCTTTGACTTTCGTCTCTTGAAGGCAGCATATCGATTTTCCGTCTTAGACAAGTAGATGCCTCTTCGGTCGGTCGTTGCGACCTCTGCCGTTGAAGGTAAGAAAGAATTCTTTATTAAAGTCTCACATTTTCCCCTTGAAACGTCAAACACGTTTTTAGACAAAATTAAAAATTGTATTTTTCCATACAAAAATGGAGACCTGTTATCAATCGCAAATCTCGCCACTGGTAGTCTCACCCATCTCTGAAAAAACCTGAAGAACCTGTAACACCTTTATTTGTCTTCTGACTTATTGAGTACATTTCCTTACAAATTGTCAGGGGAATTCGTTTTCAATTATGAAAGCGGCCAACCTTGACTAAAAGGTATTTCTAGTAGTTGTTAACTGTCTGTTTTTTTATGAATTCTTTCAGGAAAATTTAATTCATATTTTTCTATTCTCACAATGCCAATTGAGATATTTATTTTTTTAATTAAATTATCAGTAGAAAATCAATTTAATTTCCTATTAATTCTCGAGGGATAAAATTTTTAATTGATATTGTAGTTGAAATTCTCAGATGGATTTCAAAATTCTTTCAATTTTAAACCCAGATCTAAAGTCCTTCTATTGGTTAATTGATCAAAGGTTGACTGGTATAATAGCTTGGTGTTTTACTATGGCAACGAAGAAGTCATGTCATATCTACTTTATCAAGATTATATATTTGTATAAATTTAACACTAACCCAAACAACTAACTATAATCCCTAACCAAAATCCCCAACCCTAATCCTAACCGCATACCCTAATCTCTAATCATGACTCTAATCCCTAACCCCCGACCATAAGCGTGAGTATAATCTGTCGCGTCCCACGCTGGTTACATATTAACTGTCAATCACTGTTGAGCCTCATGTCATACTTAATGTGGCTTTGATCATTTTTAATCGTGTCGGACATATATATTATTTTTTGCAGTTATTCATAAATATTTAACATGTGTTCTATAAAATTTTTATCTCTATATGATAATAATAGGCTTGTCAAAAATATATAGAATATCAATCCATAGTGAACATTCTAAATGGTGATCCTGTACAGACATCTTCAAGACAAGCGAAATACAAATTAATGAAAAAATCAGAGAAATTTATTGTCATTGATGGTTGATTATACATCAAAGACGAAAAATTTGAAAAACACAGACTAATTGTTTGCATGGATAACGAGTCTGAAATGCGAACTATTCTATCCATAGAAATAGTCATTCGGGGATTCGTAAAATGCAGCAAGAATGTTTGCACTCTTATATTTTAATAAAACGGAAAATTATTGAAAGAATTGTCAAAGAGTGTACAATTTTCCTGAGTATAAAAGTTTATTTTTTTAATTTCATAGAAAATAAGAGTTCGGATGATGTTTTTCAACGAACATCAGAGAATATTTACATGGAACATATTTCAGATGTTTCAGGTATTTATTATATAAAATCTGCTAAAAAACTTAGATTCAAAACATTTTGATCTTAATTTTTCTAAATTCAGCCTATTTTAAGCGGATGAACAAAAGAATGAACGTTCATCAATCAAAGTATGATTTTTCTATTGGAAATGAGTTATTTTAGTGAATAAATTTAGATACAAGTTTTAAAGGATTTTGGGACTAATCCATCGCTAAAGTTGAGCAGATTTGAATCTCTATATGGAGAGCCAAGTAAAATTACTCAAATTTTGTCAAATTAATGCAGGATCAGGAGAATTGAAACTGAGTCAACATGAGTCGAGTCAAGAAAATATAGACTTTAAAAAAATAAATTCTTTGATTAGAAACGACAGGTGACATGTTGATTGACAGGTCAAATGTAACCAGCACTGGATGGGTAACCCGAGCGGGATGCGACATAATCCTATCTTTATCTTTAAACCTAACACCCAACCATAACCCTGACTCTATCCCTATCCCCCAACCATAACTTTAATTCCTAACCCTAATTTTATTGTAAGCAGGCCGTAAGTTATTAATTCTCGAACATAAATTTTGATGTGATGAACGGACTAACAATTGTGGACTGCATCCACTTACTTCCAGGAAGAGTGCTTCCAGGGTTCACACATAAAACCTTGACAAAATCGTTAGACGAACTTTGGACGCGAGTGGTTTTTCCTTTGCTCTCGAACTTGCATGAGTAGATGTAATGGAAAACAATCGAATAAAATGACCATCTTTCCGTCCGTGACTAGAAAGTCTCTAGTCTCTGGAAGTCATGTATTCTGTTGTAATTCTATTAAGAGATTTTAAATGAATTGGATTTTATGTTTTGGTCCAATTAACTTTTTTCAGGCTCTTAGAGTGCAGATAGTGTCATGGACGATGAACATGAAATCTGCATTGCCCACGATAGACTTGCATAGGTCATCTTGAGTCGGATAAATTGTTCATAAACTGTGGTAAGGCTCCCAGTTTTGTCCTTAATTGTTTTGAGAGCACTTTCGGGATTCTCATTTTTTTCAGAGTTACCTTGTTCTCAACATGTTGGATAAAAGAGAGTCCCTGATCAAAGGTAACCCAAAGAATCTTGATGTTTTGTTAATAGGAATGGCCTCGTTCTTCTTAAGGAATTTTGGTTCGACACAGACCTGTCTTTTGTACGTGGTAAAATGCGTTACAGAAGACTTAGTTATTTATTATCTCGCGAGCGCTGTGAGTGATGACAGATGATTTGACAGGTGTCAACAGCTATCATGTTTATTGCAAATTAATCAATACTTAAGTTTCGGAATAATTTGTGCATTTTTATATAAAATCCTTATTTTTACTGATAGAGATTAATCTTAGGTACTAACAAAAAAGTAACCCACTAATCACGTTGTCCTGATGCCTAATAAAGTTACCATAAAAAATACTGAAGAGTACAACATTATTAAATGCACGAGACCTGAATGTATCAGAAGCTCGGAAGTATAGAAGGCTGAAAACTTTCTTATGATAAACGGAAAGATTTTATTTAATTTTAATTAAAATTTTAGAGGAATAAGCAGGAATTTAATATTATCGTCGTATGCTCGCATGTTCCGGAATATGCCTCTTACCGTTAGAGGGCATATCTCGGGATTATTAAAGACCGGAAACCATCAAGTCCTGAATTCTGTCTACAAACAATACATCGAACCATGGAACTTCTATGCGTGTGCTTCCTCGGCCCAGTTTATCTTTTGGAAAAATTCCTTGAAGATCTAAGCAGCCAAAAAAGGGGGTTTTAAAGTTACTTGTTCCTATCGTTAGCAAGCTCTCATAGTCTATCCAAGTTCTCCCCCCTATTTGAGATGTCTCCCAATCATCCGAGTCCATGAACATCTGTAAGGTGGTTATTGGTCGTTCTCTGAGCGTCGAATGAGGAGTCCTCTAAAACCACAGTAAGCTGCGGCTTCAAGGTCTGTTCTCAATTCATTTCCAAATATCCCCCATCGAGCCTCCGTAATTTCAATTGAAGTTGACGGTTTTTTGAATCATCTCGTACACGGTTTTTTGACATTCTGGAGCCCCTTTGGCAGGGCAGCGTTTGTGAGAGGAGAGACCAGTTCAATTTGATTACTTATAATAACAATGACACAAGAGACCACGGTTACAAAAATTATCTAATCAAGTGATCCGAGCAAACTCTATCAGAGAACTCAACTTGGCCCGATGCTCCTCCCTCGAACTCACACAAGCACGTATCGGCCGAATCACTGGATCTTCGTAGTCACGATGGCAGGTTTCACGGTTCATGCGTATCATGGATTCTAGTAGCATTTTAGGCTGTGACTCTCCAGATGTCCACCATTCCGTAATTTTGGAGTCTTTTTTTTCGACTAGCCTCGACCATCAAGACATTTGTCCAAGAAATAAAGGCACCACAGGAAAATGCAAGGTTCAATAAATGAATTAAATGTAAATAGAATTCAGGATAGGGCTATTTCCTATCATCTATAATCCAGATAGACATTTCAAAACATTAGTTTTTTTTACATTTTGTAATTATATTTTCAACATGGAGGAGAATTTATTTATTTAACTCCAAGACCACCAAGAAAGATAGGTCAAAACTAACTAATTAGGTGATCCCAGCCTCCAACAACATCCGAACTCTCTTCGCCTGGTCTTCGGATGACCCAACCGCACTCCGAAAGCGCTTTCTCTTTCTTCTGCATAGGAATTCAATCGGCGTGCACTTTTTTATAATCGACCGAAATTCCTCTGCATAGGCCACTTTTTCCTTGAATGGGTTTCCCAGTTTTTTGCAAAAACGTGTCACGTGGGGGAGAATGACATTTTCATGTCAAAAGTCACCCCCAAGAATAATAAATTAATATAAAATCGAATAATAAATTAATGATTAAAATATTATAAATTTAATTGTATTATAATAAACTAAATAATCTAGTTTTGCTTTATTCTTGTTGTCATCTAATTAATACAAAATGGTTACCTCCAAAGAAGGAATGCGTGGACTATCCATATTCATTGCAGATATCCGCAACTGTAGGTCCCTGTAGTTATTTTAACTACAGGCCGTAGTCGAGAGGATGAATCAAAGAGAGTCAATAAAGAGTTCTCCAATATACGGACCAAATTTAACGGTAAATTGGTGACTTTATTTGTAGACCCAAAGTCGCTGACATCATACAACAAGAGAAAGTACCTAAGCAAGCTTTTATTTATATTCTTACTCGGATATGAAGTCGATTTTGGATTTAATGAAGCCGTTTCCCTCGTTCTTTCTAACAAATATATCGATAAAAAAATTGTATCATTTTTACATCAATTTAGGCATTCCTTTTCCTCTCAATTATGATTGGTCCCGACCACGTGTCTCTCAAACTGATAAACAAATCCATCAAGGTGGAACTCAACTCCTCAGATCCGATCTTCCGATCGGTGGCATTGGAGGCCATCACAAACATGAGCAATCAAGTCATGGCCACTGAGTTTTCGTCAACTGTTCTCAATATCCTATTGACCCCGTAAGATGAATATTCATGGTTTCAGAAGTAGCGATGATTCCAACAAGCAGTGTGCAGCCATCGCTCTTTTGACCTTATATCGTGCAGATCCCAAGCAAATGGAGGAACTAAACTCCAACGAACAGTTGATATCTCAGATAATCCAGTTACTCTACAATCCTAATCTCGTAACCTAATTTTCTTATACCAGAGCATAATGTCAGCCGCCGTAAGTCTTTTGACATTCCTCAGCAGTCATAATCCCTCCCTTTACACTGGTGTCATCAGTCCGACTGTAGCTCGTCTAGAAAAGGTACATAGTCTTCTGTAGTGAAGATTATCTCCGTTACTTCCACAGATCAACTCCCCGATTTGAAGTACCACCAAGTATCTGCCCCTTTTATTACCGTGAAACTAATGAAACTGCTACAAACACAAACGGGTATCTTACTTGATAAAATTAGATTTACGGAATTTTGAATCTCAGTTGATACAAGTGATCTCCATAATAAATGAACAGACTTCAAACAAACGATCTAAGAAGATACAGTACCTCAATGCCTTGCATGCTCTATTTTTTGAGGCAGCCAATTTGTCCGTTCACTGTAAAATGGTGGGCATGTGCCAGTTATATTTATCACATCTGTTGGAAATGGTCTCCTGGGATGATTCAAACTACAGGTTTATGATATTTCTATTGCAGATATTGTGCTCTGGTTGTACTCGAGCAGATGACTCATATTCCTGAGGTTTTTGAGGATTTAAGACCTTCTCTGAAAGTCATCATCAACTTGCTGAAAACAGAACCCGACGAAAATGTGAAAAGGACTGCCATTTCTTTGCTATGTGCCATGTGTAGTCGCTCGGATGTGACCCTGATTGTCTCAGAGCTGATTGAATACCTAAAAATCGCCTCATTTGACATTAAGGAGGATTTGGCTGTCAAAATACCGATTTTATGCGAACAGTTTATTTCTGATTCAAAGTGGTATGTGGAGACCATCTTAACTCTGATGATTTCCAACGGAGATTTAGTTGGAGATGAGGTATAGCTGGTTAATCATCTTAGATATGCAACCGAGTGATCAATATGATCATGAAAAAGCCTGATTTGCAGAAATATTCTGTGAATGTTCTATACGAAGCCCTTGGATCTAATGATCTTCACGATAACCTTGTAATGATGTCGGCGTACGTAATTGGGGAATTCGGACATCTCGTTTCTATTGAGTTTGTCGGTTATTTATCTTAGTCCGAAAAAACTTGTAAATTCCCTTCACGGAATGTTCTTCCTGTGTAGTCGTCGTACACAATATCTTATGCTTTCTGCTTACGCGAAGCTGTGCAATTTGTTTCCTGGTGTTTCTCAGTTTGTCCTCACTGTAATCGTCTTTTTTGAATAGTAGATTTTCATGGATAAAAATATTTGGTGTTCTCCTGACGTGGAATTGCAGAAACGAGCCAACGAATATGCCAACATGATCAATTTAGGCAATAGACAGCTAATTGTTGCTTCTTTTCTCATTTCGAGGGTGATGTATTCGAAGAAATGCCGCCTTATTGTAAGAAAGATGAGGACAATTCTTCAGCTCACTCTTTGGTCGATAATAACGCAGAGCTTGTGTTTTTTGATTCCCCCGAGCCTTCCATAATCTCCACCGAAGAGAGCATGGATGTAAATCTTGTAAAGAAACAGTAAACTATCGCATATTACTTAGACTTCTCACAAGTGACTCTGGTCTTGTCTTCGATGGACCAAACTTGTCTGTGAGTTTCCTGATAGAAAGGAGTGCTCAACAGCCTTCTATGATAAACGTTGTCTTGACAATATCCTCTAAGGGATCTCAAATAGAACAAATCAATCTGGTGCTACCAAAGAACGACAATCCCGTCATAATTAATGTTTGGCTTTAATTTATCTCTCAGATAACTCCAGGGGCTACTTTAGTGCCTCCCTTTGAACAGACATCATATAATTTGTTGATAATGTGCATGGATGTGTATAAGATTCAATTTCCGAACCTCCTTTTAGAATATCTGTTTTTTATGGGCTAATTTACTAGATGTAATACACATTTTTCTAAGGTTTCACTACCATTTCCTATTCCAATTAGCAAATTTTTTGTAAATAAACCGATTAATCCCAATTTATTCATGGGTCGATGGGGGGCTATTTCAACGTATATTGTCACCTAATTTTAGTGACAAGGAGTTTAAGGCTGTAATTAGAACTCATTCTAATGGAAATTTATTATTTAGTCAGGTACTTGTTTGTCAGTATAGAAGATTGGAAATATTGGGTTATCTCACATTCCGAACATTGATCAAATTCAGGGTAACTTTATAGCTTCGCTTATCTTTTACTCGAAGAGTCATACTATTGGTTTGCTAGTTAGATTTCAACCGAACAATCTTTTGGTTATTGGAAATTTATATTTTTGTAGAATCAAGTCGGAATAACCATGAGGTGTTCTGAACGGAATGAAGATCTTTTTTATGAATTCTGCTCTCTCATCGAAATTCTTTAAATTTATTAACAAAATGTTAGACTTATTTTGGCAAAATTATTTAACTTAATTATGATTCATTTATTTATTTTAAACCAAGAATCAATAGTAGGGGCCGTCAGGTGATCGCGACCCCTCTAAGCAACCATCTTACTTTTGCTCGGTGTTCATCCCGAGATACAACTTTTTGTACTCAAGTGTTAGAGGTGTCCTTAGGGTTCCCGTTCTCCTCACACGTCCTCGATAGGAGTTGGTCTTGACAAAGAGGAGAACTGTTGTAAAGTCCCAGTGACTGTTGCTTGAAAGACTTCGATCTCTTCCTATTGGACAGGTCTGTCCTTTTGCAGCACAGCCATAGCTGATTGTCGGTTGTCACAATAACAACAGAGATCAATCGGAGAAGTCATTGGGTTTCACGGACTTCATGACTTCTGGGTGCAGCTAATTGTTCTAGTCTTTCGAGAAAAGACAGACTTACTGATTATACCCTCGGTTGTCTCGAAAAAATCATGCTGAACGAGAACCAGGGAGTTCTTTGAGTTATTCCAAGTCTGCAACTAACACGCAAGTATGTAGCGAGTTAGTAAGGGAAGAGCACTGATTTTGTACTTAATTATTAATTTTTCTAATTACTCTAATTGTGGTTGAATTGATTAACTTTGCTATTAATTCTTATCAAATAACAATCGAATCTAAGACAGCATTTAAATTATCATTTATTAGGCTATCCCCAGCATAATTGACGCGGCGTTAGCTCTCACGGTAGTTATTGAGATTAATCTGAGGAGCCACTGAGTTATGCGGAAGTCATGAGCAATTAATGTGGCCAGACGTCCCAGGTTCTTGAGGAAAGACAAACAATCATGCTTATTGCTCCACTTGTCTCGAGAGCGATCGTATGGAATGTGAAGCGGTCGAGCACACCTTGTCATTCCTTCCGTTTAGCCTTCTTCTGAGGAATGGTGTAAATCCCGGTGAAGGTGGGGACACTGGAAGAACAAAAAAGCTATATTTCTTCCATAATAAGGAATACATAAATTACCTTACCACGCTTCCGTAGATTCAAAAAAGTACTTTTTTATTTTAATAAATTATAAAAATTTATTTTAAAGTTAAATAATTTAAAATATTTTCAATAAAAAATAAAAACCACAGATATAATTAAATAACTTAAGTCACATTATGGAAGAAGAGTTAAAATTCAGAAGAAACAAAATGGATTCTATGGTTTATTTTTTAGTAAACAATTCAGATAGCCTCTTACAAAAACAAAATTAACCACCAAACCAACAAAATTTTAACTCTAGAATACGACGAAGAAGAAGAAGAGATGTTGATAGATACCAAGTTTGACGATAAGGACAGTTGAGAATTGATTTTTTATGTTAGTGATTTATGTTCAAGAACTAAAACCTGAAAATTTGCAAATCTCGTCATCGAGGATTAGAAATGAAGGAACAAGTCCAATATCGAATACATCAGTTGATAAAGGACAACCTAACCAAAATACTCTTTCAAACGATGAAGATCTGAGCGGTCAAGTAGACAAAATGTCACTCGTTGATGAAATCACAGGTAAACAAGATGAAAATTCCTCCTCTCAAGATGAAAAAACGGGCAAAAAAGATGAAAATTCCTCCTCCCAAGATGAAAAACCTTTTAAACAAAATCTAGTGAAGCGGCATAGAGAAAGAATGGTAACTTTAAGGTTGTGAATTTAGAAAAACGCTAAGAAAAAATCGATTGATACTAATAATGAGAAGAAATTGAATCACAAAATATCTGAAGAAAAGTCTGAGGAAGAAAATTCAGTTTTGGAAGAACTCGACTCAATTAGAAAGGGAAAGAAGAAAAAAGTATCCGACGAAGACTCTGGAGTCAAAACATTTCCAATTGAGTCGGATGAAAAACAAAACCCCCCCGCTGTGGATATTGTAAAAATTTGTAATGATCAAAGGATCCAAATGACTTGGAGTTAAAAGAGGTCGAGGACGTTGCCAATTTTGTGTTTCGTCCTGTGCTAAAATCTCCGATAATGTTCAGATGTCTTGTCAAACGGGATACAAATGGAATCGATAGATCGTTATTTCCTGTGTATATTCTTTACCACGAAAACACGAATGGGAAGAAGGTATTTTTCGAAAAATATTTTAGCTCTTTCTGTTGGCGGCCAGAACTCGAAAGAAGACTGCGAAAAACTGTTATATAATATCCACAGACCCCATTAGCCTATACAAAGGGGATATTTCGTATATTGGGAAAATAAAGTAACAATTTAATCTCAACAGATCTAACATGCCGTGTACTAATTTCAAATTTATCGGAAATGAAGGAACCGAGCTCGCATCCGTCCATTATGTATGCCAATGTGAGTGATAATAGGACTATAATGTTTTGGGGATAAATGGTCCGAGAAAGTTGAAGGTTGAAATTCCCAAAGTCCTTAAATATACTAATAAGAGGAATCCTTCAGATTATGAACATTTTGTTAGTAAATCTCCTGTGTGGAACGAGGGTTCGTTTTTTGCTCATCTCGATAGATTACAGATCATATATGCTTAACTTTCACGGAAGGGTCACTCAAGCGTCAATTAAAAATTTTCAATTAATTAGAGCTGACAATGGTTCATTTACGATTCATATTAGATGAGGAAATTCTTCTTCAGTTTGGAAAATCTGGAAATAATACTTTCTCTCTCGATTTTTGCCATCCATTTACTCCTGCACAAGCATTTGGGATTTCTTTGAGTTGCTTTGCATCCAAACTTGTAAGAGAATAAAAATATTAATTTCTGATAATTTTATTGAAAAATTAATTTTCTTTATTTTTGGTGGAAATAGGATATTGTAATTTTAGTTCATTCAAATTTAATAAGTTTCAATTTTTTTATTCCCGCCCATTTAATCCGCTGGCAAGTTGGTGAGGCCGAGATAACATAACTAAGCCGACTTAATCTTTGATGTGTTTCCCCCTCAGAATGGCTATCGAGATCAACTTATGTAGAAACTGAGTTTCATGGGTGTGGCCGCATGTCCCAGGTTCTTGAGGAAATAAAAAGTTTTTCTATTTATCGTTCCAGTTTTAGCTGCGTGCATTGAAGATAGCGTATGTTGGTTAAACCCTTACCCACTCCCGAACGTTTGTTTTGAAATGTGAGTCCGTATTGGTTTGCATTTGCGAATCTCACATGTATCATTGTGGGGTCATGGTTGACCGTAAAGGGAATTAAAAAATTGGTAAAGGAGTCATCAGTAATTTACGACGCAAGAGACCTCCCCTTGGAATTGTAATTGTCTGCGGCAATGCTCAATGTTTATTGCAAGTTGAAGCCTGATTTGTTTTTATTGTTAAACTTAAAAAAATTTAGCTTTAAACCGCAAATTAATCGATTAGCCATAAAAATATTTCTTATGGCTGCACGAGCAAAATACCTTACGACTTGTTTCGACTCTTTCCCCTTGTCTGTATGGAATCACTTAGATGTGGCATTCTTTCACTTTAACCCAGTAGTCCTGGGACAAAAGGCATAGTAATGACAATATCGTTTCATTCTCGATGCAGGTAAATCAGCAAAAATTAGTTGGATAAAAAAAGGGATAGTGATGATCCCGAAGGGATATTATTAAAAGAAGCCATAAAGTTTATTTTGATTCCCCAAGGAAGTTAACGCTTCCCATCCGACCGCTAAGGAAATTAACCAGCCAGAGTTTTAAATTTTCAAAGATTCCCATTTGGAAATCTTCCAAGTGACCCGTTTTAAGATATCTACGTCCTTGTAAACCCCAAAACACATATAATTTGTCAGGGAGACAAGAAGAGTAAATGTCGACAGTTTTATAAAGCCATGTTGGAACGGCAGTCATATTCCTAATTTTCCAAAGTAAAAAAGATCTTTTTGGTCGTAGTCCACCTCAGGTACGTTTCTTTCGTCAGCTCTTGAAATTTATTTATTGCTCCAGGGTGACCTGGTTAAAAAAGAGTCCTCAACCTACTAATTGATTTTAGTTCCCACGGTCAAGTGAGACCCATGCTTTCCAAGTATCTCGTCCATCCATATCCGCTGATGTGAGAACTTCACAATTAAAGTAAAGAAAAGTAGATAGATGGATTGCATAACGTAGCTTTTTATTTATCGAATAATAAAACAATTTAAAAACCAATTATTTAAATTCTAGTAATAAATATTAATTTTTTTATTTAAAAATATTTAAAATTTAGTATTTAGAATACTTTTATATGAATTTTGGTGATGGTTAGTCCACATTAATTAAAATTTAGCACCAACACTAAGAAAAAACAAACTGGATGAAAGTTCAATTAGTAGACGCAAATCAAAGATGTTGGAAGTTCTTGAGGCCGACAATTATTTCGATGATCCAAACACGGATCTCAAAATAGCTAAAGGTGGTCGAAAGTCGAGATCAAAGTCTGGCGTTATATGCAGATGGAGACTGAATCTCACATTCACTCAAATCCTCGAGTATGAGACAAACGTAGGTCCAAAACATGTGAACTACTCCACTGCCTCTGCACCTCCTCCCTCATTTCCTTACGACCATTTTTGTAGTGTCTGCAGGTCTTGCTTATATTTTGAGTTGGTAGTTTTCATTCAAAGTACAAATGTATCTCATGTGGTGCCCGATATTGTTCTGTCTCTTGTAATGATTCCCACAAGGAAACAAGATGTCTTAAATGGATTGCCTGAATAGTTGTTACATAAAATAGTTGATTTTGTAAAATCAAATGTTTGTGAGTATTTGATTAATTTACCCTAAACATACCTCAGACCAGGAGGCGTAGTATTTAGTGCTGTCGTTCGTGTCGTTATTGGCTGTGGATAAGATTCCCGCTACTTATTCGCAGGATAACTCTTTTCAATTCACAGGAGTCGTGGACCAGCTGACTTGGAGACGCCTATTAATAAATAGGATCTTCCTCACCTACATGGTGGAGGGGTTCCCATAATGGGTGATATGAATGGATGCGATGAAAGGAAAGGATACATCACACTTTGACTTGGGGATTGGATATACTTTAGACGTAATAATTTTTTTTGCTATATTCTCCTTCCCCATACTTGCTATTTAGTAGAAGACTTTTTTATCCTTGGTTTGTTCTTTTTGTTCTTTCTTTCCTTTCTTCTGGCAGTGAATGGACTGATCTCTGCGATTTCAACCGTGGGATCTGGCTACATTTAATTATTTGATAACTTTTTCCATGTGTCAAAATTAAACGATTTAATACACGAATGTTCTTCAATGCAAAAAAAGTGCAGATCTTCAGAGTCAGTATCAGAGATGAGCTTGAAGGTGCATTTCCATAATCTGGAAATTGAAAAAATCGAAAATAATGAAACTTTAGACATGACCATTCTCAGAATAATTTTCTTTCACATCCTATACGAAACTTTTTCAATCTCATAATGAACTCAGGATAATCAGATGCATAAAGTTTCAGAACTGAGAGAGGGACATGCAAAAATTTTAGATTTGAATCTTTTATAAAAATTGAAAGAACTTAACAAAGATCCACAAGGTTACAGATAATAGATGATAGCTAATTCTGTAGTTGTGTCTAGCAATTTATGGATTGTTAAATAACTCTCGAATCTAACTTAAATTTCTCTAAAAGTTGTTTCGATTTTCGAAATTACTATAAAGTAACCTTATATTCGGTTCTTTATTTTCCTTGGGTTTTAACTTCTCTCTTATTTGTTTCTCTTGAAACAAAACTTAGTGGATGTTCTTAAGTGATAAACTTTTCTTATTAACCCGGTCAATATCAACGACCCGGGTTTTTATGGCATACGAGAATACTTAACAATCAACAACCTTTTTCGCCAGCCTCCTCAGGCAGGTTCGATTCTGGTTGCTGAAACAACTCCGAGAGCGTCTTGTCCAATTGATCCTTCTGCCCATATGGCATCTCAGGGCTTTGCCTCCAATAATCCAGTGTCAGGCGTTCCAAAGTCTATTTTAAAACAGTGGACTGTGGATAGGCCTGGAGTTTCCTATCTACCCCTAACTGTTTTAGATAACCCTTGTGGTCCTTTGTTGCAATTTCTAACCACGTCATTACTATTGGAATAACGAGGACCTTGCAACCAAGATTCTGCCACATCTAGTTGACAAACAAGTCATACTTCCTTTTTTCTCCAAACGGTCTGGGAAGTAATGCCAACTTCTATGATATGGACATGGCCAGACTACTTATCGTGTGCCACAATGTCCCGTTTATTGTGCCTGACTAGCACCGAGGTTCGGATAATTTAAAAATTTATTATTTATTTATTTAAAAAATAATAAATAAATGTGGTAGATCTGTTTATTTAACGGTAACGATTAACTCTAGGTTTTAATTGTTACATCTGCCGAAATAATTAACACGATGTGCCTTTCATGGTAGCTACCGAGATTAACTAGATTCTTGGCTTCTGAGAGCGACTAGACATCCCAGATTCTTGATGAAAGACAATCACTTAAAATTACAACTAAAATTAAATCTATAAGAATAATCAAAATTATGAAATCTGGAATGAAGAACCCCACAAACGGAAATGGTTTTTGCCATTTTCCGCAGCATGCCCACTGTTTCTTGGTAGGTGAAGCATGATTTGTCAGTAATTTCTTTGTTTATATTTCCGAAAATAGATGTTGGAAGTTCTTGAGACTGACAATTACTTCGACGATCCAGACACAGATCTCAAAAATAATATTATATTTAAAAAATTCGTTTTAGTATAACTCTAACTATCGATCTTTGTCGACATATTTGATACCACGTCCTCCCACGACAGCAATGGGGATCACTGAAGGAGCCATTGGGTTTTATGAACCAGCAGGCTCATTATCTTGGAAAAAGACAATGATTTCCAGCTTGTGCCTCCAGTTGTCTTTCAACAACAACCCGAACGTGAACCGGTTCGGGAGCCCTTGTATTTCTTCTCTTCGGACTTGTATTTATTTATTAACCCCAGGGTCACAATCTATGGTAAGCACAGCAAAGACAGTCACAAATAATTAATCCAAGGAAAAAATCAAAAGGAGAACGTCTGCTTGTGTCGACCAAATCCATCCTCCAATCGGCTTCCGAGAAGGTCAATTCTCGTCAAACGAATCTCACCCGTCCTTCTGTCAGGACACAGTTGTCGAAAGGGATCTTCCTACCTTCAGACTTCTCCGATTTTTCTGTTGCGGATAATGCCTTTATCAAACTCTCGCGTTACCCATAAGCCTACCTATACAAGACTGCCCTTCATCTACACTTGATGGCCATGGGGAAGATCACCTTTTCTCGTATCCTAGCCCGCCTTCTGTTTCTCCTTCGCATGGAATCAGCCTTTTGGACCACTGGGAACGTCCGTCATTGGTAGTTACGTTTTTGTTAGCCACCAGTTTTCTCAACTTAAAAGAAAGAGGAAGAATTAAAATTATAAATAAAAAAGTTAAAATTATAAAATGAAATTAAAATCCAAAAAGTAAATTTAGTAGCGGTTCTTCAATTTAAAAGGCCAGGATTCTTTTTCGTACTTTTTTTTCCCGTCATTAAGAATTTCCCAATGACAAAAAATAATATTTTCACGGACATTATACGATGATCGCTTTTTACGTTTTTTTGAAGTCATTGATGATGCCACATCGACACGATCATCCCCTATCATAATGTCCACGTTTGAGAAAGTCACATGAGATTTTTTCGACGTAGAGTAGGTAGAGCATTTTGGACATATCTAGTTCTTACAAATTCATTGAGATTCGTTATATCCATTGAACTAATCATATCAATCTAAAAATTACTTAAATTTCAATTTATTGTGCATCGCATCATTACTGGTCATTTGAAAACAAAGTTAACCATTTTATTTAAAAATATTAATTAATAAACAATCAAATTCACTTTTATTATAATTAATTTTAAAATTTATTGACTGTGATTCTTATTTTAATTTTGATTAATGGCTCTCCTTTGTAGACATAGGTGCAAGAGGGGCACGTCGCCACCTCAACAAAGTATCTTCTTACTAGGACTGAGCTGGCCAGCGAGAATAAGCAAGGAATCACTAAATAAGAGATGTTGTATGGATCCACTGATTCTCGAAATTTTTAAGGCTATTTGGACATATCTTACGTATGGACTCGGGTGCTCCAGCTAACATAGCAATGGAGGATTACTTCATGAGACAGGGAACGTGTTTTCGTGGACGCCGGCGTATTACACTACCAGAAACACTTGATGGAGATCTAAAGCTCGTGAAAAAAAGTCTAAGAAGTGGAGACGATCTGGACGAGTTGAGGAAACTATTTTACGATCGAGGAGGTTGGAAAAAGTTAGTTCGGAGGATTATTTTAAATTCTGCACGAGTGAAATTATAACTATGATTAAACCTGATGGGTCTTTGGTTCTTGAAGAACCGTCTAAATATACCACCAGGAAAGTCACATGTAACAACTTTTACCCCATCACGAAAAGAAATACGGGCAACACAGCAATAAAATTGTATGATTTTCCGATCCCTATTAAGAAGACTTTTTCAATCTTCTCCTTTCATTCACTCATCAAGTGGACCTGGTAATCGCGAGGATCCAAAAGAAATTTGGAATTCTCAAAGCTTTTACGTACTCTCTAGTATCTTCCCGCCCATAGTTAGAACTTAAATACAAACAATTTGTTCTACCGAGTATCAAGTACGCCTGTGCTGCGTGGATTGCCCCGACATCATTATCGGAGCCTATTTCCCCGAGATTTCAGCTGTTATCTCTTGAAGACAAATTTTAAAGATTTTTGACTTTAGCTGAGACTGATCCATGGTGAGTATGTCAGTACGAAGTTGGAAGGGAAGAAGCAATCGACACATGTAGTGTCCCAAGCCAAATATTTCTAACCTTTCCAAAAGAAAAATCATTTTGTCAAGTTTTTTGTTAATGCAGTCAAGTCCAAGGGGTTCCAAATGTACAGAATATCCAGCGACTTCAAGTCCTTCTGCGATAAGATAATTGACTATTTGTTAAGGTTTTCGATACAGCAAGAAACGTGAAGTATCATATACGAATTTACATAGCATGCGTTCTACATCTTCTTCACATGTTTAAAAAACCAGAGAGTGTTTTAAAAACGTAGATCTTCTTATTTCTTCGATGAAAGCTGCCACTAAGAAAGAAGAGAAAATTTTGTTCCGATTGAAGGTTCCACGCATCTAAGATGCTTTGGATTGAAGAGTGACATCGTCATCGATGAAAATTTCACTGCAGAACCGAATCGTCTATAAAGGACTCACGCAACAAAAAAGTGAGGAGCATTCCTTGGTTCTCCTCTACGATTAGTTATCATACTTCTTTTTAAATAAATGTGTTTTCCTGCCTGGGAGGAGCTATAGCTAATAGGCCCTATCTTAAAGTGCAGTATTATTATGGTAGCGTCTGCAAATTTCAGTTTTGTCCGTAATTTTCTTAAATATTTAAAAATAATTTAAAATATAATTTTGTTGTCAAGACTACTACAAATGGAGACCGATCTTTCATTCAAAAATATTTTAAAATTTAGAAATATAGAACAACTTGAAAAGCTAGTTGCCTCTGATGTGGACATAAACAAGTCTTGTGAAGGCCGGGAAAATTTTACTCCTCTTCATTGGGCGTGCTTTTATGGGAATTTAGAAGTTGGTCAATTTTAAATAAGCCAGGCCACTCACTATCTACTCTGGCATGGAGCAAATGTATTTGCGACTGCCTTCCGTGGCTGGACTCCTCTTCACATTGTAGGGTTAAAGGGAACTAGCAAATGTGCTGAAGTAAGTCAAGAATGGTTTAATTTCCAAGTCTTTATTAAATTATGATGCGGATATCAATGCTAAAGATTCACGTGGATGTACCCCCGCTCATCTGGCTGCGATTCATGGTCATTCGATTACCCTTTCAGGAATACTAAAGCAAGGAGCGGTAGAATGAGTTCATTTATGACAGAAATGCAACATTAGAAATGAAAATGGATGGACACCTGTCCATGCCGCTTGTTTTCATGGTCGCCTTGGATGTCTTCAAGTTCTTTACAAATGTAAAGCCAATTTGGATGATTATGACAATCTCGGTAACACTCCTGGTAGAATTATTTGATGATCTTGCAGCTCATTTGTGTGCCTCTGAGGGTCACGTTGACTGTCTCAAATTTTTGGTGGCAAATTGCAGGAACATTGAAGAACTGCTTTCCGCGAAAAATGATCACGGTGAAAGTCCGTTGAATCTTGCTCAGCTATATTATAAAACTGATGTAGTCAATTACATTACCCGGGCTCAAGATGAACTTGTCCGGTCTGAAAGGCAGTCTGGTTGTGACGAAAATTTATTTTTGCAGTGTATTCTTATCCAGGTCACATAGCCGCATTCAACGGGGACTTGGATAAACTAAAAATGCTGATTGAAAACGAAACAATTGGTCTCCACGATGTCGACGAGAGTCACTCGACGTATGCTCACAAAGGTTCATCGATCGCTGGATTTAGAAACAGCTGTGTGTCAGGGACATGCACACGTGATCGAATGGTTAATTAAGGCTGGTGCGGATCTAACAGCAAGGAATGATAAGAACGAAACCGCTGCGGAAGTGGCTTCAAAATTTGGGAAGGAAGATTGTCTAAGAATGCTGGAAGAGTGTTTAGGAATCGACTCAGGGTCCATGGCCGACCAAAATGTAGAGGAGATTACAGAAAGGTTCGCGAATCCAATGTGTAAGGGTTTCGATGACTCAAAATTAGCCAGGGCAAGGGTAAGGATTGATGAACTCACAAAACTTTTGGAAATTGCCAACAAGAACTACATACAGTTAGGAGGAATTCTTGAAGAGCCTCGAAGACAAGAACAAGAGAGGGAGATGGAAAAGTAAGCAAATACCTTAAATCAGATACATTTTGAATTTGAATAATAAATTGGAGGCTGAAAGAGTGAAAAGGGAAAAATTAGAGCAAAAATTAGACAAGTACAGAAAGGAGTTATTTATCCTTCGTAAAAAGACTCTCGAATGTGAACAAAAAGGGGCAACTAGAACTACTCATAAAATTTATTGATATTCTAAAAAAACTAATTTTGCTTCTGTTATAATTTTTTACTCAAAAGTATCAAAAAGATCCATTTGAGTCTGCCAAACTAATAAAACCAAATTTTTTAAGATTCCAAAATATCAGCGAATAAAAAATCAAAAGGGATTTTTTTTTAATTTGAAATAAAAAATTATTTTTATGAGGAACACACGACACATCAGAAACCTAAAGTTCGAAACAGAGGAAGTATTAGAGTTCGAATCTCGCCCACTCTGTAAAAGATCTTGGGGGATGATCTTCCTGAATTTTTGTGTATATCTGTGATCGTTAAAATGACACTTCCTTTGTTCAGAACTTTGGGTTTCTTAGTCTCCTGATTTCCTCACATCTTCGGTGGTCACGGAAAGAAGGGAAACGTTGGCTTTTATCCATCATGAAGTAGACATTCTGTGCAAAAGAGGTAAGGCACCCCCTGAACCTTCCAACTTAGTCATATTTGAGGAATTCAAATGTAAAAAAGTTAAATTTGATTATTTTTGTTAAAGCGGACATAATTTATAATTCATTTCTCGTTAAAACAAGATATTTCCTAAAAAGTCAATTATCTTACGATCTTTCTTAGTATAATGACTAATTTTACGATTTAATCTGCCAGAATATGTGGTACTTTAAACTCTGCTTTATTTTAAATTGCATTCTTCATTTGGTATTTTAAATCAAGTCAAATTTTAGTTTTTAACTTGTGGAGTTCTTTTTCTTGGAAAGATCATTTTTGATGACTACGTCCATGTCCTTAGTGGTACACTGAGTAGGAATGAAATTGCGACAATATTCTCAATGCTAACTTCCATCGGACTTATATCGATTCTGACAATCGCCATATCTCTTAGATTGATTCTGACTGAAAATAAGATAACTGGACTCAGAATTGCGGTTGTGTTGCTTGAATTACGTATTTAGTTTATAATTTTTACTTTGCTTACTGTTGCTTTGATGACTGGGTCTCTATTGCTCTGCAGTTTCTTCTACAAACCAGTTTGTTGTGAATGTAAATTTTCAGCATATTTCTGGTTTGGAAAAATTCACCAAAAAGTCTATGAGAGGTTATGATATTTACAATGCGACTGTAGATTATCTGCAAAACAAAGTACATCAGCAATTTGAAATTATAGTTCAAATGTTGTGGGATAGTGAAGGCTTCAGAGTTCACAATTCTGAGGATCCCGTTATCATGTTGTGAAAATGAGCCGTGCACTCCATATAACGCGTATAAACAAGTTTGAGAACATTATTTTACTTAGGGATGCAATTCTCTTATGGCCGAGGATTATTTCTGGAAATTTAAAATATCGCTGATTGTAGCCTCCGTTTTCTGCGCCTGGCAGGTTTACGGTTAACAAAATTTGTAGATAATCATGGGATTCGTCTCATGCTTCTTTCAAAATGACTAAAATTCTATTCGCTTAATAATTTGTTTGGTTTTTAAAGAAAATTAAAATTTTATTTATTTTCTTGACTTCAGAAGTTGTTTACTGCGAATGGGGGTTAATGTTGTCGCTCGTGTCGCAATTAGCTGTGGGTTGTGAACTTACCTGATCGAAAATATCCGTTCTAATCTCTGCCTTCGCGCCATGTGATCCAATTGTCTTAAAAAGGCCCAGTGTTTTGACAACATCCAAAAAAAGATCTATCTCTGTGGGGTCGAATATGGATGGATGTGATACTTAGGATGCGTATCACTCCGATATTGAGAACTGTATATATCTTAATTAGGCGTTAATTAACTCTCTGTTATATTCGGGATTATTAAAGTAAAATAAGAGAAAAGATATTGTGATGATCTCCAATTTTTAGAAGTAGTTGATACCCTAGATCTCATGTCAATGTCAGAAGCATATCTCAAAGTCAACATATAACCCTTAACATCTGTGATCCTCCAAATCCTTCAAATTTTGGGATTGACGATAGTTGGACCAGATCCTATGTGGATCAGACACTTTCTTATTTTCTCCTCTGTTTTTAGTTTTTAAAAATCGCAGTGTACTGTGTCAAGACCTTAAGACCTTGGTTTGAAGAACAGATTAAGGAGACAACGGAGATTGGTTTGAAGAACAGATTAAGGAAACAACGGAAACCTTAAATTTTGAACAAAGACGAATCAAATGACTGTAATAATTTTTATTTTTTTATTTACCCCTGTCCCTTCGAGTAAAAGAAGCCGCTGGCTAACAAGAACTTTACATCCAAAAGCGTACGCCCCCAGAGATCCGACAGGTATAATTGGTTCTGTGCATAAATTAGAGGTGGACCCGGACAAGAGGTGACTCTTCTCCTGGTCGTTAAAAAAACATGATGTGCATAGTAGAGAAGATGATTGTTCAATCCTGTATGATATGAATGTAGATCAGTGTGATAACCACAACGTGTATCCAAGACGCTCCTCTTTTATCAGAATTTGGGGAGGAGTGGGTTTTTTCCTCAATTTATGAGTTTTGGTGGCTTCTAAATAATAAATTGTCCCAAAGATCAAGGGTAAAACCAAACAAAATCCTTGATCCTGATGCGTTCAAACAGAACCTTCACCCAATACCAGTGATCCAGAGGACGTTGTCCAGGGAACTGAGGTCAATTCCAAAACTCGTTGCCAGGGAATGAAACTGTCTCTTGGTGGAATGAATAGCTGGATCCTTTTGAATAGCTGGATCCTCCAGTGTCAAGCTCTCTAGGGTCCGCTTTAATACAGTGGACTGTAGATAGGCCTGAGCTTCCTATCTACCCCCAACTGCTTCAGATAACCTTTGTGGTACTTTGTTGCAATTCCTTCCCATGTCATTACTATTGGAATAACGAGGACCTTGCAACCAAGCATCTGCCCCATCTCGTTTACAAGCAAGTCATACTTCCTTTTTGTTCTCCACCTCCATAGTCTGCAAACGGTTTTGAGACGTAGTGCCAACCTCTATGATAAGGACTTGGCCAGACTCCTTATCGTGTACCACAATGTCCGTTTTATTGTGCTTGACTAGCACCGAGGTACGGATAACACTGTCTACTTTAATTTGTACCCTGGTGTTCTCTACTACAGATTGCACCTTATGAGTCCGTTACTTTCTGGTGTGGCGAATACCATACTTATTGCATAGTAGAATATGAAGAATCCTTACTACCTCGTTATACCTCCACACATAGTCGTGGCAAAGCATGGATCCATCGAGTGGCTAAATGATCAACCGACATGCTCCTTGACTTACAGTGGGGACATGTATTTGTTGATCGCCCCCAAAAAATATTGCGGTCTTGCATATACGTATACAGCGCCTCCGATCGAGGTGAGTTGTCACCGTATTTTAGCCATATTGTCGACGACTTAAGGTCGAATGCTGGGGGTTGTCAAATGCTCTGAAGAGGACAATTTGTAAGCAAAATAAAGAATTTAAAAAAATAAAATATTTAAAGTAATTTCAAATGTCCCGTGTATTTGTCAATCCAATAGGAAGGAGCTATAATAATGTAAAGGACAAACCAGGGCCAATTCCTAAAGCCGTGAAGGTCCCAGTCTTCACTTGTGTCCGTCCAGCATCACAAATCAACGACTTAGTAAGACCACCTTCACTCACAGATCTATTCAACTCTATTAGTTCTTCTTGACTCGTCACTTTCAGCACGATTTTAGGCTGACCGTCCAACTTCCAATCATTAAACAGGTTGATGCTTATGCGACTTAATTGCACATTCCACCGCAGCGTGTGCCACCTGAGCAGCGATTTTTCCCCTTTCCATTTTGAGATCAGTCCTTACTGCGATTACCATTTTGTATTGATTATACTCATCCTAGATGGGTTTAAAATTACTATTACTGTGCTAAAAGTACGCTGAGTTATTCTCAACTTTCTCATTATCAGTGAAGTCGAAATTCAATGAGGAAGGAACCTGAACAGACACAAAAGTAAACTTCATATATTGTATATTTAAATTTTAAATATAATCACATTTATTAAAAAATAATTAATTTAAAATAAAAAAACTTACAGTACACTATTTGACAAAACTTGACAAAATTAATTAATTTGCCTCGTGGCGCCCGTAGTGCCTGGTGGCATAGTGGTTAGGTGTCGGGCTAAAGTGACTTAGGTTACGGGTTCAATTCTCGCTGCTGTTCACCTGGTGGAAGGTTCCACGCATCTACGATGCTAAAAAGGCTTGACGAGTGACGCCGTCATCAGTGGACTCTCACTGCGGAACTGGATTGTCTATAAAGGACTCACACACAAGAAAAAGAAAATAGAAGTGAAAATCATTCCTTGGTTCTACGATTAGTTAAAATTAACTGTTCTTTACTTAAATAAAGTCTGTGTCTTGCCTATGCGTAGCTAATACCACGGCTCCGTGAAAAAGGCTGTTATTATTATTGCCTCGTGGCGCCATGTGGTGCTGCGTGGCTAATTGGTTGAAGTTTTCTGTTTTGTTTGTCTGTTTCTCTTCCCTCTTCCTATTAGAGTGACGTCATGTGATCCATGTCATGTTCCACTTATCTAGGTGGCGTTCAGTGCCTGGCTGGCACGAAAAAAGATCATTTGCTCTCCCCCACTCCACTGGAGGGGTTTCCACAGCTGAATGTATGGACGTCTATTACCCATTATGTTGATTTCGGATGAACTCTGTTTCTGTAGAAGTGGAAACTGGATACACTTAATTAGTTGTTTACTTTAACTTCCTTCTCGGTGTATCCGAGGTTAATAAATTAAAATTAAATTAATTGACAAAACTTGTGGTTTATTTTAACTTAACGTAAGATNAGGACCATTTCATGTTCAAGGGCAAATGCTTCCGTGGCAGACCAAGGATGACCCTACCTATCATGCTGCACAAAGACCTCCAAAGGATAAAGAAATGCCTAAAGACGGGAGACGATCTGGACATGCTGAGATCGACTGCGTGTAACCGTGGAGGATGGAAGAGGCTAACTAATAACATTGTTTCTGGTATTGCACATGCTTTGCTATAACTATTATGGCAAGGCGATAAGTGCTGTAATAATAATAATAATTATAAGATCACTCTACACGCAATACGTACAACCGACGATCATCTATGGCTGTTCTGTATTGGGGACAAACCTGTCCAATGGGAATCTAAAGAAGATCAACGTTTTTGAAGCAACCGTCACTAGGTCTCTATGAAGGTTCTCCTCATTGCTGCTAAGATCAACTCCTTTCGAGGCACTTGTGAGAAGAATGGGAGCTCTATTGACACCTCCAAAATTTCCAAAAAACTCGTGCATACAGTAGGTGCGTCGGATCTCGCGAAAAATACTGAGTAAAGGTGAGATGGCTGCTTATGGATGCCGGGATCATCTGATCATTCATGATCTAGCTAAAAGTTGAGGAAAATTTGCTCTAAGAGGCAGCAACGTTCGTGAAGACATGATTTTTACTGAACAAAAAAGGTCGGATGTAGCAAGAGTGATGAAGAGAACGGTCTCGTGAGTGCATTCCGAAGTCATCGAGAAGAATATTGCATGTTTTTTTAGCGAAGTCTTAGATCTCTGACTTGTATATTTGAGTACGAGAGAATGTGACATTTTTAAAAACTCCAAATCCCATAGTCCCTTATATATTTACTGTTTTTCGTCTTAGTGAGCTTTCGCTTCTCTACGATTGTCAGATTATCCTACTGGTTGTGACCTGGGATGGAGTTGTCTCGAAATGCTTCAAAAACTGTATGGATAAGCTATCTGTTGTCGAAGCAACGAGAACTGACATTCAGTCAGTTGTGTTGAAAAAGACTCTCGAAAACATGCTAATTGAACACAAACAAGGGATGAAGGTTTCTGAGGAAAAGTATACCTCTGCTACCTCTCAACTTGTTGAACTGCCATGCCGTGAGGACAGCCACTGGAACAGAGATATTTCGACTGAATCTGATGTGGAGATGGGAAATAACAAGGAGTTGATGGCACACTTTTCTAAGAGAAGGAGAGGGATTACCAGCAATCCGGATTAAAATTCGCTTAATTAGATAATTTCGTTAATTTTTTTCAATGAGATTAATGTTTACTTTCGCGGAAATAACTGAGATTAAAGTATTAAACTTGATCGATAAAATATAGAATCGTCAGATACACTATCTATAGGTTTGATTCTCGACTGGGAAGGAGTTCAAGAAACTTAGGCAACTCTGCTAAGGAAACAAAGGAGTTATTCGTTTGTGGTTGTCATTTAATGGAATTGAAAGTAATTTTTCTTGCAGTTTAATCTATCCAGGTTAAAGCCGAGACATCACCCTTAAAACTTGTTCTAGGTAAATTCATCACCATTACGTATAGACCTACCCACGTGGTCCATATCATTGAGTAATTACCGGCGATGTAATTTCCAGCGGTGAATTTAACATTTACCCTTAAAACCAACAACGGTCACAATAGTCTCAGAGTCGTGCGCAATCACATTTTTGATTCAATTGACGACTCCTTTTCAATATTCGCAGCCGCTCCAGAAGTTTCAAAGGAATTTGTGACGAATGGAGAACGGTCCACTAAAATGAAACTTGAATTGGACTACTAAAACTAACGGCTTAATATTTTAATGAATCAAATCAATTTAAAATGCCTCAGCTTCCAACAAAAAGTGAGGATTTCCAAGGATACTTATTGTCATTTCTAGACATTATTTTGTACAAGAGTTATTTGAAATTCAATTTATTTAAAAGAAACAATCAACCGAGGGTCATAGTAGCCGTCCTGACTGCGTAACAATCCTATCTCTGGATGGCGAGCGGGATTCGCTCAAATAGCCAGAAGCACTCACGATGATCTCATATGCGCGTAGAAATCCTATTTCCTTGGAATTCCAGCGTCAAAGGCGCAAGGGACCCGGGTATTTCAACTGCGAATGGAACAAAGAATTGTTCTATTACAAAATTCAATGTCACCGCACAAACTCACAAATAATTCCGTAAGGTATTCCATGATAGGGGGACATTTATGTTCTCCGTAGTAACGAGTGGACGTCTTTTTCGACGATCTCAATAATTAGTTTATTACATAGGATAAATTATTCAAATGCCTATAACAATGTCCAACAGAGAACCAGAACCCATAATCAAAAAATTGAACCCGATAGTGAAACCGATACGAGAACGACCGACGCCTCTAGGACATACTCAGACAACCTGACTTTGCAGATCTCAGTCAACTCTGCTATGAGTGCGATTAAGATCGCTAACGTATTGTACCTTTACGACTAATCAGGCTATATGAGGATGAACCACAGAGGATCGGGCACCTCGATTATACAGAAACTCTGGATCGATTATACAGAAACTCTGACAAGACAGCCTTTATAGAAGACGTGAATGGTGCTAGCTCCTCTGGACCGAACATTCATTGGTTCAGAATGACAACCTCAGGTATCAGAGATTGTAATAAAGAACATACCATTTGGGTTGAGGACAGCGATCTCCTAGACTACCTCCAAGAGAAGGCTCTATCTACTTTCGAATGTTCAGACGAGGACAGCCGCTGCCAATGGCGAAAACGTTGGTCAGAAACAAAGAGAAGGCTCTATCTACTTTCGAATGTTCAGACGAGGACAGCCGCTGCCAATGGCGAAAACGTTGGTCAGAAACAAATCAGAGGCCAATGGATTGCGAAGAGGAACACAATATCTCGAATGCAAGATGAATCCGGGATCAAACTGTGTTAACTGTGGATCTTCTAAACACGAGGCCAGATATGGAGGATGCCCCGTGATATTAGAAGCTAAACATAAATTTGATGCACGCAACAGCAAAACGGAATTTAGACAAAATGAAAAGACTAAAGTCGAATGCAACAAGGAAACTCCACTGATAATAATCACAGAATCAATGAAACCGACAAAGAAGATAGTGCTGGTGAATGCCCGATTTCTGAGGAAGAGGCATTATGATCTAGCACTAATTTTGACAGCCATCAGGATTAACGTCCAGGTGGTCTAGGAGACCACAATGAACTAAATTGGAGGGATTCAACTCTATAGAAATACCGTGGGCGGAAGGCGCAGAAACCACTTTGTTCTACCGAGATGACCTTCAAACACGGAACCTGAATATTATCTGGGCCACACAATGCGAATTCGTGTCCATCGAGATACGTTGCTGTGGCTCGTGGATAAACATCGGGGGCATGTACTTAAAGGACATCAGGAATTGTTCTACATAGATCATAGAATTTTTTGAAAAAAAGATATATCTATTCTGGTGGGTGACCTAAACGCTCCGTTGGACCCTAACTCGAACGTTAACTAAAGTATCGACATTTCAGCCATTACCTTGGGGTTGATCAAAGAAAGGAACCGTCTGAGAACTAAGCTAAGAAGATGTGCTGACCGAATAGCTCTCATCGATCGACCAAAGATAACCAAAAGAGCCATCGAAGAAAGAAAAAGATTGGCTCTGGAGCAAATATGGAGGGTCGAGGCAAGCAAGTTGGAAGCCAAAGATCCCTCTTTCTGGAGAATCTACAAAAGAATAACTGGCCAGATGAACGACGAAAGGAAGATCATCTTGAACAACCAGGATGAAAACTCTTACTCTACAAAAGAAGCTCCGGCAATCTTTAAAAGATAATTGGACTAAATCCAGGGAGTCAATCCAATGGTGTTGATCCCTTGTGAGGAGATGGAGGCGTCGCAAGAACTTCATAACTACTCTTTGAACAACCTCAAGGACGTCGAGATGAAAATTATCCTAGAGGACGTCGTGGTTGCAATCAGAACATGCAAAGCAAATGCTCCGAGCCATGACCACGTTAGCATGAGTATGTTTAAAGTTGCTGGTTCTTAAGAACTTGTTCAACGGAAGCATTGACCACGGATATGTCCCAAAACGATGCAAGAGGCTGAGTCGGCATATAGAAGAGAGTGATTTTCTCCTTGCGGAACAATGGGCTTCAGGCCCGGAAAATCTTGTACAGATTGCATCCACCAAATGCACTTGGAATTACTGAAAGGATCGAGATTCAAGAGACAAGTAAACATGGTATACCTGGACCTATCCAAGGCCTTTGATGGCGTGTGGCATGAAGCCCTTCTGTCAAGGCTTGTGGCTGCAGAAATTCCAAAACTACTTTTCATATGGTCAAATGTTTCCGGAGACGTTTTATTAAAGAGGGGTGTTCCACAGGGCTCTGTCTTGAGTCCTCTACTGTTCGACATCTTCTTATCAGACTTTTAACTCCATTGGACCCTAACTCTAAATTATTAATTTACGCGGACGACATCTTAATCATGGATATTTCTTGCAGGTCGACGCTCTCCGAGAAAAGACTCAGGATATTTATTGACCGGGTGGAAGACTGTTGTGTCCGGAGAGGGATGAAACTCTCAACAGAGAAGTCAAACTTTATGAGAATCATCCGTTTACGAAGCCATCACCTGGGTGTAGCAGTCGACCAGGAAGGCTCATTTCTGTAGGACATCAAGCTGAGGAGGAAAAGACGCTGCAAGCGCTCCTTTGCGCACACAACATGGTCGTCAGTATGGAGACCTTCCTCTTCATCTTTATGAGGATAATTACAACGATACTGTTATATGGATGCAAAGCATGGTACCTATCCATGAAGAAGGAAAGAATATTGTCACTACTGGAAAAGTCTAAAAGATCAGCCATAAAGTTAGCCCTGGGCAGAAGACTACGCGACGTCCTGAGCACTCAAGAGGACGGGATTCTTACCCCAGTAAAGCAGATTGTGGAAAACAGGATTTGTGGACTCCTACGCAAGAACGCAAATTAATAATGGAGATGAGGGACGTCGGATGTGTCCAGGAAGCAAAGGCGGACTAGTAAAATCCCTACACCTAACTCCTAATTCCTTTTTAATAAAGTTTTTCAGTTTCAGTTTTTCAGATTAATTGGTGCCGCAATCACACTTATTAAACCTTTTTCCAAATTATTTAAACCTTTTAATTTTTTTCCTCCGCTTGTAGAGATTTTTACTATCTAAACCATTAATTTGACGATTAATGAATTTTTATACTGTGTTATACTTGTTCTACATAAGAAATTTGAAAGGGTTGATGCCTGAGCAGAAAAACCGTTGCAGGTCCATCTGCGAAGATATATATGAGAGGCTTCTGAGCTAATCAGACCAACACCGACGCGCCTGTCTAGTCACTGGAAGATGCAAATGGAGTGGCGCTCGATCAATGCCCTCCCAGTTTAAAGAAGGCATAGAGCAGAACAGAATCATTTGGCCAAATAGGCAGCTTTTCAGTATATTGCGTTCTCAAATTTATTTATTAACCCCGGATATATAGAGAAGAGATTAGGAATTAATTAACTTCCATTTAAAGAATTTCCAATTCCCATGGCCGTGAGAAATATTTTTTTTATCCTTATTCGCCATTATGGGAACCCCTCCATTGGAGTAATGAAGATGCCAACTAGACACTGAGTCAGGTAGATCCCACGATGAGTTCTCTTAGAATAAATAATTAGTTAAATGCATTCCCGCGTTACCGATATAGGGATCCGCTTGTGCGCGCTCTTCACTACCAGTTTTTCCCATATAACTTTCCTCCTCGCACGTCTCAGAAGTTGATCGAGGAAATCAATGCACAAGGTTCCTTGTTTAGTTTTCGAAGTGAATCCTCTGATGTTGAAAGTTGCAATTGTAGACAGAGTAGAGTACAATAAAGACATTATTAGAGTCAACCACTCAATCAAAAAATAAAAAACATTACATTACATATTATTTTAAAAATAATTAATTAATTTTATAATTCTCGTTGGATGGGTGAACGTTACAATATAAATACTAGATTGGAGCATTTACAGTCTAAATATGTTGGGACAGGTCATTCTGACACAAATAAAGTATATTTTAATATTATACCAATAGTGGGAGTGGGTGACCAATCAACATCGTGACAGTTATGTCTCTTATATTGGTCATTTCGATCTATTGAGCTATATGGCCATTGCGGAGAACGAAAGCAAGTCACGGATCAGATTTAGTATGTTGCAGAGGATGTTACAGCCTTGTGGTCCTCCTCCGCCACCTAAAGAGGACATTTAACAATTTTGAATAAATTCGATTTGTTTTTTGAATGTAGTTGCTAAGCAATATGAATAACCAATCAACGTAATGTGGTATTGTTACCTCCAGGTCCGTGGTGGTACTGGGGAATCTTCCAGCCAACGATTACACCAAGATGGATGACTCGGACATGCCTTCACTTTGTAAGGTTATAACGCAAACCAATATCGTTCGACTGATCGACCTGTCTTTCAACAATATTGGAGATGATGGTATCTCCATTTTGGTCGGTTGCATCCAGAATAGCCAAGTGGGAAGCCTTAATCTTCAAGGAAACGACATTGGGACTGTGGGAGCTACTACATTGGCTGATCTCCTTAAAGTCTGATTTCTCGTCAATTTCAGTCCAATGCACACCTCAAAGTTCTCAATTTAAAAGCAAACAAGATCGGACGGAAAGGGGGACTTGAAATAGCAAAGTCCCTCAGAGTAAATTCAACATTGGAAGAACTGGATATTGGAGAGACTGACCAAGTAAGTTGATGTTATTACAAGACAGGAAATGGAGTCGCTGATTGCCTTTGCGATTGTCCTCAGCTCATCAAACTCTTTGAAGAAACTCAATGTCTCTCGCCCACTTCTATTTACCCATGAAGAGGAGTCAACGATACACTTCTCAGATATGCTCAAAGTACCATCGATTCCTATAAACAGATCAATTCCTCACTTACTGAAATTCATCTGGCAAAGATGAACATTAAAGACCTCGGAGCAATGTGGTTGGCCAATTCTCTGGTTCACAACAAAACTCTAAGGTTGCTTGATCTGTCTTGGTTGGTACCAGGGTTTTATTTTAGCAATGAAATAACATGTGACGGAGCCTACGACGTGGCACGAATACTAAAAGAAAATGATACGTTAGAAATCCTCGATTTAAGTTGCAATGACCTCAAGGATGAAGGATCATTGGCTATAGCTGATGCGCTATTATCCCAAACCTCCCTTCATACGTATTATTACTATTTTAAGCAGACTTTCTATGACTAATAATTCGATACGGGATCGTGGACTGTGTGGACTGGCTGAAGGAATCATGTTCAACGGCACTCTTAAGTATCTGTATATTTGGGGAATCACGTGGGTGATGATGCGGCTGAGGTAAACAGTTAGATAGTACAGTTAGACACTGGCAAGTTTAACTCTGACTGGAAGACTAAAAACAGAAAATGTTGATTACACTCCATATGTGGTTGATGATGTGACGTATTTGGCCTGGAATTGTAGTAAACCCAACGAATTTACAATTTAATGTGACTAACATTATTCACTAATTATATTATTTTCATTTTTTTATTTATTTTAATAACCCCGGGAACACCGAGAAAGAAAGACAAAAGAGTCAAACAGTTAGGTGATCCCAGTCCTCGCAATCAATTGTGCCATTCGACGTCTGTGATCTTCCATCGTCCCCACTACTTTCCGGAAGAGCCTTCTCTCGTTCTTGCAGAGGAATCCGATCGGGGAGGGGAATTTCTTATTTAATCGGTTTATCATTATTTTCATTGATACAGTGTGACCTCGGTTTGGGGCGGACCCCGCCCTTGGGCACTTCCTTTGGAATATCTAAACAAAGTTGATCTTTTGCGGATAAAAAAACCGAAAATCCAGCATAAAACTTGAGGAATAAACCGAAATCGCTTAATTTCCAAAAGACTACTCTAAAAAGCCACGACGCAAGCGTGACTTGGTGGCTCCTCCAGTTGTGGGAATCAATTTTGCACTTAAATCAACGCGAACGACAATACACAGTTCTTCCCGAGATGCTATCATCCTGTTCCTTTGTGCTCTCGACGCTCGGGAGTCGGATTTCTACACGCAATGTAGATGATCTCCGCGAGGCTTTTGGCTATTTGAGCGAATCTCACTCGCAATCCTGAGGGAGAATAGCCACATAGTCAAAACAGTTTACCTAAACCAAAATATGCGCGAAATCATCCATAGTTTGGTGGACAGTGTGGTCTACAAAAATTCCCACTGCCTAGGTTTTCAGTCTACCTGGCCAAAATCGAAGGATTTATTGAGAGACTGACGGTATAGCTCTTAACAGTTGGCGAACGGTGGAAATTCTTAATAATCTAAAAGGTACTGGACACTCAAAGATGACTTGTGGATAATCCATCAGCAAACTCTTCCTGGCTCTTTCTACCTTAAGTCCATGCTCAGTACTGCCCATGCTGTGCCATAAACTTAGTTGGCTTTACTTTGTAGAAATAATACGCAGAAAAGATTTATCAAAAGATTATCAACAATACTTGTTTGTTTTCAAAAAGCATTTCAAGTGTACTTTTGTATTAAATACGAACAAAAATATTTAACAACCCTTTACAAATATTACAAGTAATTTTTTAAACTTTCTCCGCAAAATCAATTATTTCACAATTTTATGAGTGTAGCTTTCATTCCATTTTTGATGCATGTCAAGTTAGTACATTTATCCGGGTTAATCAAAACCATTAAAAAATTCATGAATAAATTCGTTATTGCCACATAAATTTAGAAGGGGAAAATGAGAAAGACACTTGAAATATTTTGTCATGCCTTGGACAGACCAGAATCTTTACTGAGGTCCCCCTCCAACTGGTCTATTGAAGCTGTAGATATGATAGCAGGCTACAGGCATTCTTACGCAAAGACACAACCCTCTCCTCTACAGAAAATAGATAATAATTATCCAAGCTTACATCAACCAAATTACATAATTCTTATGTAAAATTTAATAAAAGCAAATAATAGAAAAATAATGAAAAATACAAAAAATAATAATAGATTTATGCGAAGAATGATCTAGATGTTCCCTCGCCATACTCTTCGTTTTCACTCGAAATGTCAGAGTCTCCGAAAAGTCCCCAGTACTTAACCCCCTAAAATGAAAATCAATCCCTTACGATAAATTTTGCTTAGACAGCAGAAGCCACCTATAGTCCCTGTCGATATTGAACTCGTACAACCACCCTGAACTAGAACCCACGTGCAACACAAAGTTATTGTTAGACGACCTAAAATATTCAAATCAGCTTACTTCACCAGAAATGCCTTATTTTGGTACCCATAACCACACGGGAGTTTGACTGAGCACATACTTCGCTGTTCGGAGGCAGACCCAGCCGACTCTATTGGCAGAAATCGCATTGAGGACCACAACATGCTAGTTATCGACCCCCAAACAGAACTTTACTTTATAATAAAACTAACCCCTGCGGATTGCTGTTCAACTTGAAAATATGTACAGATCCAGTGTCGGAAGCCACCACGAGGAGCTCCAGATTGTAGAAAAACATCGAAGTTATGTTGGCAGACCTTAGATTTAGCCAACCAAGGACCTCATGAGTCCCCGAACAAACTTGAAGACCAAGCTTCCATCCTCGGTGTTATAGACCCTAATTAGCTTCCCCTAAAATCACACCAATGCCTACCGTGACTGGGGCGACAGCCAACAGCCGACACTCTACAGAAAACTCTAACGCAGCAATCTGTTCCTCAAAGCACGTGATGGTAGTCAACTGACGAGATGGGATTGTTTTCAGAATCCCAACCTGGCCAACGTCACAGTGGGGGAATGCGATTGTATCACCAAGCATTGTCAGGGCGGGGGAGTCTACGTCAACGTCAGTGACAACATCCCCTATTGGGATGATAGTGGAGGAGTTGAATATGTGGAGACGGCAGGAAACCTTCACAACGATAATTTTATCGTTTATTTGAAAGCCAGTTATATTTGCAGTGAAATTTAAATTTCTGATTCGTTTATTTTGCTGTGTGTCGTAGACGTTCAGCATTCGGGGATGATCCTTGGTTACAAAAAGTATTCTTCGACATCCGACTTCTTGCAAAATCATCGAAACGTCCCATTTATCCGTTTTATTGCTAGAGAATAAGCTAAATGGAGTGTTGTCATCACATTTTATTAGACAAAATCCAATTTCAGTCCCAACACAGAGTGTTCTTTGTTGTTTAGTGTAAAATACCTGTCTGTGTGAAGATATGATACGCAAGTCACCACAACCATTTGTAATTATTATACAATTTTATTTTATATTTTGATTTTGCTGTTATTTACTTTAAATTTATTTTTTATTAAAATATAATATATTGTAATTATTTTTGCTAGTTCCTCATTTATAAAGTCAGATAAATATAAAAAAATTAATAAATTTAACACTGTATATCACCTCATTTAACATTAGCTAATAACTTAGTTTTGTCCTTTCAGTGATGCAGCAATAACTTTCTTTACGATTTGTACGGAAATTCATTCAATTAGACATCCCTCTTCTCGACTGTTTTTTGCTATAACGTAGGAAAGAAAAACTAATTTGGCTCCTATAATTATGATATTTTTATGATATAATATCGAAATTTATAAATGTTTCATTCATCGATAGAATGGGCGAGGAATTGACTATATCGATCATAGCCTATATTGATCGAAAATTCCCAACCACTGCTCAAAAATGATTTTATGTATTTGCTGCTAAAACTGCTCAGTTTTTTCTTATCTAATTGAGGTTAATCGGACGGCTTGCGGGAAAGCAGAAGGGTGATCCTAGAATGTCCAGAACATCGGGCTAGTGATTATGAGCGGTAACTCTCATTGAGTGCTCAGGCTATAATGGAGACCTGTCACAACAACTTAACTTTATTTAACAATATTTGATTTTTATTTAAAAAAATTAAGTTTAAATAAATTGCGGTATGATTATTACAACCGCCCTCAGATGATCGGATGATCCTGGTTACTAGTCTTAGTATGGGCCGCACTATAATTCTATATGGGCTGTACTCGGATAATCTTGATTCCAATCTCTTCACCCTCCTTTTTTTAACGACTTCTCAGATCATCAGAGAGGAAGTTGATAGGAATAAAGTGGATATTAGATTACCTGTCGGAAATACTATGTGATGATAATTTTGATCGAATTGCAACAGATTTTGCAATACAAATTGAATCCCAAAATTTACATAACACGTGGGTATATCCATGACAAAGCTCATATCAGCAAATCATATAAAAATCCAAACCTTCCTATTTTTTATTATAAGCGACAGAACAGAATAATTCGTATAAACAATAATTTCGCCGTTTCAGATGATTCCTGTTACCAATCTCTTCCACTGTCCTCTGATATTGACTCCTCAGATAACCAAGGTCTTTGCCGTCTCCATATTTTCATTGAAAATTTCATGAGCGTCGATGGAATCATTTTTCAGTTGCGGTAAAAATTAAAATATCTTAAATCCTTTAAAAATCGACATATTGACGTAACGAAAATTATCTGTAAATTTTATCCAACTGTTGAAATTTATATTATTTTTATTACTAGCACTTTCACAAGAGCCATAATATTTATAGCCCCGCATGTTCTGCAAAAAATATAAGAGAATTAGTTAGGTTGCTCAAGCTCTTCTGTTCTTTGCTAGGTCCCTCAGTGAGTCCAGATCGTCACCAGAAGCTAATGTTTTCTTCACGGCTTTCAGATCGTTTTGTAGAACGACAGGGAAGGTAGTTCTCGGTCTTCCACGAAAGTTTTACATTGGAGGAGTAGTAATCTTCCATTGCGATGTTCGGAGGGGATATCGGGTCCAACCTCAGGACGTGTCCAAAAAGTCTCCAACGAGAGCTAATGATCTCGTGGCTTAATGGTTTACAGTCACACTTATTGTACAGTCCATTCCGCGAGATCTTGGATGGTCAGGACATTCCAATTATGTTTCTTAGATGATTCCTGTGAAATGAGTCTAGCCTCTCCAATTCCTCTTTAGAGGTGGCCCAGGTCCCAGAGTTGTATAGTAGAATTGGTTTGATGAAAGTGTCGTATAACATAATCCTTTGTTTTATGTTATATCCTTTCCGTTTTAGCCAAAGATTTTTCAGCCTTTGTAATGCCGCATTTGCCAATGTTTTTCTCCGTATGATGTCTTCGCTATCTCCTAGTAGTGAGCCAAGTTTTTTTATGTGTCTCTATTTTTCTTCAAGTGAGTTGTTCATTCGTCTTATCTCTGTCCGTTCTGTTTTTTCACTGTTCACGGTGAGAAACTATTTCCCAAGTATATCTGGTGCTTTTTCTAGTACATGCTCCAGGAGTTCTTTTTCTTCAGAAATTAGATCGACATCACCAGTATAAATCACTTCTTCTATTTTTCCTTGATATAATGGTCTCAGTTCCTCATAGCGGCCTCCAAGTATATTGTGAATAGTAGGGGAGAAAGGGAGTCTCCTTGAGGAGTGCCTGTGTTTGTTTCAAATTTTCTTGGGTAGGTTTTTCCAACTCTCACAAGGAGCTCTGTGTTAGATAGAAGGATTTGAATCATTCTTAGAGTCGATTCGTCAATAAACCCTTCCAGCACTGTCATCAATTTTTTCCTGTTAACCGAGTCAAAGGCTTTTGATAGATCTATTCCCAGAATGTGGATGGCATTGCAATATCTTTGATGTGTTGCACATCTCTATCTGTGAGTCCAGACTGCATCAGCTGTTGATCTCCTTTCTCTAAACCCACTTTGACTTTCGGGTAGATATTCATAGGCGGGTCCTTTTATTCGTTCCAATACAATGTTAGCTAAGACTTTCCGTAGAGAATTTGATAATATATCGGTCGTAAGTTTTCAACCGGTCCTTTGGGTTTATTGGGTTTTTGTATAGGAATTAGTAATCCCGTTCCGAGGGATCAAGTTGAGTTAGTTGAAAACACTTCATTTAGTAGTGTAGCGATTTATTAAAATAAGGGTCAGGCCCGTATTTCAGTAATTCTGGGTTTATCGTATCTGGTCCATGGCTTCTGTTATTTTTTAGTTTTTGACATGCTGTTTTTACTTCCAAAATTGAAATTGGTTCTTTTAAAGGTCTAGGCTTTCCTTTGAATGGGGGATTGCTGTAGCCACATTAAAAAGTTTCTCAAAATGTGTTGCAATTACCTCCGCTTGCTCTTCAGTATTCAGTAATGTCTTGCCATTTTTGTCTTTGATGATTATTCGTTCCTTCCGGTTTGTGTGGCGTAGTAAACGAGCGGCCATATACATTTGTGAATTATTTTTTAGTTTGGATACTTCATTGATTTTGAGAAGAAGTTCTTCTTGGTGAAGTGTCTTGTTCAGTCTCCTGATTTTTCTACGGATTTGGTCCCTCTGCCCCTGAAGGACTTTTCTTTTGTTATAGTCTTTTTCGATTAGTTTTTTTGTATGGATTTCCTTTAACTCCTTTGCTAATTCCTTTACTAGTTCTGTATGTGTCGTCAGACCCTTACTGGCCATCTCCCGCGTGCCGAGGTACTGGCTTGCTGCTTCGTTTATTATATACTTCGTGTGATCCCACGAAATTCCTACTGTTTGGTCCTTCAGATAAAGCAGATGTGTTTTTGGTAACTTTTGACAGTCTGGATGAGAGATCAGTTTTCCCGTTGCGTATCCATTTCTTGTATTCTCATTATTATTGTTTGTTAATGTTATTATGTTTCTTATGTTTGATACCATGTTTCGCCAGGCTGAAGGTGACAATAACCATTCTGTGATCGCTGACAGTTGTTGAACCTACGTATGAGCGTGCGTTTATAAGAGAGCGTTTGTCATTGATCCGACATATAATATAATCAATTTGATTGTATATAGGGACTAGTTTTCCTTCTGAATTTTTTTGTTCGCCCATCCAAGTGGTTATGTGGCATTTTGTATCTTCTGCTTTCTAGACATTTTTCTTATCCGTTGTACAGAGAAGAAACGAGGCACGTCACCACCTCACCAATTTCAATTTTGGAAGTAAAAACAGCATGTCAAAAACTAAAAAAATAACAGAAGCCCTGGACCAGATACGACAAACCCAGAATTACTGAAATACGGAAATTTATATCTATCAAATTATTTTAATTTTTTCCAAGAAATTTAATATTTAAAATGATATTTATTAATTTTTTACATTAAATTTTTATCAAAAACAAAAAAGTCAATCATAAATGATCCCCGCCGACATAATCGACGTTGCGTTCTCTCTCACTATTGTTATAGAGATCAACTGGAGAAGCCACCGACCTTCACACGTGTTGTGGCTTTTTAGTGTAACCAGGCGTCCCAATTTCTTTAGGAAACGAAAGCGATTTTCCGCTGATTCCTCTTGTTGTCTCAACTACGATGGGGGCAGAACGTGAACCGATTGTGCAGCGCTCGTATTTTTTTCCTATGTTTTCATTGCTTTTTTCTCGGCATACAGTGTGTCTACCGCGCTCCCGACCATGTTGGATGGACAAAGGGGGTCGATACACGTTTCATCCCATACCAATGGCTTCCCCTTTTCGAATGGAAAGGTTTTAATTCCGTCCGATCGTTTTCCGTCCCTTCTGTCCAGGTAAATCGGTTCAAGTATGGAGTAGTACCCAGCAGACTTCAGACTCGCTTAACAATTCCGTTGATCACCTCATGTCTTTGGAATCGTCCTGCACTTCTTCGGCAAGAAAAGGCATGATGTCCATAACAGTCTACGGTGCCACCGCACCTGGACTTGTGAGTCTGGCAAATCTTCAGCCCATGTCTGATGGAGATACTGGCGCGGACAGTATCGTCATCAAGGCGGGTCCCGACGCTTCCGACCGGGATGGCATTGATTAAGCGCCACTCCATTCGCTTTTTCCAGTGACTAGACAGGCATGTCAATGTTGGCTTGATTGGTTCGGAAGCCTTTCATATTTATCCTCGCAGATGGACCTGTAACTGTCTTTCTCTCAGGCATCTTGACTTTCAGATGTTCCGTATCTCTGTTCTCTAACGATTCTGTTGTGAGTCGGAGAATCATCTTGATCAATAGCTTTCTGGTGCAGTGGGAAATCGCTTCGTTTCCTAAGAAGGTTGGACGCTTGGTTACACTCAAAGCCACGACGCACGTGAGACTCAGTGGCTTCTCCTGTTGATCTCCGTTTTAATAGTGAGAGGCAACACAACGTCGAGTATTTCGATATTAAATTAATTATAACTTAGAACTCCGTCGACATATTGGTACAGCGTTGTTTCTCACGATAGTCACGGAGATCACCTGGAAAAGTCAATGGGTTTCATGGACGTCGTGGCTTCTGAGTATAACCATACATTCAAGTTTTTGGGGAAAAGACAGTGATTTCCCGTTTATATCTCTAGTTGTCTCAATATCTTTATTAAACTTTCAAAATGTATAAATTTCTAGTGTTTCACTGAAGTGTGTTCGAGTACTTTATATCGAGAGGGCATGGTTATGTGAGCCACTCTCCTCGAATCTCCCAGCAACCAAACGGGAGCGTAAAAATTTTGTAATCATTTCTGCTCAGGTGGACGACTTTTGAGTATTACGTATTGTTTGCCTTGATTCCTCAGTAGGGAAATGAAGAATTATCTTGACCGACCCCTGGCTAGAACTCAGAGAAGAGTGAAATCCGAGGCGTACTAATCTGTTAGAAATCAGACGTTCGGGAAACGTTAGGAAGTGGAACTGAAAAGGGAGTTGGAAGTTGATTGATTGTATTCTCAAACCCCCACAATGTATGTTATATAATTATTGAACTGACAGTGAGTTTCTCAGAAGGAAAGGGGATGTTTAGGCGTCCAACATTTTGAGACATTGGAATATCATTTTTTTTGTTTTGCTTAAATGGCTGATTCTTATTTTTAGTAAGGAAGCATCCAAGTGCTTTAACTGGTGAGTTAGTCTTTGAGGCCTTGGAATGATTTGTTGAAACAAGAAAAAGATCGAATCCTTTTTTGGCTACGGGAATCCGAAATTGGTTATCTCACTAAGAAATTATTCCATAGTTTGTATAACCCACTTATTTTTAATTAACTAAAATTTTGATAGATCCTTCCTCAGGTACATGCTCCTTCTCAAGGGCTAACTTTCCGTAATTAGACCAGACGGGATTCGAACTCAGATTTTGTGGACTCGATGCTTCCTTATTTCGAAATTTTTGGTTTATATTATCTCCGAATTTATTCAGAGGAAAGATTATATCCATTGGAGGAGATGAAGACATCATGTTTTCCAGAACTATGTATAGCATAGCATTCGGTTCATTACTACGTGACCTCGGCACTTCCCAACTGGTCCTGCCCAGATAAATTTTAAAAAGCCAAAAAAACTGAGATGTAACAAAAAATAAAATTACTCAGACATCAAAGATAGAAATATTGTTTTGAACAGAAACACATTCAATCTACCAAACCTCCTTCCTTCTAAGAGTCACTCTTCCCTGTCCTAATTCGCACACGCCAGATACATCTGACTTTAATATCATTGGACAGCGCCACATTCTAACTCACACTATAAAAACGATTGCTTTATCTCCGCTTTTGGTTGTTATTTCCTAATACCTACCGATTTACTTCACTTGAAGCGAGTGGGGGCAAACAAATAATCCTCCAAATTCAAATTTATCATAAAAGTTGGAAAAACCAAAATTTATGAGGAAATTAAAAGAATTAAAAATCATAAAGATCAAAATACATTACATGGCATAATAATGTCTCTCACAGTCCATATATCTAAAAATAATCAGAACAGCAAAACTCATCTAATACAGTCCAAAAATGGGTAAACACTGGTTTGTCATCATGCCTCCTCTCCTGGTCAATGTTGAGCACATTTACTGACCACTTCCCAATGTTATCATGCGCTGGTAGTTCCTTGAACTTCAAATAGAATGCTTCACTAAGAAATCGACAAGGAATATTACTATGAGCGAATATCTCACTGGGATTTTCCTGCCATGGCCACCCTTTGAATTGCCACGTGGGTCCTTGCACAAATACGCCACCACATTCATCCAGTCCTCATTTTGAAGCTTCACGATACTATCCACAACTCTGTACCGCCTCGTCTGCTCTCCAGGAGTCTTCCTCACCAACATAACCTCAGTCTGTCGAGTACCACCGCTTTTTTTGATTTCGTCGACGGGGACATATCTTTGTAAGCACAACAAACAACCTCAAATTGACAAGACACTCCTCCACATTGTACATGTTGATGAGACAGCTATGAGAGACAGGAATCACTATTATTGGAGTCCGTATTCTTCGACGTTGCACAACAAGGTGAGTTTCTGACTTATTACTACCACTGAAGGTCCCCGTTGTGTCAATTTTGAATCCCCCAGTATCTACAATTATCCAACGCAGTAAACTTGACTCTTATTGAACCTCTCCTGGTCATACCGACTGTAATCTAGCCCAAACTGAGGATTCGGTTTCTACAAAGTTAACAAATTGTCTACTGGAACAGCCACGTGCTCGTTTTTCACCCCCTTCGACTTTAACGACTGTAAAACGGTCCTCACTCCCTCCCAAAGAGGTTTGCTACTCTGAAGGATGCTATTTCGGTTTGTCCACACCCTCTCCCTGTACACGCCATCACGAATAACGTCAGAGCCCACAACTCCACGTACAAACTTTTCAGAGTCGTGTTTCTTCCGTTTTATTTTTCTTGGATGGAGGCAATTTGCTCCTCAGATAATGCTGTGTTTATAGATGTCGAGGTTTTCTCTTTCTGACTTTGCTGAGGGTCCTTTTCAGTGAGTTTAGTCTCCACAAAGTCCAGAGAAGTGTCGATGCTTGGCACCACTGATCCACTGATTTCTCCAGTGAGATATTCCCACAAATCCTTTCTGTCAGGCCTATGGACAACCATAACATTTTCTGTCTAAAAAGTTATCCACGTGTACTACAGCAGCTTTTTTTATATATTTAGAATGTGATAACATAATATTGGAAAGGAAAAAAAGGAGACTTTCGAGAGTATAGTATTCTTTAGGTATTCCATCCTTTCCAGTTCTATTTAGGACTAAAAAACAAATTTCATACCCCCAGACGATGTAATTTGTTAAAAGTGTTTTTGGAAAAGAAACGTCAGAGAAAATAATATTATCTTTAGATTCCTTAATTTCCCGTTTTTCTACATAAAATTTTCTCAAAAGTGTAAGAGCGTCTGCCATTTTGTCTAATAAAAATTATCAACACACACCAACTTCCTTGAGTCAAATTTAAATTTTAAGTAATTTTTATATTTTTATTTGAAATAATAATGTTTAAATTTAATTAAATTTTTCTATTGTTAATTATGATTCATTTTTAAATTGTAGATTATTAATTTCCTCCTACAAAAGTTGATTTTTTTTGGTGAGGTGGTGACGTGCCTCGTTTCTTATCTGTACAACGGTTAAGAAAAATGTCTAGAAAGCAGAAGATACAAAAGAATAAGCTTGCCCTAAAGTTTCTTACGTTCAATGCTAGAGGAATATCTAAGCCTCAGTCAAGAAATATTCTCTGTGATGACCTAGAGAAGATATAACGTTTCTATTGGATGTATACAAGATACGAAAATTACACATTATCTCGATGAAAACCATAGAAAATATCGACTAATATGCCTACCCACTGACTAAAAACACTATGGTCTCGGATTCGCCATTAACAGAAAACTATCAGCCGACATCAGTCGCACTTGGCGCGTGAATGATAGGATCTGCGTAATACAGATCTATCTGAACAACCAACGTTCCCTAAAAATACACTAACAATTATAAATGTATATGCGCCACACTGAGGAAGAGTTGCAAAAAACCCGACTGAGCTGGATGAATTTTACTCAGCATTATTAAAAACGTACAATGAATACGAGTCGTCTTCACTTATATTCATTGCCGGCGATCTGAATGCGAAAATTGGAACAAAAAAGAACTCAGAAGATACCTTCATGGGAAGACACGGACGCGGGAAAAGAAACCTGCCTGGGACCATACTTGGCCATTTCTGTACGGCAAACAAACTGTTTTTGTGCAACACCGCATTTTCCCATCGTGCATGCCATATAACCACTTGGATGGGCGAACGAAGAAACCCAGATGGGAAACTAGTCCCTATATACAACCAAATTGATTACATTATATGCCGTATTAACGACAAGCGCTCTCTCACAAACGCATGCTCATACGAAGGTTCAACAACTGTCAGCGATCATAGGATGGTCATTGCTACCTTCAGCCTGGCGAAACATGGTATCAAACATAAGAAGCATAATAACATTGCAAACAATATTAATGACAACACAAGAAGTGGATACGCAACGGATAAACTGGCCTCGCATCGGGACACAGTCAAAAATTACCAAGAATACATCTGCTCCCATCTGAAGGACCGAACAGTAGGAATTTCGTGGGATGGCACAAAGCACATAATAAACGAAGCAGCAAGCCAGTACCTCGGCACGCGGGAGATGGCCCGTATGGGCTGGACGATACATACAGAACTAGTAAAAGAGTTAGCAAAAGAGTTAAAAGAAATCCATACAAAAAAACTAAACGAAAAAGACTATAACAAGAGAAAAGCCCTTCAGGGGCAGAAAGATCAAATCCGTAGAAAAATCAGGAGACTGAACAAGACACTCACCAAGAAGAACTACTTCGCAAAATCAATGAAGTATCCAAACTAAAAGATAATTCACAAATGTATTTGGCCGCTCGTTTACTACGCCACACAAACCGGAAGGAACGAATAATCATCAAAGACAAAAATGGCAAGACATTACTGAATAACTGAAGAGCAAGCGGAGGTAATTGCAACACATTTGAGAAACTTTTTAATGTGACTACAGCAATCCCCCCATTTCAAAAGAAAGCCTAGACCTTTAAAAGAACCAATTATAGTTTGGAAGTAAAAACAGCTGTCAAAAACTAAATGACCCACTTTTGAATAAATCGCTACACCACTAAATGAAATGTTTTCAACTAACTCAACCTTGCCCTGGAACATGATTACTAATTCCTATACAAAAACCCAATAAACCCAAAGGACCGGTTGAAAACTTACGACCGATTATATTATCAAATTCTCTACGGAAAGTCTTAGTTAACATTGTATTGGAACGAATAAAAAGACCCGCCTATGAATCTACCCGATAGTCAAAGTGGGTTCAGAGAAAGGAGATCAACAGCTGATGCAGTCTGGAGTCACAGATGGAGATGTGCAACACATCAAAAATATTGCAATGCCACCCACATTCTGAGAATAGATCTATCAATAACCTTTGATTTGATTAACAGGAAAAATTGATGACAGTGCGGGAAGGGTTTATTGACAAATCGAGTCTGAGAATGATTCAAATCCTTCTATCTAACACAGAGCTCCTTGTGAGAGTTGGAAAAACCTACTCAAAAAATTTGAAACAAACACAGGCACTCCTCAAGGACACTCCCTCTCTCTCCTACTATTCACAATATACTTGGAGGCCGCTATGAGGGAACTGAGACCATTATATCAAGGAAAAATAGAAGAAGTGATTTATGCTGATGATGTCGACCTAATTTCTGAAGACAAAGAACTCCTGGAGCATGTACTAGAAAAAGCACCAGATATACTTGAGAAATGGTTTCTCACCGTGAACAGGGAAAAAACAGAACGGACAGAGATAAGAAGAATGAACAACTCACTCGAAGAAAAATGGAGACACATAAAGAAACTTGGCTCTACTAGGAGATAGCGAAGACATCATACGGAGAAAAACATTGGCAAATGCGGCATTACAAAGGCTTAAAAATCTTTGGCTAAAACGGAAAGGATATAACATAAAACAAAGGATTATGTTATACGACACTTTCATCAAACCAATTCTACTATACAACTCTGGGACCTGGGCCACCTCTAAAGAGGAATTGGAGAGGCTAGACTCATTTCACAGGAATCATCTAAGAAACATAACTGGAATGTCCTGGCCATCCAAGATCTCGCGGATGGACTGTACAATAAGTGTGACTGTACACCATTAAGCCACGAGATCATTAGCTCTCGTTGGAGACTTTTTGGACACGTCCTGAGGTTGGACCCGATATCTCCTCCGAATATCGCAATGGAAGATTACCACTCCTTCAATGTAAAACGCTTTTGTGGAAGACCGAGAACTACCCTCCCGGTCGTTCTACAAAACGATCTGAAAGCCGTGAAAAAACATTGGCATCTGGTGACGATCTGGACTCACTGAGGGACCTAGCAAAAACAGAAGAGCTTGGAGCAACCTAACTAATTCTCTTATATTTTTGCTGCATATAAATACTGTGGCTCTCGTGAAAGTGCTAATAATAAATAAAAGTGATTTTATTTAAGAAAACTGCCAACAATAATCGTTGATCAAGATTTGAGTCTGCCCCCTCTTGAAACCCATCTTGTTTGAAAGCGAACAATGGAACTAATTGAAAGACGGTCGCAATACCATGCAGTCCCTTAAACAAATTTATCAAAAATATTTTGCTCAATACCCTTACTCAAAATACAAGGTGATACCATGCCCAATAAAGAGATAAACTGGATTCCTGTCAGCCTCATTTTCTTCTTTGTCGGACCAGATCACATTACAAGCGTTTATAGATTTATTGTGGTCATGTAGGGACGAAACCAGTTTCGAATTAAGTCATCTGCTAAAATGTCAACATTGTTTGTCTAATCAAGCTTGATTCCTTCCACGTCTAAATATTTGACTGTTCTGTTCACCTTGTCTTGTCGGATGGATAACTTCATTCGAGTCAACTTGAGAGTTTTTAATTTTTTACCATTCTTCTTTGGTAGTCATTATCAATCAACATAGAGTTACCCTTAGTGACAATGATACCGAAAAACTGAATTGTGTTTTTATAAAATCCTGATTACAAGTTTGTAACTTTTAAAGCACTTCTACTAAAAAAGGTGAAAATATTAAGGACGGCCAAATTTCCAAATAGCTTTTTTTCAAAGGGCTTCCCAGACACCATGCCCAATGAGAAAATCAGTAAAGATCCACGTCCTACCGTGTATCAGACTACTTCTTGTATGAGATCATTTAGTTAGTTGAGACATTCTTTTTTCGTCACCCTAGTGATCCAACCAGGTAGCGTAGTGTAAAGAGTGCTGGAGATCGACATATTAACAATTAATGGCTGCTCTCATAAATGAGAACGTATTCCCCTGACGATTTACAAGGAAATGCGCTCAATGAGTCAGCTCTCTCCTATCATTTTTCTTCTTCGCAAATTATTTATTTTATTAAATGTTTTAATAAAATCTGACTATATAATGATAATAAGTTTTTATATGAATTAAAATATCCTTTAAACACATCTAATGTGATTCTATCGAATATATCCATTTATAATATCAGTCCACTTTATACAATCCTCATTATTATTAGCCATAAAGGTATATACTCTTAAGGTTGTTTTCATCTAAAATTAACTCATCAGAAAACTTCAAAGCAAACTTCATCTTGACCATCCTGTGCAGGAAAGGTATTAAGTCCAACAACTAACGACAAATCAATACAACCCTTTGGGGAGGGACTACTCTCGTCAACATAATACAACAACTACAACATAAACAAATGAAAACTAACATGATGATTTGCCGAATCATAGGCAAAAAATCGTTTTTGCCAACGATTAGCGAATCCCTTTTTAAGCAAATAGGAAGAAAAGGAGATCGACATATTACGAGATCCCGTATTATCCCCGGCATTCTCTGAATAAATCTTAAAACGGAAAATAAACCTGATATTTCATAAATAGTTTGTTCTGAATTGTGTGTATCAACATCTTGTTGAGATGAATAAAATGAGGACCTTTTTCCTGTGATGCATGTGGATTTCACCAAATTGACGCATTTTTGATGAGCACAATAGGAGCAGTTGCTACAACGAAGAACTAGCACGTGAAATATCAAACTCACTATTTTTCTGGTTGAGGCTAATTTGATGGCAGTGCATGCAGCGAATCGGAGCAAGAGAAGTATACGGAACGAAATTATGTGAGATAGAAGAAGGCATAAAAATATTTTTGGGGGGACTATTTGAATCTCCAGAGAGGAAACGTATACAAATAAAAGTGTGGTAGGCGAGATTGATTGAAATAAAAGGAACAGAGTCTTCGACTTTAATGGTATCCATTTGAAGAGTGCACCTTTTCCATGATTCAATAGCTGAAATATTGGTATCCTCGATAATCTTATGATAAAGTGCCCCGCCACTGTTAAGCAAGAGATCCTGATGGGAAGAGTTCCAAATAGAAATAAACTCATCGTTCTCTCTCAAAGAGTATGACTCAATAAGAACGACCGCATTTTCATTGGCAGAGTCAGTTTTAACAACAAATTCGTAAATCGGGAAAGAAGAAAACATCATTTCTGTGTAATACTCCCACAACGTGAAATTGAAGATCTCCGGAAAAGGTCTCAATATCTCTGCGCTATTGGGTGTGTAATATAGGTTGACAAAAACGAGACTGTAATTATTTACACTCCGAATGAAAGCCCAAATATCATTTTCACACGGGTCTTTGGTTGACCCAGCGCTCATAAAGTTTCCAAATCTGTTAGAAACGTGGTGATAGGCCATGAAGCGCAGAAATACGTCGTTATACTGAAAGGAGAGAGGATATTGCTCCATAACCTAAAATATTTATATACGCAGACCTGATGCATACAGTCGAGGAAAACGGTAAAAATGGGAGAATGCAACACCTCCGTGTCAACACTACTTGTTGTTTTACTGTTTGGGAATCGATGCCCAAAGGATAACCAGTCTTTCTCGACAAGAGCTTGGAATCCTTCAAAAGTCCGATAGTAGGGGTCCATCATGATCTGAGCCAAACTAGATACCTGAAATTAGTAAAGATAGTGACTTGAGTTGTAAAGTCAGACCCACTGGGTTCAAGAGACAGAATTACACTGGATTTATGGTTTATCATCAAATGTACAACAGCGTTGGCAGTGTTAATGATATTTTGAAGCTATAATAAGAAAACAGCAAACTAGAGAAAACCAGCCAATCTCTTCGGCTTGCGAACGAATAAGTGAGGTAGTCTCTGAGTTTTCAGGAGTACATAGTTTTATGAGCTTCAGAAACATGCTTTTCTGTGTTGACCGAGAATTGATATCCACAGTAATTAGATGACATCTTTCATCAGAGTACAAACGAATGGGCTTTAAATGCTAACATAAATAAACTTTGCTGGAGGATTTCGGCACAATTACGTACACAGAAGAGGTTGAGGGCTTGAAAGCAATTCTAGAAGAGCTTGTCACTGAAAATATGCTTGAAAGATCTACAATCAGATTAGTTTTACCTGTATTACCAGAAATAGACTTCTTTACATCAGAGATCGTAATGTCATGCATCACATCACTTGAACTCGGGTCTTTCGTCCATGTGCAGTCCAAAATAGCCGCCAAAAATTTGCTAGAAGCTAAAATCCTCGGATCGGTATTATTTTCAATGTCTAAAATGATTAAATATGAGACTTTTGGAACTCAGACACAATGAACGGATAAGATACGAGGAACTAACTAACAAAAACCGTTTTTGATCCATATAGGCCCACGTGATGATCGGAAACCTGGTAGAGATTACAGAAAATAACTACTGGCCGTTCACGTGGGACTTTGACAACTGAACAATATTCGGGAACATATTATGAGGATTCACGATGAAGCTTGGATAGCTATAGATAAAATCGTGTCATTACTTTTTTGACAAAATTTTATTATTATTCCAGTTAACAACTTCCACGTGTGGGCCACTCATACGGATATTGTTGAACCTCAGCCGCTTGAATTCCTTTCCAAGAGGGGTACATTCAATAAAGTAGCCAAATCCATCATTGGAAGAAATACTCACGCTGTCGACTACAATATGAATCAAGAAAAACATTCAATTTGGTGGTCTATTTCATTAGTTTGGTCGTTCCATTTAGTTTTACTTTTAGTTTTCTTTTGTTGTAGCCCAATTGACCGTCTTCTGAAAAATAACGTTAATAAATAGTGTTTGATATCGGAAAGTAATACTTACATAGTTTGTACTCTGGTTATTAGAGGGGAAGATTGAACTGGTAATTCAGGTTTATCAAGATCAGCTGCTCTAAATGCGAAGGTCGTATTGATGTTTGTGTAGTTCATAAGGGAAATTAAACTCTTTTTAAAAGACTCAATTTTGTAGGAACTTACTCCCATTGGGAAATAGACATAGAGAATCTTCATTTATGGCATAAAAGTAACCTGAAAATTTTGAGTTCTGATCCGCCATCCTTCAGAAACGCGTATATTTGTATTTTCATATTGTTTACATGATACCTTCTTCTCTGATAAAATTGACCCTATTGGAAGACTCTTTACTGTACAAATGTGTGGAGCTTGGGATAATTATAATATACACCGTTCGGATCCGACGGGAATCCCTTAAACACGACTCGGTAGTTTGTCAAAACGAGGTGTCCATCGATAATACTGTCGTGGAAAGAATATTGCAGAATATGGATAGTGTTGAGAGGACCTGCTATAACCTTTTCACGGTTAAGCAGTGCGATCGCTTCGTAACCATGCTAAAATAAAGAAACGATCAACCTTCCCCTCGTTCTCCATTTTAAGGAAATCTCCGACCATTTCTTGGTAGCTCTCAACATAAATAGAAATCAAAACTAAAAAAATCATGAAAATAATAACGAGGAAGGCTTCTGAGAATTTCGACTGTGTAGGCACTGCCTATTTCATATAAATTACTGATAAATTCAATGAAAGAGACGATGAAACTTTTAATTCTCCAATATTCACTCCAACGGTCGTTCATAGTTACAGTTTCACCAGCATCTGGAGATGACTTATTCAAATCCTCAATAATTTCACTCAATTTCTCCTCCGTTAATTTAGAACTTGAAATGTTTGTGAATGGCACTAGCAAGGCTACCATCAGCTTAATAAAGTCTTTAAGCTGGGACAAGACTGAGGTCTCTTCCTCCGCGCTCATTTTATCCAAATGGTCTGTAAGACTCTCCTCGTTTTTAATCTAAAAATCCTCAAAGCAGTCTACCCAGTAGTAAGCGATACTCAAGGCACTTTCAGTGAATTTTTGATCGGGAAACAACTCAGACAAATATGAGGTGTGTAATTTGGAAATGTTTTGCTCCACACTTTTGTAGAAAAGTTCGATCCAAAAGTTAATGTCACACCAGATGCCCACATACTCTTGCAAACAGACAACCATGTCGTGAGAGGACGAAGGAAGAGTCTAAACTAAACCACGTGGAAAACTCTGTGTATTCTTTTTGATAGAAGGAGCACCTCACCTGCCGTATCATAGTCGACCTGAGCAACAGAATACTAGATAAAACCACAAGCCAACCTTCAGGACAGATTTGAGGATCGATGAGAGTGCGCTGTATTGATCGCTCGTCACAGAAATCGTCCCTTCGCTAACATAATTTCTAATTTCCTCAAAGATGACAGTTCTCGTTGGTTTGAGGTACACAATCTTCAATACGGCAGGAATGGTTTTACGAGCCTCAAACATGTCCCCATTAAAAATTGCTTGGAGGCAGTCTTTGGTAACTTGAACTCTTCGTTTGTTGATCCCCACCGTTGAATCGAATGAATTGAAAAATATCTTTTCGTATTTCACATGCCGCTTCTCCAACTCGGGGATGGAATTTTTAGGTTTTGGGTTATTAAGGAGTTTATTCCTGAATTCCTGGGCAGTTTGGATCTCATTTTTAATTATTTGAGAATCCAGGTACTTCCCTAACTCACGCCGGGGACACATTCTTTTGGACTTAGATTTAATGAAATAATCGTTTGTGGAGTCTCGTGAGTGGTGGTTGTAGATTCCTTTAGTAAAGCTGTGAAAATACGTTTAGAATAAGCTTCTTTGAAATTCCCATGCAAATAGTCGGTAGATCAGAGTTCAACATTTCAGAGGTTGTGTTCCCCAGTTTATAGAAGACCTGAAAATACACAAGCAAGCAAAACATCATCAAAAATGTCAGTAACTCTGTAAGGGATGCCACGGGAAGTGAAGAATTTGTCGAAAATTGGAGAATCGAGCAAAATATTGATAAATTGATTGCCAACATAGCCCCTAATCAACTTGAATTTGTATTTCTGCAAAGAAACGATAATTGTAGGTAGAATTCTGGCCACACAGAGAAACTTATCGTACCCATAAAGTATTTCCGCGTGTATTCTCACAAAAACTGATCTCAATTCCTTATCCTTGGAATTAACCACAATCCGTAACCTCAGAAAACATCGACCTTGTGTAAACGTCCTGAAAGGCATTGTCGGACAAAAACAAGTCCGGCTTGCTTATCTAGGATGTGCTGACGATGAATTACCCTCAACAATGTGTCCATAGCCCTGGAATAGAATGGTTCAGGATAAAAATCTATTGGGTTGTTAGAAGGAACAGTAAGCTTCGACGCGTCAATGTCGCAGAAAATAACATCATCCTGTAAATATCACGTAAATTGCTACAGCATCGGTTACGGCGTAAATAAAGATCGGTGATACCAACAAGGAAAGGAGAAGGCGCTTGTACCACTTCTACAGCATGGAATGGGAGTATTGGGATGAAAACATAACTAGAAATATCACGAATATTGTAACATGTATGTGAAAGGGTAAATCAAAGCGTTTAGTGCAAGGCAACAGTGAAGTAACATGGAATAACTGCTGGACACTAAGACAATTTTTCTGTCTGTTAAAAGAGCGCACACGAGGCTCAACATATTTGTTATTCCTGAGGCAATATTTACAAAATAAACCGATTTGGCGAAGAGAATCGAAACATAAGATCCTGATATTGGCACAAGAGGAGACCTGGAAGAGTTTATTTGAATTGGTTCACAGTAAGGGAGTGCTAAAGTGAACGTGGATCCACCAGGACTTGGAACTATAGCACTTCCTAGGAGTTTTGCCACAACCCTTTCCAAGGCATACTGCGGATGTATTTGACTACAGTAGATTTGGTAGAAAAATGTTAAGCACTTTCTGAAAGTTTCCATGTGTGGATGTTGTGAGAGAATCACAAAAGCCTTTGGGGTAAAATTCCCATCGAGACAGGCCTCAGTAATCACAAGAGAGGCACAAAAACTGTGGACACCGTCTTGGTTTGTCAACATTGCAACATAAAATCTCGCAGCCTGTTCTTCCTTAAACAAATGCCAGCCAGCTGGGAGACAAAATTGATCGACATTATTGACACAGGAAATATCGGGCCAGTCGTCCTCTGGAAAACGCTGAACAATCTTTCCATTTCCGTAATCAGAATCTTAAAATAATTAAAATATCATACAGCCGTCTTCATCGAGTTCGATTACGAGGAAATAATCAACGAGACGAGAGCACGTGGAAAATATGGTCGACATTTAATATCACGGAAATAGGAATATTTGCGTTAAATATAGAATTATGACTTAATTCGATTTTTGAATTTATTAAAAATTGATTTTATTTTTATTAAATGTTTAATAATTAATAAGAAATTAAGAAAATTAATTCAAATTGCAGTATTTTTATTATATTTTGAATAACACTATTTATATTTGAATAAAGGCTTCAAATACACGAAATTTGGGGAAAAACCCCACTCCTCTTCAAACCCTAATGAAAGATGATCGTCGTTTATTCAGGAAAGCCGTGGGTACTCTGGAGGAACACAGGAAAAACCTCTCGATCCTGTTGAGGCGTACCGGGATCACTTAATTAGTTGGATTACTCCTTCTTTCTTGGTGTTCCCTTTTAAGGGGTTATTAAATAATAATAATATTTGAATAACACCCCGATCTATGGGAGCGACCAACATCTGCTGCGTCCTACTTAAATCTTTAATCTAAGACATAATTGGACTCCAATTCTAACGGAATAGTCTTCCAGAAACGTTCCTAGTTGTCTGCTTGGGATGGCCTTGAGCCAAGCCCCATTCTCGGGAGAAGCTTCAGACAACAGACAGACACGGCATGCTGGTTTGATGACTTTAAGGGTTTTTCGAACAACTTCTGGAGAACAAATCGTCCAGACTACACTTAGAATCTTGGGATCTAGAGAGGAACGAATTAAGATGGTTTCAAGTCCCCCATACGTGTCTGAAGGTCTAAATCGATCGAGAATTCGGGAAGGCAGTGTAGAATTCTCCTGAACAACGTAGTGGAACCCACTAACGAGAAAAAAGAATATCTTCAAAGCAGCGAATTCCAATGCCACCAATTCTCTTGTTTCCATGGAGCCATATCAAAAATAAGCATTGCAGATATTTCCGACTGTTGAACGAAAGACGTCGATACGTCTGAGTTGTTCATTTTGGCTAAAATAGGGAGTTGTCTTGAGTATATATGCAAGCTTCTGTATAGTGAGATACTCTTCCAGGGGAATAATGAGGTATGTTGGTTGAGTAAAAATAATCGATCGAACGTTCCCCAAGTAATAATTGCTTGTCACATAATACTTTCACCATCGCACTCTTAGTGATTGGGATCCTAGGAATACAAGGTCTCCATAAGGAGTAGAAATAGTTCCGGGTAGTAAAATCGTAATAAATGTCATAACTCTTGAAAACTCATCGTCAGAAAGTCCACAATTGGATATTTCGAATTTATTATAGTTTGACAAGGTTTCTAAATCGCCGAAGACAAATCCGAGGGTCCTTCAAATTTAGTGATTCTCTCGGTTGCAAAACAAAACAGTAGCGTCCAAATAGATTTCCTTGTTGCACTCCAGAGGACGAAGGGATTAGGTAATAAGATGAAAAACCTAGGACTGGTTGACCATTTCGCAGATATTAAGAAATCTTTCCATACACGCCTCCAGAATTTTATTTTTCCTTAGATTGTTATTAGCGTTCCTGACGAGAATATGTCCTCGGGAATCTTCTATGCTGCGGTTTTTGAATATTCGAGCAGAATGAACAGCGACCTTGCATCCGAGATGTACTCAGACTCCTATTTGGGAAAGGCTTAAGAATTTTGCTACAAGAGGGATAAATATTGGGAGATAATCTTAGCACCCAGCCTCATGAAGACAAAGATGACTGCAATTGGGTGTAATCTGCCACTATTCTTATCGAAAGCAATCATGTTAGCAGAGAACATGGTGGACCATTTTGGGAAAGTCCTTCAGACAAAATCCGGTTTGTAAGTGAGAAAATTGAATTTTTAAGACGGAGTCCTGGATTTCCAACGGACAAAGTAGTCAGGTCATTCAGATGACAGGGACTCATTCCGTCAAGACTGCCACTGCTACTGGAGGCAAAATTCAGTATCGCAAGAAGTATTTCATACTTGATGGGGTCAGGGGATTCATTTAGACGAGGAAAGTGACAGGAGGCAATCTGTGAGGTGGTAGTGAGTGCAAATTTTTGTAGGTGTTGAAGGTTGGTTTTGCGTGGGCCTCTTGAAGAAAGTGCCTTGATGGCTGCATGGGTTCTAACTTCGACTAGCTTCAAACGAATAGTTTTTTTGAGGCCGAAAATTTCTACTTCCTTGTCTGTTCTCCTCGTTCTTTTCAGTAAGAATATGATCCTATCCTTTTTGTGGAAAAAACCATTCCTTACATCCGTAGAGTAAAATTGGGAGAATTATTTCACGGAAGATAAATAGAAACGTCTCTGTTCCAGAGGACATCCTCGATCATATTAGAAAGGGCCTGAGTAGCGAAAGGAACTGCGGCTTTGGAAATCCCCACGAGGAATAGTCAGTGAAGAACGTCGCTGATATTAGACGTAAGATTTATTCAGGGTCCATGGTTCTAAGACGACTGGGAGACGAGTTAGCATTTGTGTAAGTACGAGTAACCTTTTCATAGGCCACAGCAGGGAGACCAGTGTAATACTTCAAGCGCGCTTGCAGGGACCTGACATAGTTTGACACAACCTAAATGGAAGAAATCTTCACAAGCATAAAAAGGAAACCACGTTGCCAAGTTTTGACTGGGCGACAAAATGAAAAATTGTTAGATGACCACGCTGGTACGATTTCCTAGAATACATATTTTCTAGCATTTCCACGAGACGCTTAAGAATTTTTAAGATTTTACGCATTCTCTTGTATCTTTCAATCCTTCGTTGGAGCTTCTATACAAACAGTTTTTATCGAGCATAAAATACGCTTGTGCAGTATGGATTGTCCCGCAGAGAAAATTAAAGATGTGCAAAATCTTGGAATATTATTAAGATTCTCGAAACAGACTCCCACATCGTTGCTACGGAAAACTCTAAGCATTGCACCAATCTTTGCGGAACACCAGGGAGACTTCAAAATAGACAAGTTTCCTGAATATTCCTTTGAGTCGGAAGAACTTTCAGAAAGGCTAGTTTTCTAGTGATTAGGCACAAACAAATGTAGTGTTTTTAGTACATTACGTATATGGTTGCTGTTTTGATGTCTTTGTTGTTTAACCGAGTTAATAGTAACTGTTTTGGGCCTTAGAGAGAGATGAGAGTAGTGTTAACCGCTCTCTAAAATACTTATAAAGCAAATGATGTGCGTGTAGCCTGCAGTGTGTACTAGTGTTCATTATTGCATCCAAGTATACCTTCTTACATTAATTTAGAAGAATCAAATTATTTTGTTAACCTTAACGTGAACAAGAGTTTATGTAATTATGAGGAACAGAAGAAATTGAATTGGAGATGAATTTCTTAAAATTGGAAATAGCTTCAGGGTGGATGAAAACCGTTGTCTTCTTTCTCTTAGATATGGGCGAGGTGACGGACTCACGATACATTGGAAATATGAATCCTGAATAAGGGAAATGTCAGGTTCATATTGGAATCCGATTCGATTCTCGTCCAACCAAGAATTGAAAGAACTTGGGAGAATCTTATCTGTAAAGTACGTGCATAGACCGATAGTTTTACATGGTCAAGAGGCCTCTCTCAATAACCTTACATATTGGTTTGGTATTCCTCTCAGGATCCAATGTTTTCGTTGTTAGATAGAAAAAATTTTACCAGGAATCGATAACTAGGAAGATTTTTTTGACTTTGTAAATTCGAAATTTTGACCTTTCTTTGTTTATCTGGGAAAAATTAATTAATGTGAAAAAAAATTAACTTCATTAAAATATAGAATAATGTAATTCAAAACGTTTTCAGGTTAAAGTTTTAAACAAGTTTTGTAAACTTTACTGTTCAACTTATTCAAGGACTTATTCAGGAAATCATATTCAATTAAGCATTAGTGACCTTAGTGATTCTAGAGTCGGTAGATGGAATGAAAAAATCAGATGTTTTACAATGGCAACTGTGAAATAGTAATAAAATGATAAACCTGCTAGTTTGAATTGTTTCTTAGACGAAAAATTCAATAAGAAGCTGTTGATAGAAAATTCTCCAGAATATTTTCTAATAACAGTCTTAACCTTTTCAGTGACCTTCCTGATTGAACGAGGCATAACAGTTAATGCCACGTTAGTATTTTATTCGAAAAACTCGAAAAATTAAAAATCAATAAAAACTTTTTGACTGAAAACAATTTTAAAGAACATGAATTTTTGACTTTATTGTCAAAAAACTCATTTTAGCTCGGTTTACTATCGCTACATGCAGATGGTCTCCGAAATAATAAGCGTCCCCAATTTTCCAACAAGGACTTTAAAGTAGGTTGGTCAAGCAACAGAATCGGAAAATTCATTAGTTCTGGTAGCTTTGTATTGGAAGTCTGATCTCATTTAGGTTCGCTTTTGCTAGGTTCGTCCTTCATACAGTCCGTATTTAAATGTTAAGAATTTAGCCTTGGGGTGAATAACTTCATGAAGTTTCCAAGAAGTGCTTATATTAAACTCTGCTTTCATTGCGGAGAAAATAAACCATTGTCTGTGTCATCTCCGAAAGTCATGATAAAATCGAAAACGATTTCAAAATTTTTTAAAATTATTCGTAAATGTGATTTGCTTTCCATTAAAAATTAGTGGTATCCAAGTCTTTTATTTGAAGTAAATATTGTGCTGCATGACTTCTCGCCAGTGAATAATAAGTTTTAATCTAGCATTCTGTTCAGGTGGTCGAGCAGGTTTAGAAGATATCCAGAAGCTGTCTGTAAGTATCATTCTCTAGATATATGATCATAGCACTATCAAAGGTTTGAATAGATAGATCAATCGGAAATAGGTCGAATAGAATGGGTGATAGAGGTGACCCCTGTAACGAATCGTTTAGTGGTGGTTTTGAAACGGACTCGGAGACAGTTATATGGAACTTCATCTGACAATGTCCGGGAAGCCAGAACTCTACGCCAATAGTTTCCCAGTGGAATGAAAAGATAGATCCTTTTGAATTCCGAGCAAGCATTAAAAGTCTCATGAGTAAGGTGGATCTGATGGAAAGAAGAGAAATTTTCAATCAAGTATTCACATGGTACCACAAGGCACCACGAAACTAAGTGGGAGTATAGAACCCGCGGAGAATTATATAAACAAAACAACGTATAGAACGAATGGCACCACGAAGCTAAGTGGAGTATGGACCGCAGAGTATTTATATAAAACAAAACAAATATTCGTTAGAGATATTATTATTATTAGCACTTATCGCTATGTCATAGACTTGACAAAAGCATGTGCAACACGAGTTAAATAATTAATTAGCCACGTGGCGCCATGTGGTGCTGCGTGGTTAATTGGTTGAAGTTTTCCGCTTGCTTGTCTGTTCCTCCTCTCTCTTCCTAATAGAGTGGCTTCATGTGATCCACCTGTCTAGGTGACGCCCAGTGCCAGGCCGGCACGAAAAATGATCATTTGCTCTTCCCCATTCCAGTGGAGGGGTTTCCACAACTGCATGTAATGGACGTCTTACCTTTTATGCTGATTCGGATGGACTCTGTTTCTATAGAAGTGGAAACTGGATACACTTAATGTTTACTTTAACTTCTTTCTCGGTGTATCCGGAGTTAATAAATGAATAAAATAAATAATAACAAGAGTTGGCAAATCACTGGTAAGTTTCATCCACTTACTCTATTCAAAGCCGCAGTGCGCAACCAGTCAAGATACTCTTCACTTCCAAGATGCCGTCCCATTTCTTTGAGGTCCTCGTCGAGAACGACTGCTAAGCTTTTTGCACTTGCGCCAGTACTCCTCCGCCAGTACAAATATTCGTTAGAATAATTTTGATAATATAATAATTTTTGTCAAAAATAATTAAGTTTATTTTAAAAAAATAATAAAATCATTAATTGAAGTGTGAGCTGTATATTTAAATTTAAATTTTAGTGGTGTCGCATATGAATAAATTAAACTATGTACCATATTACGGACCGATTGACCCAAATTTGTTTCCCTACTTTGCTCTAGTACTTTTGTTTTTCGGAATATTAACATCCATTGTTTTTAAAGTGTAATCGATTTCATGATGACTTTATAGGTCACAATCTTGTCCTCGAGGAAATCCAGATCATTAGTAAATGAGATCTTATTTGCTGTCTTCTCTTCGCTCTTACTCGGATTTGGTACTGTTTTGCTTTTCTTTCCGTTGGAATTAATCTCTGTTTGACTTTATATTTATATTTGTAGAATTTTTCTTCATTTCATTAATTTTCGTTTAAATAAAGGCATCCTTTAATTTACTATTTAAGGATAATAATTTTACCCCGGAGGTATTTGCCTTGTAATTCAGATAGACACCGTAACATCGATATAAATTAGCTAATTAAATCATCCAGGCTTCCCAACTCGTAAGAGAATAACGGCTATCTAATAAAATGCAGAAAAGTGGCCTATAAAAATAGCATTTGAGGAATTTAATGTTTTTTTATAAAAATTATTATTATTAAAACTTTTTTTTTAACGAAGAATAATTTTTTTATTAAAACTGTTTTTAGTTAATTACACTAAAACCGTCAAACTCTCGAATCCGCCGTAATTTCCCAGTTCCCAAATTTGGCGGATTCGAGAGGTTTTACTGTAATTCTAATTATTTATTCTTGCTGACAATAGCAACGGAAATTTACTGAAGGAACCATTGGGTTTCACCGACTTTATGCCTTCTTAGTGTTTCCAGACGTCCCAGTTTCTTGAGAAAAGAAAGTGACGCAAAGTTGTCCTCACAACCGGTTTTGGACCCTTTCGAATTTCTTTCTTTTAGATTTCCCACCCTTTGTACTTTTCCTTTGATGCCATTAAGCTAATTTTCACTGTTAGACTGGTCTTATTTTATATTTTACTTCTCAGAATCCCAAAACTGCCTAAAAACCCCTCCGACTTGCTCATAGCAATTAATAATACCCTTTCTTAAAGGCATAGTAATATGTCTATTTACAAAACCTTCCCTGAGCAGGATATACACTTTTTTAAGAGTTAAAGAACATTATGCCAATTAATCCTAAAAAGGGGACAAGACATCGAGAGTAAAGTCACTTTTTTTGGTTTTGTGGCAGTCCCAAATGATTTCTGGTTCAAATCTCGATGATGTCTATTCCGGTTGAAGGTTCCATGCATCTAAAATGCCACCTAACTTGACGAATGACGGTGTCATTAGTGATACCCAACTGCAGAAATGGCCTCGCACACAACTTTATAGCAATGTATGCACGTTGGTAGTTTAGTGACAATATCCCATGTTACTCATGTAAGTAGAGAGTGATACAGAATTAATCGGTCTTAACAGTTTTTTTCTTAGTCATCTTCAACATTAGTAAGACAGGTTTCTTAAATAACGCTTATTAGTAACTACTTCAAAATCAAAGTCGTTTCCATCCTCTTCTGTTTCACGCAATCATCAAGATCCCCTCCCGATTTCAGCTTCCTTCTTATGCACATGAGTTCTTTGTAGAGCGTCGACGGTAACGTTGTTCTTTGTCGACCTAGATACGTTGTTTTGTTTTATATAGAGAAGTGTGATCCCATGGCCTGATAGGCCGGTGCCATTTACGAAGCTCTTAGGACATGTCCAAAGAGCTGCCATTTCGCCAAAGTCACTTTATTCCCAATCTGTGATGTTTGAGTGATTCTGAATCTCAATTTTTCCGGGTTTTTGTCTGTTTCATAAAATATTTAAATAAAAGTGAACAATTTAAGTTATTTAAATTAAAAATTATTTTTTTGAATTTGTGAAAATTTCTCGTGCTTTGAAATGAATCCCATAATTAGATGTGTTAACTTAAGTTTACTTAATTCACGTTCCTACAAGCAAAATGTTCACAAATACTTAAAAGAAATGTATTGGAGACGCATTAGGGCTGGTCCTGAGCCGGAAAGGAGACGTTCAGAGTGGATAAACTGGTAGATGAATTTAAAAATCCTAAGGAATTACAAAGCAGAGTTATATGCTTTTAAAATGAGGTTGGGAGAGGATGTTGAGGATAACGTTCTCCGTCGATGTTTCATGGACAAGTATAACATATAGCATAATCAAATAGATCATATATCGATTCTGACCACGTGGATGACTCTAACAATCAGATGGCTAGTGAAGGTTCATATTTTTGTGATTATAGGTCGTCTCTTGTCTGATAAATTTGTTAAGACATTCCTCCGCCATTGCTATGATCGGCTTCCTGAAGAAGGTATAAGGTACCCCTTTTATGGAATTCAAGTGAGGTTTCCGGTTATGTCAATTCTGATACTGTTGTGGGAAATGTTGCCAGAAATATCGGCATGAAAGATTTAATTTGCAGTAAAGTTTGCGGAATTGATCATTTTTGAGGAAATTGACCCTTCAGATTCTGTTTTGGCGAAGGCCTTGTTTTCCTTTATTCGTGCGATCGAAGAAAATGGGGTTTTCCGTGCTTTTCATTTTCAGGGGAATAAGAGAACTCAGAACTTCATTTCCGACTTCCTACTCACTCAGCTAATTGGAAGGAATATTGTCGATATCTGGACGCCACGTGATCCTGTTCAACTACTCGAATTGATTGCGGAGAGAAGTAACCTTTCAAAACCAGATTTTAGGTTGATTTTTGTCCTTTTTCCGTAGAATTCTGCGGAAAGCCGGAAAAATTACGGTTGAGGCTGCCTATTTGGTCGGATGCTACATTGATCGCCAACTTATTGGATCTGGTTGCCTTTGGTGGTCATAATTGTCCAATAGGTGGTGGAGAAACTTTGCCGATTGCAGCTGAGATGTCGGCTCTGAATGCTTTGATGAAGCTGTTCAAAGTATCTTCTAATTACTGCGAATCTCTTCCATTTGGTTTAAGAGGACGAGACCTTGAATTTGACTTTGATCGCGTTAATCAAAGCATAGCCGATTACAAGATTGATTTTACACAATTTTTCCGATGAACTATTTTTGAGTTCTTAGCTCTCTGTGGTTATTAGTTTAGTATTGATTTTAGCTGAAAAACTGACTGAATGTGCTGAAAAAATCTTTAGGTATTTGAGTGAGGCTCATTAATTAATTAACTTATTCCAAAGACAAAGGGTAAAAAACAAACTTACCAATTCCTTGATCTTGACGCGTTCCAACAGAACATTCATCAAAGAACAGTGATCCAGGATACGTTGTCCGGGAAGTTGAGGTCGATTCCAGAATTCATCGACATAGAAAAAAATAGTCTCCCTGTAGAATGAAGATGGATCCTTTGGAGTCTCCTAAGTATGTTGGATTCAATGACGCCACCAGATGAAAGGAAGAGGAATCTTTATCAAATATCCATATGGCACCACGTGGCTCATGATTAACAAATTCCGGAAAAAATCTTATCCCTTAACGCCAATTTTGCGTGGCACGTCGTGAAAATAATAATTCAATGCAACTGGTGGAATCATTAGTTGGTCTTTATTTTTCTTAAGGCATATTTTTTCTTTTCCTTTAAGGAAATAATAAAATATGTTAGTTTAGTTAGTTAATCCTGACCTCACCAACTTGTACAAGATCAAGGGTATTAAGTAGGACGCCGCCAATGATGGTCGTTTTCATAAATCGTCTTTTTCGGCGTGGTAGGTAGACATCGTATAAGCACTGACATTCGAAAGGTGAATTTGCTGTCAACTCACATAAGTTGCAGAAATAAAAAAAACGTGTTTCACATCATCTAGTTTATATATCCGTATGTAGGTAGAAAGGAGTGATGTCTACACTTCTACAGATTTATAGGATCCTTCTCGGAAGAAAGGAGGGTGGTCACATAAATAAACTGACTTGTGGATAAGAGCAGATCGACGTACACGTCACGGCAGACAATTAAATAATCTGAACTTTGGAAAGATGGCTTTTTTGGAGAGATTCGTTTCCTGTGAAAACGAAATATTAATTTTTTGTGTGCCAAAAAAGGCAATTAGTTCACAGGATTAGTGTGTAAAGCAGTTTATCTTGAGTTTAATGGTTTTTGGAAATCAAATAGACAGGATTGTTTGTGAAGGTGCTCTGAGCGTTCTGACATCATGTTTTCGAGTTTTTTGAAGAAATCATAGGACTGAAGGCTCCACAGGTTTCCATATCAGGAGGAACAAATGTTACATCATCTGGGAGGTCAGACTACTCCCGGCCCTCTCAGTGACTGAACAATCTGAGAATGGTTGTTTGAAGCGAGGGTGTCCGAGCACGTGACATCTCAGATTAGGGAATTATTAGTAGCAAATGGAGTCGTTGTCGAAAAAAGTCCCGAGTACTCCGCTTGGAATGGCGGTAAGTCTGCCCCACTTTCAGGAGAGGCTCCGATAAGCATGGCTGTGTTAGTTCTAGGACTCCAGCAATTTTTAAAAATATTTCTGGCTAACAACATAATCCAAATTCCGAAGATGAAGGGGTGAACTAGTAGGTACGAATCCAGATCTCCAGTGGGTGATCGACATCCTGGTTAGAAGAAAATTCGGAGGAGTGTGAAATCTTCATGACCATGGGATCAGAAACCACAAGAGACGAAAGGTGAGTGGGCAGAGAAACATCGACAGAGGACCGAATCCCAAGGCCACCGAATCTAACAGGCAGTGTGGCCTGTTTCCAATAGGCGTTGTTGAAATAAATATCACGAATGAACTCGGCCGCCTTACAGAAAAGAAAGTACGCATAAGAGAGTTGGTTTGAGATAGAAATAAGTTTCGAAAATATAGAAGATTTTCTGAATGGACAAGTCGGTCTTCAGGAAAAACATGAAAGTACGATAATTCAGGGCATACAGCCGATTGAGCCGTGTAGCTATGTGTAACAAGTGCCGGGCAAAAGGGCTGATGGACCCTAATTCGAATCTCATTGCTGTAAACTCCGACTGAACGTTCCACGGATCTACGAAGCTTCGCCTTGACGAGTGACGCCGTGATCAGTGAACATTTCACTACGGAACCTAATAGTCTATAAAGGACTCATACTAACAAAAATAAAAAAAAGTGAAGAACATTTCTTGGTTCTCCCTCTACGATTAGTTATCATAACTGTTCTCCACTTAAATAAAATTTGTGTCATACATGGGTGGAGCCATAGGTAATATAGCTCTTCGTAAAGTGCAGTATTTATTATACGTCTAGTTATTGTTATTACATCCGATTGAGAGAGTCTTGAAGAAGTTTTCCTACTATTACCATCACAGTACTTTCGAACTTCATTCAGGCTGAATTACCTTGAAGGTGCCTGGGGGTGAATTCCGTATATGATAGTCCACAATTGGAATTTTCACATGTTTGTTTCTGATAGTCCAACCAAGTTTAGACAAGGCGGAAACCAATAAACTCAAAATCTTGAAAAACATTTGTGGATCCTCAAAAGAGTTCATGCAGTTTTTGATGTTAGAGAGATCCTTTTCCTTCCCAATCTCGCTCGCGAGAGAAACCAAAGACTGAAGGAACAAAACTCAATACTCTAACACAGTCGGATTGAGTTAGAGTGGAGAGTTTATTCAATCAGTGAAAAAGGCCTCTGCAGCAAAGAGACGCGCAAACCTCGGAATTTTGGTAAGATAAGTTCAGGATCTCTTTGCATGTCTTGGACAGCCATAGAAGACCTGAAAGTGGAGGATCACCGAGTGACCTGACAGGAGGCAAATATACTAATAAGTGTCAGCTTCCTATGTGTTAAACTAAATTTATTAAACCAGAGAAATCCAGAAGAACTTGATCAGTTCTAAGAGGAATTTAGGAGGAAAATTATGAAACTTCAATATTCACATCAACTGCTCGTTGTTGGAGACTGGAAAGCCGAGGTAGGAGTCCGAAAAGGAGACGAGGACTATATGGGGGACGTAAGAGGTTCAGAAACTTCCCTGAATCTACATTGGCCAACTTCTGCCGAGCATTTAGTCTTTTTATGCAACACTTGCTTTCAACATCCCGCTCATCATAAAACATCGTGGACTGGAAGAAGAATTTGTTCCACGGGGAAAATCAACATCTTTAATCAAATATACTACATTATATGCGGCTCAGAATAAAAACGACTCCTATTGTCTTCGAGATCGTATGGAGGAGCGTAGACTAACAGTGACCACAAGATGGTCTCTTTTTTTCTTATGAAAACTCCGAAACAAGGAAAGTCCGTGACAGAAGACAGAAAATATAAGACTGAACAGCTATGAGATGTCAATGAGTCCAGCACTACACAAACACAAAACTTATAGAAGAACAAAAAGAGCTGAGGCTACTCCTAGAAAATACACTGGATAAGAAGATTGCCCGACTAATAAAGTCAAAACGGCCGTCAATCCAAAACAGAATAAAGAAACTCCAATTTACAATGTAATAAGGATGATAAACCGCAAGAAGTTTGTAAAAAATAAAACTTCTGGACATTAATGAAAAAATTCTAATAAACCCCATCGACCAGGTAGAATAAATAGCGGCCTAATTTGAAAAGCTGCTAAATGCTCACGGAGAAACATGGATACTCCACACAATTAGAAAAATCAATTACCTCTGGGGAAGTCGTAAGGGCAATGGACAAAATGAAAAAAGGTCGTTCTCCTAGACCAGACATCAACCCACAGTTCCTAAAATATGGACCCCTGTGCTAATTGATAAAATTACAACACTTCTTTTCTGTTTGCCAGAAAGGAATACCTATTGCTTGGATCTGGACTACTAACCCCAATCCAGAAACCAAACAAGCCAGATGACCCGATGGAAACCTACGCCCAAGATAATCTTGCTCAATGCTATACGTAGAATCTTGGAATTGGTTACACTGAACCGCGTCAAAGATCAAGTAGACGGCTATCTTGCACCAAGTCAAATGGATTCAGGAGGAGATCAACGACGGATATAATATGGAGTCACAAGTGGCGCTGCGCTGTAAATAAAAGATACCAAAACGCAACTACAATCCTTGGCATAGACTTATCGAGGGCCTTCGACACAGTGCGTCAAGGTCTACTACTTAAGACAGTGGAAAGATTTCTGGACTCTGACTCTGTGAAAATGATAAGTTTTTAGTTAAGACTTTGAATTGGCAAAAATACGTCAAAAGAATCCCCATGTAATGTAGGTACTCCTCAGGAGGACTCCCTTTCACCTTTGCTATTTCTCATATATTTGGAAACGGCGCTACGTGATCTTCGATTTTGTGAAGGTAGCATAGAAAAATCCATTTATGCTGACGACGTCGACATCATATTGGGAGATAGAACAGCCCTTAACGCCTATTGGAAGTAATTCCCAATGAATTCAAAAATCGCAAAACGGAAATAGTAGACATCAGAAAAATGGAAAAAAGATCGGATGAACAATAAGCTTGGATCCTTACTTGGAGACAGTGAGGACATCGTTCGAAGAAAGACCCTCGCTACAGCTGCGCTGAACGAAGTTAAAAAGAACTTGATTGACAGAAGACGATCAAGTGCATCATTCCGGCTAAGGATATACAATACCCTGGTGAAACCAGTTTTACCATCAACGTGGGCGACGTCCAACGCTGGGGAACAAGGGGTAGAATCCTTTAATCTAGGCAGCTAAGGACAATGCTCGGTTTTTAATTGGGCAAGAAAGCTTTATATAATGTTTGCGCCACTGGTCCATTGAGTCTCTAGGTCACTAATTTGAGATGGAGGCCTTTCGGACATATACTGAGATTGGAAATGGATACTCCAGCTAATATATCGATGGAGTACTTCGTTGAGACTGGATCACGTTTCTGTGGACGGCCGCGAATTACACTACCTGGGATACTCAATACTGATAGTCCTATTGTACACAACATTAATATTTATTATGGTAATAATTCAAGGAGCCGACTGGTCTCACTCGGGGCGATTGCAAACGACGACAACATTATGAGAACGAAAAAAAGAGCAGATAAAAAAAGAAACCTTCAACCAACTAGTGAGTAGGGGGAAACGAATGCATAGTAAGAAAAATGACATTTTAATCACCAAGCTACCCCTACCGTGCAAACGCCCGACGGGATGACGTCATTCCATTTTGGTAATGGTCGGTACCTGGTTAGGGACGCTACGTGTTTTGATACATGCTCTGGAAAATTTGGCAGCTTCTGTCTCGGACCAAGGTCATGCTTATAAGCAAGCCGAGGATCAGAAAAGAAGTGAGTTCCGAAACATTTCGAAGGATCACTTATTTGTCCCATTTGCTGTTGAGACATCAGGAATCTTTGTCTCAAAAATCGACGATCTAATCCATCGGCTCGGCTTAATGATCAAAAGGGTCACAAAGGATCCACAAAAGACTAGATGGGTTCGAGAGCGTATCTCGATAGCTATTGTCAGAGGAAACAGACTGGCGTTTCAAACTCCCAATATTAAATGCTGTTTTAACTTTAATTTTAATAAACCAAATTAACCATAAAAAAAATTCAGAGTAAAGACAAATATTTATTATAATAATAATTCAAAGTTTTAAATACAAATTACTTTTTAGTCCTCTTAGCAGACGAGTCCTTTGATTTATCTCCATAGCCCAATTTGTTTGTTATGTTACGCCACTGATTATCCAACTTATTTTTCTCGTTCTTTCTAGCAGTTTTCCTTTCTTTGTTAGTCCCGTACTTATTGGCAGCCTTACCATCCTCCTCATCCTCACTATCAACGACTGTATCCAGACTCTCATAATACCTGCAAATACTGATAAACCACATACCCAGGATAGCACTCAGCATAACTCTGAAGATCACTTCCTTCCTTACGCCTGATTCTGTCGACGGCATCCTCTTTAAACGGATTCCTCATAATTTGCGACAGATTGGCCTCGGGTTCCTTCAAATCATGGAAATACCCAACAACCATCAGAACTGGTTTCTCAAAGTACGAAACGGGCTTCGACTTCTTGTTCTCGCTCATTTCTGGTTTCCGTACTGGCTCGTATTCATCGCAGTCGTCGAAAATGCTTAAATACACAAAAATATCAACTTCTCAATCTTGGGAACTACTTCAACTGGTGGATTCTCGGGATTTGGCACATCGACAGCCACGGTCTTCACGTTTTTACGCTCTCTGGTGCCCTCCCTGATATCCCTTAGTATCTTGATCAACTTATTAATCACAATCTCGCTGGAATTCGATTTCATCAGACACTAAAATCACAACCAGATCACCAACCTCGTCAGACTCATAAGCAATCTCAGCTCTACTTTTTATCAAAGTGAGAGGAAGCTCAGAGGAATTTGATCCCAACTCGTAGTAATAAGAAACAAGGGACGGATTTATTGGATCTTTTGGTGGGGGCAACTTTCCTAAAGCCGATTCCATGATTTTTGAGGCTAAAATACTGTCTTTGATGTACCGAAAGAGGACATATTTTCAGTTCTGGGGGTATCTTGGCTACATTTTTCATCCCCCGTCTTGAATATCTCAGCTCTTACTTTCTCCAAGAAGGCATAATCAAGTCCTTTTACTAAATGAGTATGCTCCAAGTCTCCACCAAGGAACTTTGACTCAGAAATAGTCATTGGTCTGGTGGTGCCGTCTGCTGTGCCTTCAATTTTATTTTCCCTCCTTTCTTTTGCCTAGAATTATACATCAACTGGGTACTCTGTCTCTGTAAATATCAGGGATCTTAAAATCTTCGAATTCTTCGTCACTCTCCTTCTTTTTTGGCCTCGGAGTGAAAATTCTTAAAAATTATTTGCAAAAAAACTTATTCTTTTTAAAATTGTTGTTTTTGGGTTTTTTGTTGGGCCTAAATGATAAGAATTAATCAAATACATTGGAGTTTTCTTTGTTGGATGAGGAGTACTTCTGGGAGTCATGAGAATCTTTCGAAAGTCATCATTAGACAAATTTGGCCTAAATGTTGGTAATTTAATCGACCTATGCTCGTTTGAAACACCTGGAGGTGCAAGAGGATTAGAATAATCATCATGATCAGCACTCATCACAACGAATTTATTGTAATTTTATTAATTTTAAATTACAAATAATTATTATAATCTAAATTTTCAAATTCACAAATTTCCAAATCCGAAATTGTTTTAACTTGGCATATATCGATTAAATGTATGTGTTGGAAAGTCAATCGTCACTCTATTCACTAAGAATAAATAGATGGGAACACGAACAATTAATGTCACGTTAAATGTAGTGCCTATACCACAAAAGAAATCGCTATCATAGAGGCAACTGGCGCTCATAATGATCCTAAAACATATCCAAAAAGAGCCATTAGCTCTCTTACATGTGGTCTGGCTACAGCTTTCCGGATTCGCAACCTAGTCAAGTCAAAGTACCGGATCTCCGTTATACAACTGAATGTGAACGGAATAAAAGACAAAATGGTAATGTTGTATTTGAGTGACCTTTATTTTTTTGACTGATAGGCCAGCCATCCATGGTTATAATTCTCGTCACTCGAAGTATGTGTCTTGTAGTCACATTTTTCATGGTTTCCGTCGAGCATATGTTAGAAACTTTGAATCAGGCCGTTCAGCGCGGGGTAGATCGATTAAGAATAAATTAAAAAGTGCCGGAAGAAGAGGCCATCCTTGTGGGAGACCATTCGAGTGAGGCTGCATATCTATTTTAAATGGCCTAATCTAAACAACTTCCCCTTGGAGTTCTTTAACAAATATTAAATCTTTTTATTTGAAATCATTATTAAAAATACTACAAGAATTCCTTCACGAGATTCAAATTTGGATAAATTATAACGGGGTTGATATATTACTGAACAATCTTCGTCCTTATTTACCTCAGACAAACGACTTGGACAAATGACAGTGGATATATTTATCAACCAAACAAAAATACCTTTCATGAAGAATCTGAAAATTTTGGAAATCACCTTCGACACACATATGTCCATTCATCTCACGTCGACGATGTCTCTGGAAGCACTCAAGAAAGCTAGGGATAATCGGTTGCAGTAAAACCCTTTTCCCAGCTTTGAAACTGTTGTACAAACAATTCATTGAGCCATATATCAGCTATGCCTGTACGTCATGGGGAATCAATCTGTCCTGGACGAACAAACAAAAAATCCGGGACATTCATTCTTTAACAGCACTCTATTAGTAATCTCGAAAAACTAATACCCTCATCACTTGAAGACCTTATCCGACAAAATGGAAAGGGATTTGCTACTCTGTCAGGCAGTGCAACTCTCAACAATACACAGCCACGACGTGTCTTATGAGAAGGGTATACATAACCACTGTCCAATTCCTATTTCCGAAACCACTCCGCCCACATAGAAGTTGTGTTGGATAATAGAAGTTGCGTTGGACGCACGAAGAAAAATTGAGAATTCTGATTGAGGCCTTCGAGATTACTTAATTAGTTCAGTAATTAAATTAACTATTGGTGTTCTTGGGTTAATAATAATATAAATTTAAATTGTTTATAATTTTGGCGGTCCATATTAGTTATTATGGAGACATTTAATGGAGTCGTTCAAAAACTGGTAAAATTGTGACATCATTAGGCGTCACATATGATCAATGTTGATATCATCGAAATTTACGACAATTCTGTTTACAATCGGATTTTTAGACTAATCAAAGGTGATTTCGTTGAGAACAGCAAATCATGGAAGATTATCTAATAAATGAAGTCTTCAATGATTACGAGGAGGACATTTACTACCTCGAACACATAATCGAAGAAAACAACCACGAAATGGTATAATATTCAGTTAAACTCAGATACTGGCTATTTTGGTGTCTCTCGTACCATTCACTGAGAGAGACTCGGTTCTAAGGTCTTTTGAGGAGGCCACTAAGAAACTAAACGCAAATGAGCATGAAATTTTGGTCAAATCTCTTCCTCGTTTGTATGACTCGCAGCGTTGTTATAAACCACGCTTGAGTTATATTTATGACTTTGTCAGAGGTGAGACACCCTGTAAGACCTTATAACTGACTTTAGGGGTGAACAACAGTTTCTGTGAAGAGTTGAGAATCGGGGGTCAAAGTATGGCAAAGTTTGTTTCGGACACTGCTACAACGATGAAAAAAGTTCAATTTGAATTTTAAATTGAAGCGGGAAAATTTGTCCAAAGTATTGCTTCTTGTGGAAGAATCCAAGATTGATGTTAAAATTCTTGAAAATTCCCTAAAGTCTATTAAAAGTGAGATTTCGTCTCTGATTGTCATAATGAGATGATGAGAAAGGAATGCGACTACTGCAGGCTCACTTTGGAATCGGGAATCAGATTTGACAACGAGAGGACAGAAGAGATCGAGTATTAAAGAAAAAGAAGTCCCAAATGGAGGAGTTGATAAGAAAATACTCAAATTCTGTTAACAGGACCGAAGAGAATATACGTAAACACGAGGAAAATTGTGAGATTTTGGACAGAAAAATAGTTCAGATCAGTCATACTGAAGAAAATGTTAACTTTCCTATTACTAAGGCAACCACCTGGACTAAATTGCCTCCTACGTTGCCTAAATCGATGTCATGGACCTCAAATTTGTTGAGTTTTGATGAACTGCTTCCAAAGACTGAACGAAAGAAGGGATTACTTAAAAAGATGTTTAATTTTAAATCTAAGAAATAAATTTGTTTAATTTGATTAGTTAACCCAAATGTTTCGAGAGGGAAGGTTTAGTTCTCATGATCATATGGAGTCAAGGCCCTTCAAGTATTGAAGTCATCATGAAACCGAGTAAGAGTAGATAACGGAGTTCTAGCATTTGTTGGAATCCTCTAAGGAATGAACCAGTAGAATGGGAGAGGGATGATGATTTTTTGATGCCATCCTCCCACTGGTCTCTTTTAAGACAAGTGGTTACCATTACGGAAGACGTTGACTTGGAAATGTCATCGGAAATGAATTATGTGTCTCATTTTGGTTGAAAGATCTAAGTCAGGATATCAAGTTTCAAACCACAAAAGAATCATTTAACAAAAATCATTTGAGTCTATCATAGAGGCAACTGGAGGCAATTTCAGAACAGAAGGGAAAAAAGACCCCCGTCCGTATAGAAAATGTGTGGGGTGACGATCGGAGCATCGAGAAAAAATGGCCCGATTATTGAGAGATGCCGGGAACACCTAAATATTAGTTAGTGGTTAATACGGTGTTTCTTTGCCTTAAATAATAATAATAATAATATTTACAACAAACATCAATGTACTTAAACGGGTAGAGTCGGACATTTCGCTAGAAAAAGAATCGTAAAACACAGATTGGCGTTCTTTGGGCATGTTGTCCGCTCTGATTTACTGGAAAGAACTATTATGCTGAGCAATATTACTGGGAAGAGAAGACCTGGCTGACCGAGGACTCGGTGGCTATCCACAGTGGAAGACGTCACGGGAATGCCTATATCAAGGCTACTCCAAATTGCAACGGATCGGGGAGAAAACTCGTTCATGAGATCTCCAAATGTCGGACACGACTTAATTGGACAACATAACATAACATAGGTTTTTTTGACACTACAAAGGCTGCTTTAGTTCAACGTTAAGCCCACTCAGTTATGACGACAATCAGCTATGCGATACAAAGCTGTCTAAAACAAATTTAAAGAAGACCGATTACTTTCGAACTACAATCGCGAGGACACTACAAAACTTCACTTCGTTTTTGAGAACAACTTCATTTGAGGCTTTTGTGAAGAGAATGAAAACTCGAATGACACCTCTTAGGCTTCCACACGTAATACAAGTGTACAGGAAATGGGTCGGATCTCGGAACGAAAACCGAGCAAAAGTGAAATGGTTACTTAGGATGTTTCCCTTCTTATTTGTCACTGATTCTTGGTTTTAATGGTCTTCTGTCTTAACCTTGCTCGCCTACAGTGTGGACACCAGTCCCCTCAACCTACATATATGTAAACTGGATGGTGCGAAAGATGCCCTCTGTTCCTGTTGCAAAGTCTCAGAGCTGACATCAAATCACCTTTTTGAATGTTCTGAACTTGTACGCTGTTCTTCGAGTATACAAAGTTGACCTATCTATAAAACGTCGTTTATAACTTAATAGACACTGGGTTTCTATAAGTTAGTGGAGTAGGGGTTACTTGACTATCGAGCATCAATTGCTACTTTCCTTCCAGAGGAGTCGACCAGAAGTAATGGCTGAGGTTTCCTGCGTTTCAAAAAAAGAACTAGGTAATTTATTTTGGGAAAGAATCTCAATCACTCCTATAGAAGAATATTTGATCGAGTGCAGAAATTCGAGAAGACATTCCTTGAAGGAGGTGGGATCGTTGGCGGATTTCTCTAGGAAAGTCTGTGAAGCCACAAGTAATTGGAATCATTAGTTGGTTTTGACACATTTCCTGGTGATCTTATGGTTTCTTTAGTAAATAACTACAAAGCTACTAGCCTCAGACTGTATGACGAATTAAAACCGATCCTCATCTATAATTTGGATGCATAGGGAGTCTCAACTCGAAGAAGTGCTCGACTAATGATACATAAAACAACTTCAGTTTCTTTTAGAACTGAATTGGTTAATGTGAATAAAGAAAAAAACGTTATACGAAAGATACATCACGGGATCTTTAGGTGTGTTAATCACGGAAGCACGCTGGAATCTATTAGATCAAATTCAAACTGGATCCACGGCAGCACAGGTCATAATGGAAGACCATTTAGCAGCATCTTGGAAATTCCGTGGAAGTTTACTCAAGACGCTTTATGAAGTTCTAATGGTGAGCAGAGCTCTGTAAAGAAAGCACTAAGGGACGGAGAAGACCTTAGTGGTCTGAGGAGTCGGTTCTCAAATAGAGGAGGACGGAAGCGATTAGTTAGAGACCCAACTTTTCTCCTTTACGAAGGCACTCTAATTATTAACTTATTACTTTTATTAAGGCACTCTAATAGTTTCCTGGTGGTGGCCACGAGACTACCTCTATAATTTTTATTTTTTGTTTATAATAATAAAAATATTTAAGGAATTAAATTATTAATTTTGTTAATATGTTAAATCAGTTAAAATGAGTCCCATTTTGTGCTAGTTCTGCTTGATGTAAGAATTGTGATGGTCCCAATAATGCATGATATCAAAAAGACCCATAAAAGTATTCTGTCAACCACCATGGCTATGTACTTCCATTCCTCGTTGATCTAAAATGAGCAATGCCTGCAAACGTGGGAATTCCTGTCTTTGTTGTGGAACCAATTTGCGATATATTTCACATATTTTACGCATTTTTTACTATCCGTCATATTTTCTTCGGTGGGAAATAAGGTCTCTGCGTTTTCAAAGGGCATGACATCCTTCCTGTAAGGTTTCGACATCAGAAAAAACGGTGGGAGGAACTCGATGAATAATTTTCTTATCCACGTGGGTATTTGATGAGTATTTGGATTTCGAAAGTTCAAACTTAACACCACAATCGTCATGATGACGGAAAGGGTGACCAACGAAAAAGTGAAAAGGACATATTTTCCAATCAAGGGGGTAACAACTGATGTTGGGGGGATAATTTCTATGAACTGCAAAATAAACACCGTCAGAGTAAGAAGAATAGACACGCTGAGGGTTATCTTCTCCCCACTGTCTGACGGAAGGTAAAACACGAGGGCGGTAAGAAAAGATATCGACACGCAAGGAATTATCATGTTGATTGTGTAGAACTTGGATTTCCTTTTGAGGTTAACCTTGAACAGAATCCACGGATATGCCTCGCTGCAGCAGGAGAAAAAGTTTTCGTATCTTTTGGCTGGAACCGAAAGTATCTCCCATTGGACATTCTCGTAAAATTTGCTCAAATCAATCCCATCTTTTATTATCTCGTCGTTTTTTGCTGAAACATGTTGAAGATCCACCTCATCTCCATTATATGTCCATGAACCGAACTTAAGGAAGCATTCCTGCTGATCCAAAGGGAAATGCTTAATGTTGATAGGACACGTGCTTTTGTAAATTGCCGGAGGTTCCCAAATCACGGTACCATTGAAGTAGACTAAGGCCTTCGTCGTGATTGTGATCTCGTAATTACCTTCCGCGCTATAATAATCTCCCAATTTTTACTTGTTGTACAAAACTATATCAGGAAGCCAAATTCTGTCGGTCGGCATATAAACGTGCTGTATTCCACCAAATTCTCGAATATTCCATTTGAGTCGTTCGTCAATCCAGCTCTGTTTAAGCCACACATTTGTAGTGATTACTTGCTGCTTTTCGTCCTAAACCCTGTTATTCGAATTTTACAATATTTAATATTTGAACCAGTCTTAGACCCACTCTAACAGTCAGCTTTGTGCCGTTGACTCCCAGAGGGCGCGCGAATCTGTTGTAATTCTCACTAGACAGCAGTTTGTCATATAATTTTGCAGAATATATGTCCGATAAGGTTTGAATAAATAAACACAGAAATAATCCAATTTTCATTAAAGTGACTTTCAGAAGTCATTTTTGTAGGCTAATGCTGATTGAGAGAAGTTTTATCAATAACCAATTAATTATCATTAATAGTAACGCAGAATCATGTTAACCACCCTATACGTGCGGCTTCTTACAGATGATCCCCTAAGTTCCCTCAGAACATTTCTTTTCCAATTAACCACTATGATCACCTCAATGATCAAAGGGCGCTCGTCCCGTAGCTACTATCAAGCAAACTAGGATCTACATGAGAGTGGATAGCTTCGAGAGCGTATCTCATTGGTTGTTATCAGAGGAAACAGTCTGACCATTCAAACTCCCTGATTAAAATTAATTAGTTGTATTATTGTGTCAAATAACGAGGTAGTAAGGAGTCTTCATCTTTTATTATGCAATAAGTAGGTATTCGCTACACTAGAAAGTTGCGGACTCATAAGGTTCAATCTGTAGTAGAGAACACCAGGATCCAAATTAAGTAGACAGTGTCATCCGTATCTCGGTGCTAGTCAAGCACAATAAACCGAACATTATGGTACACGATAAAGATTCTGGCCAAGTCCTTATCATAGAGGTTGGCACTACGTCTCAAAACCGTTTGCAGACTATGGAAATGGAGAAAAAAAGGAAGTATGACTTGCTTGTAAACGAGATGGGGCAGATGCTTGGTTGCAAGGTCCTCGTTATTCCAATAGTAATGACGTGGGAAGGAATTGCAACAAAGTACCACAAGGGTTATCTGAACCAGTTGGGGGTAGATAGGAAGCTCCAGGCCTATCTACAGTCCACTGTGTTAAAGCGGATCCTAGAGAGCTTGACACTGGAGTATAGGAGGCAGAGCCCAGAGATGCCACATGGGCAGAGGGTTCAATTGGACAAGGCGCTCTCAGAGTTGTTTCAGCAACCAGAATCGAACCTGCCTGAGGAGGCTGGCGAACAGACAAGTGAGGAAGGTTGTTGATTATTAGATAGTAACTTTTTATTGTTGGTTAAATAAAGTGGGGTTTTATTGTGTCAATAAATTTTAGAGAATTAACCACTTAATTAATTCTCAATTAACTGATTTAAAATCATTAATCCATAAATTTTTTAAATAAAACCAATTTGAAAAAAAACTTTATTTAACCTAAAAAGTAACAGTTAACAACTGGCTGCTCTCATAATTGATAACGCATTTCTTCTGACAATTTGCAAGGAAATGGGCTCAATGAGGCAGCTCTATTCCGTAAAAAAGTACAAAAGTCTCAGAGGACGTTTCGTTTTCAAACCATTCTTGGTCGATAGTTTGTTTGCTACGGGACGAGCGCCAAGTTACCGTTCCCAGACTTCTCCTTTTTGCTATCAACGTTGATGGTGTGTTAGAAGGTAAGCAAATTGAATTTACGAGGTTTCGATCACAAGCTTGAAGGTTAACTGTCATCCAAGAGTCTCTTATTTTATAAGAGTTTCGGTCCTTAATGAGGTTAATCCTGAGTGAGTGGCTGTCAGCCCATCTTAGAAAGAAAGAAACGATCAACACAAGTGGCGTCCCAAAAAAATTATTTTTACTTTCTTTTGTACGTACAGACAAGCAAAGAGTTTGCACATGATATTCAGCAACTTCAAGTCCCTCCGTGATGATTTCGTTAATCTTCATGCGTCTACGTTCCTTCCAGTGCTACTTCGACAGCAAAGAGCGTAAAGTCCTTTAAAGTTATTCGTTTTTCCATATCCGACTGGTTGCTCATGTAACCATTGAACATAAAACGATAAAGATTCATTAAATTATATTTTTTATTTCGAGTCTCGTGGACTTAGCAAGTCTAATTTGAAATGGTGAAACAATCAGTGCACTTGCAAGAACACAAAAAGAAAAACGACGCAGTGGAGTTTTGAGCGGTTTGCCTTTGATTATGAGAGGTAGGTCTCAATCTGTCCATAGCACAGTTTTAGTAATTTACTAACATTCAATAGTACTACATTGTATCTAATTTTTTTACCTGAGGTGATGACGTACGTTTATTAGGGTGCATCTCTCGACTCTTTTAACATAGAGACTTGAATACTAGCATAAAAAGCTTTAAGTATTTAAGATTTAACTTAGTATTTATCCGTTGTCTACAATAGCCAAGTTAGGAAAATGTGTTATAAATACAAGTACCATGACAACACATTAAAATTTCACACAATGGATTGGTCTCCGTTATTCAAGAAGACACATTATGAACAATAGATGATCGTATATGTTTAACGAAATACGTGATAAAGGCGACAAAAACTTATATTTTAATCTGAAATGTCTATGCTCCGACAGTCACGAAGCTTACTAGAAGCATACAAGAGCTACGCCTATATAAAAGAGCCTTTATTGTCTCAGAGTAAATGACATTAATTTATTTATATTTTAAAATTGTTAAAAATACGTCGAGAGGATAGTAAACAAACCTCATACTATTAACAAATTACAATTTGCTAATCATTCTGCAGATTCTTAATAAATGGATTATCTTTCACAGCACCTTCCTCCCTTATTTTTCTAACTTTCTTCACCTACAACCATGTACACACTACAACAAACCTTTCCTTGATCACATTCATCATAAGTTTTCTTCACTCTCTTGTGACTATACAGACTGCTCTTACCACCATTCCACTCACTCACTACTTAAATAATTACACACAAAACCGTCATTGGAAGTCAAATATGACAACACATCTTCGTTCGGAGTCCCCGAAATTCTTTCTCGATTTTCAGTCATAGGACGCCAATTAAAAGGGGTATATTTGAATTGAGCGACATTTCAGAGCTATTTTTGTTGCCCTTATTTCGTGGTATATTTGATGATTTGCCCTCGTTTGATTCAGGGTTCTTATTCTCATCATTTTTTACATTGACGTCCTTTGGAAGACAATCTTGAGCAGCACATTTATCCCTAGTCTGCATTTTACGAGCCTTTCTAAGGTGGAAAAACTCATTGGGTTTGCCAGTTTTAATATACAGCAAAATGTACGCCTGGGAGAACAGAACCTGGTTAATACCAACCAGGGATATCTAAATGTCTTCACAGCCTCAAACTTGATCATCATCTGCCTTCTGCCAGACTCCTGTGGGCGACTTTATATAGGCGATATAGTGTCCGGACCGAGGAGAAGATCCATGGTGGACGATAACGGCATAAAGATCATAATAGCAGGGTCTGGGAAAAGTGAGGTAGGAATTCAAGTCGAGACTGGCTGAAATTTGGACTTGTTTATTGATCTTCTGGAAGTAATCATTTTTTATCAGTTCAAACCCGAATAAACCACAAAAGTACCTCTTTAGGTGGACAATTAGCACATTGGGGGGTTCACGCAATGTAAGAGTCTTTATAGCCTCACTGGTTTTATCACACCTTGAATATAGATTGAGATTACTTTGAGCAGAAATAAGAGTTCTGATTATCCAGCAGTTCGGGGGAAGTGAACCTTCTGAGAGCATGCTCAATGGTCGAGTCCTAACATTAGTAAAGGAGTACTTTTATCTCCAAGGATAGGTCGAGGAAGAAATCAAGGGTCATAGAAGTATTATTGCACTTTAAGCACTTTACTACAATAAGATAGAGAAAAACTAGAGCTTTGAAGGTATCCTCCAAATATTCGATAAATTATATCTGAGTACTCACTCTTTGAATCCAAACTATAATTAATAAATTTAATATAAAAAAGGTTTAAAAAATTTTTAAATTAATTTAAAAATAACTTTTTAAAAGCAGAAATGGACGAGGTGTGCATACACTCTATAACAGCGAGAAGGAATTCGTGGGCGTCCTCCTGCCTATTAGGCATCAGATTTGAAGATATTTCTGCATGGATGACATAAAAATTACTGAAAATATTGTTTATGATATTTTGGGGGTAAAACAATGTGTTCTTCTTGGCCTTTGAGATGGCAAAGTTTGAGTAATTCTTCATCTCACACAACATGCAAAAATTTCCTCGTATTTCGCCTAGTTAACCAAATAAAATAGATTTTAATACACTTGTGGCTTGTTTTTCATAATATAGTTCACAATCGGTGGGGTGGACTGTAAACATTGCAACACAGAATTGATGTAGCAGGTATTTCTGTAGTTCATAAGTCCACACACAATGTTCTCTTTTACGTCATATTCCAAACGCAAGTCGTAGATAGTGTTTACTAGTCTCAAGTTGGTTTGTTTTTTCTTCTTTTCTTTCACAATGCCTGAAAATTTAAATTTAATAAACTTCCATCGCCTAGGTCTACTACACGTGGGTAGATTTTAGTGAGGGAAGAGGCTTTGAATTCTTCGTCTGGACTGGCCTCTGTGAATTCGATTGTAATGTTTGAGTAAATTGTATGGTGAGACTTTATGGGTTTGGTTGGTTTATCTCTTATTTCTGCTTTTAAGAATTTATCTAAGGATGTTTCCATCATTCTCATGCACGTATCACCACGTGAACGAATTTTATTTAATGTAAATTAATATTAAATTATTTTTATTATTTTAATTTATTTTTATTCATTTTTATTTAAATTATTTTTTAATTTTACTAAACTCAACCTATAATACCGCCCAAATTTTCATTTCTGAGTGCCTGAATTGTCAGGACCTGACGTGGACGTGGAGGATATCTGGTAGCGAATGTAACTTAAAGTAGGTTATATATTCTATACCTATTTAATATCAATAGATTATTCAGGTTCGATAGTAAGTGTATCTGATCATTTCCTACATAGATTTCTACTGAGCCCTTGATACATGAGAAAGAAGTTGACGACTAGTTCCATGGTACCAGATAGACAAGTCCTACCGAAGTCCATTAAGAACCAGAGGAAAGTAATTAAACTTTCATTTTTTGCAGTTGTAGGAGCTTCCCGGCATGATCCAATGGAGCTATAATTTTTTGTTATTATTGTAGTACTGGAATCACGTGTAGGTCACGTGATACCGCGTTAATTTAACAAAGGAAGAAATGGGCTGACCATGTTGTGTCACCAACCACACATGAAATTGAACTGATGGCTGATGTAGCTGATTTTTTCACCCAATTTGATCTGACCTCTAGTTTATTTAATTAAAATATACTTGAATCATAAGTTTGCCACTCATAAATAAAATTGCTATTTAAATTAAATTTATTGAACCTGTCAGGTAAAAAAACCAAACTAATTTATATTCATTAACGTCAAAAATAATTAAATTAATCTATGAAGTTTGAATGGACAGACTGTTTCCTCTGACAATAAGCATCGATAGTCTTCCTTAGATCCTTGGTGACCCTTTGGATCGTTGAGCCGATCCGATGGACTAGATCGTCCGCTTGTGGGCCAAGGATTCCTGACGTCTCAAAAGTAAATGATCCTCCGAAATGGTTCGGTGCTTCCTTCTCTTCTGATCCTCAACTTGCCTAGAAGCATGACCTGGGTTCGAAATTGAAGCGGTCGAAATTTTTCGGACATGTAGCGTCACAGAAAAAAAATAAAAATTAAAAACGCATTTAATAAATATTTTTGTTTTTTTAAGTATTTTAAATGAAAGAAAAATTAAAAAACAAAATTAGAGTTATAGGGCCAAGCCTAATGATTCTTTTAGCCACACTATCCCAATGATGCCACTGACCAAAGCTTTCTTTGAAATGTCCTTAACCAAAACTATCCTAGTGATGTCTCTGACCACTAACCTAACAACAACCCTACCAAAATTATCTAATGATGTTCCTTACCCTACCCAAATCTAATAATTCTTCAAAAGAAAACATTCCTAAGAAGTCAACTAAAACTAACATAAAAATTCTCCTATAAAAATTATCTTAATGAATTCCCTAACGGAAGACAAACTTAACTATGTTATAACCAAAATTATCTTTAACAAAAACTAAAAGAAAAATTAATAAAATCAAATCCTTAACGGAGAAATAAAATAAATTCACAACGAACACGAAATCAATGCAGAAACGATCGATTAAATCGCAAAATATTAGCAGTTGAATACATTCAGTTTTACAGAATCACTACTTATTTGGAGTACTATAGTCGTGAACATGGAGTAAAGGACTTGTTCTTCAGTTACAATCGGCTTCACAGGCGGTAGTTTATAAAAAATTTTTTAAGCTTCAATTAGATTGCTGAAATAAAAACCTGAAGGAGTCCACTTTAAAATGTGAGCTCTGGTAAACTTTTCATCGCAATCCGACCAACTAGTCGAGTTGTTAGGTGGACACATGGCTAGGGTGGTGACGTATTGCGTTAAATGTCTTCATCTCAAAATCAATGTGACCCCTCGTTTCATTTCTCTTATGAGTAAACAAAATGATTAACTCAGGAGGCGGTGGATATACAAAGTTTCAGAACGAGGAAACGTCGGATACACTAAGCTCTGGGTGGGATATCAAAATTAGTTTAATATGTAATCCTGAAAGGTACCAGTATTTTCCTCTTCTCTCCTCAGAGCAGACTTATCAAATTTTCTGGTAAATCTGTGCTTCTTTATTTCAAAACTTAGCTTCAAATATCTGTTAGAACATTAAGAAGACATTGGTGAAAGACATTGAAATTATTAGATTAAGGCTTGAAGAGTGACGCCGTCATCAATGAACATCTCACTGCAGAATCGGATCGTCTACAAAAGGATTCACACCCAACAAAAAGAAAAAAGAAGTGAAGAGCATTCCTTGTTCTCCCCTTTTCTCTTTACCCAGTGGTCTTGGGGACAACAATAATGATTTCTTCAACTTTAGTCACAAAATTCTATCAGACTGACTAGAAAGCCCATTTCCGACATAAGTGTTTTTCAACAAATCGATGGTACATTCTGCCACCAACGAACACACTTTCATAATTACCAATGTATCTCTACATATTCTTCATGACTTTTGGTTTCAATACCTCTTGAGTTCATCACCTTGTCTATGCTCACAAGAAGTAAGTTATCTGGTAGTCTTTCATCCATAATAATGCAAAGCAGGAACTTCCATTAATTACTTAGTCATACCAGATAAACCAAATAAAAGCTAAAATTGTTTCCATAGTAACAGATATTATGTCTTCAATAGCGACTAAGACGACTGATTATGATATAATTGTAAATTTAGGATTAATCCAAGATTTATGGAGATAGAGTAATTCATAGAGGTCAAAATAACTTCCACAGACAAAGGAATCATATAAATGATCAAGGCATTCCCAAACCGTCCAAACCATTATTAGGCAAAATGACCGAAGTTAGGAGTCCAAAATATGCCGGAGACGTTTTTCTGAACAGTGAGTGATATATCAGCTTCTTACTTATAGAGAATGGTCATCACGTGGAAAAGCATTCAAACGAAAAAATGGTCGAGGATAAGAACGAAGAAATCCTCAATCTTAGAAAGGTTCGATAAAAGTTTACTTCCAAGAAAATCAATGAATTAAAGATAACAAATAACGAACTCAAAATGAAAGTTAGGCACTTGGAGGACGATGTAATATCTATTTAAGAAATATTTGTAGAAAAAAGAAGTGGAGGAGTTATACAAGCTCGAGAAAGTATAAATCTACCTTAACCTGTTTAGTCGAGTGAAAAAGGCTCAGTCGATAATGACCAAGTACTACTTCTTTTATCAAATAGCTCGGTCGTGAAATGAGGTACAAATTATGGAAGCTAAAAAACCTCTTGAGGGAAAAGGACGAACGAATACTGTAGAATTACTAAGAAATAAAACATAGGAAGTTAGAATCTGATTCGAGGTTAGTAAACAACAAAGAACTGAAAATTCAATTCGAGGTTTACTACAACGAATGCCTCCGACTTAACAAAATCATAGAAGACCTAAATGGATACTCTGATGAGCACAGAAGTTAGTGATGGATTTCTATTATGCAGTGAAGAACGTGGAAAAATATTAGAGAAGTTGTCTGAGTCGCAAATCAACTTGATAAGAATAAGCAAGAGTTATGAAGAAGCCAAGAATGCTGCGGAAATTGCTAGAGAAGAAGTTAAAGCTAATATCGCTGAAAAAAATAAATTAAAAGAAAAAATTAGTTGATAAATATGTTTATTAAAGTTAATATCGAAGAAGAAAATAAGCGGTTAACCAAGAGAATAAATTTGGCGGTAATTTTTGTTAACATTAGACAAACGATGTGGTGCTAAATGCTGTCGAAGAAAATCTTTCTTCAAAATACCGTAAACTTGAAAATAATTTTAGGCAAAAAAATTCGTCTGCGAGGACCGCCGGAGGAAAGGGTTGTACTCTTGCAAGACAGGGAAATTACTTTGTTGAAAAAAATACAAGAAATGCAGGACAATATTAACAGGCTTACATATATGCGAAATCAAGAAGGGTCTTTCCTCTTGTTAGTTTTAGCGTTTCCGAGAAAACCGTGGAAAAGAAGGACATTAAAGTGGCTGAATACGTTGAGTATGATTAAATGTGCTAATTTAAAGCGATAAAGATTTGTATTTGGAAATAAACAAGAAAATAGATAATTTCGCTCGAAAGAGGGCATCTTTGGCAATTCAAAGAAATTGGAGAAAACACAGGGCCTCAGTGATTAAACAGGCAAGTCAAATTCGTCAATTTTAGAAAGAAAATCCAGGAATTTGAGAGAAAAATCGCAGCCAAAAAGATTATTAAATTTTTAAAACAAGTTTCCAGAGACAGAAAAGTTAAAGTAATCGAAAATTAAAAAAGTTAGAATTTTAGAGAAAAATGCGCTGGAAAAACCATACTCAAAGCTTTACGCAAAAACGGTGAAATAGTTGCACGTGTTATTATTTTTAAGAAAAAGCGCGAAAAAAATAGCGGAAACACTCAGAAAACGTCTGATTTTTGTATCCTGGGTGAATAAATGCACATTTCGGACAGTACACAAGGCACTTTTGGAAATTTCTATTTTCAGGAAAGAGTAGACTCGTTTAGAAGAAATATTGCCGCCAAAACAATTCAGAAAAGTATTAGAAGATACAAGAGCCGAATGAATGAAGAGAAAGAGGTTTTTTTTGATGAACATGGCTTAGGATTGCGCTAGCATTGTGAATTGTCTATTCGGCCATAATCTACGGAATGCCAGAATCAATCATTTGGTTAAGCACTGTAACATTACTTTTGATTGATTTAATTATTTTAATTTTTTGAAACAAAATTAAACTTCAAAAGTGTTATAAAATAGTAAGCACCTCGTGATTGAGACCATTCCCTTTCACGAACTCTTTCACCCATTACTCTTCTTAGATGTCCCTCCTTTTATTCTATCGACTATCAGATAACGTGTCGAAAGGAAAGTGATTTGGGCCTTAGAATCTCCGAGGTATTGGTTGCGAGGGCATGAAATGAAATATCTTCGTATTGTCGCGTATTTTTCTCTTTAAGGGCCGATCCTGGATGATTGGTTGTCGTTGTGAGTTTTGATAGGGAGAAGCCATCCACAAAATTGTCGTCCCAGGCAAGGTATTTCCACCCTTTTAAGGAAAAGATTTATGATAACAAATTGACCACGTGTGAAGAATGTGAAAAAATTGGGAATCAATTTCGATTTCCTTATGACTTTTGGAAAGAATAGATAAACTTAGTTAACAAAATAATAGTCATTCATCTTGACGCTAAGTTCCCTATGCAGCCATGACCCGGTCATCAGCCACAGTTGCGCCATATGGAGAATAAACCTACGAAAAGCGAACCTAAAGATGATCGATGACTTCCAATCTATCATTCCTGTTACCTGACCAACCCTCTTTGAGGTTCTTTTAGGAAAACAAGAAGCAGCATTATTCCCACGATCATCAGCCTGTAACCTGAGCATGCAGAGGGTGTGGGAAATAACCTAATCACGAAAGGAACACCGACCAATGATAAGAATGCAATTGAGAGAAGCTAATGGTAGTGTCTAAATAAATAATGGTGATTTTTTCTAAGACAGGCATATAGAATGTGAATCATTATTAGACTGTTCTAGAATAAATAATCAACAATGTTTACCTGCTCCTATTCAAAGCTAATTTGTCTTATTTTTTTAATTTTTAGAAAGGATGGAGCTCAAATCCTAAACGTAGGCGTATTTGACTCTTCTTCGAATTCATTAAAACTAGGGTCGCATAACTACGGCTTTCAGTGCCATTTTGTACGGGGTTTGAAAAACAAAGATATTCCGATCTCAATTTAATTAAGAATAATACTTTGATGTTGAAAATCTCTGGCTTCGAGTTTAACAAGATACAATGAACTACAGAGCTTATCTTATTATTTATTATTATTATTATTATTATTATTATAAGCAACTACATAGAATCATATAAACTATAATTCTATTCGTGCCGCGTCTGAACAATCCTCTTAATTAGCCTTTCCCATCCCCTCCTGTCCGATGCCAAGTGCCGCAGACTACTAAGGTCTTCACCGTCCTTTAGTAGTCTGGTTACTGATCTCAGGTCACCATTAAGGACTTCCGGAAGAGTTATTCTTGGACGACCTCTGAACTTCTCCCCTGACGTATCGAAGTATTCTTCCATGACGACGTTTGCTGGCGTGTCTTGTTCCAATCTGAGAATATGGCCAAACAATCTCCAGCGAGCCTTCATGATCATGGTGCTCAGAGGTCCGGAACCGCATCTTCTATATAAATTTTCACTCCCTACACGCATTGGCCACTTTAGTCCCAAGAGAGACCGAAGTTGCCTTCTGTGAAAGGAGTCAAGGTTTTGTTCGTCCGTTTTCGAAATTCCCCACGTCCCAGAGTTGTATGTTAGTATGGGCCTCACGAACGCCTCATACAACCTGAGTCGGAGTGATGGCCCGACCGAGCATTTTCTTATCCAACATTTCATAAGTTTTTGCATAGTAACCGTAGATAACAATTTTCTTCTTGCAATGTCTTCGGAGTCTCCGAGAAGAGAGCCAAGCTTTACGGTCTTCCTCCAACATTCACTATTGCGTAGTTCCATCCGCTTAATTTCAACAATATCCGTTTTCTGAACATTCAGTGATAGACACCATTTGGCCAAACAGCCTGATGCAACCTCCAAGAGACGTAAGAGTGCTTCTTTGTCAGTCGAGATAAAGTCAACATCATCGGCATACACGATCTCCATAATATCATTGTTGTAATACTTCCGGAGGTCTTGCAGAGCCGATTCAAGGTATATAGCAAACAATACTGGGGAAAGGGAATCTCCTTGGGGTGTGCCCACTGTTGAAATAATTTCCCGTGACAAACATTTTCCAATACGCACTCGTAACCTCGTGTTTGATAAGAGTATCCGTATCAGAATAACCGAGTCCTTATCCAGGAAACTTTCAAGCACTTCAATGAGTTTTCCCCGACGGACAGTGTCGAAAGCTCTGGTCAGATCAATTCCAAGGATAGTCTTTGAGCTCCGGAATCTTTGTTGAATAGCACATTGCCATCTATGGCACCATACTACATCAGCCGTTGATCTCCCTGTCCTAAAACCACTCTGGCTCTGGGCCAAGTACCCGTCCACCGGCTCTTGGATCCGATTAAGAGTAATTAGGGCAAGGATCTTCCTTAAGGTGTTTAGAAGGATGACAGGGCGCAGGTTTTCAACTGGCCCAGGGGGTTTATTACCTTTTTGAACTGGTACTAGTATCCCCTTTCCAATTTCTGAAAAGTCCTTGTTTTCTATCATGTCATTCAGCAATTTTGAGAGTTTATCTGCAAGTTCTGGAGGGCCAAATTTTAGCAATTCAGATGGTATATTATCTGGTCCTGGAGAGCGCCCAGATTTAAGTTTCCTTATCGCCATGCAAACCTCCTCCGGTGAAATGATCCGTTCAAGTGTTGTGTTCTTAGGCGTGAAATCTGATTTTTCTCCTTTTACAAAGAACAGTTGTTCAATATGCGATGCTATGAACTCTGTCTGTTCTGCAACATTTCCTATTGTTTTTCCATTTCTGTCATGCAAAATAAGTTTCACTGATTGGCTCTTCCTCCGTATTAGTCGTATAGCCATGAATGTCGCAGCATTGTCTTTAAGGTTTTCTACCTCTCTGATCTTGCTTTCCAACTGACTAGTGTGATGTAGTCTGTTTAGGAGTTTGATTTTTCTCTCAATTTGCCTTCGTTCTTGTTTCAGTTTGCAAACAGTCTGAGGATCGACAGTATTTTCGGATCTAAGCCTTAAGTTCTTCTGCAAATTCAATAGGGCTGACACTTCCGGGTGACGCTGACTGCTATGGGGTTTAAGTTCCCCCAGATGTTTGTCAGCAGCGGAAATGATCCCTCTCCTAGTTTCGAGCCATGCCTTTCCTGGTGAAAGATCCGATGCCGTATTATTAATTGAATCCGATACACATTCTTTATAGTCTGCTTGTACTTTTGGTGAAGAGCCCAAGAGTTCAGTCATATACCTTCTTGATCGCGTGGAATCTCCACCACGATGTGTTTGGAAGAAGCATCTTCTATTAGTTATCCCGTAGAGGAACTCCTCCGCAGTTGGACCAAGTCTTAAGCTGAATCTTGCTGACACAATTTTGTGATCACTGTTAACAGTTAGTCCTCCATAAGATCTCGAGTCCCGTAAGAGAGATTTGTCTTTTACTCGACACAGAATATAATCGATCTGATTATAAATCCTTATCAGATTTCCGGTGGTCGATAGTCTAGTGCCCATCCACGTTGTCTTGTGGCGTGCGGAATGTTGGAATTGAGTATTGCACAGGAATAAATCAAAGGATTCGCAGAAATATGCCAGAGCAGTACCAGAATAGTTCCTGATCCCCCTTCCATGTGGTCCAATAAAACGTTCGTGTCCTTGATGTACCCCAGCTTTAGCATTCCAATCACCAGCGATAAAGAGGAACGATGAAAACTTCAGAGAAGATACGACCTCGACAAGTTCTTCGTAGAAAACGTCCAATTCCTCTGGGTTTTTGGAAACACGGCCACTATGTGGGGCGTACACGTTCACAATGGAAATTAGTTGCCTGGACTTCCCTTTGGGTCCAATAAGAAATTGAATAACACATATCCTGTCATCAATTTTCCAATATCGATGTAATACTGGGGAGCAAATTCTTGTAAACAGCGAAACCCTGTCCATAGTGTTTACAGTACGATGGAAGGAGGATTAGTCTGTAGTCTCCAAGGTTTTCATCGAGTCCTTTTCTGAGCTTCGTCTATTGGAGACAGCAAACAGAGCATCCATATTTTGCAAAGTCCAGACATAGTTGGTGCCTCTTCGACCAGTCATTAAGGCCCCTGGCATTGAAGGTAAGGGTAGAAAACCAGAAAGGATTATTCAAATACGTATTAGACATATGTGCTATAGAGGGACGTCACCACCTCAACCAAAAAAAAACAGAGCTCATCTGCTAATTGAAATCCAAGTTATACATTAAAAAAACTCGAATCTGTCAATTTGGGTGTTTATATTTCATTCAGAATTCAACACAGAACTGAGAAGGAGGAAAAAAATAAGGTTTAGTTCGCAACACTTCTAGAAAACCTTTTAGGGTTTTAGTTAGTTAAATGAACTAGTACTTTGGATTCCGCTAGTGCAGTGCTTTTTACTATTTATTCTGCCAGATTTCTTTGCATAACTTTCCTCCTCGCAGTGAGTGACTGTTATTAAGTTTACGATAGTTATAAAATTGTTCCTTCCTCTTAGTCTCTTCTAATGAGTGGACAGAGAATACTATTGAGTCAGAGGATATTCAAACGTTAGAGTTTTCATCGATTATTGGTCTTTTTGTCGCAAACTTTATAGTTTTTACACTTTCAAGGAAGATATGAAAAAAATGATATTCCACCCTCGAAATATTTAGCTTTAAGTATATAATTCGATTGAAGTTCCAATAGAAGCTTTCATCTGCATTAGAACCATTAAAAGAGAATGGTGTGTGAATAATGAAAATTGTTGTTCAAAGACGAGAAATCATTAAATCTATCTTTAAATTCCTTTAACAACAGATCTAGTGTCTTTCATATTGGGAAAAATCATTACAGTATGTGCACCAACAGTACTCCCGAGCTCTTATTTAATGGGAACCGCACATCAAGATCTAAAAAACTATTTCACAGAGTTTATAAACTCAACTCAGAGACTTAAACTAGTTGTTAATCATTGGAGCTTGATAGATATGATTATGGATGATATTGTCACACTTTACATATCTTTGTGCACAATCTATGAGCGGAAACGTATTTTTACTGTTATAAAATATTAAATAATTATTCTCAATTAGACTTAACAGTTATATGAATCATCTCTGAGATATTAAATCTGCTTCACAGAGAACATTCAGAAATACATTATCTAATCTGTCACTTGATCTGACTAGCAAGTCTCCTATCCCTCATTTATCACTCATTTTGAACGTCAACCCAATATTATTATGATACTCAAAGGTTGATTCTATATATTAAGTATTTTTCATATTCAAATAAAGATTTTTTTCTTAGGTTGAAAGTAATATTTATAATTTTAGCGTAGATAGGCGTGGCAATATATAAATAGAAAATTAAGCGATTAGGAGCGATCAGTAGAATGACAATTGCAGTAATCATTAATATTTATCTAGATACCTGAAATGATTTGTTCATACACAAAATATGTTGTCAATTCGTCATTTGAAATTGCTGAACCAACATTTTGGTGAATTGATGGATAATGAATATCCAATCAAATTCAACACGATAATCATATGTCAATCCGTAATAAATCAGATTTGTCAAAGTGATTACGTGATCATTAGGCCATTATTAGTTTAGAATTTATTATTTGGTTTCGATAAGTTTTTTCCTTGTTTTTTATATTGTTTTTAACTTTTTTAATCAAGTAAGCAATGCTGAATGTTTCACTATCATAGAATTGGATGGTTAATTTCTATCTCCCGAAAATTCCTACACAAGTTGTCCGCAGTTCAAAAAACTACCATAATTATTGGAGAAAAACTCAAGTCCTCGAATACTTCTAGTTTAACGATAAAAGACCTCATTGATGACGGTCAATTTACCAGGCACTCTCTTAAAAATATTTTGAATTAAATTCACAAAATGAGGTGGTGCCATTTCTAATAAAATCGGATGCTCCTCATGTAGTTCAGGAATTACTTAGTTTGACTCTCTTTTTTCTTTACCAGTGAAAAGTGATTCTACATTATTCTCTGATTTAATTCTGTTTTGTTAAGGTCTTAATGATTCAAATAACATTTAATAAGTTGTTTAAAAATTAGAAAAATTTAGATCATATATGGTTCGATATCATTTTATTATTAACAAAATCTGATATTTGATGTGTTCATCGATTATGTGAGCTTGTCAGTATTGTAATAATAGCTTTTACTGATTTATATTTCTTATTTGAGCTAATCTCGCTCACCATCATGAGAGGAAATAGCCACGTAGTCAGGGCAGCCGCTATATAACCGTTTACTCTCTTTTCTTTCCTTAATAAAAAGTTATAAATTATATAAAAAAATTTCTCAAATATTCGATTATGTCCATATGCTCTTTTTTTACATATTTATTATATTTGGACTGGGATATGGAAGAGAACCTCATGGACCATATATATTAATGACATGGTCTCCTTCGTCATGAATTAATATGCGATTCTATCGCAAAAGATAGAAAATAGAGTGTATAAATTGTAGCTTAATAATCAGTGGGTAAGATATGGTGGGTGTCGTGTCGCTAAAAGAGACAAAGTCTACGTTAATTAAAGACTGGAAAAATAGACTAACTGAGAATATATCACCAGAGTCTAGAAATAAAGAGAAAGGGCAATCTAGGGCGGTAAATCTGATTATGGCTAAACGCAGAGATGGAAAGTATCTGTCGCCAAGTATCTCTGAGGGGGTGCTACAAAAGTTGCATGGGTAATTTCATATATGAATGATTTTTGTTCTATAGCAAAGATTGATTTAACGGAGATGGAGCTCCTGGTTCTGGAAGTATGAGGCCACCAAAACGTTTGCTGATGGGAGATCTGAATGCCTGTTCCTTAAAAGAACGGCATAATGAACTAGCAATCTTTGCAATGACCTCTAAAGTCTACATGTTGAATCAGACGAAACTAAAAATCTTGACTGTTTTATTCTTGAGAGATATCAACCTGTCAACATTGTATGGAAGGATTGTGCAATAGCTGATTTTGGGTCATCTATTTTAATCGTTCTATCTCCTATCCAGGAATCCTTGTGTCATTTTATTCGATTTTAAAACTGTGAAGTTTGTTGTGTTGTGGATAACTGTTAGTGGATTGTGTTCTAAGAATCTGGAGAAGTGTACCGACAAGATTGAGGAGTTTTTAACATGGAACCAAATTAAATACTAGTGGGAGATCTTAATGCGAAAAATGTATGAGATGGATGTAATGAGACAAACCAGTATAAACGGCGTTGAGAGCTGTCAGAATCATGTGGTTTTTGAGGCTTTAATTTCGAAAGACTCAAAATATTATCCTTTTTATGGTGGTGACAACTAGGGTCATTCCTAATCTCATCTCCATTTATAATTTTTTTGAGAGAACTATGTGAGATATTAAAAGATACCACATTCACCAAGAGTTAGTAGTTACAATCCGACCTCTTATTGGCATGTATTGTCCCAAAATCAATTTTTCCCAAAACATAGGTTTTCCATCTAGATCGATGAATAAGCAAATACAAATTTTTAAAGTAACCAGTTATTTTCTCTTCTTATTTATTTTTTATCGTGTTGTGATTTTCTGATTTCATAAAAAATCATGAAGAGAGTGTGGAATCAAAAATGTTTGCCTTAAGGTTTTCCTTCAACCTTAACGTTTCTGATATTGATGATTCACGGTTTACATCCTCATAAAGATATTTATTTTTATCTTCTTCATAGAGACATGCATCATTACTCCAATCATTATTGTTACCACTTGCCCCAAATTTAATTTGGATAGAGATTGCTATTGAGAGAAGCCAGGATCACCTAATGGTAGTGTTTAATAAATAGTGGTTAATTTTTCTATTATGACTAAGACAGGCATATAGAACGTGAATAATTATTAACTGTTCTAGAATTAATAATCAACAATGATTACCTGCTCCTAATCAAGGCTAATTTGTCTTATTTTTAATTTTTAGAATGGATGGAGCACATATCTTAAATGTAGGCTTATTTGACTTTTCTTCGAATTCATTAAAACTAGGGTCACCTACTACTGCCTTCAGTTCCATTTTGTACGGATTGCAAAGCATTGTTTGAAAAACAAAGATTTTCCGATCTCAATTTAATTAAGAATAGTAACATGTTTATTAAGTGGTGTTTTTTAAGCACTCCCGGCAAATCAAAAATTAATTAGATTAATTAAGTTCCCCTTGTGCCACGTCCAGTATCCTCCACACATCCTCTTCCATGTTCCCTTGTTCCGGACCATTGCTCGTAGTGAGTCTAGATGTTCACCATTTCGTAGAGTTTTGTTTATTCGGATTAGGTCATCATTTAGTACTGAAGGCAACGTCACTCTAGGCCTGCTACGGAATGATCCCTGCAGTTGTGCGAAATAGTTCTCCATTGCAATGTTTGGTGGAGTAAACATATCCATTCGTAAGATGTGACCAAAAAGTCTCCACCTAGCCTTGAGAATCTCCTCTGATAATGGCCTTAAGCCACATCTTTTGTACAGTTCTGAATTTGATATCTTTTTCGGAAATGTATTCTCAATATGTTTCTTATTGATTTCTATGAAATTGATCCAGATTGTCCATTCCCCGTTTCGTAATCCCCAATGTCCCACAGTTGTATGTCAGGACTGGAACAACGAATGTTTATATAATTTTAGCTTTGTATTCGTAGTTATGCTCTTCTTAGAAAGCCAGATAGATAAGAAATTTTATATGCAGCAGTGGATAGGATTTTTTTGTGGGTAACATCTTCTGACTCTCCAAGTAGTGAACCAACTTTTTTATGCCTTCTTTATGATTCAGCGTAAGTGCGTAGAACTCATAAAAGTTTTGTATATTCAGTTTTGTCTTGGTTGATAACTAAAGGCCTGAAATCTTTCAGTGCAGCCTCCAGGTAGCTTATGAATAGAACTGGTGACAAAGAGTCTCCTTGCGGAATTCCACATGAAGTATAAAAGAATTCTGAAGTAGTTTTTCCGAGTTTGGTTGCTAGTTGCGTATTCTGCAGTAGTTTTGGTATAATTTTGACATCATCCGTTGTTAGGAAGCTTGTGAGTACTTCAAGAAGTTTGCCTCTATGAACTGAGTGTATTCCGAGAACATCTATGCACTTTTTATATTTTTTGCATAGAGCACTTGACCATCTGTGTGTCCAAATGACATCGGCAGTGGATCTGCCTGACCGGAAACCACTTTGTCCTGGTGACAGAAAATACTCCACCTTGTCTTTGATTCTTTCCAATGTAATGATTGACAAGATTTTTCGCAGCGTAGTTAGTAGGATGATTGGTCATAGGTTGGAAAGGGGCCCTTTAGGTTTTCTCGGTTTTTGCAGTGAAATTAACAAACCCTTACCAATGTCTAACGTAGTGTTTCTTCAAATATTTTGTTGAGTATATTGGTAATGATTGTTACCAACTTCACTGGGCATACTTTATAAGTTCGACTGGGATATTCTTTGGTCCTGCCGATCTGTCATTTTTCAATTTTTTAATTGCATCCAGTGTTTCTTGTGTGTTTATTGGGATGTCCAAACCATGCTTGACTTGTGCACCAAATTTATACCCTAGTTCGTTGTCCCAGTTGAGCACATGATAGTAATAAGCAGATATAGTAGCTGCTTTGTCCTTTTCATCGATGATTATTCTGCCAAAAATGTCATTGATTATTATGGGGCTTGCACTTTTTTTCTTATTAATTAATTGAATAGCTTTGAACAATTTCACTCCATCTTTATATTTTTCAATGTCTTCAATTTGTTTTTCTATTTCTTTAGACGTTAGGGATATCTGAGTTTGCTTGATTTTTTAATAATGTTCGGTTTCGTTGTTGCCGAAGTTCCTTGGCCTTTTCTGGAGACATTGAGTTTTCTATCTTCAATCTCAAGGCTTTCTGGTTTTCTGATAGGACGCAAATATCATGATTGTAAAATTTACGGTTTTTTGTAATACTTCCCAACACATCACATGCTGTACCTTTTTTCGACTTTGTGACTTTGTCCCAAATAATATGAACAGGTTTAGTTTCGTCGATATCATTAAGTTCAAGATTTAGTTGATACGCATATTTCTGTTGAGTTGACTTGTCATGTAATAATTGGATATCATATTGCTCCTGCTTTTTATTGGAAAATGTTTTTTGGGTTATGGACTTTGATAGTCCAATGCGGGTAACCACAATTTTATGATTACTATCTGTCTCTAATCCTTCATATGACCTGGGGTCTACGAGATGTTTGTGACCTCGTCTGCATAGTATGTAGTCAATTTGATTATATATTTTTATGTAATTTCCTTGCAAATCCTTCCTAGTTCCAGTCCACGTCGTCTTGTGTCTCGCTGGGTGACGAAATGCTGTATTGCACAAAAACAGATCCAAGGAAGTGCAAAAGTTGATTAATGCCATTCCGGGCGTGTTTCGCCGATTTCTTCCATGAGATCCGATACAAGTTTCTCCAGATCTGGCTTTTACTGCTTTGGCATTCCAGTCCCCGGCAATTAAGCAAAAATATGAAGAACTGAGGGTTTTGTAAACCCTTATGAGGGCGGAGTAGAATTCGTCTAGTTCTTCTGGATTGGCAGATGCTCTGATTCCAGTCGGGGCGTATATGTTGATGATTGTCACTGTAGAGTTTGGTTTGCTTCCCCACCGGATTTGCAGTACCGCAATCCTGTCTGTAACGACCACATATGAGATATACGTCTATACAATGTGTGATGAATAGCAAATCCAAGTCCATAGTGACGACACGTTGTTGGAAGTGGTGTGATCTACAAAAATCTCAGATGGAAAATAAAGAACGCAAAGAAGACAAAGTATGAAGAATAAAGCACTACGGACAAATCAGGTATGTTTTTTATCTGGACAATCGAATATCAGGAAATTGGGATTAACTGCACGCAATGTGAATCATTCGTCCATCTGGGCTACATAAAAATAAGTAAAGCTTGCGCCGAGACGCTGTCGAGTTGGCTGTGCCCCTCTTGCATTGGAATGGAGGTCCCCAGGCGGGAAAAAATAACTCAGCCAAACTTTACACTGCCACATGCTGACCATACTCTCTTGAAGATATCGAACCTCCGGAAAGCCATGAAGATCTCTGTAAAAATCCCTAAAGGAGTACGAATTGCCGCAGCAACGTGTCTTTCAGATGCCATTGATCTCGCACTGTCTTCTGACAGTTGGGAATCCTGGTTAAAACTTATATGCTCTGCACCTGTCGCACTCGGAATACCTACAACAGAATCTGAGGACAATAATAAAAAAACAAACTCCCGACTCAACTTATCCGGGAAACTGAAACGAAACATAATGAATTTTAGCTGTATAACATACACGCAATACTTGAACAGCCACTTAATGTCAATGAGGTCGAAACCAGAGGAGCATTCATCAAAGATGCCCCCAACAAACTAAAGGAGAGAGTAAACCGGAAACTTCTGGAAGGCGACGTGCGGGCAGCCTTACGAGTTATCACATCCGATGACACAGTATTGTCTTGTACCCCGAGGTCCTAAATACCTTAATACTAAAGCATCCAGATGCACCGACTGACTATGAAAAGTTTTTGAATCCTGAAGGAACCCAGGAGATAATCATTACTGAATCCGAAGTGCGCCACGGAATAACTTCCTTCGCGCTAGCAGCGGTGGAGGCTTGGAAGGGTTACGTCCTGGCCATATTAAGGACCTTACGTCCACTTACACCTCGGAAGCTGGACGCTGTCTTGTCAAATCAATTACGGACCTAATCAGAAAAATGGTTAACGGCGACATCCCAAAATATGCCAGAGAATTGCTCTTCTCTGCAAGGCTACTTGCTTTCAAAAAACCCAACGGAGGAATCCGCCCCATTGCGGTCGGGAACTATTTTAGAAGACTTGCAGCAAAAGTAGCATCGACCATGGTGAGCCGACAACTCGGAGAGGAGTTCTTTCCTAAACAAATGGGTGTTAGTATCCAGAACGGATGTGAGGTTGCGGTTCATGCAGCAAGGCGTTTCTTCACACAGAAAAATATTTCAAATGAATGCATTGGAATCAAGTTGGACATAACGAATGCCTTTAATTCTCTCAGAAGAGACGAAATTATGAAAACGTGTTGGAAGAGGGCTCCAAAGCTTTTCCCTCTTGTCAATCTATCCTATGGGGAAGATACGTCTTTGGTTTTTGAAAATGAAATTATTAAATCAAAAACGGGTGTACAACAAGGAGATCCGCTCGGACCTCTCTTATTTGCCCTGACCATTGATGAGGTTGTGAGATCAATTGATGCTCAGCTAAATCTCTGGTACCTCGATGATGCCACAATTGGAGATCGTTCAAAGAAACATACAATTCATTACGTAAAGCGTTACCCGCTTTAAAACATTTGGGCTTGGACATCAATGTTAACAAATCAGAGCTAATAAATGTCTCATATCCATACACCGACTTCCTCTCTATCAAGGAGTCTTTTAACGAACTGCTTCCTGGGATCCCGACTGTGCCAGTTGATAAATTATATTTCCTCGGATGCCCACTCAGCGAATAAGAACTCAAGAACCATCTACTTTTCAAAAATGAAGAATTAACACGCCTTGCTAAAAAATTGTCATGTCTTGAATCTCACACATCTTTTCTTCCTATGAGAAACAATATCGGACTACCCATGCTTTTATATCTACTCCGATGTTCACTGCTACGAACAATACGACAATCTACTTTCGATAGACAAATCTCTCAAGCAAACTGTTGAGTCACTAATTAACGTTCGCTTCGACGAACTTGGTTGGAATCAATGTAAGCTTCCCTCTGGATTTGAGGGTGTCGGTCTAAGATCGGCGCTGGAGGTTGCGTACCCGGCATATCTATCGTCTCTCTCAAGCTGCTGCCATTTCACGGCAAGTCCTTCATAACACTATTGGACTTCGCTGGAATGAGTCATTTGACGAAGCTTGTCGGAAATGGAACGGGTCCGGACTCAAAATCCACGAAGACACAACAAAGCAAAGTAATTGGGATAACATTGTCTGCTCCAAAATTTTGGAAGACCTCAAAAAAGAAGCAAATCAACATCGTCTGGCTTGTTTGTTGTCAGAGAAATATTTCACTGTCTACATCCTCATAAAAATATTTATTTTTTATCTTCTTCATTAAGAAATGCATCATTACTCCAATCATTATTGTTACCACTTGCCCCAAATTTAATTTGGATAGAGATTCTCGATAAACAAATTCTGGTCGTTTTTAAAAACAAGAAATCGATTAGATAGTTTAATCTTTAAAATATAAATTGATTCAAGCATAAAATAAAATATTTAATTCTAATAAAACTTGCAATCATTTGATCACAAGAGGTAGATTCACCTGACAATGCTTTGATTTTAATTACTTCCTCAGTTTCAATTTCTCTAACCTTCCATTTGAATATTTAAAATTGTTAAGCCCATTCTCGAAGAAACAGTTAGTTAAACCCCTTCAAAATGTTTTTTTAAAGAGATGATCTGCAATTAGAGGTCGGACTTTAGTTTGAAACGGGAAGTTATAGAATGCATCTTCATGAAGTTTGACTATTGTATTGACGGAAACCATTACAGGAGAGAGTATTTTCAAATGAAGGGTTATAATTTTTAAAAATTCAATATGTGAGAGAGATCGCCTAAAGGGGAAGTCGAGATGTTGTATTGACAGGATAGAGAGGCTATGTCTGGAAGGATTTTTTATGATCAAACAGACTATTGATAAATTATGAAAGGACAAAATTGAACGGTTGTGCTGTCCAGGGTAACACATAGTACCCCTCCTTTGAAAATTATCGGACGTTTATGTGTAAACGAATGGAGCTTTATCCCTGATGATAAAAATATTAGCTGCTAATACTATACTAAAGTAATACCCTATTGGAGTGGTGACGGCAGTCAAAAATGTAAAACCGATGCTCTGGATTATGACTTTATAATCATGGTTCTTTTCAAAGAGGTACCTGAGATCATTTTTGAATTTTCACTAATTCTGTATGATGCATGCCTCAAATATATATTCTCGTTCCTGGACAAGTGTTCATCCCACAACGTAAAATATAACCCCTCTTATAACTCCAAAATTTTTAGTAATAAAGTTGTTCTATGTTTGTGGAAAACCAGAGATCTGATGTATTGCTAAATTACTTGCGAAAATATTAGTAAATAATGAATGGGGTGAAACATAAAAAATTTACACAAATAAAATTTATTTAAAACCCAAAGTGGACTCCACTAAGTCTGTATTATAAAGGTCATACACAAAGATAAAAATGATACCAAAATCTGGGAATTTACGTATAAGAGCATTCGACCCGATTGACAGACATACACCAATGGAGCTACTTAAATAATTTTTGGAAAAGTCGAATTTACGAATTATCAAAATGTTATTGTCAAAGCTCTTATTATTTGGTAAAATATACTCTAGAAAATTTACGGTAATCGCGGGCACTCATCAATGATCGATCCATAAAATTGTATTTCCAAAAATGCTAAAAGTCGACCGGTATAGATAGTTGATTCGGTGTAGCATTGGCTTTGACAACGCGAATATTATTATTATTAAAAGCACTCCCGAGAAAACATAAAATTAGTTAAGTTTCCCTTGTGCCGTATTCCTAGTTATCCTCTCCGTCAGCCTCGACCATGATCCTCCGTTGCGCGCTAGTTCTCTTAGATATTCTAGGTCGTCCGCCATTTCCATTATAATGTTAGATGCTGTCCACACTCTTGTAACAGGTCCTGATGGACTGCAAATCAGAGATCATAATGTTGGCATGCCGATGAGAGGGTAAAAAGTGGAATTTTCTAACAGTTCTGTAAATTGTACGGTCGTTTTTGTCTCTTGTAAACAGCAGATAGAGACGTCGTATTTTTTGGATCGCATGCCAGTTGGTGTTTCTTGTAAGGTTGTTTAAATGAACGGAGAAGTTGGTATTATGCCTATTTTGAGAAAAGCACCTGAAAGAACGTTCCCACTTCGAGGAAGAAGGTACTAGCCAAGTCAACTGAGATGTGTTCGTCCTGTCGGCTTGTCAGAACTCGGAAGGGTGGGATCTCCTGCTCTGCTTGTGAAGATTTTTTCCACCTCGGGTGCATCAAGCTATCCCAAGCCGCAGTTCATCGAGAGGTAATTTCCGTAGCATACATCCCGATCCACTTTTATCTTCACCTCTTTTAGGCAGGCCATGCTAACTTTGTATCGTTCCAAATCTATGCATAAAGTCTCTTGTTTAGTATTCGAAGGGAGTCCTCTGACGTCGAAAGTTGCAATAGTAAACGGAGTAGAATAGGCTGACTGATAATAATAAAGCCTTTTCACGAGAGCCATAGTATTTATAGCTCCGCATAGGCAGGACACACACTTTATTTAAGTAAAGAACAGTTAATTTTAACTAATCGTAGAACCAAGGAATGATCTTCACTTCTTTTTTTCTTTTTCTTGTGTGAGTGTCCTTTCTAGACAATCCAGTTCCGCAGTGAGTATTCACTGATGACGGCGTCACTCGTCAAACCCTTTCTGCATCGTAGATGCGTGGAACCTTCCACCAGGTGAACAGCAGCGAGATTCGAACCCGTAGCCTAAGCCACTTAAGCCCGACACCTAACCACTAACCACTAAGCCACCCGGCTGACTGATAGTATTTCATTTATTTATTTAAAACCCCGGGATCATCAAGAAAGAAAGACAGAAAGTCAGACAGTTAGGTAAACCCAGTTCCCTCAATTAATCTGACCATCCAATGTCTGTGGTCTTTCACTGTTCCAACTACTGTAAGAAAGAGCCTTCTCTCATCCCGTCAGAAGAATCCGATTGAGCAAGGGAACTTTTTAACCAATCGACTGTCTTTTGCCTTGGAAAAGTACAGGCGAAGCGTGTTTCCATCCTTCTCGCAGACCCGAAGGAATCCGGATCAACCGTTATTAGAGGATTGGCTTTTGATCCAATATGAGGGCCAATCATATGTATGTTTTCTGGAATATCGAGTTGAGTCTGTGGAGCGTAGTCTCCAATAACGAGAATCTCCATGGAACATAGCCGGCGAGATAGTTTGCTGGTAGTGTGTTGCAACACAAGCATCCAAATTCAAAGGAATCCTCCGGAAAAGCGCACGTACAACATTTAGCTTTTAGTGAAGATTTTCTAGGCATGGGAGTTGAAATTCAACAATCTGTCAAACGTTAATCAAAGAATTGAGGGAGACCTTGTTACTAGTATCTGGACAAACCCATTGAAAATTCTTGGATCTTTTTTGGAACGACGATCTGAGGTGAAAAGCGTACATATTGATTTTTCGGAAGAAAACGTTACTCGGTCAACCAATCGTAGACGGTGTTAACTTTTCACCTGGGAATTAACGATTGCAACTCGCGTCGATCGTGTTGCAACTATTAGGTTCTCTGCGTAGGATAATAACAAAAAATTTTCTTCTTCGTAATTTGGTAGGTTGTGGAGGAAAAAATCAAAAAATGTCGGAGAACCCTGGAGCACTCCGTTCGGCAGTAATAGTCACCTTGATCTAAGGTGACCGCCGACAACTCTCCCACATCACCATGCAGTACTCTTCTGTCACGGAACTGTATGGGTTGAGTGGAGTAACACTAAGGTAAAATATGGTGACACGTCGTCGAGACCAGTATTCAATAACTGTAAAAATCAATTGTTCAGAGATAGTAAAACCCCGACTAACGGAGAAAAAAATTAAAAAGTTCACATAATTGGACCAATTTCGGATGGATAATAACAGATAACATGATTTATTCGCAAAACCCCAACTAACTAAACAAGGTAAGAGCCTTTTACTAAAGAGGAAAGTCAAGATTTGAGGTCGTCTATATCGGGGCACTCTCATGAGACACCGTATGTCTCTTCTCCGTAAAAAGCCCCAATTACAATGCGAGTTTCTACAAGCAATGTAATAAATCACCGATTCTTCTCGTTTTTCTTTCGTATTCGTCATCAACTTCAGATGCTAAATCCAATCCATGTGCTTCAATTTAGTTTGACGAATTTTCTAGATAACAGATAACATGATTTATTCGCAAAAACCCCAACTAACTAAACAGCATGATAAATTCGCAAAACCCCAACTAACTAAACAAGGTAAGAGCCATTAACTAAAGAGGAAAGCCAAGATTTGGGGTCGTCTATATCGGGGCACTCTCATGAGACACCGTATGTCTCTTCTCCGTAAAAAGCCCCAATTACAATGCGAGTTTCCACAAGCAATGTAATAAATCACCATTCTTCTCGTTTTTCTTTCGTATTCGTCATCAATTTCAGATGCTAAATCCAATCCATGTGCTTCAATTTAGTTTCATTTATAATTAGAACTTCCATCTGGATCGTGCTGGCTATAGCAACCAGCACTGAGGCCCGTTTCCGAAGAGAACGGGCATTAATCAGGGTTATCCTGACTACTTCTGGTTTTTTCGGTGGCTGCCCTCTCTTCTTAAGAGCACCACTCTCTTCTCTGTGTTGAAGCTTCTACTGTTTCTTTTTTAGAAGGTTTCTTATTATATGTCGTATTCCAGCCAGTCTGCCCATACATTCTAAACTCTGACTTTAATTTCTTATTCGTTCCAGTTTTGGAAACTTCACTTTCTCCATTATGGGCATTTTCTCGTTTTAGAAATAATTTTCCATTCGATTCTTTCCTTTTTTGGTCAATTTTGTTTTGCAATGTTAGCTTCAACAGCCTTGGGGCATCTTCCATAATTTAGTTTCGTTTATAATTAGAACTTTTATCTGGATCGTGCTGGCTATAGCAACCAGCACTGAGGCCCGTTTCCAAAGAGAACGGGCATTAATCAGGGTTATCCTGACTACTTCTGGTTTTTTCGGTGGCTGCCCTCTCTTCTTAAGAGCACCACTCTCTTCTCTGTGTTGAAGCTTCTTTTTTAGAAGGTTTCTTATTATATGTCGTATTCCAGCCAGTCTGCCCATACATTCTAAACTCTGACTTTAATTTCTTATTAGTTCCAGTTTTGGAAACTTCACTTTCTCCATTATGGGCATTTTCTCGTTTTAGAAATAATTTTCCATTCGATTCTTTCCTTTTTTGGTCAATTTTGTTTTTCTTCGCAATGTTAGCTTCAACAGCCTTGGGCATCTTCCATAATTTAGTTTCGTTTATAATTAGAACTTCCATCTGGATCGTGCTGGCTATAGCAACCAGCACTGAGGCCCGTTTCCGAAGAGAACGGTGATTATTTGAAAACTAAGTCGTATATATTTGTTTATTAGATGTGATTTAATGTATTATGTTGGCTTAAAATAGTTATATTACAATTATTTTAAAACATAAAGTTTGATTTTATTAAAATGTATAATAATAAAATTACATAATTTTTATTTTTTAATTATTGAATAATTTATCTATATAATTAACTATATTATTTATATTTAGTCTTCTTGTCTTCTCGTTAATTATTTGAGAGTTTGTGCGTTGATATTGAATTTTTTTTAAATAAATAATTATTTGTTCCATTCGTAGTTGAAACATCCGGATCTTGCGCTTCAACGCTGGAATTCCTAGAAATTAGGATTTTTACGCGCATATGAGATTTCCGTGAACGCATCTGGCTATTTGACGAATCATTCGCCATTCCTGAGATGGGATTGTCACGCAGTCGTGGGGTTTGGGGAAGTTAAATCCTTCTCAATGATATGTGTGAGGGTTGTGAGGTGCTTGTCTTAGTCAGATGGTTACCTCCATGCTGGGTCGAAGGTATTGAGATTGAATCATGTACTTTTTCCAGAACAAGCATTTCGAGGATACTGGTTAAGCACATGTTATATCTTGTTCGTGCCAGTTGTCACTACACTAGCAACATAGGGGAATTCAAAAAACAATTATTATTATAATTATCCCAGGATCACTGGGTAAAAGAGAAAGAAATAAAAGTTCTCATCTAACTAAGTGATCCCAGACCGACAAAGGAAAGGACGAGTCCGGCGGGGTCGAGAATCCTGAACAGCTCTTCTCATTGGACATGGCATCGGCTCAAAATTTATGTATGATAGTAGATAATTCAATAGTGTATGGAATAGAGGGCAGCTCGGTAAAATAGCCTCCTTTAAGAGTTTCCGTTGTAATTCGATTAAGAAATTTTCAATGGGTTGGATTTAGTGTTCTGGTCCAATTAACATTATTGCAGTCTCCTCGATTGCGGATAGTTTCAATGAGGAGGATCGTGAAATCTGCATTGCTCATGAAGGACTTGCATACGTCATCGTTGGTCTGATAAATTGTTCATAAATCGTGGCAAGGCCACCAGTTTGGTCTCTAAGTGTTTTTGAAAGCACTTTTAAAATTCTCATTTTCTTCAAAGCAGAAGTTACTTTGTTTTCAACATGCCGGATAAAGGTGAGTCCCTGATCAAAGGTTACTCCCAGCATCTTCGGTGTTTTATTAATAGATCTGATAGCTTCGTTCTTCATAAAAACTTTTTGTTCGATACAGCGCTGTCGTTTGTAGGTGGCAAAAAGTGTGACATAGGACTTTGTTGTTGATGTGTCGAATCTCCGCTTCGAGAGCCATAGTTCCAGCTTGTCGAGCATTTGTTGAGCAGACTGAGTCGCTGATTGAATGCTTCTGTTCTTGGAGGCAAGAATGATATCGTAAGCATAGGAGAGAGTTTTCATTACAGGTTTGTGGCATGTCGTTTATGTAGAGATTGAAGAGTTGGGGTGAGGGACAAATAAATAACAAATAAAAAATAAAGGGGATTTCATAAATAAAATGTGTCTATTTTAGATAAATTATTTAATTAATTTTTTTAGATAAATTGACTTTAAATTTTTTAAAAACTTAAAATTAATAATGTCGTGTTTATTTGGTTGTTGTGTGGCAAGTGATGAAACTCTTTTTCACGTTAAACTGATGAATTTCATGCTGAGCCTGATGCCGACAGCAATCAGTCACATTGTTAAAATCAGTATGTTGCTGTGATTAAATATTTACATATTATCTTCCCAATTGGAAGCTTAAGTAAATTAGCTACGTGTCTTGTAAACGTTAAACGTCGGGTAGATCATGGGTTGCTCTGGAGATATCCTTTATTTTATTTATTTATGTATTAATTGGCCAAGTATGTCTTCAGATCATTCTTTTGTGTCGTGTAACTCAGATCATATCTAGAATCCCCTAGAAATCCAATTCCCTAGACGGATAAGGAATTACAATGTCACCGGCGCAAAGCAACCGACGTTTCAACCGCGAGCAGAACAAACAGAAAATCCTCGGGCAGGACTACGTACTTTTCTAGTTTTGACCTCTCGGCTTTCTCAGCGTAGAGCAGGCTCCAGAAACAATAAGAAAATTAAATAGAAGAAACTAATTAAGAAATTTTCCCTACTTTTAAGTACTCATCATTTAGAGTTACTCCTCATGCCAAAAGATCAATATTTTGGAAGAACCATTAATCGAAAAAATCTTCGCGATAAGAATTTGGAGGATCTTTCGTCAGGAGCTCAAAGTATAGGATGATAGTTGATATTTTGCTAATAAAGATGCACCAAGAAAGAAGTTATTAGAACATTAAATGTATCCAGTTCCAACAGTCACACAAACAGAGACCTTATTCTATCTAGAACAAACTGGAAAAAAACGTCGAGTTTTTGCGGTTGTGAGAACCCTTTGATGTAGTGGATGGAGACGAATTATTTTTTTGTGCCACATTGGTGTTAGTGGCTAGGTGCTGTATTACAAAAAGCAACTTATGTAGAATAAGATAAGATGTGGAGCAGAGGAAAGAAAGAATTACCATCAACAAAGTACTCAATGTGGGGATTCGAACCAATAAGCATCGTTAGAGACATGATATCCTAACCACAGATGAAATGAAATTAAAAAATGTCCACGATTACGATAAAGTAACTAATTATGTGATCCCGAAACATTTAGCAGAAACCACATCTTGGACAATGTTTTTCTCTCAAGTCCACACAAACATGTATTGGCTTGATGATCATAGTTATATGGTGGCACCCTTCGGTTCTTAGGGAATCAAGAAGATAAACATTTCTTTCCAAAAGTCCATCACATTGAACCCACTTTCTGGTAACTAGATCTCATAAACACTTAGTTACCCCGACTTCACTGACATGAAAAGGGTGACTACTATCAAGCGTCAACTGATAGTGCTGACTCGACGGCAGTAAGGGGGATTTCTGAGAGGAAAGTAAATGTGAGGAAGTAGAAGAGGTTGTTTAAGTTGTTACAAAAGATAACATTCAACTTTCTCCATGAGGAGATAACCCATGGGAATCATAGTATATTGAAGACCAAGGATATTCACTCTAGATTGGATAGCGAGGATTACAGAAGAGGCCCATTGAATTGTTTGAAAGTCAATACGAGGAGAGAGTGGATCATAATGAAATTGTTCAATCTCATAGCTGCCAAAAAAGGAAACTTCCTTAAAAATATTTAGCGATTTTACCGTCTCTTAGCGTTAGTATCCTCGAATTTTTGCCAAGAAATTCGATTGGGGTGTCTTCAAAACTGATCAGGATAACTTTTCATCCAAATAGGTCTCCTAGTTCCTTACTGAAAGGCAGAAAAAAACGATCGAAAGTTTTGACTCCTGAAATAAGTTATAGACTGCCTCATAACTTACATTTAAATTAAATTCTTATTCTAAGACCACAGTTGAGCCTAATAAGTGATCCTGGCTAATTTACTACAGTCTCTCAACTTGGATTGATGCTCCTCCCTTAATTCAATGAAATCTTAATGAGGTCGGGCTATCTCCTGATCACGTTTGATCAGGTTCCTCCGTTATTCCTTTGGATTATGATCTCCAAGGGTGTCGCATCATGTTCTTTTGTCTGTAGACTACTTCTCTGTCACCCAAAAGTCCTTTTTGTATAACCTCGATTTTCCGAGAGATCGAAGGTCCACATGAGGCACATGAACATAAAATCAGTGGCAATATATTGAAAATAAAGCGGTTTTAGTACTGGATGGTTTCCAATTACCATATTCGTTAAGGCTTTTCAGCAGGTTGATTTTTTCCTCAAATTTGTTAGCATATTTCCGACATGCCAAAATCATGTGTATCGAAAATCACTCCCCAGGTTTTTTGCCATTTTTTGATTATTGTTAACCAGTGAAACCGAGAAAAAAGTTAACAGTTAGCAACTAATTAAATGTACCCAGCTCCTTCCAATGTCATGCAAGTCCATCCAGAACCAGCGTAAAAGATAAAAGACGTCCATTCCTTTGGATCACATGACGCCCATTCTAGTAAAAAAGGGGGGGGGGAAGAACGAGAGCATTCACGACGTACTACCATAAAATGCCACATAGCACCACGAGGCTTGAGTAATGATGATAAAATGTCACAAAAGAGAGTATATTTAGTAATGTTTGAATATATCTCCACTTAAGAGAATATTTTAATTAATGTTTGAACATATTTCCACTTAATTTTAAAAAATAAATAAAATACAAATACTGACATATATTTGAAAAAACGCGCATATTTGGATGACGTCTGTGCTTGACGGCTATAAAAATCGTATGCTATAATAAGTAAAACGTAGAGAAAGTGTGCATAGTGACATCAGATGGTAGAATAATAATAGTAAATACGAATTTGTAATTTACTAAGGGTACTATGAGAGGCTGCGATCAGACCATAAATGTGGTTCTGACAGACAGCTTTGAGAGAATATACAGCACGAATAATGATGTCGAAGAGATTGTCTTAGGCCTTAATATCATCCGTGGTGACAATGTGTATGTTTGGCTCTGTATGTTAGTGCTATCATTGGGAGAGTTGACGAAGAGGCTGAATTCCGTAGTGATGTTCGAGCAGAACCACTGAATGCTATAATTCATTGATTTATAAAATTTGTTTTCTAATTTATGATTGTCATTATCGGATACTCCTCTTTTCTTGTCGAGGCCCACCTCCAGCATCTCCGCCCTACCAGATCCATGTGACTGATCTTTGGAGACTCCAATTTTGGGTTGATGCATTGCTATTAATCACCTTTTTCTTTCCTTAAAAGAACGGGGGTAAATAAATTAAATTATTGAGAACATCCGTATAATTATACTAACTATATTTCTACACGTGGGACTCAAACATAGTTCGGTGGATTAAGCATACATTTTTATGCGCTTGGGTCTTCCTTTATTCTGCACACGTTGGAGGAGATCATGACAGAGGGTATATTTATGGTATGGTGTATGACATTATCTAAGGGAGTCAAGGCATCAGCTTTGCTAACTTGACTAGTCTACTGAGTAATCAACTAAATGGCTAATTTCGTCGCGGTATCTTAGCGATTCCGGATGATGATAGGTACGTGTGAAAACTATCTTTGTTTCTCCCTGTTCATTTACAGTAAGCCATCTCCGTCATTGAGACATTTATTTTATGTTAAGACCATTAGTGATCCTAGTCGTCCTTATAGACATGAGGAATATCTGGTGTTCCTCAAAAGTTCCTACATTCCTGAACACACACAGTGCTAGGTAGGGCGAGTCAGCATTGTCTAAGGAATCAAATTTCTTTTTAAACGCTCGAGTAACCCCAAGGTTGGATGATCTCAAAAGAAAAGTTTTCTAGAATTTGCTTAAGCGTATACTGAGTACATTCGTTTTTCTTTCTAAACCCAGTGATTCCTCCAAAAACCTGTTTTTCTGAAATCATTATGCAATTTGTAATCATTTTAAATAGTGAAAAATGACTTTGGGCCATTTTGCAGCAAAGATGTTTCAGATTTATACTGAGATGTCTACGTTTCTTTTTCTGTGGAGAATTTGGCCTAACGAATTGGGAGAAACAAAAGACTCACTCTGCGTAATCTGTTACGATAAATGAGACGATGGAGATTATGGTTGACTCGATTTTCAGAACGGAAATAATCAGTGACGATAACATCTTTATGATTTGCCAAGAATGAAGTTATGTCCGCGACGGTAGGACGTGTGATGAAAATGGAAGAGAGTGGACCTGATTCTCCACCTCTCTTCTGAGGCGGAAGTCTGTAATGGACTATCTGAGGATGGATTTGATTGGTACAAACAGACGTTCTCCCTTGGGTTCCTTCCTTTGATTAATTAGTTGTGATTTTTCTGCTGGGCTTACCAAAAATTGTAAGCATGGGGTTAAAAAAATTAAAATGTGCATGTTTTCAATCGTTGCCAATCAAAAAGACTTCGGAGGACTTTATTGTGCCCATAGTAGAAATGAGGCTGGACTTGCGGATGTAGTATTAAGCTTAATGAAGGGATAAAATATTGATTCTCAGTCTGACTGCAAAGTTATCCAGCAAGAGTGTATCCATCACCCTTTTAGCAAAATTTAAAAAAATGCAAAGTTTATTAGCATACAAATTCGGTGGTTATATAGCTGTAGCCATGACTGGATTGCTTTTTCCTCTGTGGATTGCTGGGGAGATATGCTCAAACAGCCATCGGCGTTCCCTGAAATCACCGGACCGAGCCGAGATTTGAGGTATTCCGGGATCACTTAATTAGTTGAAAATTCTGATTTAAAAAATTATTTATATATATGTGAGTTCTTTGACATTCGTATTTGGTTAAGCAGGTTAAACAAAGTATGGACTGATCTCAGTATGAAGAAACTAACTTGCTATGATGAGATAAGCCCCTCGCATGGGCTAGAAAGTTGTTAGAGAAGTAAACAACATGAGTTTCTTCATTTATAAATACTTTCTAGTAAAGCAAAATGTATTGGATAACGTTTTTCATTTTAGTTTCTGTTTCGGTCGATGGAAAAAATGTTTAGGTGGATTTCTAGGAATTCCAAAGACCAAAGGTAACCCCAAACTGATTCCTTGATCCCGACGCGTTACAGCATAACCCTCTCCCAAGCGAACTGATCAAGAAGAAGTTGTCTGGGAAGCTTAGGTCGATTCCAAAATTCTTTGCCAAGGAGCGAAAATGTCTCCAAGTGGAATAAATAGATGGATCCTTCTAAGTGTTGACCAGACATTGAGCGTCTCAAGACTAAGGTGGATCAAATGACGCCACTAGAGGGAAGGAAGAAAAATCTTCAATCATTTAGCCACATGCACTACGCAACCAAGAAAATTTTTGATGGTACCTTTCCATCCTGCAACTATTTATTTATTTATTTAACACCAAGACCACGGTAAAACCAAAACTAACTATCACGTGATCCCGATGCGCTCCGCCAAAATCCTCATTCTTTCCTGGTGCTCCTCCCTCGTACCCACACAAGCTCGTACAGAGCGGCTGACTGTATTTGCAGGGCCACCTTCTCGCATGCCGGAGTTTTGTTTAATGAGAGCCTCCAGAGTAGTCGGTCCGGTTCTATGTCTCCCACAAGACCACCGCTCCGGCATTCTGAAAGCCTTCTTCCTGCAACTAAATCAATATATGATAATTTTTTAGTTAAAATTAAATATTTAATTTGAATAATTTGAACATTTAATTATTTAGTAGTAATTCGCTGTTGGGAAACGAAAATTACATATTGCTACCAATAGTGCTTTGAATTCGGTATTCTTCCTCAGTGAAATTATCCGCAATCGAGGAGACTGCAATAAAGTTAATTGGACCAGATCACAATATCCAACCCATAGAAAACTTTTTAATCGAACTGCAACGGAAACTATTAAAGGAGGCTAATCTACCGAGCTGCCCTCTATTCCAAATACTATCGAATTATCTACAATCATACAGAAATTTTGAGCCGATGCCATGTCCAATGAGAAGAGTTGTTCAGGATTCTCGACCCCGCCGGACTCGTCCTCACCTTTGTCGGTCTGGGATCACTTAGTTAGATGAGAACTTTTATTTCTTTCTCTTTGACCCAGTGATCCTGGGGGTAATAATAGTAATAATTCGGTGTTCTTATGTCTCAGTCTCCATATGAATTCTGTCAAATAGGTGCTCAGATGGCGTCGTGCGGTTCCCATCTTCAACCCTAATCTTTCACCACCTATATTTAATTAAACAGATAATACCGATTTTCGATTTTAACGCGGTAATTAATTCATTAATTCAATTGTTACTTTTAAAATCAGTAAAAATCGATACAAGATTTTCAACTTTAACGAATTTAAATCCGGGCCTTCTATTTCCACGATCCAGGCCCACCGATTCCAAAGCTTCCTCAGGAGAACACTTCACAACTCCTTGATGGCGGCATGCCTCCAGAACCGGCAATTGCTGAGATGGCAAGAGAACTGGTGAAGCCTTTGTAGCATTACTATGGTTGTTATGGAGGACGATAAATTTTTAAGAGGGGCGCAAATTTTTTCATAATACAAAAAAGGCTGAAACGGTATTTTATACGATATTTCTGAGTTTTGTCGAACAATGAGAGTCATTGATTTGTAATTTATCTGCACCTTCGATTTCTCCAAATCGTTGATTACTTTCTTCTTCAATTATGATAAAATCAATGCGACTACTCTTCACAATCAGTAATGTTGTCACTAAGTTTGAAAAGAGATCTATTGTCATTGGCTGTAATTCCAACGAGTCCGATGTGTCTGTAGAATTCTCTGTGTAATCAATTATATGAAAGTCTTTTAACTGGGGATCACCAAGAGAAGCTTAGGTTTAGTCTCTGTGATCTACCATTAACTTAATATCACACGTGGGTCAATCCTATAACTTCCAAATTTTATGTTTTTTATTTTTCGAATATCATAGTTCATTGCTTGAATCATAAACGCAGAATCTCTCTGAACATCCCACGTCTCTATGAACCCGTTATTAGTTTTATAAAAACAAATATATTTCACGTGACTGTGATTATGTCTCGTAGTTTATACATAATAAATAATAAGCAGCCCCAAGGAATAGTAAAGTTTCCATTACTTAAACGTTTTTCCAAGGTAAAGAAAACCGATTGGTTAGAAAGTTCCCCTCCTAATCGGATTTCTCTGCAGGGATGAGAGAAGGCTCTTTCGCACGTTAGTGGGAACAACGAGGGGCCACAGACCTCTGACGGCTCTATTGATTACGAGAACTGGGATTACATACCTTTCTGACGTTTTTTTCCTGTCTTTCTCGTTGATCCCAAGGTTCTAAATAAATCTCAGCTTAGGCAAAACTCGTAATTTATTTAAGAAGTAAGAACAATTAATCCAAGGCATTATTATGTCACATGGGCCAAGCGATACCTATGGGCTGCCTGTTACATTATACTGGATAATACTGAAACTCAAACTTATCCAGTCGCAATGAGGGATTTGTTCCAAAGTCCTTTTTAGCCCGAACCTATTTATTAATGTTTTTAATTCATGCTTTATCTCCCATGTTAAAAGTATATTTACTATTATGAACATTTATTTTCCTGTTCATAGCTTTGTAATAATTCGAATTTTCTTCAATCGATTTAATTTCGAAATTGAATCTCTTCGCATTCGGACACAAATTATCTGACTGGGAATTATCTAGATATAAATTTTTTAAATCGAACTACGTGAATTTTCAATAGATTCTGGAGTCGAACAATAATCATAACATTTATGAATAAAAAACTAATTTAACAGGATTAAATCACGATATAAATCGGATATACAAAATTAAATGTCGGATAATCAAAAGACCTTTTCAAGGTCGAAAAAATGTAACAGGCTGCCCATGCGTTACGCCGCCATGTGACATATTAATCCAAGACATTGAAAATGTTCTTGCCTTCTCGTTCTTTTCTCTTTGCTTGTGTGTGAATCCCAGAACACAATCCGGCCTCGCAGTCATGAAACACTGATGACGGTGTATCTCGTAAACCTAGAAGCATCGTAGATGCGTGGAATCTTCAACCGAATGGACAACTCCGAGATTAGAACCCGAGAACTCCTGGATTTTAGTCTTTTTGGATGGAATTGGAAAAATAATGATCTTTTTTGAATGCTGGTCAGGCATTGGCCATCTCCTTAGTCGGGCAAACGCCATGATGCTTCGTGAGAAATGAATAAGGTAACTTTCAGACCAAATGAGTAGCGGTATTAATCGAATCCGACGTAAGTGACAACACAGGGAACTATACTAACGGGTCCGGCTTAGAAATTATACGTAAATAGCCTATTAACTAATTAATACGTTTAAGAATATACTTAGAATCGTAAAAATTATATAAAAATGATATTCTTAAAAAATTTGGGTTATTTTGTAAAGAATCTATCGTCACACGGTTGATTTGGAAATTTAAATTAAAGCGTTGTAATTTTTAAATAATAAATTTAAAATATTTATCATAAAAAATTAAATAATTTATTTTAGCAAATAAAAATTTGTTTATGAACACTGTGGGTGTTTATCTAACAATTACAATTCTTTTGCTCTCCCTTTCGTTGGTTTTCGGTTTCAATGAAGTTAAGAAAAGAGGTTAACCGAGTCTATCTAATGGTAGGATTGGATGCATTGGTTGGGACATCCCCTATTCCCGAGAATCGATCGCAATGGATGACTTCGCGTTTCTACATCGCTCTGGCGAGAGTAATAATGACTGATCTATTCCTTCTCTTGGTGATCCTCACTTTTTATGGTAGTGCGTCGTGAATGCTCTCTACAGTGTTTTCGTGTTGGTTGGCGTTGTCCTTTACAAACTTGTCTTCTCCTCCCATATTTCCAATCATGAAAAAATGGTTTCGCTCTTAGTTTACTCCCAGGAACTGAAAAACAAGTTCCAACGGATGGTCTTCAAGTCCCTGGTTTTTGTTTTTGCGGTCTTAAATCTGGAGACCATTTTTGAGATTCTTTTTTGGATATTCTGGCTTTCCAGCATTCAGTTCACCCGACTTTTTGTTCTCCTCTGCAAACTGAGATATGTAAGGGTTTTACTCAGCTCAGAATTCACCAAACTCAACTCTTACCCATCATCGACTTCTCTTCCTCATATCCCTGACTATGGCCTTCACTATGGTGACAATTTTAATATCCCTCCTCACTTCCTTGACCGTTTCATTGGCCGCTGGGATCTTCATGGGATCCGAGGTGGTCATTTCTTACCAACCCAGGCTATAATTCTGTTCTTACAGACCCTCAAACTGCTCATTCGATGCCTTGCAGTCCGTTCTGACAGGGATGCTGCTTTAAGTGATATCGGCTTTTCCCAAATTCAGATTTTTGTGAAGATTCTACACACTATACACATGATGGTGGTCTTTAAACTCATCCAAGGCATACACAGAGGGGATCTTGTCGGTAATCAACACTGTTTTAGCGAGTTCTCTGCTCAGATTAATCCAAAAGTTTGTGATAAATTTGAAAGTATGTCTCCACCGTTATTCCACGGAGCTGGCTATTCATAAACAGTTATCGTTTGTTTAATACAGTCTTGTGAGCGTCGGGGATGACGGGGAGCCTCTGAACTGTCCGATTTGCCTGGAGGATGTCGAATGTGAGGAGGCATCACAGTTGCCCTGCAAGCACATATTTCACCGAAAGTGCATTCTAACGTGGTTTAACCGTGATTTGTCTTGTCCGTTGTGTCGACAGGATGTTATTCCTAAAATGGTGAATGAGGGTCCTGTGGGGGATGTGCACAGAATTAATGGGTATATGTCGAGGATTTTTGGTTTTACTTTGTCTTAATCGATAGTTCCGAGAATTTTGGAGTTGCTTGGATCAATCCACATTGATTTGGTGAGTGTTTGTTACTGATTGGTTAGGGAGATGGATTAATGAATGCAGACGAGTGATGACTACACGGAGTATTATTATATGCTGATACTAAAATGATATTTACTTTGTGTGTTTTAATAGATTGCTTTTGTGCTGATTTGGTAGATTCTCCGTGTTTTTAAGCGTTGTACTGATAGAAGGATCGCGTTGGATGATTGTTTGCTAATAACACGTGAGGGCTTTATTCCTAGTTAGTTACTCTCGCCTGACGGGTGCTCCATAAATTTCCTTTCTTACCGGATGACCTCTTGGCTGCCTTTGAGTTGGCTTCAAGTCGCTTTAATGGATTAGAAGTCATGTAGAAGGCCGACTGGCATTAGGCACCCAACTGAGATTGCTGGAGCCTCCAAAAGTCTATTTGAGTCATTGGTGGTCCTAGTCAAGAAAGGATTTAATTGATAATATCACCAAGCTGGTCGTATGAAGGGAGCCAAAACTCAGATTCATCTCAGAAGAGGAAATATCCCGAGCAGATTTCTGATAAGATTTTTACGAATCTCTATCAAGGGTTGCTTCCGAGTGGTCCATTGGTGGGGGTTACGGATTCTTACACTAGAATTATATTTGATAATATAGCAGTAAGGAAAATATGCGGTTTTCTCATTTTTATATTTGAAAAACTTCATTGGCAGAATGTCCTGACTCCTGATATTTCCCTATTCCGCATAAATTTTCACAGAAATCTAATTTTTAGTATTTTCCAGTTGCATCTTCTATACCGAGGTAAGTTCGTTGGCTTTCTTGATTTTCAAGTAAAAGTTATACAGAAAACGTAGAGTACAAAATTATTACAACACACATAGAATCATATTAACTATCATCCTAAACATCATCTAAGTTCTTTTAGTTTCAGAGTGGTCGGGATTTGAACTGGATTCTTCGTAATCTGACACTTCCTTTTTTAAAGTTGATTTCTGATATCTCCTAAGTCTATCAACTAGTCATTGGTCACGGGAAAAAGAAAAACATTGACTTTCATCCACTATTTAGAAAGTTGACGTTTATTCAATAAAGCTACGTCACCACCTCAGGTTCAAATTAATCGACCACTAGGCTAATCGGTTGTATATCGTACTTTTAAAATACGTGCACTAATACCATTTAGCTGAGTGCATCTGATATCAACTGTAAACAATCTTTACTGTCTATCGCAGAGATCTTATCGTCAATTATTTGGAAAATAGTCGACGAGTTAGTCGCCAAATACAAAAGACGACGAAAGATTAAAAGTACTTTTTTGGGATTAAATACTCAAAGTGAATTGCCTGTAGATTCTACCACCATGAGGATGTGAGATGATACACTTTATTAGATAGTCATTGATGACGGCGTCACTGAAACCCAAAGCATCGTAGATACGCGAAACCTTCAGCCGGGATGGATAACAGTAAGATTCGAATCTGGAACCATAAGGATTTTGTCCGGAACTTATGACACTGCCCTGTCCAGTTTTGATTATAGTAAAACTTATTATAAGTACAGTAAAAATTTTTCTATAAACTCCCAAACTAGCTAATTCGAGAGAAAATTGATTTTTAATCCACTCGAATTTCTTATTTTACTTCTTAATATAACAACTGCACTTTTACGCAGAGCCATATCAGCTACAGCTCCGCTCATGCAGGACAAACAATTCAGTTAACTAAAGAACAGTTATGCTAACTAATCGTAGAGGAAGAACTAAGGAAGTCTTTTCATTTCCTTTTTCTTTTTGTTGCTGGTGGGCACAATGCATTTGAATTATCTTCCACGTCCATCTTTTCGGTTGATTGAAAAGAAACATCGATCAAACTCTTATTATATTTTATTTTTATACTTAAAGAGGAATGGAAAACCTGCATACTGAACAATTTTTTTACAACGGCTTCAATAACATTTATTTTGATGGCAAAATATGAGTGAAAACACTCCTCGATTAACTAGATTCAGGAATGAGTATTTTATATGCAGGCATAAGCTATTGTATGTATTTCGGATTAGGGTCTGGGATGAGTTAGGGGTTAGGGTTGGGTTAGAAAATTCATTATTGTCTCGTCTTCAAAATATGTTTAACGTGACCTATTAATTAAAAAAAGTCACTAACATCTTTGACCACACATCCATGTAAAATATTATTATTTAAGCCAAAGAAACACCGTCTTAACCACTAACTAATATTCTGGTGATCCCGACATCCCTATATAATCGGGCCATCTTTTCTCGATGTTCCGACAGTGACCCCACACATTTTCTATACGGACGGGGTCTTTTTTCCTTCTCTTCTGAAATTGCCTCCATTTTCCTCTATGATAGACTCGAGTGTTCTGGGGGCAATTTCTTTATCCGTATATTTTTCCAGTAAATTTACTGGTTTTGACTGGATCTATGAATTTTTATTAGGTTCGTTGCAGCCAGGTTAGATCCCCACGCAGCACATGCATAGCCTATTGTTGGCTGGATATACTGCTTGTATACCTGGCGGATAAATTCCTCCACAGTTCCAAAGGAAGGCTTTTACAAAATTGATCTTCTTTGCCCAGGTTGATATAATGGATTCCACATGGGTTGAGAAGCAGAAAAAATTATCAAAAGTTACTCCCAGTATCTTCTGCGATTTCTTTTGTGGTATAGGCACTCAATTTATCGTGACATCAATTGTTATTATTATTATTTATTTAATTGTTATTATATGCACTGTAAAATAATAAAATTAAAAAAATAAATAATGATAACGATTTATTAACAAAAGAGTTAAGGAGTTTTCGGGAGGGTATTACATCTGAGTCTTACCAAAAGGCTTGTAATCCACACCTGGACCCTTGCTCCTTTTTTAAAAATTTTCAATGCGTTTCTCCCAGTTTTATATACGTGTCCCGGATCTTTGATCTCCTTCTGAAACCATTGATGATCCTTCCAGTCCTGCTAACAGGTTCTAACTGCTTGTTTTCGTCCTCGCTTAGAGAGTCTTTCAGTTTCTTGTTAAAGGAGAGCTTAATTGTAGCTCTCCTAGTTTTCTCTAGGAGGGATAAGATCTTCTCACTCTTAGGAGAGAAAAACCACCCCTCGCACCCATAAAGTAGGCTAAGGAGAATAACTTCCTTGAAGATGAACAGGTAGATGTCAATCTGGTCCGACTGCGACGGGTTTGAAGATGAACAGGTAGATGTCAATCTGGTCCATCACAATTATGTCATCAGCATAAATAAGAAGACTAGTATTAATATTCCTAGGACGTGGAAAACTTTCCATGAATATATTAAACAAAATAAGGCTAAATACATAACTTTGTGGTACTCCTCTTTTGAATGATATTGCATCAGATATATTTCCACACACTTTCACAAAAAAACTGCCTTTGTGAAGATAATTTCATACCCAAATACGGGAAAATAATTTTTTTTACAAAATAAGTTTTTTTAACAATTAAACACATGTCAGTTGAGGAAGCCTGCTGCGTGTATTGCGAACGAGTTCCCTCGGAGTATGGCTATTCCAATCTTTTGTCTTAGGAAAATAATTTAAATATTCTTTATCGTACGATATGTATGTTAAATGTGACAGCTGTCAGATTATAAATGACAGGTGATGGTAATCAGTCCAGCATGTCACATTTAAAAAAATCAACCTTCTAAAAATCCTAACTGGGCTATGAAAAATCGGGAATCATCCAGCACTAAGTCGCTTTACTTGAATGTGTTGAGCTATGCATTTCTTATCCATGCGCTTCATGAAAGCCTACAGATGTTTACAAAATCGTAGCTACACAAAAAGGCTTTAGGGGTGACAGAGATGTGCTCTACGGACAAAAAGAACACGACAGCGACACCCTTCACAAAATGTATTAATAAAAGCAATTTATTACGTAGCAAATCAATCAAAATAATCCAGTAGATAGGATGGAATGGCTGTTTTCCCTGACAACTGCCAGAGAAATCCTTTTGGACAACCAATAGTTTTACCGACGCTCGTTACTCACTTCGATATCATATACTCAAGCTATCTTAGAAAGAGACCGTCTTGGGCCCTAGGACTCTGCTCGTCTCGACAACAACGGTCTTTACATAGAATCAGGTGGAGAATGTTATTATTATTTTATTAGTAACATTATAGAATTTCTAGAAAGCAGAAGATACAAGAGATCCATGCTATATTAGAGCCCTGGTCATGTTTCCCATTTGAAGCTCCTTACATTAAATGAGCTACATCAAAAACCTGCTCAAAGAAGATAGCTTTTGATGACTCAGAGAGATATGATGTCTCCATTGACCGCTTACAAGACAAAGATTGCATGTAGACTTGATGAGAACCACTGAAAATGTAGTTATGTGATTCAAAACATTATAGGCTCGGATTTGCTATTTACTCAAGATTGGCTACTGGAAACAACGAACTCGAATCCCTCATGAGCTTGACACTTTTTCCTAGCTCAAAGCATATGGTTTTCTATGTCAGGTCACAAGATTATTATTATTATTACCCCCAGGATCACTGGGTCAAAGAGAAAGAAATAAAAGTTCTCATCTAACTAAGTGATCCCAGACCGACAAAGGTGAGGACGAGTCCGGCGGGGTCGAGAATCCTGAACAGCTCTTCTCATAGGACATGGCATCGGCTCACAATTTCTGTATGATTGTAGATAATTCGATAGTATTTGGAATAGAGGGCAGCTCGGTAGAACAGCCTCCTTTAATAGTTTTCGTTGTATTTCAATTAAAAAATTTTCAATAGGTTGGATGTTGTGGTCTGGTCCAATTAACCTCATTGCAGTCTCCTCGATTGCAGATAACTTCAATGTGGAAGATCGTGACATTTGCATTGCCCATGAAGGACTTGCATACGTCATCGTTGGTCGGATGAATTGTTTGTATATCGTGGAAAGGATCCCAGTTTGATCTCTAAATAATTTTTGAGAGCACTTTTAAAATTCTTAATTTTTTCAGAGCAGAAGTTACTCTGTTTTCAACATGCCGGATAAAGGTGAGTCCCTGATCAAAGGTTACTCCCAGAATCTTCGGTGTTTTGTTAATAGAGATAGCTTCGTTCTTCATAAAGACTTTTGGTTCGATACAGAGCTGTCTCTTGTAGGTGGTAAACAGTGTGACAAAGGACTTTGCTGCTAATGTGTCAAGTCTCCGCTTCGAGAGCCATAGTTCCAAGTTGTCGAGCATTTGTTGAGCCAACTGAGTCGCTGATTGAATGTTTCTGTCCTTGGAGGCAAGAATGATATCGTCGGCATATGAGAGGATTAGATAGTTTTCATTACAGGTTTGTGGCACGTCGTTTATGTAGAGATTGAAGAGTGGGGTGATAGTGGTGAGCCTTGAGGGACTCCATTTGGGAAATAGCGAGATCTTGATTTGATGTTGTTGCAGAGTACTTGTGCTCGTCTTCCATTTAGGAAGTTTCCAAGCCAAAGTTTCAGGTTCGGATGGATGTTGGTTTCATATATTTTCTTTGTTAGAGTTTCCTAGGGACTGAGTCGAACGCTTTTGTGATGTCCACGGATATAAGTACTGTCCTCTGATGGGTTTGGGGAGTTAAATCCTTCCGCAATGAATTGTGTGAGGGTTGTAAGGTGTGTTGTCGTCGAATGGTTGTCCCGGAATCCGTGCTGGGTCGGAGGTATTGAGATTGAGTCTTGTATTTTTTCCAAAACAAGCCTTTCAAGGATCCTTGAGACCGGACTTAGAATAGATATTGGGCGATAGGAAGATGGTTCATCTATTGGTTTGTTGGGTTTTCGGATAGGTCTGATTAGAGACTTCTTCCATATTTCAGGGATTGTATTTGTGTTAATGGAGGTTGAATATATAGGCTAATAGTTCCAGGGCTCGATGGCCTAGGTGCTTCAGTTCACATGTGGTTATGTTGTCTGGTCCTTTGGCCTCTGAGTTGTTGGCCTTAGATATGGCTCTGCGAACATCCTGACTAGTAAATAGGATCCAGTTATCGGAGCGTTTCGGTTCAATCTTTTTCAGGAATACTTGGTGTTCTTTTGAAAACTTCCTGTAGGATATAGATGTGTAATATTTTATCAGAGTGTCTGGTTTTATGTAGACTTCGACTTTTCTCTCTGGGGAGGTTTTTTGATGTTTTTGATCCACTTCCACACTCTCTGCATTGGGGGATTTTGTAGAGAGCTTTCGATAGTCTCGTCCATCTATTTGCATTTTCTGTCTTTATGTTGTTGTCGATCTCTCTGTTCAATTCTCGTATTTTCCTGATGTTCTCTTCTGTTGGCGATTTTACCATCTTTAGATTATTTCGTTCTCTGATCAGATGTTTCGTCGTTGTGTTAAAACGTTTTGATGACGTTGGTTGTCTCCCCATAGGAATGTACTTCTTTTTCGCATCGTTTATAATGGAGTTGAACCATTTCACTAATTGTTCGACGGAGGGAAAAGTGGGGAAATTTAATAGTCCAATACAATTATCGACGTATTCCTTGAATCCTTTCCAATTCGCAAGGCTGTAGTTAGTTATTGTTGGGCATTGTCCTTTTATCCGTGACCTTGTTTTGACCTCCAAAAATATTGGGTTGTGGTCACTCCTGGTGTCATACTTCACTGACCAGTCAATAAGTGACCAATGAGATGTCGATAGAAGAAGGTTTATCATTACGTCGAGTAGGTGTTCTTGTATGAGATGCAGGATCGTTGAGTATACATAGGCTGTGGAGGTCCTCAATTATCATCTTCCCTCTTTTGTCGTAGGTTTGTCCTGTCAGCCACAGTGGGTGCTTCGCATTGAAGTCACCACAGATAATCACATCCTTAGTGACGCGAGTGAGGGGGCACTGGACGAGCAGGAACTCAGTGGTGGGAGATATGCACAATTATTGATAGTCTTGGGAATCGTATTTTGGTAACCAAAAGTTCGAGATTTCCATATCCTTTAAGCATAGTGTAAGCACTGTTGGTTTGTCCTCAAACGGAATGCCGTTGCGAATAACTGTGAGAAGACCCCCACCAAGTTTGCCAATTCTGTCACGGCGAATTACTGTGAATCCCGGAAATACTGGTGTTGAATTCTTTGGAGAAAGTTTAGATTCTTGAATTAGCAACAGATCAATGTGATTTTCTTTCACAAATGTCCGAAGTTCGAGTATTTTGTTCTTGATTCCATTTATGTTCAGTTGGACTATTCTGGCTGGTCCAGGGTTTGCCTCAACGTCTCCGCAGCGGCGCAGGCCTTCCTTATTGGTCCACCCGTGAAGATAGGGGAAAGTGTGGTTCTTTTTTTCAAATGCCACCACGTCGTCGGCGAGCACATGACTTTTTTTTTCACAAGAGAAAGAAAAGATATGGGACTTTCATCCATCATCAGGCAAAAAAGAGGTACGTCAACACCTCAACCTTCCAACCAATCAACTAATTGGCTGACACAAATATTGAAAATAAAATTCTATGTAGTTTCAAATTTATTTGATTAACTTAATAAAATAAAATAATAATTATATTTAAAATAACACATGAGATAATTTATTTTCGTTTAAACGTGTGCGGATGGATAACAGAAATGTCGGAATGTTTAACTTTCCGTCATATATGGGAGGGAATGTCTCAAATATCAATCAAACGGGAGCTCCAATGGCGTCTCCTTATCTCAATGTAAATCCTCGGCATCTCAACTACGAACCGGAGTTTATTCTCCCTCAGGGAGCCAAGAGACAAAGAGGACGTTTGGAAATGTCATTTACCCAAATTGGAGGGTCTATAATTACAGGGGCTACCTTTGGAGGGATGAAGGGACTTGTTGGAGGATTGAACCAGGCTAAAGGAGAGACTGGAAAAGTGATGAGGGTAACCGTCGTCAATCACATTGCCAAAATGGGGGCTTCCTACGCTCAGTCTCTGGATGTGTGGCCCTACTTTACAGCACTTTAGGGAGCATCATGTTTTACTCTCGTGATGTAGAGGATCAATGGAATACTCTGGGGGCAGGAGTCGCAACTGGTACTATCTTCCGGTCCCCGCGTGGAATAAAAGGATCCTTGATTGGAGGGACAGTTGGTGGTATCATTGCCTTGGCTGTTGTCGGATGGAATCATTTTGATGATATCCGTAGTTCTATATTCTGACGTTAACATCATTTTTAACACTTAAAATATAATTGTTACTGTTGATTTATTCTTAGGCTCTTCCTATGGAAAATAGTTGTCTTGGACGCCACTTATGTGGATGGCTTATTACCCAACTCTACGATTACGGTCATTCACCCAGAGCCGAAATTCTTAGAGAAAAAATACATGACGTTAGGAGGACAGTTTGTTTTCAAAACCCGTCGCAGTCGAATCCAAATCACTTTTTTTCCTACGTTCCTTCGGATCGTTGATAGCAAAAAGAAGGAGGGGTGGATGATTGAGCGCATTTCGAGAATCCTGCTATAGATTCCTACTATTCTATGACACATTTCAAGTTCATGTTAAATTAATTATTTTTCTTATAGACATTTCTAGCATACTGTGTTTACTGCAGCAACAAATTTTTGCATAGATATTTTTAATATCATACCCACAAAATATTCTGGGTAACCTTCAATGTACAAACATGCCTCTCATGGCTTTTAGATAATGTGTCGGCAGACAAGCAGTCGTCTGAACTGAGGAGTGTGGAACAGTAGTCAACTTGTTAAAACAGAGAAATTTGCCCGTTACGTTGTACAGTTTTCCGTCGATCGCGAGCTTTTGTGGGCCCAAAGAAGAAACGCCGAACAAATCTGATGGCACTATTGGGATGTGGCGGGATCACGTACCTAACTATTTCTGGTCTTTTAATGATGTTTTTCGTAGTAATTCAACTGTCATTTTAGATCTCTCTGGATCCATTTCTCAGGCAACAAAACAGATCTGTCTATAAGTCAGCAGTAAAAGGCGCAGAATCTTGCAAACACAGCAAGGGGACGCTTCTACAAATTTTTATATGAGGAACGATGTGACGACATGAAAGGGGTGAATACTTTAAAAGAATATAAGAGATTCTTAGCTGTGTACTGTGGAACATCCACAGTCAGTTTAAGGAGTTTTTTTCATCGTGTTCTGATAGAATAACATTTTATGAGATGTCTCGATGCAGGCTTCTTATTTTGCTGAATCAAAGCGTTTTAAGAGAATTTTAGGTTTTCAAGCAGTCGGTTGTAAGGGTAAGCAGATGGAATAATTATATACCACAAAGTTCCCTCTGCCTTAATAAAGATAGCTTTTTATGACAAAATAAAGGAATTCCGTTTTTATGTAACCGCTGATCTAGATGTGGGTCACCTCTTAGTAGCTAGAAATCAACGCTAGCAGCATAAAGACCATCTCCCATAACCCATTGACCCTTCCTTCACCGCATAACCTTCTAGCTTTTTTCAGAGGGGGCATTAAGCTTTCATAAGTATTTTTCAATGATTGTAGTTCCTTTCCCAAAATCAGTCATAATTGTCATGGGTAGTAATGATTATTATAAAGTTTTTTTTAAATCAAAAAAAAGTTTTCTGTAGCTTCCTTCTGTGCCTTTACACTTTATAACATACAAAAGAGGCAAAAATCATTATTACTTCATGAATAGTGTACGGTTGATTAAAACAGTCTTTGGATACCAAAATTTTATAGTAAAAAACAATTGAAGATTTATTAGTAAAAATGATGATTTTATCTAAATTGTCTTCAGAAACAGTTCACTGACGTTGTCGATCTGTATTTAGTAGATATCATCATTGGTCTATGCCAGGTATGTAAACTCAATTAAATAAATTACAAGACTACTACAACGGCTATATTACACAAACGCTCCACATGCGGTGTTTTTTGGTTCAATAAATTTAAGAATCTGGATTGGAAAAATTACTTCAAAATCAAGACTACTCCCTAATGGGGTCCCACAAGGCTCCCCTCTGTCTCCTTTATTTAACTTATTTCTATGCGATTTACCTACTATCAAAGATCAGGACACTTATGTTTTTATCTTACACGGACGACCTGATTATTGCTGCAAGGGACAAATCTCCCTCCAGGGCTATGGCGGTGGTTCAGTCACATCGCAACCAGGTGTGTGTCTGGCTATCTATGAATTTGGTGTCTGTGTCTGCATCAGGGTCTCAGTTCACCCTATTCCTCGGAAACATTCCCATCTCTTATACGCGAATCCAGAAGATCCCTGGAGTGACATTCGACTCTCTTATGACATTCTCCTGTCACAGGGAGGAAGTGTTAACGAAGATTCTTCGAAAATGGAACGTCTTAAAAGTCATCATAAAAAAGAGCCCTTTCCCACCAACTGCTTGTATCAGCAAATTATATTTTCAAGTCATTGATAGTCGTTAGCGCGCATCATGTGGTTCGCCATTCCTGGTGACGCCAACTGTGGAATTAGTCACAGAGTAAAAAAATCATTTGCTCACTCCAATCCAAGAAGAATGTCTTTCTTGGACGGCTCTCTCATAGTATTGTGCCGAAGATTGAATATGTCTGTTCTACTTGGAGATTCGTTATTCCCTCTACGAGAGTCGAGCGTATGAACTCTTTCAGACGGAAGATTATGCAGCATTTGCAATCAGACACCATATCCATCCCCAGTCTCCTTTCAGAGGAGGTAACGGTGAGAAATGGCCAAATATAAAAATTGTAATCATTTTTTAAGATTATCAAATTACTCTTTAGTTTTTGTTTGTCCTGTGGTGCCTCTTTTTCATTTCCACAAGATACAAATTATTATGTTTCAAAAATTGTTGAAATTTCAAGTATCGAGAAACAATTTCAGTGTCATGTTATGGATGTGAGCGCCCAGTGCTCCGCCAAACACGTAGAAGCATTCACCTTGTAGGACAGTATCGTTGTTCTGGGAACGTTCGTATATAAGGGGGAGCCTATAGTTTAAGCGTATGAACGTCTTCTGACATGTAAAACGTTCATAACCGCGACCTTTTAATTTAAAGCCATTGAAAAAAAACGACTGCTTTTCTTTGGTGGTCTCATTTTAATGACACGGTCCGCCCCAATGTCATCAAATCCCTCTGGGAGTAGTTTAAAAACCAGAAAACATAACGGGAGACCTTGTGCGTAGAAAGCACAATAGTCAATTTTCTGTATACAAAACCAAGGCTTAGTGTGGTGACGTTTTTGTTAATTTATACGCAGACAGAAATTCCATCCCTCGTCGATGAACTCAAAGTATGGCACATTAAAAAAACAAAAATAAGATTGTCCGTTACTAGAAAAGTCGAGGAAGACTGCAATCAAGATAGCTCTCCGAAAACGACTCAATGAGACCCATAATGATGGTTAAGATCGACTAGTGATTCTGATTGAGGAAATTGTGGAGATGTCGAACTAACTCAAAAAGCGTACCCTTCGTCTCCTACTGTACAAAGTGCAAAGATAGGATGATACTGGAGAAGAGTTCAAACCATGGCAAGACTCGTAAAAAGAAAACCTCCACGAATATACCTCCTTTATATTCTTTCCTAGGTAATAAAAGTCATCATCTTTAAAATCTTCTAAATAAGGCTGGTGAGGTCAACAAAGGTCTCAGTATGCTTCATTCTTAAAATATGTTACATCCAGTTCCGCCGATCGGAATAAAACGTATTCTTGCCCAGCAGGCATTGGTTGTTTCCTGAGTTAGGTGGATCCAATGACGCCTCTAAAAATTGAAGGAAAAAGCCTAAAGGAAACCTTTCAAGTTGGAATCGATCCCAAAACTATATGCGTCAGCACTAATCACTATACCACCTGGCCCGTATGTTCCATCTACATCTTAAATAACTCCCCCACATCATAGATGAATTATGTGGTGTAATAATTTTCTAAATTTTTTTATACCAACTTGACATAAAATTGATGTTTTGTATTGATACGTACCCATTGCTATATTAAAGGTAAACCTGATTACTACTAATGTTGTGGTACCCCCTTTTTAGGAGCGTCACCAAATTTTGCATCATCTTATACTATTCTCCAGTTTATCAAAAAATTAAACATGATTTTCTTCAGGATTTCGGATAGTCCGAACATATGAATAAATCCCAGATGCCGCCACATCTCTGCGTAACTTCTGAAAAAATTGACCTGAGATGTTTTCGAAGCAAATACTCGGTGTTTGAGAGGCCGAAGATAATAAATCACCCGAACGGTAAACCACCGACTTTTATTAATAAATTTAAATCATCACAATTTGCTTAAAACTTCCCCCAATTCTTTCATTTTTGAAGCATAATGAGAGACAATGACTCCAGATTTATGTTGTGGATTATCAAAGTCATTATAGTTGACTTTATTCATGTCAAAATCCACCATCTGAGCTCCAGTAGCCCTCACAATGGCATTGGGGGCGCATAAATCCCATTTTTTATTGTCGTTTTGTGAATGTAAAAGTCTGTGTCCCCCCTCAACACACTCAAAGTCTTAAACCCTAGTAAATTAGTAAAACCACCCCAAACCGCTTCCCCCTGTCTTTATCACTTTAACATTCAAGGCTACTTTTCCGAAAGCCTCAATCACCTTGGTCTCTGATTCGTTTGAGTGAGATCTCGACATCATTACTCTCTGTGGAGTTCCCTCGGGGACAAATAGGATATTACTATTCCTTTTTCCATCCAAAGTAATGTACCCCCAATCTAAGCAATCAGAAAATGAACAACATAATCTTCTGTCAGGTACTTCAAATGGATTTATCAAAATTCCAATAATTGGTTCTCCCTCGTGTACAACACATCCCATCACGCTAACACATTTTAGTAAATCACCCCCCTCTAGTTATATTTCAAAAGATTCAACCTGTGAATTCCTGTGTGGCATCTAAGGGATCTATCCAAATCTGAAGACTTTTGTGAGAATAAAATTCTTCAGGAATATCAATGAATGGACAAAACGTGGGTTCTGAATTGGGTTGGACCTCTTTGACATGTTCCTCTTCAGTGATCACCTTGATTTTATTTTTGAATGGTAGTGAGGATAAAATATGATTATTTGAGTCCAAATCAACAGAAGTAACTGGCTGGGCAAATCCATCAGAGGGTTCTTTGGAATCCTTCGTAAATGTCTTGGAGTTGAGGACCTGTTTTGATCCTGCTTCAAGCGCATTTAAAAGTGAGCACAAAAGTTGTCTGTTACTGACTTCGTTTACTTCATACTTAAAGTTGGAGGCTGAAACTTTCAATAAAAGTGCGATTGCTATCAATGCCAGTATTTTAAACTTTTTGCTCTTAAATATATTCGAAAATAACATATCAAACTAAAATATTCAATTTTATAAATGAAATTAATTTATCTAAAATATATTAATAAACATAAAAAATTTAGCCCGAAACTTTCTCTGTTTTTTTAAATAATATTTTAATGCATTAACAAACATCTACAACACATCGCTGAACAGAAATACCATACCGACTTTGTGGAAACTATCAAAAATTCGACCAATATTGAAGCCGGGAAGACCGAAGAACGATCCCGGCTCTTACAGACCAGTTTCCCTTATATGTGTTTTTGTCGAGATCCTGGAGAAACTGGTCCTAAAAGTTATTCGCCCTTTTCTCCCACAAAGTACATTCCAACATGGCTTCAAGGAAGGATTATCAACAACCTCCTTCCTAACAACATTAATAGAATAACTGAAGGACACAAGAACAAGCCAAAACAGGAAAAATCGGTCATATGTACGATCGATATTCAAAAAGCTTTCGACTCTGTCCCAAGGAAGATCCTCATACGAAAAATATTTTTGACAAAAATTGATGCACCATTAAAGTTATGGTTAGCAAATTTCGTAAGTGGACGCCGAGGGAAAGTATCCGTCGGAAACAAGAGTTCCAGATCGGGATTATTACCCAATGGTGTACCCCAAGGATCTCCTCTGTCACCAATCCTTTTTAATTTGTTTTTGAGTGATCTCCCCGTACCTATGAATAATAATGACATACTACTTTCCTATGCCGATGACATAGTTGTCGCATCTAGAGACGTAAACGTCGAACATGCTAAGGAAAGACTACAAGGAATACTAAATAATATTTGGATGGTTGTGCGAGAATCGATTAAATGCATGTTCCGAAAAGTCAGCAGTCACTCTATTTACTAAGAATAGAAAGATGGGAATGCAAACAATTGATGTCACGTTAAATGGAGTACCTATACCCAAAAGAATCGCAGAAGATACTGGGAGTAACTTTTGATACTTTCCTCTGCTTCTCAGCCCATGTGGAATCTATCATATCAACCTGTGCAAAGAAGATCAATTTTGTAAAGGCCTTCCTTTGGAACTGTGGAGGAATTTATCCGCCAGGTATCGGGACCCTCTACAAGCAGTATGTCGAGCCAACAATAGGCTATGCATGTGCTGCATGGGGATCTAACCTGTCGGCAACGAACCTAACAAAAATTCAAGATATCCAGTCAAGAGCAAAAAAGTTACTAGAAAAATATACAGATAAAGAAATTGCCCCCAGAGCACTCGAGTCTATCATAGAGGCAACTGGAGGCAATTTCAGAAGAGAAAAGGAAAAAGACCCCGTCCGTATAGAAAATGCGTGGGATCACAGTCGGAGCATCGAGAAAAAATGGCCCGATTATTGAGAGATGCCGGGATCACCTGAATATTAGTTATTGGTTAAGACGGTGTTTCTTATAAATAATAAAAGAAGAGATTAGAGAATTCTCGACCCCGTCGGACTCTTCCTCTCCCTTGTCGGTATGACATCACTTAGTTAGTTGAGAACTTTTACTTTTTTCTCTTTGACCTAGTAATCCTTGGGTAATAATCCCAAAACAACCTATATCAAAGTGTCTCAAGAACCTTCTCGCCCCCAAGAAGACCGAAAATACGATGTTCCACTCGCAGTAAAAATATCCGGTTCCATTGAGCCTTTGACGCTTGAATTCCTGAGTCGACTAGGGAACCGGATTTCGACACGCACTGGAGATAAAGTAATTAACGATGTGTCAAGAGTTTTTGATGCAGCAAAATACATAAAGTGCTGTGTCTCCAACTACTAAAAATTGCTAGACTACTTTATTAACGCCACCTGTGTCGATAGTCTCTCTCCCTCAATTATAGCAACTGACCCAGGCTCTGCTTCGGAGAAGGCTAAGACCCTAAAGATAAAAAAATACGCATGTCTTGGTGGACAATTCATCTTTGAACCAGTGGAAGTCGAAACGACAGGAATCATTGGAAGTTAATTAATATTTAAAGAAAATTAATATGAACTTTTTGTACATAAAATTCTTTGCATTTTAACTGCAACCTAATTTACCATTAATTTGTAGATTAATTTTTAATACCTCTCCTCTTTTCCAATAGAGTGGCGTCATGTGATCCACTGGTACCTCGAGCTTGGGTGGCACAGAAGAAAATCATTTCTCTCCATCACTCCACTGGAAAGGGCCCCACAACTGCAAGGAATGGACGTCTTCTACCTTTTATGCTGGTTCTGGATGTACTTGTGTGACATTGGAAGGACTCTGATTTTGTGACAGTGGAAAGAGCATACACTTAATTAGCTGTTCACTGTTAACTTCCTTCTCGGTGTATACGGGGTTAATAATAATTTAAGACACGAGTTGAATAAAATATAGCTTGCACGTGTGAGACCTACTATGTTGTCGAGTTATGAAAGAGTACCAATTCGTAATTATAAAATCTACGGATAATTTCTTCATACGCATACAGCTAATAAAAGCCAACTTGAAATCCCAAAGTCAGGATGGTTTATAAACATGTCTGAAGATAAATGAAAAAAAGTTATTTTATGTTCTCAAAGCGACTTTTTATTAAATTGAAGCAAGAAGATTGGTTGAACTGGTGACATTCCTCTCTAGCTATGTCTTAAACATGTTTTATTCGATCGCTTTTTACTGTCGCTTCATTTAGTGTTAGAGAACTCGAAAAGGAACATCTTGTGCGAGGACCTAGATCGTTACGAAGTTGATGTATCCTGTCTTCAAGAGACAAAAGTTGCAAGGGGACACGACGAAGTCTATGGAAAGTACCACCTAATGTTACTACCGTCTTAATGCCGACACTATGGACTGGGATTTTCTGTCTGGGCTTCGTTGAGAAAGCGAGAGTTCAAAGTGTTGATTGTTAATGATCGTATTGCGATTCTGTTAACTACTATCAACGTATATGTACCCCATACCGGCAGAATATTGGTTACCTCTGATGAGTTGGACGAATTTTATAAAAGCCTTTCTAAAGTGTGCATCGAACTGAACAAAACAACAATCATGTTTCTGGCGGGAGACTGGAATACCAAAGCAGGCATTAAGAAAAACAACGAAATATGTATCAGAAGGCACGGAAGAGACTATCGAAACTCTTTCGGAGAGTTCCTATTTGGGCTTTGTCTGGAATTTGGTCTTTATCTATGCAATACGACCTTTCAACATCTAGCTATGCAAAAGACGACATACACTGCCCACAGAAAGGCCGAGACGGCTGAAAGATTACAATATACAATCAAATAGATTATATATTATGTAAGAATCACATAAAAACTTTCTCGTGGACTCACGTTCATATGGAAGAGCTGTAACAAATAGTGATCATTGGATAACGGTGGCTCGGATATGCATACGGAAACTATTTGGTAACATTGCTCAGAACAGTCCAGCTAACATTAAATACCTAAGACTAGCTACAGAGGAACTGATAAACAACACCGTGAAACGGATAAATCTTCAAGACAACATCGAGCAAACACATCACAACTAAATGTGAAGAAAGGCCAGACATTCTCCTGGATAATTTGGTCGAGGCTGTTAAACAGGCCGCGACAGATACTATCAGCTACAGATTTAACCGCTCGAACAACAACTACGCACATTGTGATTCAAAACTAAGGGAAATGTCAGAGCACCAAAGAAACATCCGTGCTGAAACTGAACAAAGAGAACTAAGGAATCAATAAAGAATCCTTCATAAATAAAAGCCCGGGCACGTCTATTATGGACGAAATGCTTAGACGAGAAGGTTACCGAAATTGAAAATCCTTCACCTGGAAGTCAAATGTTCATGGCTGTGGGTTGCTTAACCGGGGTTCCCGAAATTCCAAAACATCGATATGAGGTGAATCGAAACACTTAATATTGGATGATGGAAACAAATCCTCACGAATTGCTGATCACTTTCAGAAACAATTCCGAACAGATGATACCTATGCACTCACATTTATTGGGCATCCGCGGAGTTTTTCAAACGAAATAACACATTCGGAGGTCCTAGAAGCATTCCACCAAATGAACAAAAACAAGGCTGCAGGATGTGATGGAGTGCCAGGAGAATTACTCAAATACGCTCCCGATAATCTGGCAAGCTTTTTTGCACAAATACTGAACAAGGCTTTTGCATTACACTCCCTGCTTCCAATCGGAACCGGTTCATAAACGGGGACTCTTTGGGAGCTCAAGACCTTTTGTGCTAGTCACCACTCTAAGGAAAACTCTATCGACTATTGTTCGAGGCCGTATATCAATGTCGGTCGATCGATATCTCTCTTCCGATCAGAGTGGTTTCAGTCGTAGAAGATTCACAGCTGATGTTATCTAGAGCCATCGCTGGATCACTGCAATATGTAAGAAGTACAAACTATTCTTTCATATTCTGAAAATCGACATGAGCAAGGCTTTTGACAGCATCAGCAGGAGTAAACTACTTACCGTGTTGAAAGACGTTGTCGATGAAGACAGTCTGTGCATGATACATATGCTATTATCTGAAACTGAACTACTCGTCAGAGTTGGCTCTAAGGAGTCTGGACCTTTTCTACCAATGTTGGAACCCCACAAGGGACACTTTATCTCCTGTATTTTTTATCATCTACCTGGAGGCAGCTTTGAGAGATCTAAGAGAACAAATTGGATGTCTGGAGAGCCACTTTATGGAACTCAAGCGGATGATGTCGATTTCGTCGCGGAAGATCGGGAATTTATAGACGTTATTACGGAGAAAGCGATAACAATTTTGAGTAAATAGTCCCTCAAAGTCAATAAAGACAAAACTGAAATAACCACTATTGAAAAAACGCCACCCGCGTCGAGGATAAGTGGAGGAACAGCCGAAAACGGAGGAACAGCAGAAGATATTACACGACGAAAGATGTTGGCCACAATAGCACTTAAAAATTACAATCCATTCTGATGAGAAAGAATAAAAGTTCTACAAGAAGCGATTACGTTTATATAATGGATTTGTCCGACCAGTCCTCATGTAAAACACAGGTACTTGGGGAACATCAAAGAAATATATGGAACAACTCGATTGTTTCACAGAGGCCAACTAGAAAACTCCTTGGATACTCTTGGCCAAATAAAATCTCAAACAATAATTTATACAGACTAACTGATTGTGGACCAATAAGTCTGAACGTACTTGAGCCCGCAGGCGCTTTTTTTTGACATATTCTACGGGTGAGTGGACAAACACCATGCAATGCCATCATGGAAGAATTTTTCGGCCATACTGAATCTTCTGCATTCAGAGGACGTCCAAGAAGTTGTCTTCCAAGGACACTTACTGAGATTATGGAGTCGGAGGCCGACTAATGACGATCTGGACGAAATTAGGAGACGAGCACGACAACGAAAAGATGGAGAAGACTAACGGAAATGATAGTCGAAAAACATAGCACAAGCGAAACCATAAACAGTGTTTACTGGTAACACGAATGTGCTTTAACTAACTAAGCAGGAAGAAAAGTGGATACAAGAACACACCTTTAATTTATCATTTGGTATCACACTAGACTTCGGAGACATAAGGTAATTCAAGTAACTCATGGCATCTGCTTAACTATTGTCGACCATCTGTAAATTACTCTTCAATTATTCTAATAAGAAGGTCCTCATTTTTCTAATAATCCTGGATATACCTGAAAGAAGTTTTATCCAGTTATCCAGGTCGGAGTGGGACATATTCTTTTCAAGTATCCGCCATCGTGGGAACCCCTCCACTGGAATAGGGAAGAGAGTGGAGCCTCTTTTTCGATGCTAGCCATGCATTGGGCTTCTCTTGAGTTAGGTGGAGCCAATGACGCCTATAAATTAATGTTGAGTCCCTCAAGGCCATCCAGAAACAATATCTGATGGATATGATAAATTTCACATCATTACATTCTGTGCTCTTCAAACGTGTGGAGGAACCTAATGTCGATCTGGAAACCTCTAGTGGGTGACTAGCGGCTGGAAATAACAGTTCAAGGATGAAATTTTATTCTGCTTATTGCAAAATAGGAACTTGTTTTTGTCATGTATGAATCGTTGTGCAATCATTGCAAAAAAACAAGTAGACTGTTGATCATTGGGCCACTCTGTGGTAATGTTGAACAGTGATTACGTCTGAAGACACAATGAAGAAGTCAAATGTTTACATCTGCACTCTGCAGTATATTTGGATTAAAAAAGTGAAAAGGTTGAAAGGGCATTCGGTTCAGTCAATATTATCCACACATTTTGCTGAGATACGAGTTAATACATCGAATTTGACTGAAACAAATTCAACAAACCTGATATTTTTATGAATGACAAGATAAAAATGGAATAACTCTTATCTAAGTGGGCACTCTTAGGATGCACAAACAAGTTGAGGTCGACAAGTGCCTCAAGTATGACCTCATTGTGGAAGAATTTTTTCTTCTTATGACTGCCAAGTAAAGATTATCCCGCTGGTTATGGAGCTATCTTGGAATGCCTAATGAATTATATGGATAAGATATCTATTGAAGGAGCAACAAGGACTTACATAAGATTAGTTGTGTTGAAAAGGACCCTTGAAGGCATGCTAATTGAACACAAGCACCGGATGAAAGTCTCTGATAGAGATTTTCTATCTGCTTCCGGCAGTTTGTGGAGCTGACATGCACTTGCCGTGAGGATACTCCATTGAATGCTAACAGAGATTATTTACTGACATTGATGTATAATAAAAGTTAGTTGGCGGCAAACCCTTCTTCTATGAGAAGGAGTGATTACTAGGACTGAAATTGTCCTATTTAGGAGAAAAAAATAGGACATTGTCCTATTTAATTAATTTAATTTATTAACCCCTGATACACCGAGAAAGAAGTTAATTAGCAGACAAAAAAGGTCTGATAGTGCCTAGGTGGGTTGCCCGTGTTTTCTCGGTCGTTATTATAGCGTGCTTCCTAGCAGACACACTTGACCCAGCTATCAGGATGTCGTGCATTCGCATTAGGATACGCTCACTTAGTTGGACTACTCCACACAGTCCACGGCCGAATTTATCACGGGGTAAATATAGTCTCTCCTTGTTGGCTGCCAGCACATGGACATGGTTCTCTCTGAGTACTCCACGGATCATAACATCCATCTCATCATACTCCTTGGGCTCAAACTCCACAACACCTATGTAGTAGTTTAGCAGGGAGACAGCATACTCATTTAATGCTAGGAACAAATTCCTTGCATTTAGAGACGTCTTACACAATAACGCTGCTCTTTTACGGATGCCTTTAGTAATTTGTCGCTTTGTCTCAGGCATTATAAGGGACTTTGAAGATTCGGTAACACACAGATACTTATATCCTTCGTGTTCCTCTAGGACTCTTACTAACTCGCTACATACTTGCGCGTTAGTCGCAGACTTTGAATAATTCAAATCTAGCCCTATACTCTCAAAGAATTCCCTGGCACAGACCCCCATGGAGTAGAGCTCCTCGGCTGTTCGAGCATACATCTTCAGGTCATCGATAAAAAGAAGGTGATTTGTACTGAAACAGACCCCTTCACAATGAACTGGTATTTGCTCAAACCGGTCATTGAGGCGGCGACTCAATGGCTCCAAACAGAGAACAAAGAGTAGCGGAGACATGCTATCCCCCTGAAGGATCCCCCTCTTGAGTTTCAAAATTTAGTCATTATTAAAATAAAAAATTTTAATTTTAATTAATTTATTATTCATTTATTTAAAATAAATAAATAAATAAATGAGATTAAGTAGAAATCAAAGGTTAAATATAATAAAAAAGAAGGGACTAACTATTTGGTTTACAGGTTTCAACTTGGAGTCATTTAAGGACTCTCTGGTTCTGGTAAATCAACCTTGTCTTTTACGATCGAAAAAATACTTATAAATTCAGGAGTCAGTGTATATTCAATCGACGGGGATATTTTAAGAAACGGAATAAATAAAGATCTCGGTTTTACGGCAGAAAACAGGGTCGAAAATATTCGTCGTGTGGCAGAGATCTCCAAGCTTTTCGTGGAATCAGGACACATTGTATTGAGCAGCTTTATCAGCCCATTTTCCCAAGTTATAAAACATTTAACAAATAGGACCGAGAGAATGCCCGAAAACTGCATAAAAACGACGAAATGGATTTCTACGAAATTTATGTCAAGGCCTCGTTAGAGGAATGTGAGAGAAGAGATGTTAAGGGACTTTACAAGAAGGCCAGATCTGGAGAAATAACTGGTCTAGTGGAATTTTTATTCAGATTTTACTGGTGTCCATCAGACATACCAAATTCCAGACTGTCCAGATTTGGTGATTGATACAGAAAGCAATAATATCGACTTTTGTGTTAATCAAATTATTACTTTTCTCATTGATAAAGTTTTTGGATGTAAAATTGTAGGCAAATTTGATCCATCTGAATTTAAAGAATTTTAGAAATTTTATGGATGTTAATATTCGCAAAGTTATTTTATGATAAAATTAGATCGATTGTGAATGGCTTCAAGTAATCTCGGAGGGATGGTGTCGGCCTCTTAGTGGATTCATGACCGAGGACCAACTTCTAGAATGTCTCCACTTTGGGACAGTCACCGTTGACGGTAATTTTTGACATGATGTAAGGTTTGGTTGCCAACCAAACGGTCCCCATTCTTCTGCCTGTCCAAACGAAGGTGGTAGAAACCATTAACAACTTCGACGGGATAAGGCTTATCTATGAAGGGAAGGAGGTAGGCACAATGACTGGATTCACTATATTTCCCAACCGAAAGGAAGAGAGAGCCTGCAGACTTTTTGGTTGCCGTTCAAAATTACACCCATCGATTAAAGTGAAGTAACAGCTTATTGTAGATAATTGAAGAAGAAGGGGATTGGCTGATTGGAGGCCCAGTCAAGTCGATTCAAAAAATTGTGTGGAATGATGGACTCGATAGCTACAGACTAGCACCAAGTGAGCTTAAAAGTATTTTTAAATCAAAAAATGTAATTAATTATTGTAAATTAAGGCTGATGCTGTTATCGCTTTCCAGCTGAGAAATCCAATTCATAACGGACATGCATTATTGATGAGGGAAGCTATTAATGATGTGAAGGCACGTGGATACAAGAACCCAGTTCTTTTGGTACATCCTCTGGGTTTTAATTTCGAGTTACTTTAGGTGGTTGGACTAAAGAGGACGACATTCCTCTTGCGGTGAGAATGAAACAGCATCAGGCCTGTCTTGAAGATGGAGTCCTTGACCCAGATATAACAATTTTGGCTATTTTCCCTTCCCCCATGATGTATGCAGGGCCAAAGGAGGTACTAGGAGAAAGATAATTAAGGTTCAATGGCACTGCCGAAGTAGAATCGAGGCTGGAGTCACATTCTATATTGTCGGAAGAGATCCTGCTGGAATCAGCCACCCAGATATTAATTGCGACCTCTATGACCCTACTCACGGAGCACGAGTTACCTTTATGAGATATTAAGGTTCTGAAAATGGCTCGGAATTTGGAGCGTGTCGAGATACTGCCGTTCAAAGTGGCTGCCTTTAACAAAAAATCCAATAAAATGGAATTTTATGACCAAAACCGACATGATGATTATGTATTTATTTCAGGGACGAAAATGAGACATTTTGCAAAATACGACATCAGTCCTCCAGATGGGTTTATGTCCCCCAAAGCCTGGAATGTTATTTCTAATTATTATAAAGTCTTATCCTAACTAATCTAATTGGTCTTAACTCATTAATTTAAAGCAATGGTCTCCCACTTTTTTTTTGCTGCAGACCAGTAAGCGTTAGACAATTTTACAGCGACCCGATGTTGAGAAATCACAGCACGGGTCACAAGACACACAAACATAATTACAACACTAGTGACTAAGCTTAAAAGCCGTATGACTAAAGAGTACAAACTGAGATTTAGAAATTTAAAAACTGCTCGCATATATGCAAACAGAGTGCCTCTGGAGTCTGTTCGGCCGCTGAGAAGTAGAGACGTCTGGTTCCCTTGCATCTGCGACGCTGGAATTCTGAGTCGTCTAGGGAATCGGATTTATACATGATCAGAAGATCCCATGAGTGCTGCTAGTTATCCGAGCGAATCTTGCTCGTTATCCTGAGGGAATAGCCACACAGTCAGGGCGGCCGCTATATTCCCATCAATTTTCTCACTTTTGAATTTCAAGTTAATCATTTTTTTCAATTTTGTTGGTTTTTCGCAATATCACCAAGGCTTGTAGTAAATGTAACGAGTACCAGGTAAAGGCCTAATTGCCCTAGTTCGAATTTCGCTGCTGTACATTCCAGCTAAAGGTTACACTCATCTACGACGCTTTGACTTGACGATTGACGCCGTCATCAGTGATCATTTCACTGCGGAACTGGATCGTCTATAAAAAAACTCAAAAACAGCAAAAGGAAAAAAGTGTGTCCTGTCTGGATGGAGCTGTAGGTAATATGGCTCTGTGTAAAGTGGAGTATTATGATTATTGTCGCCAGAAAATAAAGTTTAAGTTTACAAACTGTTCTTTGATGGAGGTCGTTGGGACGTCAATGAGTATTTCGTCAGTTTTAGCCATTATAAATTATCTAGTTGAACAAAAACCAAAGGTCTCGTTGAAGACTAACAAGTCATCAAAACACTGGCAATCATAAATATCTAAAAGTCACACAGATGATATTTAGCCTTGATATTACTACATTCTTCTTTAATTCGATCCAATCTAACTGACCTTCAGAAGACTGTTAAAGAACTTGTAATACTTTATGGCTAAGTTCAGAAGCCCGCGAAACCAAGTGGTTCCTCAGTTGATTTTGACAGCTATTGTGAGGGGCAACGCTTTGACGACTATATGAATCGGAATGAACATTTAAACTCAAATTTGGAATTTCATTTTAATCAAATTTTTCTAGAAGAGTAGAAAACTTCCAAACTTTAAAAATAAAATAATTCACTTGAAACTATAACGTTTTTGATTATGACTGATTAGTAGGTTTCGTGTTTCCCATAAGCATATGACGCGTTTCAGGTGGCGCCCAATACCTAAAGTTTCGTTTGTACCCTACTCCCTCCCTACTATCCATTCTACTAGTTTCTTCCATCCAATTTTCCTCCTAGCTTGAAAGTTGGAATTGAAAACGGAGTAGAATAGACAGATTGAGAGTATAACAGATAAGTCTCAATTACTCAACCAATAGACGTTTACGGCTAAATACTAAAACCACACATGTCGACTAAAACCTCAAATAACCTAAAAGTTTGACTAGCCATAAAATTTAAAATTATTTCTACGAAAAATCAAAGAAATTTATAGAAAATCATCTTCTAACAGCCAAAACAGTGGGCATTCTCACGGAAGGTAAACCGTTCCTGCGTCAACCACCATCTTTCACGATGGTCTCTGAATCGTGACGCAATCAAGTTTCCGATTTGGTGAATGATATTTTTACCAATCAGGCGGATATTTACCACGTGGCGCCATGTGGTGCTAATTGGTTGAAGTTTTCTGTTTGTCTGTTCCTCTCTTTCCATTCCTACTAGCGTGGCGTCATGTAATCCACCTGTTTCAAGTGCGCCCAGTGCCAGGCTGGCACGAAAAAGGATCATTTGCTCTCCCTCACTCCACTGGAGGGGCTTCCACAACTTCAAGTTCCGGATGGACTCAGTTTCTGTAGAAGTGGAAACTGGATACACTTAACTAGTTGTTTACTTTTAACTTCTTTCTCGGTGGATCCGGGGTTAAAAATGAATAATATCAATCACTCGAGAGGTTCAGAAAACAGTTGTTATTCAGTTTAATTCAAATATATAATAAAAATTTAATTTTTATTGATTTTGTAATAATTATGTCAAATTAATATGTTTTTGCAATAATTGCTGGATATGAGTAAACCCTCAAATGTACCATTAATATTCAACTGAATAGAAAGAAAAGAAAATAAATGACCGAAATCTCGATTCTCCACAAAAGAGGATCCTCAGTGCCACCTTCAAAAAACTGAAAAAAATATTTGTTGAGAAACCAATGTCATCGTATTTCTTGGACATTACGCCAAACTATATAACAAATATATTATGGATGATTCCGAAGAAGATATAACTTGATTAATAAACTCAAACGTTGACAATGAATAAAGCCTGTTTACCAATTTGATGATCCGTTACGCGTACCCCAATTATTTGTTTTCTTGGCTAGTGATGAGCATTTTTTTCATTGGAATAGTTCGACCTCGTACATTTTCCCGTTGGAGTAGCTAGACAGATATGATATGCAAATACGAGTAAATTTTTAATATTAATAAAAAAAAACCATTTTCGTAAAGGTGTAGTAATGTTTCCACTATTAACATGTGCAGGAAACACAGTTTTATTTAAAGAAGATAAAAAAAATGTATGCTAATTAATGAAAGGGTCTAAATCACCTGAAATGTTTTTAACTTTTTTTTGGTTTCGTGAGAGTCGTCATGATGACGGAGTCACTAATCAATCCAAGGGGCGTATTAAATCCATGGAACATTCTGTCGACACCGAGATTTGAACCTCGAAGCATTGGAATTCTGACCGGCATATGTCGCGTCCCGCACGGGTTACCCATCCAGTGGTGGTTACATTTCACATGTCAATTGACATGTCACCTGTCATTCAATCTATATTAATGGCCATGCTATTTCCCATAACAATAGCCAACGAGATACGTTCTCGGAACCAACCAGTGGCCAGTGGCCATGGCCATTCAGATGCCTTAATTTAATTTTTATTCATTTGATCTATATTAATTGGTTACTGATCAAAAATCAAAGAATTTATTTTTTTTAAAGTTTATATTTCTTGACTCGACATGTTGACTATTTTCAATTCTCCTGAACGTGCCTTAATCTGTGATAACAAAATTAAATAAACCTCTATTCGATTGTTTGTCAAAATTTGAGTAATTTTACTTGGCTCTTCATATAGAGATTCAAATCTGCTCAACTTTAGCGATGATTATTCCCATAATCCTTTAAAACTCGTATCTAAATTTATTCACTAAAACACCTCATTTCCAATAGAAAAAAATCATATTTGATTGATGAACGTTCATTCTTTTGTTCATCCGCTTAAAATAGGCTGAATTTAGATTTGCTGGAGAAAAAGTATCGAACCTGTACAAACTCAAACTGCCACTGACTCTGCCGAACGAAGGATGCTGGATAAATATTTTGCGTTTAGAGACTGTTTCCACTTCGTTCAAATTGCATTTGAGACTTTGGTTGTACCCTGGCCTGTTACCAGAGGTGTTCTCAGAGATATTGGAAACGCAGTCTCGCCAAGGCTATATCTTTATGAGCGGTATTGGTTTAGTGAAAGTCTCGGAATTGCTATCTTTCGGAGTAATTCTCACTGTCTCTTAGCAGCTGGTGTCTGATTTGTTTCTTTCACTAATAATAAATTTGACATAAAAATATAATAACCCGATGAGGCGTTATCAGAGATCAGTTAAATGGATTTTTTAATTATTATTTTACGTTAGGCGTGGCGCTATGTGGTGCTACGTGGATAGTTTGTCAAAATTATTTTCCTTCCGATGGCCGTCACTGGATCCACCTTACTGAGAAGACGCCCAATTCCTGGCCGGCGTCAAGTAGATCCGACAATTCTTTCCCCGGGGACAACGTCGTTACCTGGTGACAAGTTCTGGATTACTGGAACGAGTCAGGATCGAGGAGTTTATTTTTTTATTTTATTTATTTAACCCAAAACGACGGTAAAACCAAACTAATTATCACGTGATCCCGATGCATTCTAACAGAGACCTCATCTTTGCCCTTAATTTTCAGGGCCACCTTCCCGTGATCTGGAGTCTAGTCTCATAAGGGCCTTTAGAGGCGTTGGTACGGTTCGGTGATCTTCACAAATCCAACGCTCCGTTACTCTGTAAGCCCTCTTTTGCATTTCCTTAATCTTCCTCACATCTGTCCAAGATATGGACGGTCCCCACGAGGCGCATGCATATGAGAAACATGGCTCGATGTATTGTTTGTATACGTTCATCGAAGCCTCTCCAGGATTTTTGACATGGAACATAGTAGTGACACCGGTTTAGAAGACGCTGGGTCATCTCTCGGTCTTCCTGGTTTTAGTATTGGCCGTATTAGTGCCTGTTTCCATAATAATGGTATCACATTCTGGTTAATCGAATAGTTGAAAACCGACGTTAGAAAAGTAACTCCCCCGACTTCAAGATTTTTTAAATAAATAACAGGAATGTTGTCTGGTCCGTGGGAGTATGTCGTTTTTGCGGAATGTATTGTATCCCTAACCTCTCTCTTCGAAAAAAAAGTGGTTCTGATAGTCTCTTTAGTTTCCTGCCTAGTAGTGTATCAGACTTCATGTGCTCCTTGTGTGAAATTTTAGTATAGTATTTTGTCAAGTTGTTCACATCTCTTTGAACATAATCCTCCTCTGTTGAAATTTCATCGCTTTTTACCACATTTCGAATAGCTTTCCACATTTCTCCCGCAGTGCGATTTCTATCTACCATTGTAAGCACAATTCCACTTCAACCTCTGGGTCTTGAGCTCTTTGGCCTTTATTTCATTATTCAATGTTCTGATCCGGAGTTTCATATCCAAGGTTATCCGGTTAGATTTTTTAAGCTGATTTCTTTTTTTAATCAAGGCCGTCTTCCCTCAACCACTCGACGAATTTAAGTAATGTTTGGATATATCACTTGATATTGCTTAGAAGATTATTTGGGTAAAGTTTCCAGTTAGCGATACAATTTCCTGTTAGCACCTTTGTAATTGTAGCTGCTAAGAATTCTCCTCATGTTGGCCTCTTTATGATCTTCATCACATTTTGATTATGGTCGCTTCTTGTTTCGTAGAGGAATGACCAATCAATTTTTGATGAAAGCGACGATGAGCAGAGTGTTATGTCCTGTGAGGTAAGTTATTTTGTCTCTCTCAGTGGTGTCTTGTATTTCTAGATGGATCATTCAATATCGTTAGGGAGTCCGTTTGCGATAATAATAGTTCCCTCTCATGTCAGCTAGTTAAGGGATGCTTCGCATTCAAATCCCAGCAGATGATGATCTCATTGAAGGAATACAGTCTTGATAGGTTTGGCATAACATAGCTCTTCGGGCAGGAACCAGGAGGCAGAACGTAGATATTCACAAGGCATAGTCCTCCTTCCGTTGTCCCGAGCGAGATTCCAATAATTTCAAATCTACGAATGAGGAAACTCTTTTGTTGGTAATTGAAGAGGGTTTTAGAGCAATTGGAAGTGTTGATTGTGAATTATTTTATATGATGATTAGGGCGAATTTTTAACTTAAAAAATAGAAAATTTAACCTAAAATTAATCTAAAAACTAAAAAAATTAACCCAAAAATTTAACTTTATAACTAATAATAAAAACACAAAACTTTTTGTTGCACATACAAATTACATAATTTTTTAAATTTCCTGGTAGAAAATGTCTGTTGGATCTAAGAAAATTCTTTATCTCAGAGAAACATCGTTCAACCGAGCACTAAGTTGGCTAACAATTCAGGAGTAATGAATACTTGGCAGGATACATGTGTGAATTAATCATTTTAATTATGTTTGAAATATCATTTTTTGAAACCTTTTATTTATGTATTCTTTAATAAATTTATTGTCATTTCCAAATTCCAACGATTCTAAACCATCATATGCTTGTTCAATTCTGAAGCGTGTACTTTGATAATAATATCTGCAATAGCGACATTATTTGGAAACCTGGAATGTTCGAATAGCTTCAGATAAGGTCACATAGACTGGTAACTAACGGTGAGGGAACTCATACAGAGCCTCCGTAAAACAATTCTCTAAGCCACGGCATAGATAGTTTGTTTAGTGGAATATCAGACTTTATAAATGCTCTGGTTACTTGTAGAGCCCAATCATCATTTTTGGAATATTTGTCAATGTGTGTTTGGTGCGATTCAGTCAGATTATCTACAAAAAATAATCGCTATTTCGCAAAACTCAATGAATTTTCATTAAAATAAATTTTGATGGGAATTTACAAAATGCCTTTTTTTGCCTTTTTTTCTCGCATTTTATATTACACAAACAGAGTCGACAATATAGCGCACCATCCTCAATAATCATAAATTCTTTAGGATAATACTTTACAATGGCCTTAGTTTTAATTTGGTACTATTTTGCTATCTTAGGTATGTCAACCAAAAATTTTAGTGGCAAAATATATTATTAATAGTTAATTAAAAAATAGTAAATTAAATCAAAAATTATAAGGTTAAAATAATTTTAACTTTAGCCGTCAGGTGGTTCCTCCGCTTCGACTAGCCATCTCATTTTTGCTCGGTGTTCTTCCCGGGTTTTAACGCATTTCCAGATTGGGCGGGGGTTTCTAACTTTTTTGGGGTAGTAAGGCTCCGATTTTCTTCACTAATTTTTCAAATGGTGTAGGGTTTAGAGGTGTCTAGGAAAACCTTTGCAGAGCCTTACTGGCCATTTTTTGAAATGTATTGATTTTTTTCCATATTCGCGTTTGATAGTTTGGTTCCCCATGCGGCACCCGTAAGTTAGAGACGGTTGGATATACTGCACGTAGAGCGAATTTAAATTTGAGTTGAAACCCTTCTTGATGTGATACATTTTCACCGTGATGTGAAAGTGTTCTCGTTTGAAAACCCTGTATCCAATGCTTGATAACAAGGGAAATTATATTATTCTGTCCAAGAGAAAAAGTCTAAAAACGCTACAAAAATCAATACTTACTTATTTTATGATAACAAATTTTCGACTTCTAAATATGGGATTGGTTCCTCGTGATCAAAACCTCCATTTTGCACCAAAAATGTTGTTTTAATAGTTGATTGTCTAATTCTAGGATCTGCCTCTCATGGTCCCCGACACTGATTTGATATCAATTTTCTTTATTTCGTGTTATGTAAAATCGAATCTAACCGAATTTACCCAAGCTTACAATCTTTAGTAAGCCCAGCACAAACAGTCACAACTAATTAATCGAAGGAAGGAACTAAAAGGAGAACGTCTGCTTATGCCGACAAAGTCTATCCTCAGATAGTCTATTACAGACTTCTGCTTCAGAAGAGAAGTGGAGAAGTAGGTTCGCCCTCTTACATTTCATCACACGTCATATCATCGCAAACATCACTTCATTTTTGGCTAAATATTTTTCATAATGTAATCTTTAAAATCCTTTTTAACAACTGTGTCCTGCCAGAAAGACTCGTGGCCTCACGGGTGGGATCTGTTTGGTGGGAATTGATCTTCATTAAAAAGTCCACCTTTCAAATTCAAACCCACGGCTGTCAGATCCGATGTCATCAGTAGTTACGTTCAGCCTGAAGGATGATTACCAGAAAAAGTAATCAGAAATTGTTGTCAGAATAAAAAAAAATTAATTCAAATTATTTTGGTAAAAGTACTGAGTAATCAATTGGAATTGGAAATAGAATTGTAGTTTCTTTTTCTGAAGCCATATTGCTAAGACTTTGAAGGTATTTCAGTTGCATCGCTACTGGACTACTCGAAATCAATTCAGAGGCAGCTCTTAGAGCTTCAGATGAGTTCTTCTCCCCCTCTGCTGCTATTATCTAATAGATTCATGGCCCAAAATTCTACCTTGGATTTTGCTTTTTGACAGCTTCAGCCTCCGTAGCAAATGCTCTCTGCATGTCTTTGGGGATTTTCACATTTTTGCTTTAATATACGTTATAAATTACATTTCAACTAGTTCAACCTTAATCCCCCACTGATCTGTGATATCATCTAGATGTGCCTTAACTATAAAATTGACTCGGTTACCGTTATTTCCTTACTCAACTCTTCCTTCTTATTAAGAATTTCAGTCAAAGTGAAAGTACCGAAAAAATTTCTCAAAGTAGAGGTGGCCAATAATTCAGTAGAAGACCTAAAATTTTCTACATTCAGTAAAGAAGAGGCCGGGTCGACAATGTGATAAAAAATCACGGCATCGACAGTTACAGAAACCGAATCTTTAGTGATTATCTAGGAATATTTGGGTTTGGTACCTGTTGTGGTGGAACATCAAGAGTGAATGTCCTCATGTCAACAATTTTTAGTTCATCGATGATTGGATTGATGCAAAAAATTCCTAGAGTAATCATCGATGAATCCAACCAGGTCCTTTCGGTTCCCGACTTAAGGCTTGACCAACTCGAAAGATGATTGCACGTTGATATTCAAATATAACCCTGACGGCTGAACAGATGAAAATGGGGAACATTGCAATGACGATGATGAGTGTGATAAAATTCAAAATTGACGCAGACGAATCTTGTTCAGAATTCTCTATTCTCATTGAATGGTCTGAAACTTATAAATCTTCAATTTTACAGTTTTTTTCGACTTGCATTTTATCTGGACTATGGTCGTCAAGCGATTTTAAATGTTAACGAAAATTATTCGATTTGTTATATAAATGCAATAAATCGACAAATCGATTACAAAGTAATAGAAGAATAACTAATAATTATGGAACATATAAATTGTATAATTTATGAGAGAAAGTAGGTGGTTTATTGATGGTATTTCTTGCAGACCGTCAGGAGTGAATGCGTTTTCAATTCTGAGAGCAGCCAGTCTCGACTGAAAGGAACTTCTATTATTTATTTACTCAATAACCCCAGGCTTACAATCAAAGGTAAGCCCAACACAGTCACAACTAATTAATCCAATGAAGGAACTTAAGGGAGAACGTCTGCTTGTGCCTATCAAATTCATCCTCCGATAGTCAATTACAGGCTTCCGTTTAGAAGAGAGGTGGAAATGTAGGTCCGCTTTCTTCCATTTTTATTAAACGTCCTACCGTCGTAGACATCACTTCATTTTAGAGGGAAAAGATTTCATATTGGCAATCTTCACCAATAGATTTGGTCAGTTGTTACTGTGTTTTAATCAAGAAATATCTTGGTTCTTTTGCAATACATGCTTCACGAAATAAGGCTCTAAATGAATTAATAAATTTTTTTTGAATATTAGATCTAAAATTAAAAAAAATGAACAATGCCGAATTCGTAAATGTTATTATAAAATTTTTAAATAAATTGCTAAATCTTAACGACTTAGTGGTGTTAAACGACGATACCGACAATGTCAAAGCTGAGCTATTAACGACCCCTACCTAAGAAGAAACCGTTATGGGCTTCATATAGATGCTAATAATCATTCCCTTAGCGAAAAAAAGTCATTATTACAAAAGTAAGTCAGTTGTTTCTACGCAGCGTGATGTTCGGCGGACAATATCTAACGATCGCATCCATTAATTCATAGAAGGAGTTGTCTAAATGGCTCACTTGCCTTCTCCACAAAAATTCTACAAAATAACTCGGAGTATTTAATACCTGCTTATTTTTTTAAATTTATTTATTTAAAACAAAAAATCACAAGAGATATTAAACTTGGTGGGTCTTTGGTTCTTGAACCGTCTAAATATATCAACAGAAAAGTCACATGTAACGACGTTTACCTCATCACAATAGGAAATACGGGCAACGCTAGAAATAAAATTGTATGATTCCCCTATCTCCATTAAGAACCCCCTTTCAATCCTTGGAGTCATCCTGGATTCTTTCCTTTTATTAACTCATCAAATGGACCTGGTAACCAGAGTATCAAATAGAAAATTGAAATTCTCAAGGATTTTACGCACTCTCCAGTATCTTCTCGCCCATTGTTAGAGCTTCTATACCAGTGTTTCTTAACCTTTTTTGACCGGGGACCACTTTAATCTGTTCAATTTTTCTGAGGACCACATGTAACAAAACAATTTAATAAAAAAACTAACAAAATTAAAAAATCATTGTATTTAGAGTTAGTGTGATTTTTGATCCTGGTTTTCAGAAACTAGCTGTTCAATTTTTGGTACAATGTTGGTAAGTGGCATTCTCATATCGTCTTCCACCTTAAGTCGGTTGCGAACTTTACTTTTCAGAATAACAGGACAAGACATTGCATTTCACATAAATAAGTGGTTGGAAAAAGAATTATTACTTCCAGTGCATTTGTACTTAAGATTGGATATTCATTAATAACGGGAATCCAGAATTCCATAATCGAAAGCGAATTAAATGTCATCTTGCAAAACTGCGAATTTCGCAATTCAATCAACTGTTTTTGGAAATCAATTTCTTCAATTTCTTGGCCGTCGTAAATTAATTTATTGGTTTCCGGAATAAAAGGGTGTATTATTCAAGTCGCAATTGGTTCAGTAACTGGGAAATAATCTCCAATGTTATTTCCAAGATTTTCGAGATGATCAATAATCAAAGAAGAAAACCATTTTTCAGGTTCATTATCACCAATCTTATTTTCTACCATCGGAAACATTGAAGCGTTGTTATTTCGTATTTTTCTCCTCCATAGTGACAATTTTTCTTTAAACGCAGACATTTTTTCCATAGCTTCAATGTTGGAAGCATTATTACCTTAACATAAATAATTAATAAAAATACCTTGTAGTGATAAGTTTAATTCATTAAAAATACTAAATATGTCAGCCAGATAATATAGTTTAAGCATGAAAATATCGTTGTTAAATAAATCGGCAAATTCGGTCGACCCAATATCTCGTAAAAATAAACTAATAGCATTTGACAGCTCGGCAACCCGTGATAGTATTTTACCTCTTGATAACCAACGTACTTCAGTATAAAATAATTAAAACAAATCTAAAATATCATTAGCTGTTGTTCTTGCAGTTAATTCCAAACAAAATAAAGACTTGTCATGAATAGATTCCATGTCGACAAATCGAACAAATGCAACCAACTGATTTATAGATGTTATATCGGTAGATTCATCCAATTGTATACAATTCTTTATGGGGTGCCGTTTATTTTCACAAGTTGTTCCAAAACATTACAAGACATGTCTCGTGTTCGATTCGTAATCGTGTCATTAGATGAAGGTACATTTTTAAATTTTTGTACGCCATCTTTATCGAGCAATATTCTTGCCATTGTCAATGCGGCAGGTTTTATTAAATTTTCTACAGAAGAGTGAGATACTTTGTTTTTGGCAATAATTAAAGATATCTAAAATAAATGCTTCAATTATTAATACCTCATATGAAGCTAGCAGACATGGTTTATCTATTGGTCTAAATCCGGAATTTTAAGATTTCCAGATTTATCATATTTAGTAATCTTTGTAATAAAACTTTCGACAGTGTCAACATTTTGTGGGTGAGATTTTTCCTTATGTCTTTTAATTGTGACGGCTTCAAAGAGTTGTTTCCCATTATGACGTCACATATCATACACTGCGCTTTATCGACATTGTCAGATCCAGTATATTGGGTAAATCCATATTGGACATAAGAATCAATCCATTTGCGATTAATCATTACAATCAAATAACAAAAAAACACGTGGAATAAAATTAATTAAATATTTTAATGCGAATAAATAATAAAAATTAAATAATTTTTTTAGTCATAAAAATTAATTGACCTAAAAATATTTCTGGGGACCACGTTAAGAAACACTGTTCTATACAAGCAATTTTTTTACCGAGTATCGAGTACGCCTGTGCTGCATGGATTGCCCCCTTATTAAATTAAAAAAAATTAAAAATCAAAAATAGCATCAATAACTTCAGCTCAAAAAACTGGTCGTAAACAGATTAAAAACTCTTCATCGGAGACCTTCATCTCGTCTTGTGTTCAATTAGCATGCCTCCGAGAGTCCTTTTCAACACAACTGATTGGATTTATGTCCTCGTTGCTCCTTCAATAAATAGCTTATCCATATAATTCTTAAAGCATTCCGAGACAACTCCATCCCAGGTCATCCATTTTCATCACACGCCCTACCGTCGTGATGTCCTGTCTGGGAGGAGCTATTACTTGACAATCGTAAAAAATAAAAAGTTTCCCGCAAAAAGGTAATACATGTGGCACTTCTCAACCTGTTTGTGCCCATCCTGAGAAATAATGCCCACTTTGATAAGAGTTATTTCATTTTAATCTTGTCATGGTAAAATGATTGCATAATGATCCCATATTTTTTAGAAAAACAAGTTCCTTTCTTGAAATAAAGCTTCACCAGAATAAACTTCACTCTTGGATCGTTATTCAAGTCGATAGTCACCCACTAGAGTTTTCCACATCGACATTAGATTCTTCTAAAAATTTGAAAATCATGCAATGTAACGATTTTCAATATATTCTATCTGTCAGATATTGTTTCTGGGTGGCCTTGAACGACTCAACATTAATATTCTCCGCGTCAGCAATTCCGTATTTAGATGTAAGAAATCCTGTGTAGCCAAATGGAGTTATTAGTTTTAATAACTCCTAGAATCCCCGACCTTCGAAAACATCAGCCGAATTCCTTTCAAACTTTTAAGGAAATGAAAAAAGTTTTCTTCCAAAGGTCTGTTTAAATACAACCTATCCTTGGTTGCAGGCTTCAGATGCAACCTAACTAAGTGATCCCATGAATTGAATCACGGCTCTCATTTTTGCTCGGTGTTGATCCCTTGAGCCTACACAAGTTCGATACGGGCGAGCACTTCCTTCTTGGCGTGGGGTCCTTTCTCATTTTTTTCAATTAGTGTCTCCAAGGGAGTTGGTGATTTGATATTTTCCTATGTATACCATCTTTCAGTTAGTTTGAAGGCCCTTTTCTGGGTTGTGCAGAATTTCTGAGTGTTTGTATAAGAGGCCAATGGTCCCTATGAAGCACACGCATTTGAAATGCATGGTTTGATGTACTGTGAATAGAGCGTTTTAAGTATAGGGTGATGTCCAATTTTCCATAGACCTGTTAGGCATTTCAGAAGGTTGATTTTCTTCTCACATTTGTTCAGCACGACGTTTCTCGAAAAGTTCATGTGCGTATTGAAAATTAGACCCAATATTTTTTGCCATTTGCTGAAAGGCAATTTTCTTCCATCCCGACAGCTAAGAAGTTAGCCAGCCAGCGTTTGAGGTATTCAGGGATATATGATTGGTAGATTTTCCATGTTAGATTTTTTCTCGGCACAGAGTCGAAAGCTTTGTGGATGTCCAGTGGACATAACACCGTTTTCTGGTGTTGTGGCTTACACAGAAATCCAGAGCGAATAAAGTTAGTCAGGAAGCTGAGGAAGCTTGTTGTGAACCAATCCTTTTTGAAACCATGCTGGAACGGTTTATAGGGAGTCATTTCAGTGATTTTTGCGAGGATGAGCTTTACCAGAATTTTTGACTAAAGCACAAGAGAGAAATAGGCCTGAAGGAAGCTGGGTCTTCTTTTGGTTTTCCGGGCTTCAATACTAAGCGGATGTTTGCAAGTTTCCATATCGTTGGGATTGAGTTATAATTAATCGACCAGTTGTAGATTTTGGTCAGGGTACCGATTCCCTAATTGCCTAGGTTTTTTATGAGAATTATGGGAGTTCCGTCTGGATCATGTGAATGTGTTACTTTTGTTTGGTTTAGGGATGCCATTACTTCCTTTTCAGTGAAATAAGTTAATTGATCCCTTTTTGGTTTTCTTAGCGGCGGTTTGGGTGGGTCAGTCCTCATATTAATAAAACCAATGTAATATTCATGGTCAACAGAATCAAAGGCCTTCTTCACGTCAACCAAAGCAGAATAAAGGGCATTCCTACTCTTTATTTAAGCATTGATTAATAAAGGCCTGTTACTAGCGCCCTGACAATGTTTCCCCGCCTCAAACTGATTGCGGATAATAGACCAAACGAATCCACAAAATCTGAGAGTTTGCATTAACACATTTGGTAATAAATAAATATTCACTTTACGAAGAGTCATATTAGCTATAGCTCCTCTTAGGCAGGACACACACACTTTATTTTTAAACAAAGAACAGTTATAATTAGGGAGATTTTTATTTTGACTTTATAAATCGGAAATTTTGACCTAAAAATTGACTTTATTGACTTTAAAATTTCAAAATTTTGACATTTTTTGACTTTATGATAAATTTATCTACAAAAAATTTTTTTAATATAAAGAAAAACTAATTAAAATGCAGAATAATGTAATTCAAAACGTTTTCGGTTTTAAAATTTCGGTCTTTAGATAGTATTTTTTTCCAATAAAGAAAATTTCTCTCAACAAATAATGTGGAAGGACACTTTTTCAGATAGTTGTGTACATATGGAGAAATATGTTGTTTTTTCATTTTTGTGATAGAAAGTACTTGATTGACAAATAATCTTTATTCCAGTACTTCATGATTTCACATAAATCGTCCTTGAAATGCAATTTCTGAATGTGTTCTTCCGCGTCTCGCAAAATTCCTTAAAACATCGTCAATTATCTGACAGGTAATCGTAGAGTTAGCCGCAGAAGACAATGACGACAAGATATTAAAATTATTTTCTTGGGATCAGAAATTTTTCCAATAAGTGTATTGACATATTTCTGTCCTCGGATATCAGTTTCACCAATCAAAAAACTTATTCAGATTTATAATGAATGAAAATAAAACCTGTAAAGCTGCTTCTTGCATAAGTTTTCTACACTTTTTCGGCAAGCGTGAGTACTTGGAAGATTATGTCCAATACTCTCAACAAGTCTCGTAAGCTTTACTGTTTAACTAATGCAAGGGAATATCGGATTCGACAAAAGCCTTAGTGAATTATCGACCCATTTGTCGTAGATGGCAAAAAAAATCAATGGGTTTTATATTGTTGACACCTATAAAATAGTAATAAAAATAATAAACCTTCTAATTTGATATGCTTCATAGACGATCTACGTGATTCAATAAAAATTGCTTTTTTGCAGTTACAAATGTTAGTTAGTTAAAGCACATTCGCGTTACCTGTTAAAACTGTTTATGGTTTCGCTTGTGTCATTTTTTCGATTATCCTTTCAGTTAGTCTTTTCCATCCTTTTCGTTGTTATGCTCGTTTTCTGATTTCGTCCAGATCGTCCGCATCCATCAGTCGACCCCGAACACTAGTAATCCTCCGCGTATATCAGTATGGCCGAAGAATTCTTCCATGGCGGCATTGCATGGTTTCTGTTCACCCATCAGTAGAATATGTCCAAAAAGGCGCCATCGTGCTTCAAGTACGTTTAGACTTATTGGTCCGCAATCAGTCAGTTTGTATAATTTATTGTTTGAGATTTTCTTTGGCCAAGACTATCCAAAAAGTTTTCTTAGCTGGCCTCTGTGAAAAAAGCCAAGTTGTTCCATCCCACGCTAGTAATTTATTTAAAAACTCGAAAAATTAAAAAAATCAAAATCAATAAAATTTTGACTTTATTGATAAAAAAATTAAATTTTGACATTATTTGACATCACTTAAAATTTTGACTTTTTTGACTTATAACTTTAGATTAATATAATATTTTCGACTAAAAACTGCATTTTTATAAATTTTAAACAATTTTAAAGAACATATCAATTTTTGACTTTATTAACAAAAATCGTCCTAGTTGTAATAAATAATCTATGTTGAAAAACCAAAGAATGCACTTCATTTTTTTTTATTTGTTGGGTGAGTCCTTTTGTAGAAGATCCGGTTCCACAATGAGATGTTAACTGATCTAGATGCGTGAAACCTTCAGCCGGAATGTACAGAGCCATCAAACTTTTTGCCCAGCCCTCGTTGCACTTCACAACCACTAGCGCATTTGGTAACAAGTTTATATAATGTTCCCATACAAGTTATAGGACATATGTCCTTACGAGTCTCACAATCATGGCATCTCATTTTTTCGTTTAATTCAAAGCACATGTTGTCTTTGCGGAATTCCCTCCTCGATTGTACAGCTCTTGTTTTCTCTTAATTCTGATCAGGTCATGTATATAGCTTCAATCCTCACCAACTCTCCCTTTTTAGACTTTATGTATCCATAGCAACAGAGAACACCCATCACTTTTTACTTTTCATAGACAGGGAAAACTTGTCTGGAATACTAATTGACAAGTTCCAATTGAGTTGATAACTTTGAAATTTTCTTTTCAACATTTTCTAACCAGGCTCCATCCATCTCTGGGAATCCTCCAAAGTCTTTGTTTCGCAGCATAAACTATCTCAGACACCCTCCAGCTTCGGAGACACAAGTAACATCTTCGATGATGGCTGAAAGGGAACACAAATTGGTCGGGAAAATATGATAACCAACATTTTTGACAATGAGAGTTCTTGTGACGTCATCAAGTTCCAGAGACGACTTTTTTGCCTCCACTATACTATTCTTGTTATTTGATTTTGCAGGAAGTCCTTGGGATCCGTATTCCTTAATCCACTAGAAACGTACATAAAAATACTACAACAAAGATGGCGGTCCCTCTCAAAGAATATTGCATTTGAGGAGTCTGAGTTGTACATGTAAAATTTTAACTCGAAAAAATAAAAAAAATAATTGATTTGGCAAATATCCGAGTATATGCTATTGACGAGACAAATAGTATTTCTAATTTCACAAGATATATAAAGATGGAAAGCAACCGGATGGGGTAACTGTCTTTCCCTAAACAGAAACCTTTTTCCAGTCGAGAGTTCCTGGCTCTCCGTTGAAAGCTAGGGAGGCTGCTCGGACTTTCGAGAATTTCAAAATAAAAAAATACGACAGCCTCTTCATCATATTCCATATACAGCCTGTTGTCGTAGAGACAAGCGGAGTCTTCTGGTCCAAGACGGTCTCTTTTCTGCGATCGCTTAGGTCAATGATATCAAAAATGAGTAATGAGCGTCGGGAAATCGATGGCTGTTTCAAAGGATTTCTCTGGAAATTGTCATGAGAAACAGCCCTTTCATCCTATCAGCTGTATTACTTTGATTGTCTTGTTATGTAATAAATTGTTTTTTGCTCCTATAAAAAACAATTCAAACAAAAGAAATTTTATTTTTTAAATACTTAGTATCATTTACATTTTCGAAACCGTGTTTGCATTCTAAAACATGCTTTCTACTTTCTTTAATGAAAATGTCTGAATAAATGATTAAACATATTATTTGAACTGAAGAAACTCCATATATTTTTTGAAGAATGTAGAGACAATCCCATCTCAGGGAAGACCAATCTGTGCAAGATTTATGTGAAATATTCATTTTTAGCCATGTTGAAGATGTTGGAATATCATAATTATTATTTTCAAGTAATTCTAATAATATCGATTATTGCTTTCAAAACGATTCTTTTTCCTTCTGATTTTCTCTTTCCAGGCTGATGGAAAAATTCCCTCTGTTAAATACACTGAACGAAATAAAGACGAAATGTTGGAAAATTATTGGTTGTTCACTGGATCACTTTTCAATTAAATAAATTATGATCAACATATTTAACAGGGACATTTGTTTGTTGTCTTTCTAAAGGTTGAACTACTTTCTTCTACTGAGATTAATAATTCTTCATAAGCATTATCATTGCGATCACGAGGGAAAGTCTAACGAGTAGTATAGTAGTTAGTGCAGTCGTTCTAATAGCAATTAGCTGTAGGTTCGATTCTTAGACCTACTTGATCTATGGATTCAATTCTGCTCTGTGTTTTTTTCAAATCTTAAGAGACTTCAGCTGATTCACCTTCTCAAGATACGCCCAATGCTTGGATATGAATGGGCGTGATGATTTTGACAGGATGGTTTCACTTCATCCATGGGAACTGGATATTCCTTAATTGAACTTTAACTATTAATCCTCTTCCGGTAAATTAAATAAAGTGATAAGTCTCAGCATCGATAGCTGAGTAGCATATTATCTCACATTGACTGTCGCCCCTCAGTTGGATATTTATTACCCACGTCCTTAACTTTGTCGGTGAAGTACCACTTGTATGTCTAAATGATGTCATATGTGCAATTTTGAAACTGTATTTACCACAAATGAATAAAAAATCAATTAAAATTAAAAATTGAAATATTTTACTAATAATCAATGTCAGCAACAAGAACGCGAGTTATTTGATTGGTTTAACTGAGGGAGAGAGTTAAGTACAACTTCGTCGCTGATTAAGTAGTTAATATTTGCATGTTTGGACGCTTGTTGAGCAACTTCAAAGAAGGCCTCCTCAACGTTCGTAGAATCCTTCGCAGAAACAGTAAAATGAGGGATCTTTCCAATTTGGTGGCACCAAAACTCAGCCTGTTTAAGGGAAACCTAAATTCAGATTTGGGGATCACTTGATGGTTTGGAGGTCCACTTTGTTGCCGAGAACCACAAAGGGAAGGCATTCGGGTTGGCAAGGTTGGACATTGCATAGAAGCGGTCCCTCCATCCATTTAGTGAGCGAAAAGACTCAGAGGAGGTCACGTCATAAACGAGAGACAACAGTCGGCTCCTCTGTAGTAGGAGTTGCCGATACTATGTTGCTTTTCCTGTCCAGCAGTGTCCCACATCTGCATGGAGACTTCCAGACCGTTTACATTCACAGTTTTAGTGGAAAAATCCGCCCCAATAGTCGGTTTGTATGATGTTGAGAAGGCCTTACATACGTATTTCTGCATAAGGGAGGTCTTGCCAACTCTAAAATGGAATAACAAGGCAAACCCAACATCCCCGATTATTACGACCTTAACGACTAAACGCTTATTGCCAGACTTGTGCATAACTAAAAACAGTTATATTAATAAGCCAAATATATTTAAAATTTCTCCATTAAATTATTATAATTTTAATGTTTTAATCAACCTCAATGCTTAAATTATTTAATTTAAATTCGCATTTTGTGGCTTCGTAAAAGAATTTCACGTGGACTAATTGTACGTGATGCAATTACAAAGAATAACAGCATCGCATGCACAAAAGGAGGATGCCACCAACATGTCTGACATGGATACGAGTAAAAAATCTGCCCTGATGGTTACTGTGAACTGCTCAGGACTATGAACGAAGTGCAATCAAACTGGCGAACTGTCTGTGCTTCCACGATTCGATAGAGAAGGTTCGTCTTGGAATTTACGGCATAAAGTTTTAGTTACTGATGGACAAATCTCTCATCATAAACGAACTGGAACCCTATCGCCGTTGGGGTCGGCAATCACTAAGTCGAAGACGTCATAATGAAATCCTCGGAGGGGTCGGAGATGCTTTACTAAATTGAGGCCATCAGTCGACCACTATGATTGACATCAAATATTGAAAGGCTGGTCATCCGTCAGAAAGTTGAAGCCAAGTACCCCGTACACTTAGGATTCGAGATTCGACGGAGAACCATCCACTGCGAATGATTAAGAGTGCCGGATACTATAATTGCTACTCCGTGAAATCCAGTGGCTCCTTCGGTTGATATCCTTTGCTATTGTAAGAGGCAACACTGTGGGTATCGATAGTTAGAATTATATTAACAATGTAATTTGAAATATCGAATTTCATCTTTGTCAATTTAATCCTTAAAGGCCTTACTGCCCTTTCAATTGTGGATTCTTATGGGTGTGTAATCTTAGATAATCTCCAAATATTATTTTTCGAGAGTTTTGCCTTTCAAGTCATTTCTGTTTGGGGGCAATCCTATACGTGATGAAAATCTCGTATTCCTTGATTACAGATACTGATGGTGCGATAAGGAAACTGGTGTCCTACAAACGTCTTTTATTCGAAGAGGTACTTTATTGGCTGTGCTTCTTTGATTACCATACATACTTGTTCCTCTTAAGAAACTGCTTCTTTATGCAAAGAGTTTCTTATATCCTCAGGACGACGCGTTATTTTTCTCTCTCGGGCCAACCCTCTTGTATTGACTTTCTTTTCCGTGAGGCGTCCGGGCACATTTGTCTTCTCTTCAACTACGCCTTTTGATAACAGGTGCATTGCCACTAGATGTGATGGCCTTTGATTTTACTTCTCTCTGATGCTTCTCTGCCTCCACATTTTTTGTTTCTCGTATCTTCCGATTTCTTGGTGATGGGGAATCTACACTTTTCTAGACGACTCGATCAGGATCGCAGTCTCACGTCGCCTTGGACTGAATATTTGTGTCACGACAGTGCCAATGAGGTTAGCGGATTGAAGGTTTTGGGTTACATCCTATCACTTGAACAAAGAATGTGGGAATAAATCCTAAATAAAGTTGTCGACGGACTAAACCGTTGGTGGTCTCCCATCTATAGTAAATAGGTGGTTGAAAATGACCAGGTGGAATAACCATATCTCCTTTCGTGGCTGTGAAGTCTTAAATCTGGGATATCAAGTTTACAAACACTTGTTTCGAGTAACTTCCCTCAGAGTACTGCTAATCGCTGTTAAGACGTTGTGTCGAAAGTATGTTGACTTACTAGTGATGTGACTCTAGATCACTTTGCTTGGATGACCTTAAAATGGCTCACAAGTTTGTCAGAGACAGCAAAAAAAGGAAACGACCAATTTTTGCAGTTGTGGGAACCCCTCAAGTGGAGATGAGGAAAAAAAGTGATCCCTTATCGTACTACCCTTGCATTGGGCGAATCTAAAGACATGTGGATACTTGACGTCGCAATAGTAAACAAGATAATAGAAGAGGGACTTGAGGTAATCAAATTATGAAAGGCGTCAAGTATGACACGCCATTAACATCCACGTGGCATTCCATTATCAAGCAACCACCAAATAGTTTGCAATAAGTCACCGTCCCCAGAATTTTTTCGAACTTGACTCCTTTTTAAAGGATAGAGCACAAATTTTTGCTTTGTTATACTCGGCACCAAAAAAAACACATACGCTCCTTCAACATACAGAGTTTTTTTATCGATGTTAGGTTTCCTATGTACCCAGTACATTGAACGTCTACTGATTAATGCGGATCAAATGACGCCACCAGGTAGAAGGAAGAGAAATCTTCAATCAGGTAGCCACATGACACCACATGGTATCACGCAGCCAAAATTTAATTAAAGAATTTGTGAATGCTCAGGCTTGCAGCGGTTTATACTAATATAGTTAACTCGGACTTGACAGGACGAATAAAAAATCCGTCGGGATGATTCTTTTCTGTGAAGGGTGGAAATATTTAGTCTGGGACGTCACTTGTGTAAATGGCTTCTTTTTTCAACCCCACGATGAAAGCCACTGACTGCCACAGTGAGAACATAAACCCTTTGAAAATATGCCGCCTTATGAAGACAGTTAGTCAGTCCCGTCGTGGCCAAAACCCTGAGGATTCTAGGACCTGAATAGCTTTTTTTTCTCGAATCGTTGGTAGCAAAAAAGTGTGGACAGGGATGGGTGATTGAGCAGATTTCAGTACAAATCGTGAGAGGAAATGCCTTCTCAATCACAATAGCTAAGTAAAATAAATCTGTTATAAAAAAGTACATAGAACTATGAACTCTTCATAAATAAAAAGAAAACGTATGATCTAAACGGGTGGAGATAAAAGAAAAGTAGCTTGCAGGGAGGTTATGATTCCTTGTCCGTGGTTTCGATTCCATAACTGGCTACTTGGTCGAATGATTCGCTCAACTTTTTACTGTTCTACTATAGTGCCGTAATGTGATTCCAGTGCTAATATGACACACAAAATACAATTGTTCTCCTCCACTGTTGGATCATTCGTTAGAAGTTTCCATAACTACAAGGATTATACGCTTTATCTTTTCGGTTGTTCTGGGTTGACTTGCATTTTCATATGAAATCAAAATTCCAGAAACTTTGACAGAAAAAAAATAGATGACCAGATTAGATTTCAAAGAATTTTATCAATAGATATTTCATGCATTTTAATAATAGCAACCAAGACCACGGTTACACAAACTAACTAATCACGTGATCCCAGCACGCTCTAGCAGAGACCTCAACTTGGCCCGATGCTCCTCTCTCGACCACACAAACACGTATCGACCAAATGATTAATCTTCGTAGTCACTATGGCGCGTTTCATGGTTTATGCGTATCATGGATTCTAGAGGCATTGGAGGCTGGAACTCTCCAGAAGTCTATCGTTCCTTAAATTCGGAGGCTCTTTTACTGCTGCCTCGATCTTCAAGATATTTGTCCAAGAGATCCATTTTAGTAATGATAAGGATATTTAAAATTAAAAAAAGAATTTTTTAGTTAAATCTTAATATAATTTATAATTTTAAATATTTTGATTTAATGGTTAACGTATTTTATTAAATATAATAGAACATTTTTAGTTTTAGTGACGATTCTATGCCGATTTCTGATCTTCTGTTAAAATTCGAAAAAGCAGGGAGTGCAATTAATGAAGACAAGCCAACTTCTTCTCAGGGGCTAGAAGGATTAAAACCGATAGGAAAGATAAAATCTCCAATCCCTCCTATAAATTTCAAATTAATGCCACAAACTTCCCAAAAATTCAACAAATCTGACGAATCTCTGCCCAAAAATCTCACAGATGTTCGAAGGAACATTAAAAACCTTCCGATTGGAAGATCTCCTCCATCTTCACTGGCTCGACATTTTGAATAACTTAAATTTATGTTTACGAACTGAATTCACTTTAATTTTAACTGAGTATTTGTTTTTCACTTTAAAAGTTGCTTGTCATTTACGTCATTATTTGTTTAGTTAAGCTGTTTCTAGCTCATTGGATGACCACCTTCCTCGGGGATTTGGACCTCTCACGTGGGATTTGATGCACACATGACAGGAGATCAACACGATGACGTAGATATTTGATTTTTAGCAATTTGGAAGCGTTTGAACTGAACTGTTGATTAAGGCATTAAATAATAGAAACCTTGTGGTTTACGTCAACCACAATTCAAAGCCTTAATGCAGTCGAAGCGCTCGCAGTTGACTTATAATATCGGGCCAAATTCCGATTCAGAGGAGATTGACAGAATCCAGTTTGGATAGAAAAATAAATGACATGAATGGTTATCTATTGTGGCGGATGATAAGCAAGAGAAAATAACTGATGACACGAGGGAACCACAAAGAGGGGGATATATGCTAAGGGTCTAACCTTTAAGGTAGAAATTAATAATAATAAATTTCCTTTGCAAGGGATGATAATCTGGTGATAATCTTTTCTTCTAGATAGCATAAAATGACTCTTCCACAAGATGGTCGTCGGAAAAGGTAAATAAAGAAATAAGCAGCCAAAGAAAGGATTGGGGGTAACTAAGGGGAAATAAATAATGACATAAGAATAGTAGGTAATAGGGGAGGATTTGTGAACAGAAGAGAAATCAGCAGTCATTGGCTTAAGGTACATTAATGAGTGAAATAAAATCGATGTTTAAATATCAATTCACGTGGTATTAATAACATTTTCGGTTTTACTGCAAAATTTTCGATTTTACCAATTATCGCATTACAAACAGCCTGACGCCCCTTCTGGTGTTTTGATCAATAAAAGTGAGCCGGCTTTAATCATTTCATGTCAAAACACTCAAAATTACAAAAACCAGAAAATTTGGGGAACAATTTTGGTTTTAAAATAAAAAAACAAAAAATTAGAGCTATAGGGTGGCAGTCTTAACTGTGTGGTTATTTTTACTCTAAAATGGGAGGGAAATCTGCTTGAATAGCAAACAACACTCACTAACTTCTCCCGAGAGGACTTATATTAAGTTTCCAAGTTTTTTTTTAAATCATAGGACGAGTGTCGAAGGGCTCCAGAGGTTTTCACTTTGAATAGTCTGTCTCATTCAAAAATTATTTAAATTAAATAACTGTCTCTAATTTGATAGCGGGGTTATATTGGCTTAGGAAAATCTCCGGGCTACATAAAAGAGAGCGACTGAACAAATCATTTGCATATCGTCGATAACTAACACGTTGCTAATTTGACTTAATTATGACTACATGTCAAATTATACTTTAATTTTCATTTGACAATATATCTTCATGTCCTCATTCGGCACAAGATAAAACTAATTTATTATTAGGGCGAAAATAATAGACATTTTTTGAAAACAAAATAGTACTATTAGGACATTTTAAGACAAAAATAGGACAATTTTATTATTTTTTAAATTATTTTGTATTTTTAGCGTTTAACTATAAACAAAATATCACAATATATTATTTTACTATCTTAGAGCATTTTGGTAGTATAAATCTCCTTGAGTTTTTGGAAATTGCTTTTGAAATTCATTCCTTATTTTGGCTCTGAGTTCTAATAGTTTTAATAATTGAAAAAATACAACCTGCCTTTAAATGAAAACTGCTAGTACACAAAAAAACAATTTATAACGTGTAATTTAAAAAGAAATGAAAAAATACTAACAAAATACTAACAAAATTAAAAAAATAATTATATCCTATTTTAGGACAATTTTATTATTGAATTTTCGCCCTATTAATTATTGTTCTAGGTACCAGGTGGATAAAAATTCAATCGGTATATTTTTAAACAATTTTATTAATAATTCGAGTTAAATTTAATAAAATAAAAATTTTAAATATCATTGATTAATGTTGTTAAAAACTGTCGTCCTCTCTCTGCTAGTATTTCAAACAACTCTTCTTGTGCTTATAATAAAAGTATCCACCAAGTGGAACAGACTCTATATCAAGTCCACGGTCGTCTGCGCTACGGAAATTGTAAAATTTCTGATATCCTACACAAACATGGTAATAATTGGCAAGGGTAGGGTTCAACGTTATTTCAGAAAGCTTGAACATCTTTAGTGCAGTAAATAGATGCATATTTTTGTGTCCCTTGGAGGTCCTCAAAATTTTGATTCCCTCCCTCTGCTATGTTCTACAGAACAATTTGCTTCACTATGCCATCGAACGACTTGACGCTCCCATTTTTCAAGTACAAAGTTTCTGAGATCCTAGGTTTTGTATCAAATGAAGACGCTCACCACCGCCTTTTTTTCTTATTTGTTTCTTGGGAGAGTATTCGGTGGACGGAAAATGACTGCTCTGATAATTCTCACAGTGGGAGTTATCCTTGTTGAAAAAGACAACGTTTAAAAATTTAATCACAACAGCACTATTCTCCACAAGCGACTAGGACAAAGGACCAATCTATGGGTTTCTTGGCGGTCGTGCTGGCCTCGATTACTTCCGGACTTTGTGGTGTGTACTTTGAAAGGTTAATCAAACGAAATCCAGACATTTGGCGACAGAACTTTCAAATAGGTTGTTTTGCTGATAATTTGCAGCATTTGTCAGCATCTGGCTGTCCCTGGGAATGTCATTATACAACGACGGTGAAATGATCCTCAAAAATGGATTTTTCTCAAATTATTCACCTATAGTCTTTTTGATTATTATCATGCAAGTTGATATCTTCTAACGACTTTAGGCTTTTGGGGGACTCATTGTGTCCTTTGTTATGAAATATGCGGACAATATTTTAAAGTCCTTTGGGACAGCTGTGTCTACTCTATTCATTTCAGTTCTTTCCCATCTTCCTGGACTCTGTGATTTCAAGGTTGGTGGGTGTTTTATTCGAGAAACTTTGTTTTGGGAAGCTTACTGGTGATTGCTTCGATATTCATTTATTCTGTGTAAACTTTCTTTGGGTTTATTGGGAAATGTTGTTTTTTATTTTTTTGTTCGAAATGTCTTTGAATAGAGGCTGTTGATTGTATGATGGAAAATGCCGATCAGATGAGTTGAGCCAAGATTTCTTTGGATGGAGCGTATGGAAAAGCTGGAGCTTATGTTGGAAATCTCTTCACTTTATAGTCCCGGTAACAACAATAAAAAAGAAAATAACCAATTACTACGGCAACCACCCCTGTCAAGTAAATGGTTCATCCGACACCATTAGTGAGGCAGAAATATCCAGTACAAAGTAGCTGTGAGTACCCATATTAAAGGTTATGCCAATCTTGAACAGATGAAGACATTAAGTGTACCATCGCTGTGACATTGTGCAGCAGAGAGATATCACCAACTAAATCTTCCGACCAATTAACCGCTTGGTCGATAAAAATTTCTTTAGGGAATTTAAATTAAAAAGTTTTCCTAGGAAATTCCATTACTTATAAATAACTTTAATCTGAAATGATTTAATGATGATTGGAACTACAGAGGTAACAGATCTCTAATTATCCAGGAAAAGAATGAACCTGAAGAAAATCTAGTACTTGGGATTGGAGGCGAAAAATTTACCACGGAAGTTAATAAGTAAGTTAAAAACAGATTTTAGATGCTTTGGGCCATTGAATTTTTTTGATAAAATGGAGGACGCTTATATTTGCAAGCATTGTTTCCAGAGACTTCGTTACCCTAAAAAATTGCAAAATTGCCGACATCATGTCTGTGGAAAATGCGTCAATGATTTCATAAAGTTATGATTAACTTAACCATCAGATCGGGTGGAGTTTGTCCCGTGGATGGGACTCAAACGACATCCACAAATGTATTAGCAATTTTTACCACCACAGTTGAAAACCGACGATAAATTAGCCGATAAAATCAACCATTTGAAAGTAATGTGCAGTTTTTCCAATCTTGGTTGCATGTGGTACGGAAAAGTGTATGAAATAAACGTACATTTGATTCACTTTTGAAAGAGTCACTTAGACACGTGTGAGTTCGCTGAAATTAGCTGTCCCAATGACTGCGGCCAAGTATCAACTAGGAATGCAATTTCAACGCATATTATTGACGAGTGCCCTAAGAGATTTTTAGATTGCGAATATTGCCAAAAGAAAATTAGATTTTCTTTTATGAAAAACCATATCGATAACTGCGAACATTATTTACTCACGTGTGACCTGTGCAAAACAGCCCTAATCAAAAGAAATGAGGTCTCTTGCTCATTTTACACTGACAGGTTGCAAAACATCACGAAACAGAATGTCCCAAATATACGATTTCTTGCCCCTTGGAGAGTTGCAATCAAACAGTTTTCGATTAATTTGATTTTAGTTTCTGAGATGCCTGTTGGATGACCATATTAAGGATAATATAGATGACCACGTGGTCAGTCTGGGGGAGATTATTCTTAAATATAAACAAAAAATGAATTTCCTAATGAATACTATTAACTCTATTACAAAAACTCAAAAAGTACAAAATACTCATTCCGCTAGGAAATTTTGGGAAATCAACGACATTTGCTGCTTTTGCACGACTCTTCTTTCATTTGGCCAATTCCAGAGTTCAGCAAAAAATTTATGTTAGCCAAAACTCGTCACAAAGTCAGTATTACAAGTCCCCTGTTCCATTCACATGAATTTGGGTATAAAATGAATCTTTATCTTTTTCTATATGGAGAAGGATGCGGTGAATTTTTTTGGATCTATTTTATAGCATTCGGTGGGTACATGTCATTATTCGTTTCAATAAACAAGGGGATGTACGATGATGTGCTAAAATGGCCGTTTGAATTTGACATTGTTCTTCGTCTTCTTTCTAATGGGGACGAAATTTATGAAAAGAGAATAACGCCCTATTTATGTGGCGAAAACGGCGATTTTTTTCAAAAACCAATTTCTCAGTCCAACCCAGCCTTTGGATTCATTAAATTTATTGATCATCAAAAATTATGGAACGGAAGTTTTATATTCGAAAATAGCTTGTTTATTAGCGTTAAAGTAATTAGATAACAATGATTCAATTTTAATAAAAAATAATCTTAGTACCTTTTTGACGGACCATGTAGCTTAGTGGTGTCGATTCTTGAAAAACATCATAGGATCCACCTGACTCAGGAGTGCTCGCTGGCTGACCGGCTTCCAAAAAACTCTATCTCTTCCCTAGCACATTAAGGGGTGGGATACTTAGAATCGTTGTCTTAGGTCTCCGTGAGTAATGCTGTCTGCATGAGGTGAAGAGGGTCACTCTTGTGTGTGACACCTTTAGGTGTATTCCTACTAGCAAATGGATTAAGGAATTGAGCATTCTTTGGACCATTTAATCTTCGACTTCATAGTCCCTGTCCCTTTCAGCGATGACCATGTCTTCCGCATACGGGAAGAGGAGATAGTTATCACCTGTTGGCTATGGCATGTTTGAGAGAAAGTGTGCCTTCAATTTCACGTTGTTACAGATTACCTGCCCACAACTACCGCTCATTAAATTAAATCATTACCCCAACAAAAATTAAATTATTCCTAACATGATAGCGAAACGCAACCGCTCAGAAAGTTAATTAATCAATTTGAGGTGTACATCATTAATTTCAGAGATTGATTATTTAATTATTCACATTTATAAATCAATTGGTTAATTATTTTTATAGAAATGCGTAAAAAGTCTCAGAATAATGTCAAGTACAGCTGATTAATCAAAAATAGGTAACCTTAGAAAAGTCCCTCACAATTTACAACTCTCAAGATGTGTCCGAGCTGACAACGGGGCGCAAATATTTACGTTTAGCATGAATTATGGAGTCCGCGAAAATATAAATCAGAACATAATTGAGACGACTGTGGGGCACCACGATTGGGTGATTTCCTTCCCAGTCTCAGAAAAACATTTGGGGGCATCACTTGAACTAAAAAATCCGTCAGAACATTTCAATGTTTACGTTGATTTCAGATTTTATCTCCAGTCACCGTATTTTCGTAAATTGGTAGTTTTAGGAATCATTATACTGAAAATGAGACATTTGGGGAAAACAGCACGATATTTAATTCATCGTCGGCAGTAAAATGTCGTAAAGCCTTTGTGTATTTGGGAGATATCGAGGACGTCAATTTTTGATGGAAAATAAAAGTTTGATGATTATCGGCTTCGAGCTCTACAACTCACATACGATATTAAATCAACATTTCAAACTCCAAAGCGCCCCCAATTTTAATTATGGGAGACAGATATGCCTCGTCACCTCAAAATTCTATTATGGAGGATATCGCTGGAGCACAAATTTATATCCGTTTGGGGTCACTCAGAAAAACCCCAACATTCTTGTCATCAATATCAACAGGCTGGCAACCTCCGCTCAAAGATGTCGTCTTCAATATCGAGTCAGGTTCCCTGGAGTCAAAAATGTACAATCAGATGTTCTAAATCAAGAAATAAGCGATCAAGTTTCAGAAGGATTTGAGGTAAATATCAATGTCTTCAAACTTATCGACGAAAATTCAAATACCTTTAAATTTGAATTGTGGTTGTTAAGTTTCTCCATTATTTATACTCTTCCCCTATCTCTGAAGTGCCCAACTTTTAACTTTCAACAAACTCTCTTGAAACTCGGTTTAGAACTAAAGAACGAAGATAAGAGACTCAACATAGATGTCCACCCATTAGATCTCGACAAACTTGGACCTCTTCAGCATAAAAAGGTCGTCTTTGGGATCGGTTTGATACCCAACATCAAAGGAAAGCCGGTTCTCAAGTTATCTCAGTCTCCCATGAAATTACACTATTTTAAACTTACCAAAGTTCCCCATGGTATTTTTTCTCTCCCATTTGACTCAGATGAGGTTATATGTGAGTTATATTGCAGATGTTTTCACTTCAGAACATTTATTCTAATAACGGGGAACTACAAATAGAAATTGAACACGAATGGTCGATGATTATGGAGAATATAACTCTGACTCGAATCGACGAGATAAGCCAATTACAGAAATATCAAATCAAGTTTTTTATTGGTTTAACGTAAAATAGTAAGGAATTAACAACTTTAACAAAAGAAAACGAATTGCTTGAAAAAGAACTGATAAAGTACCAATGTGGAGAAGACGGTAAAGGACTTTTTATTCAAAACTAACGATTATATTTCTATCTAATAATTTATTTAAAATCAGAAAAGTTTAAACTTAATAAATTAGGAGAATACCAAAACAAACTGTGATTAACGGTAATATACCGCACTATAAGGCCTTCTGGCTGAACGTAACGTCTGATTACATCGGATCTGAAGGTCGTAGGTTTGAATCCGAAAGATGGAGTTTTCAGCGAAGGTCAATTCTTGTCAAACAGATCCCACCCGTGAGGCGACGAGTCCTTTCTTGCACGACACAGTAGTTAAAAGGGATCTTCCTACCTTTCACCTTACCAAATTCTCTGATGAAGATTACATTATGAAAACTATTCTTTTAAAGAATAAAGTGGTGTCCGCGACAGTAGGACGTGGGACAAAAATGGAAGAGGGCGGACCTACTTCTCCTCTTCTCTTCGGAAGCGGAAGCCTGTAATTAAGTATTGGAAGATGGATTTGGTCGATCTTCGTGCGTAAACTGGATCGACACACCACGTGCGTAAACTGGATAAGATAAAAAAGCCCCAAGACTGACTGATCTATGGACGCGACCAGCATTTGCTGAGTCCTACTTAATTGTCAATGGTCACCTATAAGTTACTTAAACTGACTAAATAGCTTAGGTATTTTAGTGGCTAAGATGCCATACAATCTTGGGTTCGACTTTCACTACTGAATACTTGATCTAAGGTTTCTCATCTTTCCCTTAGTTCCTTATTTAATTTTATTATACTAGAGTGGGGTCATGTGACCTATTTCAGTCAGATGACCCACTCTGTCAGCAATGCATGAAAAAAATCATTTACTCCCTCAATTGGATGGATTCTCACAACTTACGGGACAGGATGTTTTTTTTCATTTCCGCTTGTTCTGGATGGATTTGTAGGCAATATTGATAAGTCTCTGCTTATGGATTATAAGAATTGGGTACATTTAATTAGTTTTTTAATACTAAATTCTTTTTCGGTATATAAAATTAAAATAAACCCTACATTTGATAGTTTTTTTAGACGGAGGGACAATATCTTATTTCTAGTTTCTCGGCCGATTCGTATTATGGGGAAATAAATGAAAAAAAATTCCCAAAGATCACGGTAACACCAAACTAACTAATCACGTGATCCCAACACACTCCAAAAGAGACTTCAGCTTGGAACGATGTTCCTCCTTTGAGCCCACGCAAGTACGCATCGACCTTATAACTGGTTCCTCGTATTCTCAACGGTACGTTCCCAGATTCTTAAGTATTAAGAATTCCAAAGGAATTTGAGACCGGACTTTCACAAGTACGCATCGGCCTTATAACTGGTCCCTCGTAGTCTCAACGGTAAGTTCCCAGATTCTTACGTATTAAGGATTCCAGAGGAATTTGAGACCGGGACTTTCCATTGGAGACTGTAGTTTCTTTCAAAAATTAATGAAACCCTACCCATTTCTGTACAGTTTTAATTATCAATCATCAAAAAAGTCATCATTTTCGACTCTGGCTTTATATGTTCTTCAATGACAATTTGATCTTCATTACACTGCACTCATTGGGGAAGTTTTAGCAAATGCTATCGACAGGAAGTTTCATAGGGTGTATACTCTGCCTCTTGGTGGACTTTTACTTGGTATCTGAATGTGCTTGCCAGGGTCGCCGACGTCGGGGGATAACTCATTCAATTGGTTACTACAATTTCCATTTTCTCTAGTTTGTCCGGAGTACTAAAATTAAAAGGCCAGAAATTAGGAAAGAAAATTAAGAAAAACAATTTAATTTACAAAAAGAAACAAAAAAGTCAGTCAGAGTATGAGGGTAGTTTTGAAATTCGTAATGTCCCCCATTTTTGAATAAATAAAACGGCCTCTTTTCAATCGTAAAATCTACAAACAAAGGACACGGAATCACTATTAAAGACAGTATTTTCGTCAATTACAGACTTTTTAGTAAGACCCAGCCAGTCCACCATGTCGTTAATCATTTCTAGATCTGAAATCCCGTCTTTTTCTGATCCAAACAAGGCAATTGGTCTGCCTCTCAGTTTCATAGCCAGTCCTGGGGACTTTGGTTTTCTAAAAATCCAACCTTTGAGTTGAATATTTCTGCGTATGTCCGAAGTGTGGCCACAGTCTCATCTTTACTGCGGGTGATTATCCCATTTCTCTTTAAGTACATTCTTCCCAGGACTCCACCGAAAATTTTCCCATGGTATGAGTCGTTCATGCTACACAAATATGACAGAATTGAGGGATTTTCAAATTTTCTTACAAAATAACAAAATCTGCTACGAGGAGGGACGGAAGATTGATGGCATCATCAGGCAATAACAGCCGGCAAAACCTGGATTAGATGCGGCCATTTGCAAAAGCGTGTGACAAGCAGTAGAGTGAGCCACAACCAGATCGACGCTAAAATAATTAGGTTTCAATGGAACCTAAAGACTCGGAGTTTGGAAAGCCACTCGAATATGAGAGATGAGTTTTCGCCGGGAGAAAAGCAGTAGAAATATTTTTCAGAGTGAGATGCGAACTTTGTGTGCGAATTCCCTTAAAATTGTTGTTACCTTAAAACCTGGTAAATTTGGAATCAGCAAACGAAAGTTTGATTTTACAAGTGGGTCAATGAAGCATGAAAAGTCCATGAATGATCCGGGGAAACCGTGAATAAAGAGGATGATTTTGTTCCTATCACCTTTGTTTGACAAATCAAAATATGACATGGTCAGTTCAACTCCAGTAAGTCTTTCATCCCACAATCCCACATTAGCAGTCATATCAATTTTGCTGGCAAAATTTATCACATTTTTGTGACCTGCAGTGGACTGTAGACGTTCTACAGAATTAAAATATTTATTTACTCAACAAAAGTGAAAACATACTATAACTTTTTTTAAAACATAATTATTTATTAGTGATTTAAATCGTTTATTTTTATTCATATTTTTACTTATTTTCTTGTAATGAATCTTTTAACAAATGTACATTTATCAGTGTAGAGTCAGGACCTGGATTAGGTTCTATATCAACAGCCAGAAGTAACAAAGAGAAAACGTGGAAATTCGTAAGCCACTCTTCGGAAGGTCGTATAAGGGTAGGATTGTCTAAGGGTTCTATTCCATGCAGAACTTGCACTGAAAGCCACCATAACAACAGGTGAACCGCATGACTAATTTAAAGTGATTCAGGCTGGGATCACATAATTAATGAATTATTATTATTTATTATTTAATAACCCCGAAAAGGGAACACCAAGAAAGGAGTAAACCAACTAATTAAGTGATCCCGGTACGCCTCAACAGGATCGAGAGGTTTTTCCTGTGTTCCTCCAGAGTACCCACAGCTTTCCTGAATAGACGACGATCATCTTTCATTAGAGTTTGAAGAGGAGTGGGTTTTTTCCCCAAATTTCGTGTATTTGAGGCCTTTAGCCTTGAATGGAAGAAACGACTTGTTTCTTGGCCACACAGACAGATGAAGCCGCAGCCATTATTTTTGATTGCGGCGTGGTCAAGCATTGGAGGGAAAAGATCGGGGGTAGATTCGTTTGACGTGCTAGTTTGCCAATTAGGGTATTGATCTTGAGTGAATTTGATATCGAAGCTCCATAGGCCCATGAGGCACAAGCGTACTCAATCGTCGGTTTTAGGAGTTGATTGAACACGACGAGGGCGCATTCTTGTGAAGGTTTGGACTTCAAGAGCGGTTTGATTATATTAAGTTTCCTGATTAATGAGTTAGCCTTTATTGGTGGTTTTTGGGTTTTAAAACAATAAATAATAATGTAAATTTATTATTTAAAAATTTGAATCATTAAATCTTTGCCTTCTTTAGTTTATCAGAAGCTTTATTTTCTAATAAACTGCTTGGTTTGATCAAATCTATTTTTGGTGGCATCAGAACCCCTTTCCCAGTATTGAAACTACTACACAAACAATTCATTGAGCCATCTATTAGCTACGCCTGTGCGTCTTGGGGAATCAACCTATCCTGGACGAACAAACAGAAAATCAGTGATATTCAGTCCCTATCAGCTACAACTATCGGCAAGCTCGTGAGAACAATCAGTCTACTCCAGTAGAAGAGGTTCCCACAATAGATGGGTGTGATTCTTGGAGAGGATACATCCTGAGGAACCGGGATAAAACCTGTTTCATGTATATTTGGGGTTGTTAAAGTTAAATCTCATTAGTTTGCATAACTGGAATTAATAAAACCAAACTTCCTGAAAAAAGATGCGATCTTTAACTCGTACATCACAGCACGAAATGAATCATAAGAGGGATCTGAGGACGCAGAAGGGGAGTCCAAGCTGTGGCAGGATTTGTGTTAAGAAGCCTCAAAAAAATACCCTCTTTAATTTCCTTTATTAATAAAGTTTATTAATGTAAAGTTAAAGTTCCACATTTTAATGGATACTACAAGAATTCGGTGCTCTCAGAGAGGAGACTGAATGACTATTTGTATATGATTGAAGATTGGTGTAGCATGAGAGGGTTAAATCTTTCATGTGAGAAGTATAACGCATTACGTCTCAGTCGAGTCAGGAAGCAATTACTTCAAGAATACACACTTCAAGTGAAAAGTGTGCATTTGTTACGTTATTTGTGGGGGGTCGATTTTGACCGTAGGAAAGTTAAACCTCGAGTCGTGGACCTTTGTTTATGCTTTAAATGGTTTAGAGAGGTGGTACGACTCGGAATTTTGCTTTGAAGTTTGCTTGAGAAATAAATCATCTTATGCCGATTCCCATGTGGTTGGATTGAAAAAATGTGATTGGTTAACGGAACTATCAAAAATCTTCTTCGAGGTTTCAAGAACTGCATAAATGCACTGGGACTTTTCTTCAAGGATTACCCCGTAGTTAATCGTTTTCTTATTCCTTAAGCAGCCATCTCATCTTAGCTGCCGTTCATTCCGAGATCAGATCGATTCATTTAAATATAAATTTTTCACAATTAAATGGTTATTAAAATACTGGTGGTCTTCAACAAAACGACCTTATTGGCAATCATAATTTTTTTTTACCCCAAGATTTTTTGGTTGAGGTGGTGACGTCCCTCTTGAAAAGTATGTCTGAAAAACACGAAAATTGCAACCTAAATGACTTCTCTCTTTTAACGTTCAATGTCAAAGGACTCTCCAGTGCATGTAAAAGAAAAGAACTTTGTGAAGACCTTTCAAAATACAAGATATCAATCGGATGTCTCCAAGAGACAAAAATATCGAAGGAGTTTGAAATCTTATACAAGAGAACAGGAACTGAGCCAATTTCATGTGAGATTACTGATTCAAGATGGAAGCTCTTTGGACACATACTCCGCCACGATATGGGGACCCCTGCCAACATAGCAATGGAGAAGTATTTTGTCTTAGAAGCTTCTCGTTTCCGCGGCCGGTCGAGACAACACTGCCGGTTATTCTAGATGAAGATCTCAGGATACGCTACGGAACATGGCAACGGATCGAAAAAGATGGGGGACGTTAATTAGATTGTTAACTTTTCGTGTTGTACATGCTTTGTCATGATCTTGGCATTGCGTACGTGCCTATAATAATAATCACCGGATTAGTAAAAGTTAATTACTAACTAAGTGATCCCGGTTTTCCGGGTTCTGGCTCGTTCGGGGTCCTCGAAGATCCAACAGAATTGGTAGAAACGGGGACGGTCTCATTCTCCATAGATTTCCCGCATTTTCTAGATAGTCAGATATAGAGAGTGAAAGCGGATATCCGGGTTTTTATTGCCCACTGTAGAAATGACTTCACTCTCCACCTTAGGTGTCTTTAACATTCAATACGTTATCCACAGTTTTCTTATTATTATTTTCAAGGCAGCAAGTTGTGCGGCTTCTAATTTTTGAGACGACGATTCAGAAATCATCGAGCTCCAGGAGGGACATGCGTATTCGATTACTTGTCTGTAAATTTTCTGTAGTAAAAAGGTGTTGTGGCCGATTGGTGATCGGGATAAAATTTTCAATATGTTGGTCCTCCTCCTGACTTTGTTAATAACGTCATTGACGTGTTGGTTGAATGTCAGGAGAGTATCCAACTTTAATCTTAGTATTGTTGGAGACTTATTCATAGGAATTTCATATCCAAACAATTTGATTTTGGGAGAGTATAATGATCTTCTATATGTAAAGAAAATTGTTATAAACGACTTTCCTGTAGAAACTTCCAGTCGATTTGATGTGAGCCAATGTTCAACATACCAATATAACTTTGAAGTTTCATCCCTGCCTTCTCATAGTTAGAGTCTTTCGTCGCAAGAACAATGTCATCTGCGTATGAGAGTATCAATGTATCGGGATCATCATTGGTGGGAAGGTCATTGGTGAACAAGTTGAAGAGCAGGGGAGAGAGAGGTGAAGCTTGAGGGACACCATTCGGCAATAAACAGGATTTAGATTTTCTGTCGTCTGACATCACTTGTCCTCTTCTTCCATTTAGAAAGTTCGACAGCCATCTTTTAATGTTTGTATTTATAAGAGTGTCAGAAATTTTCTCTATAAGCAGCGTCCGGGATACGGAGTCGAATGCTTTCTTCAAGTCTATTGAAGCCATTATGGTCCTTTTATGTGGTTTTGGATAGGAGAATCCATCAGATATATATGAGTTAATTTTGTTAAGTGAGTCGTAGTAGAATGATTTTCACGGAATCCATGCTGGAATACTCGATTTGGTACAATATTTTTGATTCGTGTTAAGATTAATTTTTCTAAAATTCGGGAAATCGCACATAATATTGCAATTGGACGATAAGAAGAGGGATCGTTTGCGGGTTTGTTTGGCTTCCGAATTATGGATTTCTTCCATATAGAAGGTATCATATTATTGTTCACAGATAGAGTATAAACGTATGATAGGAATTTGGTTGCTTTTTCACCAAGGTGTTTCAGTTCCATCATCGAGACATTGTCAGCACCTCGGGAACGGGAATTTTTGGCATCCATGATTGCGTTTCGAACTTCTTGCGGAGTAAAGACAATCAAATCATATGATGGATACAACTTCTTCTTGTAGACTCTGTGTTCCCTAGAAAAATATTTATGGCTGATTCCGACATAGTGTTTCATTAAAATATTTAGGTCGATGTTGCTACATTTCTGTCCGTGGAGGTCTTTCTCAGAACCTTCATTGCATTTTCTCAAATATTTAATTTTCCTCTATATCAGCGTCTCGGATGTATTTGGCGATAGAGAATCAATAAGTAATGTCCATCGCTTCTTGATTCTATTATTTTATTTATTTTTCAAGAATTTCATTTTTTGGAAATCGTCATTTGATAATTCCTTTTGCTTCTTTAATTTATTTCTTTCTCTGATAGGTGTTTTTGTATGCATATTAATATAGGTATTTCTTGTTTGATGGCATCCCATTGGGATAAATAGTTTTCTTGCTTTGAGTATAATGTCCGTGAAAGTTTTGATCATGTGGTCAATTGATGAGAATACCAATGTGTAGAATACTTCCATATTGGTGTCGATGTAATTAGAGAAGTTGGACCAATCTGCGCTTTTAAAATTTAAAAAAGTGGAATTCTGTCTGATAAATTTTTTTTCAGTGTTGATTTTCATCATAATAGGGTTGTGATCACTTCTTAGTTCATATTTTGCAGTCCAGTTGATGAGGGGAAACATTGATGGGGAACATAAGGAGAGGCCAGGGGATGTAGGTTTGTCTCCTTTTCGAGTAGGTGTTCTTGGCCAGTACCCACTTGGACAGGAGGTAGTAGGGGGAATATATACATTGACAATATTTATAGTTTTCCTAGGAATTCTAACATTTATGGCAATTAGTTCCAAAAGGTCATCTTCTGGATAAAGTTTTCGGATTTTGTTTTAAATATCTTTAGATTGAATTCCATTTCTTAATAGTGTCATTAGTCCTCCACCAAACTTAATCTTTCTGTCTTTACGGATAACGGAGTATCCGGGAAAGGTTGGAGTTGGTATGTTTGCTTGTAGCTTTGTCTCTTGGACTAGAGCAATGTCAATTTCATTACTATTGAGTAAGTGGCGGACTTCCAGCACCTTGTTTCGTATTCCGTTAATATTGATCTGGACCAGGTTGATTTCAGGGCCTGGGTTGGATTCGACGTCACCACAGAAAATTAGTGCGTACCTGGAAAACCATCCTCCTTCATAGATAGGGATAGGGAAAGTGTAGTTCTTTTCAACATCATGTGATGCACAACACCACTATACAGGTTAACCACGCGTCATTGGCAAACATAATAGCTTACGTGACTTTGTTCGGTAGGGAGCTCAACTACATCAACAGAATATGTATTGACAGTCTCCCGCAAGACTATTATTTTCATGCTTATTGGCTACAATCAAATTTCTTGTAGGTCGTTTTACTCTAAATCCTGTCGGCCAGCCTGTTCATGTTTTTTTATTTATTAACCACAGTCTTAGAATCTGAGGAAGGAACCCATAGGAGAACGTCTGCTTGTGGCAACCAAATCCATCCTCAGATAGTCCATTAAGGGCTTCCACTTCAGAAAAGAGGTGGAAAAGTATATCCGCACTCTTCCACTTTCATCACACGTCCTACCGTCGTGGTCATCACTTCATTCTTTGGCGGAATAGTTTTGCTTATGGTAATCTTAACCAGAAGGATTTGGCCTGGTAAATGGTAGGAAGTGTCGTGTCAGAAGGAATCGTGGCCTCACAGGTGAGATCTGTTTGATGATAATTGACTTTCGCTGAAAAGGCATTTTTTAGGTTAGAATCCACTACTTTCAGATTTAATGTCATCATGTTATCTTTCAGCCAGAAGGCCTGTTCATGTTATCTTTCTAAGATAGTTGCTACAAAAAATTAATAAATAGGAAATTCTTTAAAATAACATTTAAAATATAATTTTATTATTTTAAAATATAATAAAATTAAATAATAAAACGTGTTTCGTGATTCCATATGGTTGTTATTAAGACTAACTTTAATTCTTAGTCTCTCGTAATTTGTGAAAATTTCCAACATATAATTCGACTGTGTAACTCCAACATTAAAGGGAGTCGAAACATCGTGCATTCTCTGACAGGAATTAAGGTTCAGGTTAAAAACTCATTTTTAAGGGGATTGGTCGTCGTTTTTCCCACGTAGTTTGTAAGGCAGCGAAAATAGATACGACCAAAAGAGCTGGAGAACTTACTCAGGAAGATGTATGAGTTTTATTGAAATTCAGTTTAACAAAATAAACGAGATCATCAACAATCCAACCAATTATGGTGTTCCTACCTGGATGTGTAACCGTCGAAGGGATCCAAAGGAGGGAGTTACTATGCAAGCTGTTGCCGATCGTTTGGATGTGAAGTTTCGTGAGGACACTGAAACCATGAGGAGATCTGGTTGCCACAGAGGATTCCGTCATCGTTATGGGTGATTCGCTCCTTAATGTTGCAGGCTTCGAATGAGAGGACAGCAAACTAGAACTACGGGAAGGCGAGGTCGAACTGTCGGGGTAATCCGAAAGAAGTAATCTTTCTAATTCGTAACTTGATTTTTTCCCTTTTAAGTTTCTTTATTGAGTTCTTTATTTTTATTTTATTCCAGTTTTTGGCTGGCCTCTCATAGGTATCCGCTCCCTATTATTGGAATTTCTTATTCAGGACATACGGAACAGAAAGCACTTTTATGTTCTCTGAAAGGTCTTTCGCTCAAAGACGGACTCCAACGAGAGATCAGTGGATTCTGGCGATCGAAGAGGCAACACGTTTGTTGTTATTTTTTAATAACCAAAGAGCTGAATTCTTTTGGAAACGAAAAATTACTGTTATTATTCACCATGTGTGATCAAAAATATGTAAAAACTGGTGGCCCAAGTGCTTAAAAAATCTACCGAGAACTAGTGAAACTATAAATTAAGTGAACTCTTTTTGGGAGATCTATCTGATAGTGATGATTCCTGAACCAATTTCCGATAAGTTGAAAATCGGCTAACTTTTCATATACCGAAAATAAAACACCCAAAATTCCAAGACCATCAAGGAAAAAAGTATTAACTTACTAATTAAGTGATTCCACTCTCCAACATCTCTCGAATTCTCTTCGAATGCTCCCCCAGTGATCTAACTGCATTCCTGAAGTGTCTTCTTTTACATTTGCAGAGGAATTCTATCGGATTGCACTTTTTTTAATGCCGATCTGAATTTTTCCGCATGGGCTGCCTTTTCTCTGAATGGGTTTCCTAGCTCATTGCAGATACGTAGAAAGCCCTTTATAACGCTCTATTTTTTTTTTAATATTAAAATTTTTTTTAACAATTAAACAAATGTCAGTTGAGGAAGCCTGCTGTGTGGATTGCGAACGAGTTCCCTCGGAGTATGGCTATTCCTATCTTTTGTCTTAGCCATAACCCTTCTCGTTGATCCCTTTTCTTTCTGGCAAGCAATCCTCCGAGTTCTTGCAAGAATTAAAAAAAAACGCTCTATTTTCAAAAACCTTTGGTTAACACTTCTTCCGTGTGACTGGAGAACGTCATAAGAGAGTGGAATGTCACTCCAAAGATTTTCTGGATTCCCTTATATGGAATGGGAATGTTTCCGAAGAATATCTTCAGTCCACCTTTAAATCTTCTGTCCGTAGTAAATAGGGTGTTCTGAGACTTGGATGCACACAGACAGCAAATTCACGGATAGCTAGTCACACACCTGGTTTAGGTGTGACTGAACCAACGCCACAGTCCTGGAAGGAGATTTGTCCCTTGCAGCGATAGTCACGTCGTCTGCGTAAGATAAAAACATAGTGTCCTGATCATTGATAGTAGGTAAATCGTGTTGAAATAAGTTAAATAGGAGAGGAGGCAGAGTCATTTGTTTGCAACCCAGTTTTATTCAGGAATCCAGAAATCTGTCATTTTCATGTTATTTTGTTTTTTCTTAGTGAATGCACTATTAAATTAAAATATTAGGGTTCCGCACGCTACTTGTTGTGGTGCTAAGTGAAAAGAAGAGAAAAGAAATGGAAAATCAGAAAGAAGATGCAACAAACTTCTAAAGAAGATGAGGACGCAATTAACCATGTTTCCAGAACATCTCTTCCCTGCCTAATCTTTGGCAAAGCAAACGATATTAGTGGATAATCGGCATTCAATGTTCCCGTTGCCCCAATTTTGGACACCTTAAATGCTATAAAGTAACAAGAAGGACCGCACAATCTCTGCCAAACTGGTCATGCCCTCATGCCTCGGGAATACCGGCAGAAGGAGAGAGCTCTTCCCTGGACCTATCTAACACAAATGAATCCTACGCCGTTTGAATCGTCTTGTGTCGGAGCGGATTATCCCACTCAGGATCCCAAGATAGGCACGTCTAACAGCTGGCTCCTGTCTTTCAAAACTAATCACCAGGGCAGTCGATGACAATACTCAAAATGCCTGGATACGCCTTTTCTGCTTCGCATCTATTGTCCTCGGATCACACCAGACCGAACTGAATGAAGGGAACCTCGAATCAATCACTACGATAAACGTCTCAAAATACGATACTGTTAACCTGGTGACTGCACTGTGAGATCATTAGATTGCTAACCATTCGCTATCATCGTCAAGGATCAAGAAATACAAGAGGGATATACGGAAAGAAGTAGATAAGAAGGTCATGATCGGAGACATGCCAGAGCAGCGAGCAAGACTAAGTCCCCAACTGGGGGTTGGAATTCCTCATGGATGCGAGGCAGTAATACACTCAATCAGGAACTTTACTACCAGTCCGCCAGACACTACGAATAATATAATAGTCAAACTGGACATACGCAATGTTTTCAATAGCATTCGCAGAGACAGAATCATAGAAGTTAGCATTTCTAGGAAACTTGCATACGGCTCCTCATGTACCCTGATATTCGGGCAACACATCATTGAATCCAAAACTGGAGTTCAACAAGGTGACTTTCTTGGCCCCCTGCTCTTCGCCTTGGGTATCGAATGTGCAGCATCAACGATGCGAACTCCATTAAATTTATGGTACCTTGACGAAGCAGCTGTCGGAGGTAATTGGGAACTTGTGGTGGTGGAAGTCAAGTCTGCCATCTCTGCACTTGAGGCACTAGGGTTGGAACCGAACCCGTATAACTGTGAAAATTATAAAACGTTGCTTGCGGATAAGAAGACTTCTGCCGTGCAGTGGCCGCTATTTCTGCTCACCTCCGCGATGTATCGGTTACCAACTTGAAAATGCAATTTTTTGACTCTCCCCTACACTATAATAATGTGTCAGCTCTCCTGGAGGAAAAAATACATCACTCCTACAATTCACATTAAATTTACAAACCCTGGACTCCACATGGCTTTGTTCTTTCCTCAGGAATTTCCGCCTAACTTTTTCTTCTACGGACATCCCATGTTTCACGGACATTAACTTTTTAAGAGTCATCGTCGAGAAGCTGAGGACTGCCGTTGAAAAAACGCTCAATATTTCTTTGATGAAACTGGCTGGATCTAATGCAAACTACCTCTTCGCTACGGAGGAATCAGAAAACGCTCACGACTAGAACTCTTTCTTCGACATATGCTTCCAGTGCTCTCACACGCCAGATCCTACGCTACATTAACGGATCGGAGCTGAACCAGTGGTATGCATGGCTCGGGAAGTTTGGTCGCGACTAGGTGTTGGATTCCGAAGAACGCTAATAAACAGCGAAAATGGGACAAGCTTTTATGCTCAAAGATCATAGAAGAGATAAAACCTGTGCTTGACCAGCATCGTCTTGCTTGTCTGGCTTCTGCATGATGAACGAGAGCTCAGAGTATTACCATGTACCTCACTTGGGACACTACTGGATGACGACGCAACGAGGATTGGGGTTTCCGTCCGCCTCGGAATGGATGTTTACACGATCCATCGGTTTAGATGTGGAGGAATGGTCGACACGAAAGGACTTCACGCTCTCTCCTTCTGGAAGAGTGCTGGAAGGAGTCCTAGACACGCCGCAATCAATGGATCATTGCTTGGGTACTTAAAACTGCCGGATTTCCTGTCTAATTGGAAGCGCTTGGACTTGCTCCAGCCAACCAACTACGGAACTACTGTCTTCCCATGGGAAAGCGGTAAATACTTGCCTCGGACGCCAACTGTAAGGATAGCCTTTCTCCCTCCAACCTTGTTATGCCAGCAACTAACAAGCGCTCTGCTTCGGAGAAGTCTGAGACCCTAAAGAAAAAGAAATACTTATGTCTCGGTAGACAGTCCATTTTTGAACCAGTCCCAGTGGAACCGTCAGGAATAATAGGAAGAAGGTCACGGATCCTGCTAAACAGAACCGGATCGCTCATCGCGTAAAAAAATGATAGGAGAGAAAAGAGCTGCTGATTGAGCGCATTTCCTTGCAAATCGTCAGGGGAAATGCGTTCTAAATTACGAGATCAGCCAGTAGTCAGGGGAAATGCGTTCTAAATTACGCTCTTTTCAAGATTACGATTTTTTGGCTTTCTAGATCATCTGCGTCTTCTAATGCCATTTAACATGTCTTAGATCGATTTTCATTAAACGAAGTTGTTCGTGGCTTCCCTCTAAAAACCCCCTAGCAGAAGTATGATTCCATAATATCGTAATGTCCGAGTTAGTCCCCACGTTCCCGAGTTGTAGAGCAGCATGGATCTGACGAAAGCATTGTATACTCGTACTTTTACTGATCTTGAAACATGCACGTATCTCAGGCATGTCGAATTGGTCTGTCAGTGATATTGTTGACAACATCTTTCTTCTTTGAACATCTTCCAGGTCGCCAAACAAAGACCCGACTTTTTTTCCTCTCCTCCATATCTAATCGGTAAGTTTGCTTTCTTTTATGATTGTAATAAGCTCGGTTTTTGTTATTTCATTTATGCTAATAGTCGGAACCTGGCTTTGGACTCTACGTGTTTGATAGTTATTCTCCGAAAATTTTCCTGGACCCAGTTCATGCTTCAAAGCAAGTCGAAAATCAATCCCCGAAAACATACTAATAATCCATTTTCTCGCTTCATTTGTGTTTTAAAGAAAAATTCTCAGTTTGATGTGTAATCTCTTATAGTGACTAGATTAAATAACTTTATTGACGAAACTTTTTTATCTCAAAATCGAAAAGCATTTCCCTCAAGATTTGTAAGGAAATTCGCTCAATGAACAACTCATCCGTTTTCCTCCTCGCAATAAGCGATCTAATCTGATTCAACAAGATTAATGATTTGCTTTCAATGACTCTTGATGTTTCGATAGCGACTGGTTCAAAAATGAACTGTCCGCAGAAACTTTCGTATTTCTTTTTCTTAAGGCTAATCCTGAGTTGGTTGCTGTCAGGGAAAGGTTACAGGAGAGTATCTATCCACACAGGTGGCATCCCAGGCTTTCCCTATTGCTTTCCCTTAGAGAGTTGACAGCTCATTTTTGACTAAAACCAATCCAAGAGGCTCCAACTGGACAGAGAATCCGGTGTCTTCCTCCCAACGCAATAACTCAGTTAATGGTTCTGTGCCTCGGACATCTGCGTTCGCCAGCAGGAGAGGGCATGAAGACCTTTAGTGTCGAAAAAATAGATTAAGAGATTCAGAAGTTAATAATAAATATAAAATATAACCAATCGAACTTTTTTGATAACAAATATTTTAGCATCAATGGAAGTGATTATAAATTAGTGAAAATAATTCTAATAATTTTTTTTTATTATCAAAAATTTATTAACAATAAAATATTATTTATTAACTATGGGGGAGAGCGGCTGCTGACATCACGGAGTAAGCGTTTCCGCGAACAACTGCGATACCAATTCTTTGCCTCAGCCAGACCGCTTCCCGCACGTTTATCTTGCGGTGGGCAATTTTCCCCCGATTTCCTTTAGGAAAGAGGCTGTAATACTTCCAGCCGCACCAGACGTCTCGATTGCTACCGGTACAAAACGGTAGCGGTCTCCAATTTCGCCATATTTTTTAATCTTGATTTTCTCGGCCAGATCGGCTGCCGATCCAGCAGACTGCGCCGAGCTGAGCATCATCGAGTTCGAGAAAGAATCCACAACAGTGCAGTCCCATACGAGCGATTTTCCCTCAGTGAACGGAAAGATAGTTAACCCATCCGGTCTTTTCCCATCTCCGCGGTCCAATCCCACAGGTTCCAGTACTGCCGGGAAGCCTGCCGCTTCAAGAGCTCGCAGGACAATGTTGTTCATAGCAGCATGGCGGGGTGCTCTGCATGCGCTCCTTTTGCACGAGAACGGGTGCAGCCCTTTGGCATCGACGATCCCTCCACAGCGACATTGTGTTCGACGCAAACATCAGCTCCCAGGCGTTGTGCGATTCCAATCCGAATACAATCATCGTCCAATAGGGTCCCCAGGGAGGAACACTGGAGTGCATCCAGCCACGCTCCGCTCCCATGGTTGGCGGCGGACACGAGGCATGCAAGACGATGCTGGTTGGCCTCAGACTTTAGCACGTCGAAGATATTCTTGGAGTAAATATCATCCCAGTCACGTTGCCTCGAAGGATCGTTCGGCATATCCAAACCAGTTTCACACCATTCGCAACGAGCTTCGTCGAAGACTTTTTCCCAAGAGAGTCCGGTTGTAGGTCAAAGGCAGGAGCGAGCACGCAGCCCGCTGAAACATCTTTATACATCCAAGGTGGAAAAAGTCACGGCAAGACGAGCAGAAAAGTCCATATTTGCGTGCATTGGCAAAACCGCATGTAGAGCATGTAGTGTCCAGTCTTTCGGGTGTAATGTGTGTTGATCCATTGTATGAACGTTGGAGACAGTTTTTTCCAAAATATTGGTATATTAATGATTAACTTTTCAGATGTTGAGACAAATATGGTTATTTTTTTAATTCTAAAATGACGACACCATTAAAAATCATAAAATATGGTCTATTGATGGGACTTTTTCTGTCTGCCCTCTTCCTTGAAAGCAATTATTCACAATATCGGTAATAATTAATCACCATGTAATTCCAATAATATTCTGTCTTTTAACATCAAAAACTGAAAATGAATATGACACAATGCTTCAAATAATTAAACGTCTCATTCCGGATTTAGAACCAAGAGTTATTGTCTCAGATTTTGAAAAAGGAGCAATAAACTCTTTTCAAAAGTCATTTCCAAACGCACGGATAAATTGCTGCATGTTCCATCTAGGACAAAATATTAACAAAAAAATATTGGAATTAGGAATTTTCAACGACATAAATAATGAAGATATAAATAGGTTAAATGTGATTTAAAATTAACGATAGATTTGTAAAACTGTCGAAATGCCTCTCCCTTATTCCTATACATACTGTAAAGAACACTTTTGATTAGATAGTGTCGATATCAGATTTTCCTGAGATTATAAATCTATTATATCAATATTTTTCGATCAATTATATCGGAAATCAAGAAAATGCATTAATTCCAAGATTTACAATTAATTATTGGAATAATCTAGATAATTTATATGAGGACTTACCACGGACAAATAACTCAATTGGAGGCTGGCACAACGTTTTTAGAAGTACATTTGGGACACTAAACAAGATTCCAAGAAATTTTGTGAAGAAATTGATAAAAGAAAAAGGCATAATGATAAATTCTTAAGATTACAAAATGGAGAAAAATTCTTAGAAAAACTAAATATATCGCATTATCTGAGAATATATCGAGATTTGTTGAAGAACAAATATTACTTAATATGGATCCGACAGAATATATATTCAATTTAGTAGAATATGTGTTCTATTAACATTTTGTAATCATTTTCCTTTTTTTCTTTTGAAAATAAATATTTCATTTTAAAGTTATACAAAAATATTAAAAAAGATGACTTTTTTACCTAAAGATGTCGAGGACCTTGGTAAAATATCTCGTGATGTTTATTGATGAACTTATCCAAGCCTGAAAAAATTTATCGGAGGCCATTTTGAATGGAGGCCGTTTTGAAAGAGGCATTTAAATTGATGAATACAGTCAATGTCACTTACAGTAAAGATTAACGGATTCTTGATTAAAAATGTAGCACTCAAGATGGAGATATACTGGGAACTTAATATCTTTGTGAATAAACGATTTAAGTTATAATATTAGTCTTGAAACTTTCCGTAAGCTATTGAAACGTATTTATGGCTGAATAATTTCAAAAACTTTAACTAATCGTTGAAAGGGAGGAACCAAAAAATTTCTTTAACTTTTTTAGCGTGTAAGTTCTATTCAGACGATCTGGTTCAGCAGTGAAGTATTAACTGAAGATGGCGTAACTCTTTATGCCCAAAGCATCATAGATGCGTGGAACCTTAGCCGGAATGCACATTAGCGGATTTCAAGCCCGAAACCATAATGAATTTTCTTAGCAACACGGCTATTTGCTATCGTTAAAGGCAATTGGATTTATCCATTATTATTAAAAAAACTCCCGAGAAAAGATAAAATTAATTAAGTTTCCCTTGTGCCGTATTAGAATCATCATCCTCTCCGTCAGCCTTCTTCTGTTGCGAGCTAGGTCTCTTACGAACCAGTCCACGATGCTATGGTAACTTCCTCTTTCTAAAATCTTCAGTAGTGCTGGCTGCGAAACCGGCGTGCAAAGATGAGTTAAGTGAATTCCCATTAAAGGAAGTGTCAGTGCACGTTGATTGCTAAGCAAGACACCATCCTTGACTCAAATATTTCAGACTACGTGGAGTCATACCATAGAAAGTACTAAACTTACATACTTCAGGATTACATATTGTGTGTAACATGGGGGTTCATCTCCCATTTTTTTAACAATATAGGTTTTCACAAAAAAAACTAAAAGACAATGTTATCGATATACAACGTAGATTACATTAATGAAAACGCTTATGTAATCAAAAGACATACCTACTTCCTGTCCCTTCAAGTAAGGAGACAGGTGTCTAACAGCCATACCTACTTCCTTTCCCTTCAAGTAAGGAGACAGGTGTCTAACAGCCATACCTACTTCCTGTCCCTTCAAGTAAGGAGACAGGTGTCTAACAGCCATACCTACTTCCTGTCCCTTCAAGTAAGGAGACAGGTGTCTAACAGCCATACCTACTTCCTGTCCCTTCAAGTAAGGAGACAGGTGTCTAACAGCCATACCTACTTCCTGTTCCCTTCAAGTAAGGAGACAGGTGTCTAACAGCCATACCTACTTCCTGTCCCTTCAAGTAAGGAGACAGGTGTCTAACAGCCATACCTACTTCTGTGCCTTCATGTAAGCAGACCGGTGCCTAAATATTCTTAAAATATTTCTAACTAGTAATTTAAAAAAATAAATTAAAAAATTAAGTTATTCGAAAAGTCTCAGTTTTGTCCGACTAAGACTTTATGAATTATTAGGTTTTTCGACATCTCTAATGACTCATTAGCTATTATTTATGGTCTCCTGAATTCTCTGATCCCATATCCTCAACATGTGAGATGACATCAGCGCTGTTAATATGTAGCATCACATCCAACTCCCAGTATTCCTCATCATCACTCCATATTATAAACGATTCGTCAGATTGCAGAATTTGTTGCATTTCTGATTCTACGATGTAAAACTGGGGGAACTCATCGTCAGAATCACTATCGGTTACAAAGTCGTCTTTTTCAGGTGATACAAAATTAAAATCGTGCTTATCCTCATCACTACACATTTTTTCGGAGTAGACGGGAGTTGCTTATATATTTGGCGTGGACCTACGTAAATCAATATAAGGAATTCACAAAATTGTACTTCCTCAATTCATTTTATGAACAAAGTATCACCTTTTTGGCTACTGCGAGGGATTTTAATACGAAAGTAGAGTCTAAAGAGATCCGTTGACAGAAGGCATCGCTCGAAGGCATCGTGATTGTATGGAGGAGCGGGGATTGGGGCAGCTCAGGACATTGTTCGGAGTAATTGACACAAAAAAGGCTTTGAGCTTCGAGATTACAGACTTGATGGATGCTTTTTCAGACACAAAATATGAATGATATACCCGGGATCATCGCGATGGAAAAATAATTCGGTGAGACGTTTATGTGGACAGCTGTGAATTTCATTTTTTGAGATTATTGATGCGGATCTCAAGTACGTGTACTTTGAGAATTTGCTTAATGCTCCAATAGAAATATTCTATTTACACGTGGACATTCCACAACTAGAAATATTAATAATACTTTCAAGTGTCACTAGGTTATCGACTAACTGAAAAATAAACCTACACTTGATAATCTTGTTTAATATTCTACAAAAAGTCTTGAATCACATCAGGGATCAATTGGGCAATTATTTTGCACAAACTTATAAGGAACTCGGAAATTAATGGCTGTTCTAGTCTGGAACCTCAAATCACCAAATTGTATCAATACCTGAATACATCTCACGACATGAGAAGGTTTGTACACGACCGTGAAAAGTGGGTGCCTAAGTTATCTAAAACAGGGGTCTACAGTTCAAAGTAGAGGTCAAGACCAAGCCGAAGAACAACTAAAACTGTATTACTGTCAAGCAGAGTACCAACTGCCGGTAGCGGAAGGCATTGAACCAAGACCCTAAATTCTCAGCAGAGGTTGAATTCAGACAGTGGAAAGATGGGTATTCGAGGACCTTTCAAGTTCATTTAGCTTTTTTCACAAAGGATTTCATCCGAGTCCTTTTAAGAAGTAAAGTTCTTAGAAAACCAATCCCGTTTGCTGTCTAATCCTGCAGAACTGATTCAAATACAAGGTCCAGACTCAATTCGAGGCGGAAGAATAAGATTGAGCGACTCATCCAGAATCAGAATTATTAGGCACTTAATAGTTATTGATAGTTCTTCCGATATCAGTGTCATTTGAATATGTTCTAAAGAATACAATGCTAATAAAATAAAGAAAATATTGAGTTAGACTTAGAAAAATGAATTTTTTGTTCCTTAATATTGAAGCTGATTTATTATTATTATAAGCACTTATCGCTATGTCATAGGACTTGACAAAGCATGTGCAACACGAGTTAGCAAATCACTGGTTAGTTTCATCCACTTCCTCCTATTCAAAGCCGCAGCGCGCAACCAGTCAGATCCTCTCCACTTCCAAGATGCCGTCCCATTTCTTTGAGGTCCTCGTCGAGAACGACTGCCAGTGTCGTCCTTGGGCGACCACGGAAACGGGGGCCTCCAACATGAAGTAATCCTCCATGGCTACGTTCGGGGGCATCTAGGTCCAGTCGCAGAATATGGCCGAAAAGCCTCCATCGTGTATCCAGAATCTCATTAGAAATTTCTGTGGTCTTCGTCCTCTTATAGAGAAGATTAGATGACATCCTTGTATCACTTCTTTCGAACATCATGTAGTTGGTCTCTATGAAACGCATTAAGCCTCTTCAGTTCATTTCTTGAGCAGGCCCAGGTACCAGCGTTATACAGTAGTATGGGTTTCACTAGCGAGTTGTATAATCGAGTTTTTGTTATAATGTCAAGGCCCTTTTTGTTGAGCCAGGTGTTCTTTAATCTGGAGAAGGCAGTTTGTGCTAGGGTTTTCCTTATCGTAATTTCTTCATGGTCTCCTAGGAAGGAGCCAAGCTTTTTGCACTTGCGCCAGTACTCCTCCGTCCTTGTTTCTTCCCTCTTGAGTTCAGTTACCTCAGTCTTGTCCGGATTTACTGTTAGGAACCATTCGGCTAGTCTTCCAGGCACTTCTTCCATCAAGCGGGTGAGCGGTATTTTGTCGTTTGAATAAAGTCTACGTCGTCAGCATACGCAATAATGTTTGTCTTTTCACCCATTATCGGTTTTGACTCCCGTAAAGCAGCTTCAAGGTATATGACAAAAAGTATAGGTGATAATGGGTCTCCCTGTGGAGTGCCAACAGTCGTCTCAAATCGGCGAGACAAGGCTCCCCCGACTCTTACAGTGAGCCAAGTATCAGCTAGGAGGGTGGTGGCCATTCTGACAGTGAAGCGTCTAGGAAACTTTCCAAAACCAGTATTAGCCTCCGTCTGTCGACAGAGTCGAAGGCCCTCGAAATGTCGATTCCGAGGATGGTTGTAGACATTTTGAACTTTTGAACGGCCGCAGATCTCCACTTGTGGGACCACAAAACATCGGAAGTAGATCTTCCTTTTCGGAATCCGCTGTGGTATAGCGACAGAAAAGTATCTAGGCGTCCTTCCATCCTTTGTAATGTTATGTTCGCCAGAATATTCCTAAGTGAATTCATTAATATGACCGGACGGAGGTTCTCCACCTTAAATCTTGGTTTATTCGCCTTCTGTATGGTATCAAGATACTTTCTCCCAGGGTCAGCGTGTGACCATAATAGTACATTTCATTCAGGGTCCTAGCGATGCATTCATACAGCTTTTGGGTTCCATATTTGAAGAATTCATCACCGAGTCCGTCGGGGCCAGGAGTCCTGTTGTTTTTCAATTTGGAACTCGCAAGTTCAATTTCATATGGTGTGATTTTTACGTCCAATTTTCCTCGTTCTAGGTTGATAGTGTCGTTCCTTGGTCAAAAAGCGCTATATGTAAATAATAAATAAAAAATAGATAAGGGTATTTAAAAATGAAAAAAAAAACTATAATAAATTATTAAAATTAAAAATTGAATGACATTTTTAAAATGTTAGCGTCGTGATCTGGTTCACCATTTTTGGTAACGCAAGGTATAATCCTAAAATACATTAATAAAGGACCATTAGTCAACAACCATCCCGAGGACTTCCCCCTCGACAGGACTTCCTTCAAGTCCGAGCATGATTGCTGAAGGATGCCAAGTTCAGATGCATTTTTTTCTTTCTGGTTATAACGGTGGTATGCTCGTTCAAAAAATATAATTTATAAGTTAATAAGCCAATTTTTAAATTTATGTACTGCAATTAATTAAAATTATTGATGCAATTAAAGCAGAATGCAACACCGATTAACGGGATTTAAGTGCCCTTACATCCCATATCCCCCACAGATAACTTATATATCTTCAGTTATTGAATGCATGATGAAATGTATGTCTTATTTATTACTGCAGAGTACAAACGGACTTTAAGAATGCCAGAGAAAAACCAGGAAATCTTTAACGCTTCATTTCGCGGCTTTACTATGTTAAATAGCAACCAGAATACTTGGAACCATGGGTTGGCAATTTTGCAAAAAATAAAATATACCTCTCGTAGACATTCTCGACTTGTCATGTGGTAGTTGAACTCAAGAGACAATCTTTGTTGATTGTATGTTTTATGGGAATATAATAGAGTGAAGACGCGTGATTGCCTTGAGAGACTAAATATGCATTCATCCTGTCGTCAGGAAAGAAATTGCCAACAATGCGTTTGTCAACACATACAGACTCAAAGTGCGAGAACGCACGTACACGTTTTTCAACTAGATGAAGATATATTTTTTTGTCAAAAATATATTATTTATTTTTTTAAATATCAGTTATTTTTAATATTATCATTGTTGAGATAATTTTTAATTAAATTTTATTTAAATTAATGACAAAAAGCTGGTGAACCCAATGTTTTCAAGATTTATATTATTTAGCCCGACCTCTCACCTTGGTTTTTGGAACACCCTCAATTTTTGAACACTTGGTAAGATCGGTATAGAAGTGGAAAATACCCTATCAGATAAAAACCTCTATTTGAAACAAAATTAACATATAAAATCAAAATTCAGAGCTTTTCTAGTTTATAAATCGTCATTCTTTTTTATGCGACTATTTTTTCAGATACGTACTGTTTGGTGCTTTACTGAAGTTTGGGTTACTCTGGTGATGATGTATTGTCATTTAATTAATTTACTAGAATGCAATCATCAATCCCTTCCAAACCCAACAAACTGAATTGTTTGAAACAAATACACGATTATGTTTCCGCAAGAGAACCTTCCTAAGACTAATGATAAAAAACTTCCTCTAATCGTCCAACAAAATTCTCTCTCCCAGGATCATTTAGGTAAACCTGGATCGTTAACTATTTGGTGACCATTCTTCTCTACCAACTACGTACTTAAACTGGATGATGTTAAAGATCCTTTGTTCCTTTGCAACCTTTCCTAGTTCATAGAAAACCACATTTTTAAATGTCCTGAATTATTAACTGTTCGTCTGAAATACCAAGACTGACCGATCTACAAGAGCGACCGGCATTCCTGCATTCTATTTAATAGCCTCTGGTCTTCTACAAGTAAATGAGGATAAGGTAACTCAACTAACTAAACAAAAATGAATGACTTCATCCACTCTGAGATATTTGACTGAGGTGGATCCGTCGAACAATTTTATTTCAGACACCACATGACTAAATGAGATATTAACATGCGATGCTCATCATTAAAATTATCCGCAATCGAGGACACTGCAATAAAGTTAATTGGACCAGAATTTTTGAGCTGATCCCTTATCACATGAGAAGAGGTGTTCAGGATTCTCGACCCCGCAGAGTCACCTCTCCTTGTGGGTCTGAATTCACTTAGTTAGTTGAGAACGTTTATTTCCTTCATTTTGATCCAATGATCCTGAAGGCAATAATAATAAAAACCTGTGAAAATTGAATCTCTTTTCCCCAACCAGCTTGTAGAAATATTTCGTGACTTTTGAAAAAAAAATTGCGTATACTAGACATATTTTGATTTAAGCTTAAATTTGCAATGAAATAACAAAATTACCAAATCTTTTGGTTAAGAAACTTCGTCCAGTTAATAGTACCCCAAATTTGATATCTAATATATTGCGACTTAAATTTGGAGGTAAATATAATATCCATCCTTGATCTTCTCCAAAAATACTCATTTTCTTGCAGCTAGTGAACATCGAATTCAGCTTCTCCACACCTATACCTAAATCACCCAATTAATTCAACGTGAATGTTCTAGTAATGTCAGCACTTTCCAAATTTAATGTAATGTCTAGGAGCCCATTTAGACGTGCTGTCGTCAATATTTTAATTTAAGACTCCGTTGTTCAGTGAGTCTAGCATGCATGAGAGTATTCCGACTTACAACATCGGGTTGTTAGCAACATCTTGCATCTCAATTTACTATTTTGGCAAAATGAAATTGGAGAATACTTAAGCCTTAAAACGATCGATCTGGCAAACAAAACTAATTTTGATAGTTTTTGCAGTCAATAAATCTCGTGTCCAATTAATGAGACAAATATTCNTTGTTAGCAACATCTTGCATCTCAATTTAATAGTTTGGCAAAATGAACTTGGAGAATACTTAAGCCTTAAAACGATCGATCTGGCAAACAAAACTAATTTTGATAGTTTTTGCAGTCAATAAATCTCGTGTCCAATTAATGAGACAAATATTCGACTTCGCCTTGTATGTTTGGTATCAATAGAACATTCTTTCTCAATTGGGCAAGTAGTCCTGAGCCAATAACAATACTTACCTCGCAAGGATGATCCTGTCACAAATCTTATACCTTTTAATATTTGAGGCGGCATGTTTTCGTAATTTTTCTCGAAATATTTTTCATGGTGATATTTGCTGGTGTTCTTGGATCTATTCTTTAAATGTTGCCAAACAGAATCCTACATGCTTGTGTGACCATACCTATGACTAGAGCCATTTTTGAAATAAAGTCAACAATTCTAATGTTCTTTATAATTGTTTAAAACTTATTAAAATTTCATTCATTTTATTGATTTTTATTTTTTAATTTTTCAAATTTTTAAATAAAATAATAGCTTCGATCAATAATCATTATATCTTTCTGTGCTATGCTCTCTACTGTTAGCTACTTTTGAGGTTTAGCTTGCATTCATTATAGAGCTGAAAAAGTTTTTGTTTTGTTCGACGATTTCGATAATCGGGGACAGAAATACACAGTGTTCGAGTGCGTATTGGAAAATGTATGTCGCGAGAAATCGTGACAACAGTGGCCATACTCGAGGAGACTTCCTCCTTCCAGTATTGTTCGCTGTATACCTTGAATCTGTTCTAAGAGATCTCCGGAAGTATTACAGGGACGATATTATGGAAATTGTTTACGCCGATGATGTTGACTTTGTCTCGAACAACAAAGATGCACTTATACGTTTACTGGAGGTAGCACCTTCCGTCTGGTTAAATGCTCTATATTAATGAGCGCTTCGAAGACGGATGTCGTCAAGTTCAAGGGGATGGAACCAGCAGTACCTAAAACTGAAAGAAAACCATAAAACTTGTATTGCTTCTTGGGGACTCCGATGTCATTGCAAGAAGGAATTTGTTATCTACGGTGACCATGCAAAAGCTTTTGAAAGGATGGATTCAAAGGCGTGTTGTCTGCACATCACTCCGAATCAGATTGTATGAGGCTACCGGGATACTAACTCTGGAACATGGGGAATCTCAAAAACCTTTGACAAAGGCTCGACTACATAGGAATCAACTTCGGTCTCTTGGGATTGAAGTTTGCCAATGCTTGTAAGGGGTAATATGTGTTACAAAAAATGTTTTTCTGGAACTCTGAGTATTTTTAATAACTTATATTAATGCCATGATTAATTTTATGACAGTACACAAAATGAGATAATAACTTTTTTTAATATGCAAACTATATTTTTAAACAGTATATTTTGCTCGGCAATTTAAAATTGGAAACTATGTATTTTTTCTAAACAATCAAAAATTAAAGAATTTAATATTACTAGTTAAAGCAATATGAAAACCAGCTTTATATGGATCAGAACAAAGAGTTATCCCAACCAACACAAGTTATCAGAAACCATTCCCGTGATCGCAGCGACAACCATTAAAGTGCATTAAATCAGATTAAGAAATACAGCATACTTTATTCCAGGTTTTATATGTAAGACTCTTTTGTATCCTCTAAATAGCTACTTTGCCCATTAGCCACACTTTAGCGGCCTGTAGTTTTTGTCCTTATGTAACCTAAACAATTATGCACATAATCTCCGCCAAACTGTTTGATTCCTGGATTGGGGGGAGTAACGAATTCCGTTAGACTGTTCTTACATAAATGTTAAGGCGATACTTTACTAAGAAAATTTAACGTCTCCATTGCTGCCAAAAGAGCTGGTTATGTCTTTAAAAGATTTCGCTCAAGTAACGAATTCCGTTAGACTGTTCTTACATAAATGTTAAGGCGATACTTTACTAAGAAAATTTAACGTCTCCATTGCTGCCAAAAGAGCTGGTTATGTCTTTAAAAGATTTCGCTCAAAGTCCTGTTTACTTGATGGATACGTAATTGGCTATTTTGAAGAATTTTTTTAACAGTAGCTATTGCTTTCTCCCTAGAGACTTTGTCACTCTTAGCGGCCACAAGATGGATTAGTTAGTTGCCATCTTCATTATTGATGGCAAAAAAACTTGGCTTTCAGATTATTGACTAGTTGTGTGCACTCGTATGTTTTTCTAGTCCGTTTTCTAATCTTTGCATTTCCTCTATAAATCATAGAAGATATGCTTCTGTATCCTGATATATCTCTATGACCCAAGAATGACTTGGGTTTATATTATTATTTTTTCTCTCACTAGCAATATATTGTTGACTCATTTCGTTAAAAGATTTGTGGACAAATGAATTTGGAGACATTCTCAGCCAATAGATCCGGTGAAAGCACATGCTCGCGCTGGAATCTGTAACTGAAGGAAATCAGAGAGTCTTCCACCCATTCGTGGAAACAGTTTATGTTCTTAAAATTTAGTATTACAAGTACTGACTCTCAACCTATTTACGACTAACCTATTTCATTTATTACACGTGCTCACCTATATCATTCTACTAGACTTCATAATGATAAAATTCTGCAGTTTTTTCTGGTCTCCTTCATTCCTGTTAATTTGCATTCATTGCGTACGACAGAGATGTCTGTCTCAGATTCATTGTCTATAAAAAGATCGGGTATCTCTCTCTAGTGGATAGCAAGTCGTTAATCAAAACTGGAAACTGTTTTTCGGAGATCTAAGAGTCTAGGAATATGTCTACCCGCGCATCAACAATTAAAAACATTTTGAAGAGGTTTTAGAGACCACATCACTGTAAAGCTAGCAAATTCCGTTTTATTGTCGTTGATAGAATATTCCTTACGGAAAGTGACTTGGAGGTCTCAGGTCCATTAATAAAGACTAAAGTATTAACAAACTTTGTTTTCCTGATCACTCATCATCAACCAAAAGACTATGGCCAGACTCTACATATTCAAGTTACCTCGAAGGTTTTCCAGTATTTTGATAAAAAAATAAACCTGGAACATCGTATCTTCGAAGAGAAAGAGATTCATTGCAGGATTTAACTCGTTGTAGTTTTGAGATCCTCAATTAGTAGCCTTCGTGAAGTGTTGACGTTTGTGATCGGCAGATAGTTAGGTTCTCTATCCTTCTAAGAATTGTGAGTGATAATACCAGAGCAAATGGCAATAAACGAAAAGATGTGTGAATAAGGCTTTTTGACGTTTGTGATCGGCAGATAGTTAGGTTCTCTATCCTTCTAAGAATTGTGAGTGATAATACCAGAGCAAATGGCAATAAACGAAAAGATGTGTGAATAAGGCTTTTTCTTTTACATAAGAATGATTTATGTACGAATTCTGATACTGTCTTTTGCAGTTGCCGTCCACCACTTTCTATCAATACATCTGCAACCACAACTTTGTTAGATTCTCGGAAGTTTTAACGTATTCGGATTCCAACTGTTTCCTGCGTTTAAATCAGACTATTATACTATTTCACATTAATATTGGCCCAGAGTTGAATCGGAATCGAGTTCAAATATTGGAATCAATTTACTCTATGGCTAAGGTTTGTTGGTCTTATTGCCCATGAAGTAGTGGAACAATTGGAAAGTCAACTCTGTAGTCAGTAAGGTATTTACGAATATCTGTCTTGACAATTTTCAAACGCCAAGACGAAAGAAAACACAAAGTATTTCTCGTAGAGTTCCTTTAAACAATCCGGGGGAGTGATCTCTGGAATCAGCATAATTTCCAGTAAACTGCAATATCTAAAAATCAATTTGAGGTTGAACATGAACGTGTGCAATATCTGAGATTGGGGTTATCTTCTTNAAAACATAAAGTATTTCTTGTAGAGTTCTTTTGAACAATCCGGGGGAGTGATCTCTGGAATCAGCATAACTTCCAGTAAACTGCAATATCTAAAAATCAATTTGAGGTTGAACATGAACGTGTGCAATATCTGAGATTGGGGTTATCTTCTTGAATTGGGTCCTCGGTGTTTCCGAACAACTCAAGACATATTTGTGACAGAATCGTTAAATTTGGATTTTCAGACTGAACTTCTCTTGCCTCGATTAACTGTTCACATAGGGAGACCGCCTCACGTCATCGGGGTCAATAAACAGAATCTCAGCCTCGAGACAATACGAAAGTTGCGTTTTTGAAATGAAAATTTTCGAAAATAATTGTAAGTCATGCTATTTCTAGCCCAACATTCCCAATGATAAATAAATTGATAGACCTCCACAAGTGCCGTCAATTGGACGACCTTTGGTATTTATTAAATTCATCCAATAAACATGATTAATCGTTATTTTTTAGATTAAGAATAGTTTCAACTTCTTGTCTGCTGAGTCTCACTAGATGTATGATTTCACTCAACTTAAATTTAAATTAATTTTTTCAATTTTCTAAAGCTATCATCCACCCTTTACAGCCCAAATGACCGGAGTCGTTTATAACAGATCACGATTTTATTTGTATTAGAAGCATTCTAAGACTCGAAGATAATAAAATACAACAGTGGCCCAGTTAATCAATCAGAATTTTATCTTCCGAGGGACGTCCAGATAAACCTGGTTCGTCTTCGATGTGGCACGAACCCTCTCTACTGATGTACAATATCCTCTGTCATTTTTGCAACTCCTGCGTGTTGATAACATTTCACATATCTGAATGTCATCAATTAGCACAACGGTCATGTACAATGCCGGAACTGAACGATATATAGAACCGACCGAGGATTGCGGTCTACGTAATAATTGCTGGCCTCCGACAAATTATTGAGGCCGGGTTTACTTTACAAACTAACTTACTTAAAATTATTAAAGTCGGTCCACCACTCCAATGGAAAAGTTTCCACAACTGCAAGCTCCGGAAGTACTCTGTTTCTGTCGTAGTGAAAACTGGATACTATTAACTAGTCGTCTACTTTTGACTTTTTTCACCGTGTATCCGCTGTTAATAAATTAAAGTCGGTTAATGTCCATGATCTTAAGATAATTTTCAAAAAGTTGAACTTTCTACTTAATAATCACATTTTGAAGTGCTAGGAAAAACAAAAAACTTAACGATGACAGTGCATGCCTATGACCAATTAAAGGTCATTCTATCAACCCATTTTCTCCGAATAGGCCTTAAATGTTCTACTTAATAATCACATTTTGAAGTGCTAGGAAAAACAAAAAACTTAACGATGACAGTGCATGTCTATGACCAATTAAAGGTCATTCTATCAACCCATTTTCTCCGAATAGGCCTTAAATGCTAAAAGTAGATTATAGATTGGCTCTTTCAGCTTTCATAGAAGTTATTTACTTTTTGTAGTCGATAGAATTGTGCACTTGGCATGCCTTGTATAATAGATAACGAAACCTTTTTTAAAATTCAAATTCAGCCAATAATTCAGTCTGGACAGCCGGATTCAATGTGTAGCTGTTGACATCACAACATAATAATTAGTTATTATTAACTAACTAATCACAACAAAATATATGCTCAAATTCAAAAATCACATTTATTTAATGCATATTTTTATTATAATTAATATAAAATTTATTATTAAATGTAATAACTAACGGTTAAATCGCAAAAATTTTGAGTTATTATTAGGGCAATTTAAGTGCTAAAATGCTATTTTTATTTTTTATACTTTTTTTAAATATACAATTGAATTTGGAATAATTATTTTTTAATTTTGTTAAAAAAAACATACATTATAATTGCTATAAGTGCTATTTTTAATTTTAAATGCTAATTTTTGTTTAAATGCTAATTTAAATTGCAGTTAATAATGTGTTTACGGATTCCGAAATTCGCGGAGCACTCCTTCGGCTGAATAACAACAGAGCAGCTGGCTATGACAATATTTGTATGGAGTTGTTAAAATACGCACCAACCCAGCTAGCAGAAAAGATAACTTTCATATTCAACGAGATATTCAGGACTCATTGTTCAATTGACATCGCGATGAGAGTTCTACTTCCTTTACAAAAACCTGGCAAACCTGCAGGTCCAATTGAAAATTTCAAGCCGATCGTGCTTTTGACCACTTTGCGAAAAACATTGTCGATTACAACATTGAATCGAATATCAAATTCAGATGACCAATACTTGTCACAAAGTCAAAGCGGATTCAGACCAGGAAAATCAACTGCTGATATAGTATGGAGTCATCGTTAGCTTACGGCAATATGTAAGAAGTACATAAAAACAATATATACTCTGGGAGTCGACTAATCAAAAGCATTCGACTGTGTCTGCCGAGATAAACTATTGCAAGCTCTCAAGGACATAATTGATGAGGACTGTTTGATGATTGTGCGTTTTTTGCTGGCTGACACGAGCCTCATAGTGAAAGTGGGGAAGGGCTATTCGGAAATATTAACGACCGGCATTGGTATTCCGCAAGGGGACTCGCTTTCGCCAGTTCTCCTTGCAATCTATTTGGAAGCTGCGTTGAGGAACGTTAGGAAAGAATTAGGTCACTTAAATAAATATTTTGTTGAATTAATGTATGCTGATGACATCGATTTTGTGTCTGAGGATGTGGTGGTAATAAGAACTGTAATAGATAAAGCCACAACAGTTCTGGAGAGGTGGTCTTTAAAGATCAATTCAGAAACGGAGTTAACTTCGATTCAGCGGTTACCGACACGGATTGATAAGAAATGGAAGTTTACTAAAAGGCTCGGCTCGTTTTTGGGTGATGCTGAGGACATTGCTCGCAGAAAGATGTTAGCATCGTGTGCACTAAAAAGATGTGGAGTATTTGGACTCGCAGAAAACTTATCTTCTTACATCTTCGGATGTGCTTATATAGCGCGTTCATACAACAAGTCCTATTATATAACTCGGGAACATGGGGAACATCAAAAACGGAACGTGACTGACTAGACACATTTCAAAGAAATCAATTGAAAAAAATAGCGGGAATTAAATGGCCACAGATTATCAAAAAAGACACTCTCTACAAATTATGTAAATGCAAACCGATAAGCAGAGAAGTAATTACCTCACGTTGGCGACTTATCGGACATGTTCTGAGAATGGACGAAGTGATTCCTTGCAATCAAATGATGGAAGATTACTATTATACAAGGACCTCATTTTGATAATGACAAGGCAAATATCAAAAATTATATAAATAAAAGAATGGAGGAAAATGGATTTAAACTTATTATTGAAATGACTGAACCAAAAATTAGCCAACAAGATTATTTTTCTTTTTCACGCTGTCAGGCATTTTATGCATCTGTTGAAAGAGCTATTAAAATGCTAAAAAATATTTAAAAAAAAAAGATAGGAACTTCCATCCAGACAATCCAGGCATTAACTTTTATTATACAATAAATAAAATTTAAATGTTATATTTTATTATTTTAAGTTATAGATTTGACAAATTTAAATGCTAGATTTTATCATTTTAAGTGCTAACTTTTTTAATTATAATTGCTAGATTTTGTGATTTTTTAGCGCTAAAAAAATTTGATAGAAACAACTTGCCCTAGTTATTATTATAAGTAACATGCTTGGAATAACTTGGCCACGTGGCACCAATTGAATCATAAAAACACCGTCATAGCCATAATGAAATCATGAAATCGCTAATATTTTATTATGTCGCAATCAATATTAAATATTTTATTTATGCTTTTTAATATTGGTTGCAATTTTACCAATTAATGATTAAGTAGTCAAATACAATCTGATTTTTGATTACCATTAGATTTGGGAAATAATTTTTTTTTAACTTGAAGACTTTTCCCTATGGACTTTAACCTTTTTTAAAATCAACATATTGTTAATTATAATATAGGTAATGAGGGCAATTTTTTAGAACGAGGGTTCCATTATGGTATGCAGGCATTAAGCACTCAAGGAATTATCTCTGGTGAGCCCAATGCCTTGGAATATACAACGTGTCATTCTAGGATGTTCTTCTTTAGTACTGCAAGTCGCCCGATCAGCCTTGTAAACTTTTCCGTTATGGTCCAATCATATTGAAAAATACGTTTGTTGTCATAGGAAATAGGTTTTCAATTCTGAGAGCTACCTGCCTTGACTGAAATTAATTTCTAGTAATTTATTACTGTTTGATTATAAATAATAAGTTATAAAAATTAAAAAAAGTTTTATTATTAGAATATCAACAAAGTAAGATTGATTCCAGAGTATGAGATTGGTTATAGGATAATATGATGAGATTTGAGATTCTGTATCGTAATTATATTAATATTAACCACCTGTTGTATTAATGAACCTTTCGGTGTTGTTAATTGCCAGTTGAAAGGGATGAGAAATTTTGTAGATTTCATTTTACTCAATGACACCACTAAAGGCGAGATTCTCCCAAGAATTATGGTAAGACATTTAAGCTTTCCAGACGCTCGACTGTGTGATTTGAAGAATATTAGTAGCTGCGATTTTCCATTTGACTCCATGAAGTTATGAAATAAAGTTAATCTCAAAATTGAGTGTTTATCCAGAATATTTAATGAATGACTACCCAGAGTGTTCGACCAATTCTGTTGATAGAATATTATTTGACAATTACTTGTATTTAACAGAGAAAATAGTTTCCATATCATTATGATTGTTATAATAATGTTAATTTATCACAATATTTTAATTCTCGTATGATTAGAAAAATGGGTGAATTAACGGCCATTAAAGAAAATCTTCGTCGTAGAATATTGTGTAAGAAATATTATCGAAATATTACGTAATGTGTCATTATGGCTTCTCTAGACAATAAATTTACGAGTGGGAAGTGCCACACATTTGGAATATATCAATTTTGATTAAAAAATATGTCCGCAATTTTCTAAAAAATACTTGATTAATGATTTTGGTATTAAATCATGAATTGTGGCTTTGAAGAGGCTGATTATTTAGGGGAATATAGAATATGTAGAAATGTTTGTTATAATGAAAGTACTGTGAGTAGTTTGAAAATGTTTATTTACTTATAATTATGTCTGAAAACAGTCCTTATATACTGATTCTCTGTTTTCGTTTGAAATTGTTGAAAAAATAGGAAAAGCGAGTTTATTAATAGGCAATCATTCATTGTAACGTCATCTTTATATTAAATGTTGCGCAACTTTACGTTAGATTACATAATTAAACAGTCAATAATTCAATTTAGATCAATTAGAGGTTTCTCTGGGATTTGTGCACTTGAGAGCTAGAGGTTTACGAGATTATTGAAAAGGGACCAAGACTTCCTTCTTATCGAAGCAGTAGTCTTTAATCATTCGCATGTAACTTGAATAAAGTTCTACTGAGAGATAACCTTCTACTATTCAAGAAATATATCTAAATATCCCTTTGCTTTCCGAAAGCAGATGATACTCAGTCGAGTACTTTCATGATACTATTTTCAGATTTGAGTTGAATTCGTTAGAATCCATAACTTTATATATTTTCAGAAATTTTTTTACTATTCAAGAAATATATCTAAATATCCCTTTGCTTTCCGAAAGCAGATGATACTCAGTCAACTCCCTTCATGATACTATTTCCAGATTTGAGTTGTTTTCGTTAGAATTAATTACTTTTTAGATTTTCAGGAATTTCATTTATAGATTCACCCGATTAAATATTTTACTCATGTACGCAAGTAAAAAGGGGACAATGCTATATTTACATGTGAGTATGAACGCATTGAGTGATCCATGCATCCCTCTAACGAGATGATTTATTGGTATTTCTTCAGGTTCCACTGCTTACATTTTCTTAGTCGGTTTTTGTAAAAATGTATTACGGAACGTTTATACTTCGTAAAAGTTCTATTGGAATTTCTGCTCAGAGCAAGCTTGCAATAGATCACTGGCCTCAAAAATCTAGACGAATACTTCTCCCTTTTTGGCCACTTCAAAGCAGCGAGAATCAGGAATCGAGCCTGAGCAAGTACATAGGCGTAAACAGTTGTTTGCAGAAGCTGGGTGTAAACAGGTGATTCTAAAACAATTCAAGAGAGAGTGAACCGAAAACAGACGGAAAGGGACGATCGCCCAAGTGACAGAGTAGTGTCTTGTGTCAAAACCCTGTTGAAGCCGTACCGAGAAGTCTTGGAGTTACTGAGAAGGAAACTCCCTGCTCCACCACCGAACCAGCGGAACTTGACAATGTTAGAAGATTTCCTGTCATTTACTCCCACGTAATTTGAAGTAGTGCATGGAATAAATTCTATTGTTTCAGTAGCTTCGGTTTTCGGCTCAACTTGGGGTGGGATTGATTGACCGATCGACGGATTTTTCAAATATCAGGAAGGAAATGACATTGGATCTCGGCATTCTAATAGCTGCCCTTAGAATCAAAAAATGACCTTAAAGTGAATTTAATTGCTTTAAAAATTAAATTGTATACCTAAAAGTTACCTAATATAACTTTAGAGTTAGGGTTAATTTTTATTAGTTAAATTAAAAACTAAATTAAAATGATGTCTTGAATATTATACAATTAATTTGACCAATGAGGACCATTCTTCAAAGCTTAACATCTTTTCGCTTACAAATTCAATATTGCTAATCCTAAGTTAATTCTTTCATACTTTTCTATCCTCATAATAGCTCACGAATATTAAACCACTCATATCTGCT